>CM060978.1:64770920-65395920 GCA_030765065.1 Deroplatys truncata | reverse complement strand
TTTATTAAAGTAAAATATATACTGTAAAGTATTTCCTGCAGGGCTCAACAATAATTATATTATTATTAATAACGTTTGTGTAATGCTTGTATTTTAAACTAATTTATATCATAAGCTGCTGCCTTGCTAAGTATTGTATGAGCAAATATTTAGGTGCTTTCGCTACTGCAGAGCATAAATTTCACCGTAGTTTGTCTTTCTGTACGCGTGGAAGCCTTTGCATGTACGGAGTGGAACCTAACCTGTTGCCATAAATATTTTCAATTTAATCATTACTTGATTGCCTCTGTTATCTTAATTCAAAATATGTACTGCCTCCCTGTTATTAACTTAAAAAGTATTGTGACTTGTCCAGCTATTTTTTTCATCTGTGGCTTCTTTAAGTTCTCAATCTCATTTCACTGTTTTTATCTGATTCAACTTTCACTGAGACTTCACTAGTTCACACTGTTACTTCACTTCCTTTGTAACGTAACCTCTTCTTCCTAACGCTTCACTCGCTGGGGAGTCGAACAAGATTTCTACAATCTCTCGCCCCACAGTAGCACTCGCTGACCGTCACAGCAGTCTTCATAAACTCACTCGGAGAACGGCAATTTTCGTCGCACTCGCTAACTGGCTCGCTTAATGACTGATTCACGCGAGAACGCCTGCTTATATGGCCAATGGAAATTTCCACAGGGTTCTCGAATGTTTGAGAAGGAGAAATATCCAGAAGGTTCTGGTTATCTAGCGATAGCGCTTCCGGTGTTTACGCTGACGAGCGCTATTTACCGTATTTACGCGAATCTAATGCTCACCTTTTTACTTTCTCTACTACGTATAGTAAGTAGGGGAAGTATTGTATTCCACCAAAAAATTCGATACCGAGATTTCACCGGAAATACATGTTATGAGACACCCTGAATACAAAAGAAGCATTTTTGGAAACATGTCCGTGTGTGTGTGTGTGTGTGTGTGTGTGTGTGTGTGTGTGAACAGCATAACTCAGAAACGAACAGTCGGATAATCACCAAACTTGGTATTTAGGTTCAGTATCTTCCATGGATGCGACACGAACGTTTTCAAGAAAATCCCCCCACCCCAGATTACCCTTTACATGGAAGATTTTTCGAAAATTTTAATTTTCTCAAAATTGGCTCTAACGATTTTGATTAAAATATCATATGTTTGAGATATTTTCATGACAAATAAAATGTATATCTTGAATTTTCTGCTTTTTCTCCAAAAGCATTCTTCATTGTGAACGACTTTTGCATAACTGGTAAACCATAAGAGATAGACAAAATTTTACTACACAAAAAATGTAGTTCGGGGTAAAATACACAATTTGTCATATACATTTTTGTTGTTGAGTGAACCATTTTCGAGATATTGCTTGTTATTCCCTTAAATTTTTCAATACCTATTTTCTCAAATGGGAATTCTTTATTCATTTTTTTTGTCTTGGATATGCAAAGAGTATTAATCTGTGGGAAAGGGAAGGTGCTGCACCTAGCAACCAGCTATTAAGAGATATGTACATGCTTAAAGGCTACTGTATTTCTGTATTGCCCTTGTAAATATATATTCCCCTTACATCTACAAGAAAATTAGCAATAAGATAGACTCTGCAAATGTTTATCTCGATCAACATGAAGTAGATGGAGAATAAGCGTTTGTAAAAATAGTTTGTACAAGAGTAGAGAAAGTCATGCGAGTGTAACACTTCAGATTTTTTTGACCAAATGTAGCACTCAAAATCGTGGTGCGCATTAGATTCGAGTGCAAATCCGTCCCGTAAAACGCCAGTAACTTCATTCAAATTTTTCGTTTAATACGTCACAATGGATTGCTGGAGTTAACATGCATCCGGAAACTCACAACAAGCTAGCCGCTCATTTATCATTGGCCTATTATTGAGCGTTTTTAGTTATGATATGGAGAGCAAGGAGAACGTCTTATGATGCTTTTTTAAAGCGTAAAGTAATCCTTTATGGTGAAAAAGTGGTAATAGAAAGGCAGGAAGGGAGTTCAATGTGAAAGGGGATATACCACGCTCACACACACACAAATATATATATTAACCAAGAATTGTACAAAGGCAGATTGTAACTTAGATAAGTAAGGAACAGGCAAGCTACCTAATTCCAGGTAAAAGATAACTCTAGATAGAGCCCACCTTTCACCAAGCTAATGAACAGGGAACTGGTAGCAGTAAGAAGAAATAGAAAGAGACAGATAGAAAAAGGAAAGAGAGAGAGAGATATTGAATTCGCTTCCTGTTGCGTCATGCGGACGCATATGCGAAATCTTTTGGAGCAGAATATTTTCATCATAATAATAAGGTAACCAATTAGAAACGTCGTTACATTTGGAGGCGCGGAGGTAAGCGTCACTAGGCTTAGGTATAAAAAGGGGAAGAAAGCCCCAGATTTTCACTCTCTTATAGAACCTCGTTGACACCCAGTGATTCTCTCTGGACGACAAATGCACGTGTGTGCATTAGGGTGGGAAGCGTGTGCAGTTAGACTAGGCTCCTAATTTATTATAATGGTGGGAATTGTTATAATGAGAAAAGCTAGCCGCCCATAAATGCTTATTGGATAATAAACAACATTCTTAAGAGAAATGCAGTGTATTTTAATTTTCCTTACCTTCGAAAACCCTGAGACCCGTGAAATTAGCTAGATAGGTAATGATTAGGAATGGAGAATACAGCAGCCGACGAGCAGCAATAGCCGGAGACAAGAAACTGCAGCAGAGGGCATCAACCAAAAGAACAACGTTTTCCAGCTATAAATGATGTACAACACTTTCCCGCTACAATTGCATGAGAGAGCAATATTCGCTTGTGGCGAAGACAGAAATTGACATTATTTGCTACTAAAGCTAGTAGGAAGAAAGGAAGACATCCTGAGGTTGAAGCAAAAGTGTTGAAATTTGTGCGTGAAAGGAGAAAAATGGGCAACCTGTGACTAGTGATACTATACAAAAGAAAGTCAGAGAGGATGCTGAAGTTCTTGGTATTCCAAAACAAGAGTTTAAGACCAGCCGTGGATGGGTTGATCGTTTCATGCAGCGCACTGGTTTATCTCTAAGACGACGTACAGAAGCTTCCTGCAGACTTTGAGGACAAACTACAAACGTTTCAGCGGTATATCATTTCACTTCGGAAGGAAAAACATTTTCCATGGGGCAAATAGGCAACGCTGATGACGTGGTCGTCCTCCGTGGTGTAGTGGTTACCATGCTAGTTCTCGAGGTCACGGGTTCAAACCCGGCGGTGGGCGATGGACTTTTTCAGGCGTTAAAATCCTTAGCATGGCTTCCTTCGGAAGGGAAGTAAAGCCGGTGGTCCCGTCTTGTAGATTTATGGCACGTAAAAGAACCTCAATCCTGGTAAAGAGGCCTCTGAACAAAATTACCAGTCTTTCACGCCCAATATAACGACCACGGCAGTTAAAGAGCGTCCATAATAAAACTGAATTTAATTCTAATGACACGCTAATTTGTTTTGATATGCCATGGAACTACACTATTACTGAGAAGGGGGCAAAGGAAGTTACCATCAACACAACAGGGTGCGAAAAAGAGCGCGTAACACTAACTTTATTCTTTAACAATGTGTCACCTATCAATAGGGCACCTTCAATTCTATAATTCGATGGTTTTTTTATGCAATAAATACAGTGTTGCATTAAATAAATTTAAATAAGATACCTATTACCTTTACATTCGACACAAACCCTTTTTTACTTATTCTACTACATATAGTAAGAGGGGAAGTATTGTATTCCCCCCAAAAATTCGATACCGAGATTTCACCAGAAATACATGTTTTGAGACCCCCTGAATCCAAAAAAAGGCATTTTTGGAAACATGTCCGTGTGTGTCTGTGTGTATGTCTGTCTGTGTGTGTTGTCTGTGAACAGCATAACTCAGAAACGAAAAGTCGGATAAACAGCAAACTTGGTATTTAGGTTCAGTATCTTCCAGAGATGCCTCACGAAGGTTTTCAAGAAAATCCCCCCACCCCAGATTACCCTTTATATGGAACATTTTTAGAAAATTTTAATTTTTTCAAAAATGGCTCTAACGATTTTGATTAAAATATCATATGTTTAAGATATTTTAATGACAAATGAAATGTACATCTCGAATTTTCTGGTAATGTCTCCAAAAGTATTCTTCATTGTGAACGACTTTTGCATAACTGGTAAACCATAATAGATAGACAAACTTTTACTGCACAAAAAATGTAGATCGCGTTAAAATACACAATTTATGTCATATACACTTGTTTTGTTGAGTGAACCATTTTCGAGATATTGCTTGTTATTTCCTTAAATTTTCCAATACTTTTTCTCAAATAGGAATTGGTTATTCATTTTTTATGTCCTGGACATACAAAGAGAATGGAATGCGCCGCATAGAAACCAGCGGTTAAAATATTTGACTATCGCTTAAAACCTACCATATTCCACTTGCACCTACAAGAAAATTAGGAATAAGATTAACATCTGGATTAACATGAAGCATATGGAGAATAAGCGTTTGTAAAAGTAGTTTGTACAAGAGTAAAGAAAGTCATGTGAGTGTAACACATCAGATTTTTTTTCTCATAATTTTAAGTTTGAAATGTGGGGTGCGTATTAAATTCGCTGGCGCATTTAGATTCGTATAAATACGGTATATCTCCGACTGCTCGGCGCCGACCTCCGATAACCTTAGGCCATAGCCGTTGCGTTACAGTATTTTGTTTAATATACTTACTCTGTCGCCGAAATGGGTATAAAGAACCCGGGCGTAGTCCCCAAAATAGTCGATCATAGCGTCGTTGGCCCAGCCCCCCAGATCCTGTAGAGACTGCGGCAGTTCCCAGTGGTACATGGTAACCTGTAATAACAAAAAAAAAATGTAATGCAAATGCTGCCGTGTAAATACGAGCTCGAAGTTCATTACTTTTTACAGATGTATTGCAGTATAAGTGGGAAGGTGAGACACGAACAAAACACTAGGTTGCGTGGTTGGAAGTGTGGAAGAATTGATAGAGAAGTACTGGTATATTTAGACGGTAAGCAAGATTGCAGTGCTCTATGAAACAAGAATTACCTTCGTTCGAGTAGTACGAGGGCTGTCCCAGAAGGACCCGACCCAACTAAGAAAACACAAAACTTTTGGGGAAAAACATCTTTATTTCTCTACATAGTCTCCTTTCAGCTCGATACACTTTTCCCAGCGATGTTCAATAGCTTCGATACCCTGTTTATAGTGAGAACCGTCGAGTTCTGCAAAATAGCCGTCAACTGCAAATTTCACCTCTTCATTGTTGGCAAATATTTTACCACCAAGTCATTTCTTCAACTTTGGAAACAGAAAATAATCAGAGGGGGCAAGTCTGGCGAATAGGAAGCAATTCCAGCTTTAACTCATTGATTTTGGCCATGGCGATAATGAATGTGTGAACTGGTGCACTGTCTTGATGAAACAGAACCTTCTTTTTCGCTAAATGCGACCGTCTTTGCTTGATTTTATCATTCAAACGCTGCAATAAGTTTGCATAATACTCGCCATTGATTTATTTTCCTTTTTGAAGATAATCGATGAAAATTATCCCACGCGCATCCCAAAAAATTCCGACGCAATGACTTTGCCTGCAGATTTAACTGTCTTCGCCTTCTTTGGAGTCGATTCTCCCCTTTCAATCCACTGTTTTGACCGTTCCTTCGTCTCAGGTGTGAAGTGATGGACCCATGTTTCATCCATGGTTATGAATCGACGCAAAAACTCGGCTTTATTGCAGCAAAACATCGCCAAACACTCGACTGAAACATCATCATGACGCTACTTTTGTTCCATTGTGAATAATTGTTCTTGGGCACAGCTTTCTCATGTCTAAATTTTAAGTCAGTATACGATGTACATCACTTTTTTAAATGCCTACGATATCTGCTAGCTCGCGCACTTTCAGTCGACGGTCATCCAATACCATTTGTGGATTTTCTTCACAACTTCTGGCGTGATCACCTCATTTGGTGAACCACTGCGATGTTCGTCTTGGCAGCTCGTACGGCCTCGCTTAAACTCTGCCACCTGATATTTTACTGTAAACGAAGGAGCAGACTCCCCCAGAGTAGAATCTAGCTCAGCTTTAATATTAGTTGGACTAAGACCTTTCAAATGAAATTATTGTATCACATAGCGATGGCCAGTTTTATCCATGTTTACAAATTCGTTGAGAGAGTTCACTATTAATGGCTGCCAAACAATTACCAAACAACGTAGTGTCGTCAAACTTCAAACTTAAGCTTTATAAGGGAAGCACATTCTACCATAGTCATTTGTTTGAAATAACAACTGCTATATATACGTCAGGTCGGGTACTTCTGGGACTGCCCTCGTAGCTTAGTTAGAACAGCTTATGCAGGTGTTCTATGCTATAGGTAAGCTATGCAAATTGAAGTGTACGTTACCTTATTATATCGCAAAGCGTCAAATGGCTGCGCTGTTTTACACCAAGTGGTGTGAATCTTTCACCATTTCTCTCCCTATAGTGACTCACCTTCAGCCAAATTAACGGGGCAGAAATTCTCATCTTTACTTTCCCTACTACGTAGTGTAAGTAGAAGTACTGCATTCCATCCAAAAATGCGATACCGAGATTTCATGGGAAATGCATGTTTTGAGGTCCCCTGAATCCAAATAAGGTATTTTGAAACACGTTCGTGTGTGTATCTATGAACAGCATAACTCAAAAACGAAAAATCGGATAAATACAAAACTTGGTATTTGGATTCAGTATCTTTGAAAGATGCGATAAAGAAAGTTCTCCCACCCTTTACATGGAACATTTTTCAAAAACTGATTTCCCCAAAAATGGTTCTAACGATTTCTACTAAAATATCATATATTTAAGATATTTTCATGACAAATAAAATGTATATCTTGAATTTTTACTCTCTCTACTACGTATAGTAAGTAGGGGAAGTATTGTATTCCACCCAAAAATTCATTACCAAGATTTCACCGGAAATACATGTTTTGAGACCCCCTAAATCCAAAAAAAGCATTTTTGGAAACATGTTCGTGTGTGTGTCTGTGTGTCTGTCTGTGTGTGTGTCTGTGAACAGCATAACTCAGAAACGAACAGTCGGATAAACACCAAACTTGGTATTTAGGTTCAGTATCTTCCAGAGATGCGACACAATGGTTTTCAACAAAATCACCCCACCCCAGAGTACCCTTTACATGGAAGATTTTTCGAAAATTTTAATTTTCTCAAAAATGGCTCTAACGATTTTGATTAAAATATCATATGTTTAAGATATTTTTATGACAAATAAAATGTATATCATTAATTTCCTGGGAATCTCCCCAAAAGTATTCTTTATTGTGAACGATTTTTGCCTAACTCGTAAACCATAAGAGATAGACAAACGTTTACTACACAAAAAATGTAGATCGCGTTAAAATACACAATTTATGTCATATACATTTTATTTGTTGAGTGAACCATTTTCGAGATATTACTTGTTATTCCCTTACATTTTTCAATACTTATTTTATCAAATGGGAATTCATTATTCATTTTTACTTTCTCTACTACGTATAGTAAGTAGGGGAAGTATTGCATTCCACCCAAAAATTCGATACCGAGATTTCACCGGAAATACATGTTTTGAGACTCCCTGAATCCAAAAAAAGCATTTTTGGAAACATGTCCGTGTGTGTGTCTGTGTGTGTGTGTGTCTGTGTGTGTGTGTGTCTGTGTGTGTGTCTGTGTGTGTGTCTGTGTGTGTGTCTGTGAACAGCATAACTCAAAAACGAACAGTCGGATAAACACCAAACCTGGTATTTAGGTTCAGTATCTTCCAGAGATGCGACACGAAGGTTTTCAAGAAAATCCCCCCACCCCAGACTACCCTTTACATGGAACATTTTTCGAAAATTTTAATTTTCTCAAAAATGGCTCTAACGATTTTGATTAAAATATCATATGTTTAAGATAATGTCATGAGAAATGAAATGTATATCTCGAATTTTCTGGGAATGTCTCCAAAATTATCCTTCATTGTGAACGACTTTTGCATAACTGGTAAACCGTAAGAGATAGACAAAATTTTACTACACAAAAAATGTAGATCGCGTTAAAATACACAACTTATGTCATATACATTTCTTTTGTTGAGTGAACCGTTTTCGAGATATTGCTTGTTATTTCCTTAAATTTTCCAATACTTATACTTTTTCTCAAATTCGTTATTCATTTTTTTTGTCTTGGATATGCAAAGAGTTATAATCTGTGGCAAAGGGAATGGTGCGGCACCTAGCAACCAGCTATTAACAGATATGTATGTGCTTAAAGGCTACTGTTTTTCTATATTGCCCTTGTAAACATATTTTCCCCTACATCTACAAGAAAATTAGCAATAAGATAGGGTCTGCAGATGTTTATCTGGATTAACATGAACTAGATGGAGAATATGCGTTTGTAAAAATACTTTGTACAAGAGTAGAGAAAGTCATGTGAGTGTAACACATCAGATTTTTTTGTCTTGGATATGCAAAGAGTATTAATCTGTGGGAAAGGGAATGGTGCTGCACCTAGTAACCAGCTATTAAGAGATGTATGTGCTTAAAGGCTACTGTATTTCGATACTGCCCTTGTAAATATATATTCCCCTTACATCTACAAGAAAATTAGCAATAAGATAGAGTCTGCAAGTGTTTATCTCGATTAACATGAAGTAGATGGAGAGTAAGCGTTTGTAAAAATAGTTTGTACAAGAGTAGAGAAAGTCATGTGAGTGTAACACATCAGATTTTTTGGGAATATCTCTACAGTTCTTTTTGAATGGCTTTTGCTTAACTGGTAAACAGTAAGCGATAAACAGAATGTTTCTACACAAAAAGATGTAGAGCTCGTTAAAACACATAGTTTACGTCCTATACTTTTTTTTGTGAAGTGAACCATTTTCAAGATATTCATTGTTATTTGTTTGAATGTTCCAATATTTATACTTTTTCTCAAATGGGAATTCGTTATTCGCTTTTTTTATATGCTGGACATGCAAAGAGAATGGAATGCTCCATATAGCAGCCAGCTCTTAAAATATTTGACTATCGCTTAAAGCCTACCATATTCCTCTTGACCTACAAGAAAATTAGGCAATAAACGTTTATCTCGATTAACATGAAGTAAATGGAAAATAAACGTTTGTAAAAATAGTTTGCACAACAGTAGAGAAAGTCATGTAAGTACAACACATCAGATTTTTTTCTAGGTATAAATACTAATTAAAAGCGGCGCCGTGGCCGAGTGGTTAGACCGCTCGCCTCCCATCTAGGCGGCCCGGGTTCAATCCCAGGGACCTGCATGTGGGATTTGTGGTGGACGAAGCGGCGTCTGGGTGGGTTTTCTCCGGGTTCTCCGGTTTCCCCCGCCATTCATTCCACCAACTGCTCCATCATCACCTTTCCTTTCATCCATTTCACCAACATTTCGTTTCATCTACTTCCTTCATCCCATACCAGGCATCGGGCTGATCACCCATCCTGGATGCTCTGTCTGATCCATGAGTGTCTGCTCCTCGACGGGCCTCTGACCCCAGGCACCCGCTTGTAAGTCCTGGGGGGTGTAAGTCCTACATAAGAGGAGGGTAAACAGATAATGAATGAATGAATGAATAAATACTAATTAAGTTGATTATTATGGTTTAATAATATTAATTCTCCTATGTATTTTATGTTATATACCTCTAATTGTTTGTGAGGAAACCTCCCCACATCGAACACAAGATTTTCTCTTTTAGTAGTGATGCTAGAAATTAACTAGTATTTTGTATATTTTCTGCTACATTTTTGTAGCAATAAATGAATTTAAGTCCGTTACCGTTTAAGAATGTAAGATCAATATTTTAGGTAATTCGGTTATCCCTTAAAAATCGGTTTACATGGAACGATTTTATTTCTCTTTTTTATCAAAAAAAATCTTTAAAGATTAAAATAACATCGAAGTATTTGCATGAATCATAAAATACATATTATGATTTCTGTAAATTTTCACGATTTTTACACAGTTGGAAACCATAAAAGTGGATTTTTCATGATGAACTATCTTGTACATTTAAAACTACCTTATTTTTCTTTTAAAATGTTGGGCAATTTATAATATTGTAGATTACTTGTATGAAAGCAGTTGATACTGTTTGAGAAAACTTTACCATTGGTTCGATGCCGTTAGCTAGAAGTTCGTTGATTAAATTATTGTAGTGGTCGATGCCCTTTTGATTGATTCCGTTCATCAAGCCACTGGGCATAATTCTGGGCCATGATATCGAAAACCGATACATATTCATCTGAAACATTCAAATTCACAGAAATTATAAATACGTTACGCTAACAAAGACAGATATTTTATGGTAGTAGATTTGGAAAAATAAATAAATAATAATCATTATTATTGACTAATATCGTGCTAATTTGAAAATTAGGACAATAAATATTGGTAAGGAACAATGAAATATTTAAATAATTAAATATAATTTTCATAACATACATAAATGATAAACATGTGTTCACAAAATATGGTATTTTAAAAGACTCCCGATTTGTACCCTCTCTGTGGTTCCTTAGCTATTTAAAAGCATATGAAACGTTCTTTCAAGGCCGATTTAGAAGTAGTCGATGCATAGAAGTCACTATTACTTAAGATAAATAAATAAATTAGAAAAGCAAAATGCCGGGTCCATTATAGAATGCATTGGAAATAAAGCATTCCCCCAGAGTAATAATTGTTTTGTACTACCAAAGCTTAAAGGAATTGAACAAGTATTTAAAGCCGCTTTAAATAAAAGTAACAATTCATACAGCCCTAAAAGTACTGAATATATTAACACTCGGATGTAGAAACAAAGATATGTTACAATTGAAGCAGACTGCATTTGAATTTGTCCTTCTCGCACAACATTTGCCATTTTGAAATGAAATTTAACACGCGATAATATGATATAAACTCGCTTCCATGATATATTAAATGCCACTCCATACACTACAAGAATTTAGAATATTACTTACGCCAAAAGTACATGATATAGATAATTTAGACAAGGCCGAAAAGTGTGGAGACGGCCGCTCCCAGACACGAAGCTCAATGAAAGTCCTTCTTCGCTGGTCGTCGAGAACTGTCACACTCTTTTTCTCTTGAAGCATCGCTCGGGGTACGCACTGTGAAGGTCAGGTGATGACGTGGAACCACATAAGCGCTACCTATACTGGCGGAGAGGACACAACCTGGCGAGCGCTGTAGAAACCTAATGCTGCCGACTTCTGGTATAAGGCAGGCTGCCGGCATAATAATAAGCAGGGGCCGAAAATTGTAGTCATGATTGCAGGCACATAAAAGAACTACGGCCATCTCAGCAAAACAGCCACTAGGCGAAAGAAGAGCCACAATTGGCTCTTATAAAAGGTGCATATTTTCACATAATACAGAAAAACTTAACATATACAACGAAATAGAGGTGAAGCTGTGAATGTGAAGATTCCGCACTCCCAGGCTACCAAGTTAACCTCCTTGGAAAAGATACATAGTCTACGATCATCGAGAAAGACAATGCTTTGGGTCAGTAGCCTGTCGAGGAGCAAGCAAACTGGATCCTTCCATATCCAGGATGGATGATCAGCTCTGGTATGGCGGTGAAGAAGAGGGAAATGAAAAGTAGTGATGAAAGAGATGATAAGAGAATTCGCGGATCAAATTATCCAACCCAGCATACGTCTAGCGACCGAGGTAAACAGCAAAAGAACCTTCGGTGAGATCGGTCGCCCCCGGGGATACCGCGGCGCCACTTCTCTCGGTTTTCACTGATCTCCACTGTTGGCAATTTTCCCTCTTTGTACAATTATTTTGCATGCTCAGCTAAGGAAGTTTATTTCACCATAAGTACAAAGAAAATAAAGTAAAACTTTCTTACATGGGGATTATTAAAATATTTTGACATTGGTATCGCGTAGCACTGTAAACAGGTTCGATTCTCTTTTGTTTTTTCTATGTTTTGATTGCTAAATCGTGGCCAGCTACGTACGTATTGCTTGGTATGAAATTTCCGCGGCATTTGTCTTATTTTACATGCATATTCTGTGGAGTAACAACAATTATGCTCTATCCATGGCATTCTCAACTAAAAGTGAAGGTCCTCTTCTTTTATAATTCGAATGTGTTCGTATTCAAGAACGAGAGCTTTTAGAGTACCCTAAATACATACATACACATAATTTTTCTCTCTTTATAATAATTAATATAGCCTTATTTCTATCACCGGATGTTTTAGACCTCCTGAATACAACCATATAATAACCATAGCCACTGTTGCTAGTGAGTTAAGAACGGCCCTCACCTTTACATTCTTGAGTGCAGAGATGTCTTCTCTATACAAGTAGTAGGATTTGTCGGCTGAATTTCCATTCGAGTGATCCTCTATTGCTTCTGGGTGTTTGTGAGTGTACGTGTCCCAGATACTCCAGCCCTTACCTGTTCAACAAAAAGTATTTACATGACATGTAAATATTACGTGATCCTTTTGTCTCGTAGGGCTCCGGACTCAATTATATCTCCGGCTACTCAGCTATTGAAGCAAAATACAGTACTAGCCACGACAAACTAATATAATAACTCATTAATGTAATAAGATATCTAATTCACAGCTTCTCAGCATCAACACATTAATAATTTCTTTCTTTAATATTTTTTGTTTTAAGTTTTATGTGTTATGTATTTTCTTTGCTAATAATAATTAAGAGGATGTTAAACCACATATATTCATAATGTAGAGAACAAGTATATAATGTTATAACATATACAATATAATATGAGGGGGAAAGGCCATTGTTAGCTATATAACCATTAATATAAAATTACCAGAAATTCAGTAGTATCTACGTAAGCACGTAACGAACTTTGGATTCATAATTAAGTCTATAAACATATTATGTAACATAAACTGTTATTGGGTGTTATTGGATCGTAGCACCAATCAGGTACATTGATCATGCCTATAATTCAAATACGTACGTTAAGAAGAACCGTTGGAAGGAACGCTAACAGAAGCTTGGCAGTGTTCGAGCAGGAAGGTAGTGTATAAGCTCGTCTCCAACTAGACGCTAAAACTACGTATTTAAAGTCTGCCAGTTATACGTATTTTAACATAACAAAGGTAATAGTGAGTATCATATGTGGTTTATCTAAAGTAAAAGTGAAATAATTAAATAGAATACGTGTCTGCAAAATATTTTAACATACTCCATACCCAACCCTGACAAGACATAAGTGTTCTCCGACACAAATACAGCAGCCATGGCAATTATAAAATAATAATTACAATATACTAACACACACAAGAATACAGATATACGATCATCAGACTCCAGTCTATGAGAACGTCGAGATACGTCACGAGAGTACCGGCATCAAGACGACCTTCAGGTACGCAACACAGCATCCATCATCATCGAGTGGGAAACTACCAAGAGAACCGCTACACTATCTTCTCCAGTTGTGGTTGTAGAGTGTTAGTAGGGTGTCTTTGGTAAAGAAAGGTCGAAGATCATGGTATGTGTATTGGTTGTGGCATCGTAAAAACGCCAGAGCTGTATTACTCTCCCTACTACGTATAGTAAGAAGAGGAAGTATTGCATTCCACCCAAAATTCGATGTCGATATTTCACAGGAAATACATCTTTTGAGGCCCCCTGAGCAAAAAAAAATTTTCTGATGTGTTACACTCACATGACTTTCTCTACTCTTGTACAAACTATTTTTACAAACCTTATTCTCCATATGCTTCATGCTAACCTAGATATCGAGATGTTAATCTTATTGCTAATTTTCTTGTAGATGCAAGGGGAAATGGTAGGCTTTAAGCGATAGTCAAATATTTTAAGAGCTGGTTGCTATGTGCAGTATTCTATTCTCTTTGCACTACCAGGACAAAAAAATCTGATGTGTTACACTCACATGACTTTCTCTACTCTTGTACAAACTATTTTTACAAACGCTTATTCTCCATCTAATTCAGGTTAATCCAGATAAACATTTGCAGACTCTATCTTATTGCTAATTTTCTTGTAGATGTAAGGGGAATATATATTTACAAGGGCAATATAGAAATACAGTAGCTTTTAAGCATAGACATTACTCTTAATAGCTGGTTGTTATATGCAGCACCATTCCCTTTGCCACAGATTTATACTCCTTGCATATCCAACACAAAAAAATTAATAACGAATTCCCATTTGAGGAAATAAGTATTGAAAAATTTAAGGGAATAATAAGCAATATCTCGAAAATGGTTCACTCACTAAAAAAATGTATATGACATAAATTCTGTATTTTAACGCGTTCTACATTTTTTGTGTAGTAAAATTTTGTCTATCTCTTATGTTTTACCAGTTATGCAAAAGTCGTTCACAATGAAGAATACTTTTGGAGACATTCCCAGAAAATTCAAGATATGCATTTTATTTGTTATGAAAATATCTTAAATATATGATATTTTAATCAAAATCGTTAGAGCCATTTTTGAGAAAATTAAAATGTTCGAAAAATGTTCCATGTAAAGGGTAGTCTGGGGTGGGGGGATTTTCTTGAAAACCTTCGTGTCGCATCTCTGGAAGATACTGAACCTAAATACCAAGTTTGGTGTTTATCCGACTGTTCGTTTCTGAGTTATGCTGTTCACAGACACACAGACACACACACACGGACATGTTTCCAAAAATGCTTTTTTTGGATTCAGGGAGTCTCAAAACATGTATTTCCGGTGAAATCTCGGTATCGAATTTTTGGGTGGAATACAATACTTCCCCTACTTACTATACGTAGTAGAGAAAGTAAAAATAAGATTTCGTAAGAATAGTTTGTATACCCACTGATAAACGAGAAAGTAGAGAAATTAATGTGACTGTAACACACCAGATTTTTTCATACAGGTCATCTAATTCTGATTGGTGAAAAATTATTTAAACATTTACCACACTAAAGTTTCAATATCTTAGAGACTTTAACCTCTAGCAGTAGGTAACCAAAACTTTGCTTTGAGTCTGATAATTTTCATACCTCTGTAGAATCAAAATTCCAAGCTTGCCTAGGGCTAGGTCTTAAACTCGTTAAAAATCAATCACTTTCTTTAACTTGATGACAGTAGAGCAGATAAATATGGCATTTTAATTAATATTGAAAGCAGTGATACACTCATTCTACCAAGTAGAAATATATAAACTGACAAAATTGAGAGATCTTTGAAGTCTTCGTGGACTTTATCAATGTAATACATTATCAAGTCAGATAGTTGCCTGCATTATGATAGCAACAGGTCCCTTATTTGAATATATGAAATTTTCAACAGATACATCGCCTCGCATCTTCATAGCAAAGAACTTCCAAATATAGAGCTTTATGAATTCGGAGGGTGGGAGGGAGAAATGTTACAAGAGTTTCAGAAAATGTGCGTAAATAATGTAAGCTATTTTAATGTACATTTTCTGTCACATGTTTATTACATCAGAGCTTATTTCTTTTCCTCTTTCTATACTACTTACACTCAAAGTGTTTTATTTATAAAGAATCCACTTCCAGATTCTGAAAGCTATACACTAGTTTTAAAGGGCGAGATCAATTCCGGTGGAGTGCAGTATATTTCTACTCTCTCTACTAGGTAAAGTAAGTAGGCGAAGTATTGTATTCCACCCAAAAATTCAATGACAAGATTTCACCAGGAAATATATTGTTTTGAGGTCCCCTAAACATAACAACTGTTTTTATTAAAGAGCCCATGTGTGTGAATGTGAACAGCATAATTCAAAAAAGAAAAGTTGAAAAAATATCAAAATTGGTATTTAAGTTTAGTATCTTCCAAAGATACAACACGAGGATTTTCATGAAAAACCCTCCCCCTTCAAGTACACTTTACACGGAACATTTTTCGAATTTTTATCATTTTCTAAAAAATGGCTAACGATTTTTATTAAAATGTCATATAATACAGATATTTTCATAAGAAATAAAATTTATGTATATCTTGAATTATCTGGGAATAGCCCATGAAGTCTTCATTTGGAAAGAATTTTGTTTAATCCCATATCGCTGATAATAATAAACTATAGAAGAAAACGTACTACACCAAAAATGTAGATCTCCTTAAAACACACAATTTATTTCAAATAACTTTTGGTGTGAAGCCATTTATGAGATATCTGTTATTAACCGTTCGAATTGTTTATTACTTGGTTATTCTTTTTAAAGTCCTCCCAACATTCAGTTGTTTCACGCGATTGTATTGAAACAATATGGAATTTTAAGGCCAGTGTGTAGCGTCCAGTTCTTAAACATATGACTATCGTTGTCCCGTTTGTATCTATAACGACATGTGTAATGCATCTATTTATGCAATTCTTTATTTGGATTAAAATAAAGCAGAAATCTTTGGTAAGAATAGCTTTATACCCATTAATAAACGTTAGAGGATAGAGAAAGTCATGTGAATCTGTCACTTCAGATTTTTTTTAAAATAAATTATTAATGGTACAAAATTCCAATTGTACACTTTATTACCTACATTCTAAAGGGCATGGTGGAAAATTGCTATACCTCTAGCTATACTTTTGTGAGAGAATATAGATTTTGAATATGGGAAAAAAACTGAAGTTGAAAAACTGACGCATCATTTATCAGGCAGAGAGTAATTTAAACGGCGCAGCGCTTTCAAAATGGAGTTCAAACATATTTTAGGTACCGTGGGGGTTGCAAACAACAGGGGCAGTGATGCCATAAGGAAGTTCGATAGTATTAAATAAAGACTGCGTCAGGTTCTGTAAATGCTAACTAGCGGTTAGGCCATTTATTAGGCGTCTTAGGTTTGGGACCCATTGACGGGCCCCCCGGTGTAAGAGCTTAAATAACCAACACACCCACTTACTTGTAGAGAATTCTGGAACATACGAAGATCAAATAAAACTGTGCGAGATCAGGGTTGAGACCCAAGGTTAACGCAGACGCGTATCTTCTATACGGCAGCCATGTTATACCAGCAAAGTGTTGTCATCTAGTGTTGTTACTAGTTTTGTTCCAATTACACCGCTTTATGAAATTTGATGACCGAATCCCTCGAAGGGTCGTTACAGTATGTTACTTCCGACCTAGGGAAATGAAATGAAATTGAGTTTTATTTATGCACGCTCTTTAACTACTATGGTTCTTAGCTCCCATTCTATATTGGGCGTGAAAGACCGGTAATTTTGCTCAGAGGCCTCTTTATCAGGCTTGAGGTTCTTTTACGTGCCATAAATGTACGACACGGGACCACCGGCTTTACTTCCCTTCCGAAGGAAGCCGTGCTAAGGATTTTTACGCCCGAAAAAATCCATCGCCCTCCACCGGGTTTGAACCCGCGACCTTGGGAACCAGAGGCTACCACTAGTCCACGGAGGACGACCCGACCTAGGGGGGCAGTTTTAAGTATGTTGCGTTTTTACACAAAACATTCTGGTGTGTTTCACTCACATAACTTTCTCTACTCTTTTGCAAACTATTTTTACAAACGCTTATTCTCGAAATAAACATTTGCAGAAACTATCTTATTGCTAATTTTCTTGTAGATGCAAGGGGAATATGCTAGCCTTTAAGCGATAGTCAAATATTTTAAGAGCTGGTTGCTATGTGGAGTATTCCATTCTCTTTGCATGCTCAGGTCATTAAAAAAACGAATAACGAATTCCCATTTGAGAAAAAGTACAAGTATTGGAAAATCCAAACAAGTAACAAGGAATATCTTTGAAATGGTTCACTCGACGAAAACTTTATATGACATAAATTGTGTGTTTTAACGATATTTACAGTTTTGGTGTAGTAAACTTTTGTCTATCTCTTACGGTTTACCAGTTATGCGAAAGTCATTCATACTGAAGAAGACTTGTGCGGACATTCCCAGAAAGTTCATGATATACATTTCATTTGCCATTAAAAATATCTTAAATGTATGATATTTTAATCAATATTGTTTGAACTATCTTTGAGAAAATAAAATTTTCGAAAAATCTTCTATGTAAAGGGTAGTTGGGGGCAAGAGGATTTTCTTTACAATCTTTGTGTTGCATCTTTGAAATATACTGAATCTAAATACCAAGTTCGGTATTTTTCCGACTTCTCGTTTTTGAGTTATGCCGTTCACAATCACACAGACACACTCACGGACCTTTTTATAAGATTTTTGTTTGGATTCAGGGCTCAAAACACGTATTTCCGTGAAATATCGATATCGAATTTTTGGGTGGATTGTAATACTTCTTCTGCTTACTATACATAGTAGAGAAAATAAAAAAAATATATATATGTATATGTGTGTGTGTGTGTGTGCGCCTGTGACTACTGCTTCAGAAAAATAAGTTAGGTCATGTGATTGGGACCATCATTATCATTTTCCTTTGCAAAAATTTGTTGCTACGACTTTGAAGGAGTAACGTATTTCTCCTTAATTCTGGCTTCTGAATTCATCCCCACTTATACATCCGATAAAGATTTGAGCTACATCTAACGTCATCGTGTTGCATGTAACTAAGCACTTTTTGCTTAATTTGAAATCATTCCTGTAGGAATGTTGGAGGAATAGGGACCAAAAATAGAAGAGTTAGTGAAAGAACTAGAAAGTAACAAAATATACATAATAAATAATAAATTAAGAAATAGAATCCTGTCATACTCGTGGGTGAATGAAAGAATAATAACCCTAAAAATAAAAACTGCGAGATCACACTGCTGGATTAGAGGGGTTTATGCCCCAATTGAAGGTGATAAAGGGAATGCAGGAATATTTTATGAACAATTATAAGAATGTATAAATAAAATAGGAAAGAATAACAATGTTATTATAGCCGGAGACATGAATGCGAGAATAGGGAAAGTCCCAATTCTTAACCATAGTGGGCCGAATGGAGAGGACACCTACAATAGCAATGGAAGACAGTTAAGAGATTGGTGTTCATTCAACAAAATAAGGATAACAAATCCCTTCTTTATACATAAAGATGTCGTGGGAGGCTAGAGGTACAAGGTAATTATTGATTATATATTGGCAAATGAAAAGATGTGGCCAAAATAATGGACATAAGAGTATACAGAGTAATGGAGATTGATAATGACCAGTATTTGGTTAAAGCAAAAATAAGGATACCTAAACAATATATTAAGAAGAAAGCTGTTCTAGAAGGAAGTAAAGAAAAGAGATGGAAAATACAATTGTTAGAAGAACCAGGTATTAGGAGATTGTACCAAATAAATAAGGGGAAGAAGTGGAGATGTTCAATAAAGATTGGGACAAGTCGAAGACAGCAGTGCAACAGGCAGCTGGAATAAGAAATGTAAAAGAAGAAGAGGCCATATAAAAATGACTAGAGACTAGAAATGTAGAAGATTATACAATGTATAAAAGACAAAGAGCTGTGGTAAGGAAATTGTCAAGACAGAATAAAAAAGAAAGGTGGAATGAATTTGTAAGTAGAAATCAAAGGGATGTTACAGGGGGCAAACGCTTTAGTTTTAGAATATTTAAAAGTCCAAGAGAAGAAGAAAACGACATAGCTAGAATAAACGTAATAAACGAGGATCAGTGGATACAATACTACGCAGAATTATTATACAAAGAGACAGAAGAGAGAACTACTACACAAAGCCTAAATGAAAAGAATCAGATAACAAAAGAAGAGTTAGAAGAAGCCTTGAGGACAGCAAAAAATAGAAAATCCCCAAGAAGTGATAATATTAATATGTAATTATGGAAATATAGAGGAAAGAAATTAACAGATAAATTACTACAACTTTTTGATTTAATATGGAGTGAATGAAGGATCCTAGAGAGTGGTGCAATGCTAAAATTATAAATTTGTTAAAAAGAGAAAGAAAAATGAATGTGAGAATTATAGAGGAATTTCTCTATTAAACACAGCATATAAATTATACTCAGCGATTTTAAAGAAGAAATTCTTCAGATAGAGAACTGATTAGGGGATGAACAGTATGGTTTCAGAAAAGGCAGGTCACGTATTGATGACATTTTTGCTATTAAATAAATTTTAGAGAAGAAAAGTGAATATAATTTAGAAAGCTGTCTTTTGTCTTTAGATTAATTAAGGCGTATGATAGAGCACAACGGGCCCAGCTAGAGGAAATAATGGCGGAAGAGTATACAGTACCATACAATTTAATTAATGTCATTAAGTCTCTATATTCCAAAACAATCATAACTGTTAAGGATAAAAGCACAGAAGTTAATACAGGACTAAGACGGGCAAGTGAACTGCCGCCTATTCTGTTTACGATATATATATAAAGTTATAGAAGAATGGAGAGAGATATTTCAACCAAAAGGGATAACCACATATAATGCAAATGTAAACACAATACTTTTTGCAGATGACCAGATAATATTATCAGAAAAGAAATGGAACTGCAAATATCGGTAACTAAATTGAACGAAATAGGAAAAAAATATAATATGAAAATCTCGGGTGAGAAAACTAAATCTATGGCTATGATAGTGAAAGAACAAAGAAGAGTTAAAATAGTTATTGATGGAGAAATTATAGAACAAGTTTCAACATTTAAATATCGGGATCAAAAATATCAGTTATGAACACTAAGGCATATGACGAAGAGAATATAGAAACATATAATAGATTAAACGGATGTATAAAACGACATTTTAGTAAACACATGAGGAAGTAAATAAAGCAAAGACTCCACAATAACCAGCACTGATGTACTCTTGTGAAACGTTGACACTAAGAACTAGGGAAAAGACAAGATTGGAAGCAGCCCAAATAAGATTTTTACCATCATTGTTGGGAATTAGTAGAAGAAATAGAATTAGCAATACTGTAATAAGAGAACAGCTAATGGAAGAAAACATTAATGATGAAATACAGAGGTACCAAAAACTTTGGAAAGAACACGTCTTACGAATGCCCCTTTCAGAGTATCCACGAAAGCTTTATTTTACAGACCTTCAGGAAGAAGTGTTGGACGACAACGGAGGAGATAGAGTGACCAGTTTAGTTAGCTTCGGAACAGATCGAAAGGCCCAAATCTTGAATAGACAAAAGAAGAAGAAGAGAAGAAATCTACAACGCGGGACCACCGGCTTTACTTCCCTTCCGAAGGAAGCCATGCTAAAAAATTTTACGCCCTAAAAAAATCCATCGCTCTCCGCCGGGTTTGAACCCACGACCTCGGGAACTAGAGGCTAACAAAGTAACCACTGCACCACGGAGGACGATATGTCTTCCTGTAAAGGGTAGTTGGGGTAAGGGGATTTTCTTGAAAAATCTTCGTGTTGTATCTTTGGAAGATACTGAACCTAAATACAGTTTGGTATTCAACTTTTCGTTTTTGAATTATGCTGTTCACACCACACGGATCTTTTTCTAAATTTTTTTATTCAGTGACCTCAAAACATGTATTTCCAGCGAAATCTCAGTATCGAATCTATTATTGGAATGCAATACTTTCTCTACCTACTAGATACGTGGTAGAAAAAGTAGAAATATATCGTAAATAATATAACGTAAATAGAATAATCATTTTAATTAATGTTACAATATAAAATGATGTATATTAATTTATAATAGGTAGAGAAAGTTGTATGAGTGCATCACATCAGATTTAAAAATGTACTGCTATGGGTGGTGGGCTAATCCCCTGTAGACCACGCAATCTATTTCTCGGAGTTTATTCGGGATAAAAAGGGTTATTCAAAAAGAAACAACAATATTTAAATGTTTATTTCTAATAAACGACAATAGATGGTGACACATTCGATACATCACTGAATAGAGAAAAGTTCAAAATTTTATTTTATGCGTTCAAAATGAGCACCATTTGTTATGCGAAGCCAACCAGTGCTTTTTCGTTTCCATACGCAACCATCTTCTACGAATTTATTGTATCAATTGTAAATCTTTCATGACGAGGCGGCTCGTTGTTGAACTTATAACGAAATGCACGCTGCAATGAAACAATGGATTCACTCTTTGCATAATGCAGCACACAAAACGACTTTTCCTGTGGCGTCGCCATTTTCTCATAAACAAACACAGCGCCGCTGTAGGCACCGAATGCAACTAATACATGGGGCTTAAAACTTTGAACTTTCCTCTATTCAATGATGTATCGTATGTATAGCTATCTATTGTCGTTCATTAGAAATAAATATTTAAAGTCTGTTCCTTCTTTTTGATATATACCTATTACGTACATGCTAGAGAAAGTAAAAATGTAAGGACCTTACAATTCAAACCAATAATAAAGAACCTATCTGAAATGGTTAACACCACAAAAAATTTAGATATCTGTCATTAAGGGTTGGATTGTTCAATTCCTATTCTTTTGAATCCCATCGATTTTCAGTTGTTTGTCGCGATGGTATGGAAACAGTATGGAATTTTAAGGCCAGCATATAGTCCAGTTCTTGAATATTTGACTGTCGCTGTTCCCTTTACATCTATAACAAATGTGCAATTTAGCTATTTCTTCAAAGGTTTATTTGGATTAAATGTAATAGATAGAAAAATAAGCTTTAGTAAGAACAGTTTGAATGCTTACTAATAAGACAGAGGGTTGAGAACGTCATGCAAATGTATCATATCAGAATTACTCCTCTCTCATGTTCATGCCTAGAGAACGGAATCTCAAAGTCACCACATAGCGACTGTCTTTTCAAAAATTTTATTATGGCTTAAGCCTATGTATTCTTCTTTTACCGACAGCGAAATACGTAATAAAGGCATTTCTGGAAATTTTTATCTTGATTAACATGAAGCAAGTAGAAAAATAAGCTTTTGTAAGAATAGCTTGTAGAACAGTGTGTAGAGAAGGTGTGGTATACTCCTCGTGCTGGTAGCATAGGTAGCATAACTCGCAGTATGTTCGCATGTTGATATATTAATATATGTATTAATATGTTAGCTATGATGATTATCTTAGTGTTTAGGTTGTTACTATTAAATTGTTAATGAAGTTGTGTTTACTTCTTGCTACGGTAGCTGTTGTGTGGGTTTATGGTAGAGCATGTGTAACTTATCAGGGTCTGGTACGCGAAGGAAGGTAAGTAGTAATAACACTAACACAAGATTAAATCAGTGGAGGAACACAATACTTTAAAGACACACGCATTTTCTGCTTTAGTAAGAAGGTACACAGTTACTTTAGTTATAATCGAGTTTGTTGGAGCTGTAGAAGATTCCTTAGCTAGTAACGTAGCAATCAAAGGATTATTTTCATAAGTGCTCAATTAATAATAGTACTATTTATCACACGTGCCTAAACTATACGTTTCCCTTGTAACAACTTGCACTTTTAAATTGATATATTTTTAACGTTCTCACTACATTATTAATTAGTAACTCCTGCTTCGGAGAGCTTACGCTTATGTTCTGCACATCGTCGCACTTTTCACTCAACTGATTTAGGCTTGGGGACGCTATCACTGACTTCCTGAAATTAAACATTTAAACATACTCTTCTTAAAGTCTTATTGACTGCGTTCCTTCAGCTTGGAGTATTCTCGAAAACTTAACAGGCTATCATTCGCTGTTTCCAGACATGTGACCTCTCTTCAAAAATATACGTTGAGCTGCTTGCGACTTACTCCTACACAATGACTCAAGGTTCTACTATTGTGTCATCCCCCTACAAGTAGGTTTGCCTGCACCCTAATTCTGGCAAAATGTTGTTTGTCTGCTTTTAACAAGTGTCCCACAGCTCTAACTACACTCTTACACTTATATAGAACTTATACCTAATATCTATTTACATAACAAGTATTTTGCTTATTAGCATTATTTTACATTATTATTATGCTGAGGCAGTATTTTTAACACTTAAATGATTTCAGTCTGGTTATAACCTTGAAGCAGTCTGTGGTAGTTTGTAAAATGTATGTAACAGTCATTGCATATGCTTATATTATTGTATACATGTTCAATAATGTTATGTGAATATATTACGTAATTTAATAATGTAGGAGCTATGAGAAATAGGTCAAAAGTTGCTAACAAAGAGGTAACAATAAGGTAACCTTGAGCCAATAATGAGTAAGAAAGTTTAACAGTACTACTTGTGATTCTTGGAGCAACAATAGTGTAATTTTAGTGACAGTTTAAAAATAGCCAATCAACAACCAGAAAAAGCTTTAGTTAAATGTAGGTATTCTATTGGAATAGGATTAGCCAATCAGAGACTTGAAATACAGAAAGTTACAAGTTTAGACGGTTGAAATCTATTCAGTTGCTTGCAGACAGTGCTCATAACTGGATGCGTTGCTTGTGCGTCCTCAAGAAATATAATATGTATTCGTGTGAGACGAAAAATAAGTTTACGTGTTAAAAAGTGTAATTAATTAATTAATTAATTAATTAAAGAATCTCACAGCTCTCTATATCAGTGAAGTGTTATTTAAATCGTATCAAGTATTAATAAAAGGAGTGAAGTAAAAAATTATAATCTGTGTAAGCCTACATTCCTTGTCGCACCAAAATCCTGCTAAGAGAAACGTGTCTCTAAAAAATATAAATACTGACGCAGCCGAGGCAAACATAAATATATAATATTTAAAGAAACAGTCAAGATTATAAAGTTAATATTTTTAAACTTGGGGCGAAGGCTACCGGAAAGTACTTGGAGCGAAGGCTACCGGAAACCGGGTACTACACCTGCGGTTGCAACCAACTTCAAGTTCGACTCCCAACAGTTGAAATATAATAATACTCCTTCA
The DNA here is from genome assembly GCA_030765065.1 of Deroplatys truncata. Classification (NCBI taxonomy): domain Eukaryota; kingdom Metazoa; phylum Arthropoda; class Insecta; order Mantodea; family Mantidae; genus Deroplatys; species Deroplatys truncata. The sequence goes on along the minus strand of CM060978.1, from coordinate 65,371,120 downwards.
ATACAACCTACTTCAAAATTGACGCCCAAAGCGTGGTGGAAATAACAAAGATACTAACTACTTCAAATTGGCTTTCCATACGTGCAGCAACAAACCTTCGGCAAATAACAACGTAAAAATAATAATAAAATTATCTAATTCAATGTATATATATGACCATAGTTACTGTCTCAAAGGTCATATAAATGCAGCACGTAAGATTGTTAAATATCTTTTGACGAAATTGACGTGTTAAGAAATGTAATGAAGTAACCGTAATTTACTCACCGTCCGCGTTCCAGGCGCCCTCTATCTGATACGACGAAGTAGACGCCCCGATGTAGAAGTTTTTGGGGAAGACCAACTGTTTCATGCACAGTATGGGAACTAACCTCGGTAGCAAGAGTGCCACCATCACGACCGTGTGCCCCATCATAGTGCTGTATCCACAATGTCTACAACTCTTCCTTATATCTCACTGCCGATTCGTCAAACACTGCAGTTAATTAGCGCCTGCAATTGAAGTTGTCCAACAAGTGATTTAGTACTCGACGTTTGGCTAATAGATGCTCGTACCGTGTTTCCTGTGTTAAAGTGAATATGCCGGGTTTTATCTCACTCGCACTACAAGCTACTGCGATAGTGAAAGTGGGACCTTCACATCCTCTCACTTTGAAGGTCCTCTATATCATCCTAAAACATTACCACATTACTTTTTGTAGATGACCAGGTTCTCATGTATAGCTCAGAGAGTGATTTACAGAAAGCTCTATATTAATCAAACAATATTATTAAAAATAGTATGCATTACATTCACAGACTTTCTACCCTCCATCGTTGACTAGTGGGCATACAAATTATTCCTACGAAGGTTTATTTTTCTATCTATTTTATATTAATCGAGATAAACCTTTCCGGAAATGGCTACATTGCACACTTCGTTATTACAAAGGGAACAGCGAAAAATTTTCGAAAAATGTTCCATGTAAAGCGTAATCTGGGGTGGGGGGATTTTCTTGAAAACCTTCGTGTCGCATCTCTGGAAGATACTGAACCTAAATACTAAGTTTGGTGTTTATCCGACTGTTCGTTTCTGAGTTATGCTGTTCACAGACACACACACACGGACATGTTTCCAGTAATGCTTTTTTTGGATTCATGGGGTCTCAAAACATATATTTCCGGTGAAATCTCGGTGTCGAATTTTTGGGTGGAATACAATACTTCCCCTACTTACTACGCAGTAGAGAAAGTAAAAATATTTTTTACTAAATACAACAAATTCAACTATATATTTAGCACTATTAAAATAAGGTTAAAAACACTAGAAAAGATTGCAAGATAATAGCATTTCCCGTATTACAGTATGATTGCTAGTTTGGCTTTTAACTAGAAGAGAAGAGATCATTGAGGCAGCCAAAATGAGATTTTGAGAAGTGTGGGTATACGGCTGACACTCTGGGATAGAAGAAAAAATTAATACATTGGAAATGAGTGAAATATTGTTAACTTGATGGTTAAAATAAATCAATTTAGAAATAACTGGAAAGAGCATGTCCAGAGAATGAAACAACAACCAAAGATTATATTGTATTATAACCCGAAAGGTAAAGGAATATTTATAGACAAAGAAGAAATGGATTCAACTTTTTGATTGAAAACCTATGAGACCGAACAAGCCTTAAAGTCTTAACCCATGAATAGTGATGTTCATGGTATCGATGTAGGTTGGCGAGGCCTGGCAAGAAGTTGCCGTTCCAAAATATCCCAAAGGTGTTCTATAGGATTCAAGTCAGGACTCTGTGCAGGCCAGTCCATTACAGGGATGTTATTGTCGTGTAACCACTCCGCCACAGCCCGTAAAGTATGAACAGGTGCTCGATCGTGTTGAAAGATGCAATCGCCATTCCCGATTTCTCTTCAACAGTGAGAAGCAAGAAGGTGCTTAAAATATCAATGTAGGTCTGCGCTGTGATCGTGCCACGCAAAACAACAGGGAGTGCAAGCCCCCTCCAGGAAAAACACGACCACACCATAACACCACCATCTCCGAATTTCACTGCTGGCACTACACACGCCGGCAGATGACGTTTACCGGGTATTCGCCATACCCACACCTGTCATCGGATCGCCACATTGTGTACCGTGATTCGTCACTCCACACAACGTTTTGCCACTGTTCAATCGTGTAATGTTGACGCTCCTTACACCAAGCGAGGCGTCATTTGACATTTTCCTGCGTGATGTGTGGCTTATGAGCAGCCGCTCGACCATGGAATCCAAGGTTTCTCACCTCACGCCTAACTGTCATAATGCAGTTGGGAATTCCTGTGTGATGGTCTGGATAGATGTCTGATTATTACTCTTTACGACCCTCTTCAAATGTCGGCGGTCTCTGTCAGTCAACGCACGAGGTTGGCCTGTATGCCTTTGTACTGTACATGTCCCTTCACGTTTCCACTTCACTATCACCTCAGAAACAGTGGACCTAGGGATGTTTAGGAGTGTGGAAATCTCGAGTACAGACTTCACACAAGTGACACCCAATCACCTGACCACGTTCGAAGTCCGTGAGTTCCACGGAGCGTCCCATTCTGCTGTTTCACGATGTCTGGTGACTACTGAGGTCGCGGATAATGAGTACCAGGCAGTAGGTGGCAGCACAATGCACCTAAGATGAAAACCGTATGTTGTGGGGGTGTCCGGATACTTTTGATCACATAGTGTATCTCAAACTTTGGCCTGGAGCATTTCCTTCTCAAATTTTGTTTCCAAATTATCATTTCAAATATGATCAGAGTCCATCAATAGGTATGAATAGGCGTTCCTACAAGAAAAGAACTGAATTTACAAGTGCTCGTAATTTTTAGTTAAAAATTTTACACGCGTTTCTTGTAATAAAAATACCTCCAGTGCAAACTTTCAATTTAATATGACTTTCATGGGTTAGGTATTCAATATTTATCAATCACAGCCTGTCAGTTTGAACTAATCGTGGTAGGCTATCACGAAAATATTATCGAAATGAGATTGTCGCAGTTGTGAAATTGCCACACCTGATACGCAATTATTTCTGTTTTTAAGCTAAACAAAAGAAGAAAACTTTCTAAAATAAAATAGAAGGCTCTGCTATATTATGATTTTGATATGCAACAAGCTCAATTAAATAATGTAATATAAAATACTTGTGTTATTTTCATTCTATTATTATTGCTTATTAAAAGTTTCATTCAGGAAATAGTCTTAGGAAATATCACTCGTCAGTTCGATGGTATTATTTATGTTAATTAGTTTCCGAAATAGGTATTAAATATTTTATAAAACTGCAAATCAAACTTGTGAAAGAACTTTAACACCCTTTACAATACATATTTTAAAGGAAAACAGTTGCTTGTCCGAGTGTTAACGAGCTTAGGACGCTCAAGTTCTCATGGTAACCTTTAGGGCATTTTAAATGAAATCAACGCAGCGCCGTCCCGGTTCACAGCTTCTGGTTTGAATTGAAATTATCCCGGGATTATCTTCAGCAATGCCACGAATGCTGATAGTTTTTCGATAATTGAGGTTAACGAATGCATATTGTCCTGATAATTATTTCGAGACCAATGTGTGTGTGTGTGTGTGCGTGTGTGCGCGCGCGCGCGTGTGTGTATGTGTGTGTAAACAACGTAATTCACAAACTAAATGCATAAATACCAAAATTGGTTTTTAGTAAGCATCTCCCAAGATGCGACATTAAGATTTTCAAGAAATTCCATCACGCCAAACTACCCTTTATATAAAAAATGTTTCCTTTTTACTTTTCTCAAAAATTGCTTACAATTTTGAATTTGAAGTAGTTGTATCGTTATTACGTTGTTATTTGCCCCACGCTTTGGGAGCCAATTTGAAGTAGTTGTATTGAAGGAGATGCATTATATTTCAATTGTTGGGCAGCCGAACTTGAAGTAGTTGCCACCGCACGTATGGTAAAAAGTTTCCGGTAGCCTTCGCCCCAAATGTATTTTCTGGTGGCCTTTGCCCCAGAAATTTAAAAATATTAACTTTGTAGTTTTGACTTTCTTTAAATATTATATATTTATGTTTGTCTCGGCTGCGTCAGTATTACTGTTAGATACATGGATTTCTTTGCAAGGCGTAGTGCGGCTGAAGAATGTAGGCTTACAGAGATTATAATGTTTACTTCACTACATTTATTAATCCTTGACACAATTTAAATAACGCTTCACTGATATAGAGAGCTGTGAAATTCGTTTATTAATTAATTGCACTTTTTAACACGTAAACTATTTTCGTTTCACATAAATACGTATTAAATTTCTCGAGGACGCATCTCGCGTCCGGTTAGGAACACCGTCTATAACCAACGCGTCCAGTTATGAGCGCTGTCTTCAAGCAACGGAATTGATTTCTACCTCCTAAATTTGTAAATTTATGTATTTCAAGTCTCTGATTGGCTATTCCTAATCCAATAGAATACTTTTATTTAACTTAAGCTTTTTTCTGGTTGTTGATTGGCTATTTTATAAACTGTCTCAAAATTTACATTATTGCTGCCCCAAGAATTACATGTATCATTATTAAACATTCCTCATTATTTCCTCAAGGTTACCTCATTGTTACCTCATTGTTAGCAACTTTTAACCTATTATTCTCACAGCTCCTACATTATTAAATTACGTAATACATTCACATAACATTATTACACATGTATACAATAATATAAACATACACTTTTTGCATATTGTTGCATACGCGTATTGCTTTAAGGCGGACTGTTATTGAATTTTATATTATATAATTTGACTGAAATCATTTAAGTGTTAAAAATACTTCCTCACAACGTAACCCACAAACTAAATGTATAAATACCAAAATTGGTTTAGTAAGCATCTCCCGAAGATGCGACATGAAGATTTTCAAGAAATTCCATCACGCCAAACTACCCTTTATATAAAAAAATGTTTCATTTTTACTTTTCTCAAAAATTGTTTCAATTTTGAATTACGATATTTTTCTGATTAATAAAGTATCCATCTTGAATTTTCTGGAAAGAGACTATGAACTGAATCGTGTATGAGTTTTGTTTCATTTTATATAACTTGTAAACCGTAAGAGACGAAAGCTTACCTCACAGACAAATTTAGATGTCGTTAAAACACAGAATTTGTTTATTGTGGCATTAACCATTTGTGAGATATTTGGTGGACTTTGTTTCAATTCTCCATTACTTTAGCTTTCTTGAATTTCTAGGTTATTGTTGATCTTCTTTCTCGCGAAGTCATGCAAAGAATATTTATCGAATGTCAAAGCCATTGCATAGCGGCCTGCTTAAGATATGACTATCATTTTAGCTTTCTTTATCCCCCTTGTACATACCTATAACGAAAAGAGTAATCAAACCATATCGATTAATGTTAAGTCCGTGATTTCAAGTTACCGATGCAGAGAGTATAATGTCTTGGTATTTGTCCCCTGGATAAAAGAAATATACCGTAGGCATGTATTCCGCCTCGCAAACAGACTAAGAAATTACAGAGTGAGTTTTAAGTCCATCGAAAAACTTCAGAAGGTATTCCTGAGTGGAAATGGAGTACAAAAGTTCATACCACCTTGTGTCTGAAATGCATTGTTTCCACGACATTTGAGGCAGTATTTTTAACACTTAAATAATTTCAGTCTAATTATATAATATGTAAATTTAATAACAGCCCGCCTTGAAGCAATATGTGTATCTAATAATTTGTAAAAAGTGTATATAACAGTCATTGTATATGTTTGTATACTGTATCCATGTGTAATAATGTTATGTGAATGTATTACTAATTTAATAATGTAGGAACTGTGAGAATAATAGGTTAAAAGTTGTAACAATGAGGTAACCTTGAGGCAATAAGAGTAAGAATGTTTAATAATGCTACTAGTCATTATTGGAGCAACAGTAATATAATTTTATTGACAGTTTTTAAAATAGCCAATCAACAACCAGAAAGAGCTTTAGTTAAATGAAGGTATTCTATTGCAGTAGGATTAGCCAATCAGAAACTGAAAAGGAGAAAATTTTACAAATTTAGAGTTCAGTTGCCTGCAGACAGTGTTACTAACCAGACGCAAAAAGTGTCCTCAAGAAATATAATATGTATTCGTGTGAGACGAAAAGTAAGTTTACGTGTTAAAAAGTGTAACTAATTAATAAAAAGAATCTCACAGCTCTCTATATCAGTGAAGTGTTATTTAAATCGTGTCAAGCATTAATAAAAGGAGTGAAGTAAAATTATAATCTGTGTAAGCCTACATTCTTGTCGCACCAAAACCCTGCTAAGAGAAATGTGACTCTAATAAATACTGACGCAGCCGTGGCAAACATAAATATATAATATTTAAAGAAACAGTTAAATTACAAAGTTAATATTTTTACTTTCTCTACTACGTATAGTAAGTAGGGGAAGTATTGTATTCCACCCAAAATTTCGATACCGAGATTTCACCGGAAATACATGTTTTGAGACCCCCTGAATCCAAAAAAAAGCATTTTTGGAAACATGTCCGTGTGTGTGTCTGTGTGTGTGTGTGTGTCTGTGAACAGCATAACTCAGAAACGAAGAGTCGGATAAACACCAAACTTGGTATTTGGGTTCAGTATCTTCCAAGGATGCGACACGAAGGTTTTCAAGAAAATCCCCCCCACCCCAGAGTACCCTTTCCATGGAAGATTTTTCGAAAATTTTAATTTTTTTCTCAAAAATGGCTCTAACGATTTTGATTAAAAATATCATATGTTTAAGATATATTCATGACAAATAAAATGTAAATCCCGAATTTTCTGGGAATGTCTCCAAAAGTATTCTCCATTGTGAACGACTTTTGTAAACTGGTAAACCATAAGAGATAGACAAAATGTTACTATAAAAATTGTAGATCGCGTTAAAATACACAATTTGTTATATACATTTTTTTTGAGTGAACCATTTTCGAGATATTGCTTGTTATTTCCTTAAATTGTTCAATACTTATTTTCTCAAATGGGAATTCGTTATTCATTTTTTTTGTCTTGGATATGCAAAGAGTTATAATCTGTGGCAAAGGGAATGGTGCTGCACCTAGCAACCAGCTATTAAGAGATATGTATGTGCTTAAAGGCTACTGTTTTTCTATATTGCCCTTGTAAATATATTTTCCCCTACATCTACAAGAAAATTAGCAATAAGATAGAGTCTGCAAATGTTTATCTCGATTAACATGAACTAGATGGAGAATAAGCGTTTGTAAAAATACTTTGTACAAGAGTAGAGAAAGTCATCTGAGTGTAACACATCAGATTTTTTTAAACTTGGGGCAAAGGCCACCTGAAAGTACATTTAGGGCGAAGGCTACCGGAAAGCGGTTACCATACGTGCGGTTGCAACTACTAAAAGTTCGGCTCCCCAACAGTTGAAATATAATACAACTCCTTCAATGCATACTAATTCAAATTGACGCCCAAAGCGTGTTGCAAACAAGTTAAAAGAAAACACGTTCTTCAACTAGGCTTCCATACGTGAGAACAAAATACTAATTCACATTCTCTCATAACTTGAAGTGTGGCTTTTGTGTGCTGCAGATAGTGCGATTTAAGCAATGTAGAAGCACAGTGTTTCATTCCAGAAACACGCCGAGATGGTGTTCATGTATGCCGTAGAGGAACATAGTCGAGAGGCAGCACGGATGTACGAGCCACGTACCCTGACAGACAGCACCACCTCATCACAATTTGGAGCCATTTTTCGGCGTTTGTTTGATCATGGGGCGGCGCCGTGGTCGAGTGGTTAGACCGCTCGCCTCCCACCGAGGCGACCCGGGTTCAATCCCAGGGATTGCATGTGGGATTTGTGGTGGACGAAGCGGCGTCTGGGCGGGTTTTCTCCGGGTTCTCCGGTTTCCCCCGCCATTCATTCCACTAACTGCTCCATCATCACCTTTCCTTTCGTCCATTTCACCAAACATTTCGTTTCGTTCTACTTCCTTCATCCCATACCAGGCATCGGACTGATCACCCATCCTGGATGCTCTGTCTGATCCACGAGTGTCTGCTCCTCGACGGGCCTCTGACCCCAGGCACCCGCTTGTAAGTCCTGAGGGGTGTAAGTCCTAAATAAGAGGAGGGTAAACAGATAATGAATGAATGAATGTTTGATCATGGGTCCTTTGAGACAGACGAACGTTAAGGGCAACCGCAGACTGTGCGTACACCAGATGTGGAGGAACATGTTCTCCATGGTATTGAGAACAACCCTGGTACAAGCTCCAGGCAATTGGGCCGCCAACATGGTGTGAGTCAAAGGGCAGTTATCTAACCCTACATGACAACCGCTATTATTCCTATCACCTCCAACATGTGCAGGGATCTTCGTGTATTTTCCTCCACGGGAAACATTCTGTCGCTGGTTTGTACAGCAGGCCATCATGGAACTTCTGCCTTCAGTCCTCTTCAAGATGAAGTCATCTTTGGTAGAGATGGCATCATTAATCTGTATAATCATCTGTGGGCTGCAGAAAATCTTCACTGAATGGTTGAAGCGTCTCATCAGCAGCGGCTCAGCATTAATATTTGGGCAGGGATTATTGGCGACCGCCTATTTGGACCAGTTCTTCTTCCATAATGCCTAAATGGAGAAACTGGACTTCCTGCAAAACACTCTGTTTACATTGCTGGAGGATGTGTCGTTAGCAATACGACGGGCAACATGACAGCAGCACGATGGAGCGCTAGCCCACTTTCACATTAATGCTCGCCGATACCTCAATATCTTCCCAGACATTGGATAGGGCGGGAGGCCCTATTGCATGGCCTTCTCGATCACCGGTCTTAAACCCTCTGAATGTTTACTTGTGGGAGTATGTGTAAAGCATTGTGTATGGTGGACCTGTTACTGATGTTCAGCGTGTCAACGTAGCCTGTGACGATATTGGGATACAGCCCGGAACATTCGAACAAGTGAGGTAATCCATGATGTGACGTGTAAACCGTGCATTGCATCCCATGGAGGCCACTTTGAATATCTTTTATGGGATTCAGGCCATGTACTGGTTGCCAGGGCTCTCTGTTTGATGTTATTCTTCAGTGCCATTTACCGTGGAAACTATGCACTTCCGTACACAAGATGGTATGAACTTTTGTGCCCCATTTCCAGTCAGGAATCACCCTTCTGAAGTTTGTCGGTGTACTTCAAACTCACCCTGTATATCAGACAGTGGTATACTGTATTATTCGTATGTACCTACGAGTTACTTTCTTGCAATGTCCAAAGCAGTTTCTCGCGATATAATGTTTGTTTGAGTGAGAGACGGAGAACGTTCACTTTCGACAATCTCCATATGTACATTATTGTCCACTGCAACGCACAGACTATGTACTATTCACTTAATATACATGTAAAATATAGTGTTCTATAACAGAATAAAAACATTAACAGACGTCATGTACAGTATAGTAGACGCATTCTTTTGATACAACCTATACGAGCACTCAGGCACGCGCCCGTTGTTTAGATATGGACTCAACCTTTCTCTTTCACTGCCTCTCTCCTTGTACTGCAGTCTGTAGGTATAAACGGGCTACAGTACAAGATAAGTTAACCTCATAAAAACGGTCACTCTGATCAGTCCCTTAAAAATAAGCATTTGTAAGAATAGTTTATAGACAATATATAGAAATAAACGATAGTGGACAGAGAAAGTCATGTGAATGTAAAATTATGTATATGTATCTTTTATAAAGTATTTATCTTTGTCGTAAAGATTTCCGGAATAGAACTGTGTAACGCAATTCATTACTGTCGCTTACAAACAAGATCTGCATTATGGTGATAACTGCAATCAAATGACACAAGGACTTAGCCTTATCGTACGACCTCAGCTGTTGTTTTCCTTGTTCGCCACTTAAATCTTATCGAAAAGAGTAGGAAAGGTTAGAACTTGCATGTTGATGGGTGATATAAACGATGTCGCATTAAATTGGACAGAAAGGCTAACCAGTTGAGAATGTGCTGCAGTTTATGACAATTCAGTATATCAACTGCAATGAAGTAAAATATTAAACAGTACAATCTGTTTATTTCATGAATCCTTTCGGACTTTGTAGACTGCACGAATTTAGTTGTGATCATTGCCTACAGATGTCAGAGAGATAGGCGGTGACCCACAGATTGCACATGGACAGGGGAAGAAATGTCAGAGATGCGTGTCAAGGTATCCTATATCCTATATTTTGATTAAAATAATGAAATATTGTGAGTAGTCAAAGCAGTATCTTGGATGTTTTGTAAACAGCTTGAGAAGTCATAATTACGAGTTCCTATGTGCGACCTGAGCGCTCTCTCGTCACGACTTTTGACCGTGTGCACCATTCTCGATCAAGATTTTATCGTGATAAAATATGGACTTTACCGCGGTGAACAGTTATTTGTGGTGCATCGACGCCGGTAAAAGTTTATCGAGGATTTTACCACGATTAAATCTGACCGGCCATGAACCGCCGGTTTTCTTCAATTATTTCCAACTTTATTTGTGCTGAAATTTAAAATGGCGGAACGGTATAGGTTAGAATTCCCAACGATTAGATACACTCCAGTTTCTCCAATGAATTCATCCTGATAAAGTTACTTTAATGTTCTTTGTCATTTTTAATGCTTTAAGGTCTATTTGTGCGACAGGTGCCTTAGATATTCTGACCCAAGACGTAACGAAAATCCACCCAATCACGGCGTTACATATCACAATTATATAGTTGAAGCATAGTTCCAAGAACAAGGCAGAAATAAAGGGAGTAATGAATGGATTTAGTGCAATTAGGTACTAAATTTTCAGTACGTTAATTGCACAGATATAGGAATATGGTAACCTGATGAAATCAGAACCGAATTCTAAAATCAGAAGTCGTCATTGTGGTGTCGCGGTAGCGTGTGCGCCTCTTATACAAGATGTCGTGGATTTAAACCTTGTTAGAGAATAATGTCTTTTTTTTCTTTCTTTTTTCTGCCTGTCTTTCAGTGAATATCGGCTAAGCTACCTGGAATTTAGTCAGTGTGGAAAGAAAGAAAAAACGTCTATAACGGTTCAGCATATTACTTTCTCTACTACGTATAGTAAGTAGGGGAAGTATTGTATTCCACCCAAAAATTCTATACCGAGATTTCACCGGAAATACATGTTTTGAGACCCCCTGAATCCAAAAAAAGCATTTTGTGTCTGTGTGTTAACAGCATAACTCAGAAACGAACAGTCGGATAAACACCAAACTTGGTATTTAGTTCAGTATCTTCCAGAGATGCGACACGAAGGTTTTCAAGAAAATCCCCCCACCCCAGATTACCCTTTACATGGAAGATTTTTCGGAAAGTTTAATTTTCTCAAAAATGGCTCTAACCATTTTGATTAAAATATCATATGTTTAAGATATTGTTATGACAAATAAAATGTATATCTTGAATTTTCTCGGAATATCTCCAAAAGTGTTCTTCATTGTGAACGACTTTTGCATAACTGGTAAACCATAAGAGATAGACAAAAGTTTACTACACAAAAAATGTAGCTCGCGTTAAAATACACAATTTATGTCGTATACATTTTTTTGTTGAGTGAACCATTTTCGAGATATTGCTTGTTATTCCCTTAAATTTTTCAATACTTATTTTCTAAATGGGAATTCGTTATTCATTTTTTTGTCTTGGATATGCAAGGAGTATTAATTTGTAGCAAACAGAATGGTGCTGCACATAGCAACCAGCTATTAAGAGATATGTATGTGCTTATATTGCCCTTGCAAATACAAAACAAGGGGAACATATTAGGCCTTAAGCGATGGTTAAATATTTTTAGAACCGGTCGCTATGTGTAAAATGTAATTCTCTTTGCATGTTAAAATATCGTTTCTGCAAATGTTTATCTCGATTAATATGAAATAGATGGAGAATAAGCGTTTGTAAAAATAGTTTGCACAAGAGTAGAGAAAGTCATGTGAGTGTAACACATCAGATTTTTTTCTAATCAATTGTAAGGCCAGCTTTTCCCACGTATCCATCTTGAAGTTGTTACTTCTATCTCTGTACTTTCTATCTTTTCTTAAGAATTGATATTAAATGTAATAACGTAATAGAGAAACTTGGGTCTGCTTTTGCTCCCCTCCATTGCACGCTGAACTACATGCATGTGCTTCAGCAAAGAGGTAGAGCAAGTGAAAAACAGACATGATGTACATCCGGGTGCGATCAGTACAGCTTACCCGCCAAGATGAGCGCCTGCCAGGTAACCACGGTCACCTAAACTGCGGTGAACATTGATGCACCGCTCTGTGATGATTACCCCGGTCAAATTCTCACCGCGGTAAGCTGAAGGTCCCTGAAGGGTTTGTTTAACGAGGATGGTGCACACGGCCATTTGTCTTGGTGCTTTGAGGCTCTTGCTTTCAAGGCTCTCGCCTGTGCTTGACTGAAGCACCACCGGGTGAGTTTGCATCGAGTTATGTGGAATATTGAGAAATACGTGCTGTTGGATCATTTTCTGCTCTCGTTTCTTTTCGGTGTTCGCCTCATTTAAGTTCTCGTAATAATTTATTATTGCTACACAAGCGGAGAAGACAAGTAATTGTTATCATGTATCGAGGTTCGATGTAAATGTTCAGAGGATTTGTAATTTCACTTTTAATATGCAACTGTCGAGATTTGAGTTAACTTTACTGTTTGACATTTTTAGGATTTTAATTTATTGAACCTTTTGGGTTTTTAAAGTGTTAGTATTTTTACTCGTTTGCGATTAATGTCCGCATAATTTGGGACCAATGTAAGTAGATATTGTTTTAGTATGTTCAATTGTAATCTTGTCGGGCGTTTATTGTAAGGGCAGAGAGAGATTTAGTGATATACCGGATGGCCCACACAAGCCGTCCGTGGTTGAAGTTTATACCAGATAGCGCGGGTGTCAAAAGGTTTGCCTAACCAGAACTACAAAGGGGACTCCATACCGACAGAGAGAAGATCTCTAAATGAAAGACCAATGCTTAAAAACGAACATTTTAACTTCTATTACTGGTCCCAGAGCTCATTCGTTAGAGAAACTGCCTGCTACATGAAGTGTTCCGAGTTCGATTCCCGGCTGAACTCCAGAAAGTTGTCTTTAAACAAAAACATTTCCGGTATGTGTTTGAATGTGAGAATACTTGTGTGTTTGAGAGGGGTTAATCCGTTATTTAATAAACAATTCTCTCATTAACAAGAATTCAGGTTTTCCACTTGACACAAATCTGAGCACACGTGTTAAGTCATTTAGTTCCCTGATTTAGTTAATCTACAATCAGTACAACTATATGGCACCAATTGGCGCCACAAAGTTAATAAGATTAAACAGAATTTTGTTTTTATTATATTTATGTACCCTAAAAGGTGCATTAGAATTATAAGTATTTTCTCTTAGTGCATTATTCTAATAAGCATGTGTAAAAACGTGCCCGCCTTGGTGGACGAATTGATGTAAAGGTCTCTCAGAGGTCCAATATTTCTTAATATTATTCTTGTACGTCAATAAAAAAGGAAGGAAGGGATGGAGGGAGTGAGGGAAGGAGGGAGGAAGGAAGGAAAGTGCGTCTGAAAATGTTCAGAACAGAGCCTTCGAGCCTCAACTGCATTTTGGTGCGGTATAGCACATATCTGTGTATTCGTTATTGGTGAACGTTACCTTTTTGTCTGAATGACCTGGCTCGAACCCGGCGAGCAGGCGACGCTTAACAGTACGAAACTACCACGTAAACACCTGCAGACTGCAGCACTACCTCAGTGAACTTTCGTTTTATACCTGCACTGCCCTTTTGAACAGCAGTGATACGGCAGCTTGTTGTACACATATGTATGCGGGAAGCATAAAACTGTAAAGGACGGCTTGTTGAGCCATTTGGTACAAGGGGCGGATTAGATTACCGTTTTTATGGGCTTAACTTACCTTGCACTGTTGCCTGTTATGTTCAAGGAGAGACGGTGAGTCCAGATGTAAACAACGGGTGTGTGCCCGCAGTGCTCGTACGGTTGTATCAAAAGAATGCGTCTGTTATGCTGTACATGACGACTGCTAATATTTTATTCCGTTGTAGAACACTACATTTTACATATATGTAAAGTGAATAGTCTATGCATTGCAGTGGACAATGCGAGGGGCACTATTTACATTTTGAGCCTTGGCAACCCTAAATGTTGTAGGTGCCATCTGACGTTTCCAATGGAAAGTTTAACATTTTTGACCACAACCTATCTCAAACATTTTGTAATAGAGCGTCATTTGTTTTGTTTACACTAACTTGAAAATCGTGTGTCAACAAAAACATGGAATTAACTCGTGAAAATGTTCGTGCAAAGATTTATTACGACTTTCGACGTGCATTATCAAGACAAGAGTGCATCGATCAACTAACTTCCACATTTGGCGACGAAGCTCCATCCTTTGCCACTATGAAACGCTGGTATAACGAATTTAATCGTGGCCGCCGTTCGCTCATTGATGAAGTTCGTGAAGGTCGTCCAAAATCAGTTGTGTCAGAAAACATTGAATATGTGCAAATACTAATAATAAAAGATCGTCATGCGACATATTGTGAGATTGAGACAACCCTGGGCATTAGTTCCACCAGCATATATAAAATATTGCATGATTATTTAGCCGTGATAAAGGTTTGCTCTCGTTGGATCCCACATAATTTGACGCAATCTCAAAAAGATGCTCGTGTCGATTGGTGTACAAAAATGCTCAAAAAAATACAATGGCGGTGCCTCAAAAGACGTATATAGGATTGTAACAGGTGACGAATCGTAGATCTATGCGTATGAGCCGGAATGTAAACAGTAGTCGACTGTATCGGTGTTTCAAGATGAAGTAAATCCAACAAAAGTTGTTCGCACTCAAAGCACTTCGAAGCAAATGGTCGCCTGCTTTTTCAGCAAAACTGGCCAACTGGCAACAGTGCCTTTAGAGGAACGTAAAACGTCAATGCCGAATGTTACACAACCATTTGTTTTCCGGAAGTCTTCGGTGAAGTAAGGAAAACCAACAAGAACCATAGGATTGTACTTCATCAAGACAATGCGAGCGCACACACATCTCGTCTAACAACAGAGTATTTGAAGGCTCAAAAAATCGAATTGATGGGTCATCCGCCACACAGTCCTGATTTGGCACCCAATGACTCCTTTTTGTTCCCGAACATCAAGAATAAATTGCGTGGACAACGATTTTCGTTGGCAGAAGAAGCCGTTGATGCCTTCAAAAACCATGTTTTGGAGGTGTCTCAAGAAGACTGGAATAAATGCTTTGACAAATGGTTCAAACGGATACAAAATTGTATTGATCATTAAGGAGAATATTTTGAAAAAACAATAAAGCAGTTTTCAATCAGAAATTATTTTTTTTAATTATTAGGCTCAAAATATAAATAGTGCCCCTCGTAATGTAGGTACATGCTGAGATTGTCGAAAGTGAACATTCTCCGTCTCTCACTTAAAAGTTATATCTTGAGAAACTTCTTTTTACATCACAAGAGATAATAGGTGAATACAAATAATACACTTATATCACTGATATATTTCTTACTCTGTTTGCGAAGCGGAACATCATCGGTAACATGAAATGACGGACCAGGTCACTCTAATTCGCCCTCTGGTCATATATTTGCCTCTTTGCTTTCCCATTGTTTTGTTACCTAACGTATTGGCTTGTGCAAGTTAGTGAAATTCTCAATAGGATACAGAAACTTTGAAAATACTTAAATGTACAGTAAAGACTGCTGCAATTGATTTATATTGCAATTGTAATTCTTTATTTATTCTCGTGGTTACTCAAGTGCATATGTTGTTCAGATAGCTAAATGGGAACAATCACCTGCCAGAAAGATGACCTTGTTAACCCTATCCGGCGTGACCTATTTAGTTATCCTTCCGCAAGTTTATCTCCCAACATAGGAAATAGTGAGAGACAGGAGAGGGTAGTGCAGCAGATAACCACAGGAGATAGTGCAATAGCTTATAGTGGAAACATTTACAGCTAATTAAAATGCACAGCTTATGGGTCGAATAAATGGCAAAAATTACCCAAAAAATATAGTTTTAGTTTTTTCTGCAGGCTTATTAATCAGAATTTCCTCTTTAATTTTCTATATATTTTATCATTTTAGCTACAATTTGATATTGAGATTTCATCGGAAATACATGTTTTGAGGTACCTGAATCCAAAACAGTATTCTTAGAAAAAGATCGGATAGATACCAAACTTGGCATTTAGGTTTAGTATCTTTCAAAGATGCGCGACGAAGATTTTCAAGAGAATCCCGCCACCCCAGACTACCTTTTACATGGAAATTTTTTCGAAAATATTGATTTTCTCAAAAATGGCTTTAAAGATTTTGATTAAAGTATCATATGTTTCAGATACTTTCATGGCAAATGAAATGTATTTTGAATTTTCTGGGAATGTCCCTAAAAATGAACTTCACTCTGAATGGATTTTACATTACTGGTAAATCTCAAGAGATAGACAAAATTTTACTCCACAAAAAATGTAGATATCGTTAAAACACGCAAATTATATCATATAAATTTTTTGTGGAGTGAACCATTTCCGGGATATTCTTTATTTGTTTGAATTTTCCAACACATACTTTTTCTCAAATGCGAATTCCCTATTCGATTTTCTTATGTCCAGGACATACAAAGAGAATGGAATACTCCACCTAGCAGCTCTTAAAATATCGCTTAAAACCTACCATATTCCCCTTGCACCTACAAGAAAATTAGCAATAAGATTGACATCTCGATATCTCGATTAACACGAAGCATATGGAGAATAAGCGTTTGTAAAAATAGTTTGTACAAGAGTAGAGAAAGTCATGTGAGTGTAACACATCAGATTTTTAGAAAAAGGTCCGCGTGTATGTGTCTATGTAGTACTTCCGAATAGAGTAACTTAAAAACGAAAATCCGAATCAGCACCAAACTTGGTATTTAAATTCAGTATCTTTCAAAGATGCGACACGAGGATTTTCAAGAAAATCCCTCCACACCAAACTATCCTTTACGTGGAACATTTTACGAAAGTTTTTATTTTTTAAAAAATGGCTCTAACAATTTTTATTAAAATACCATGTTTTAAAGATATTTACGTGACAAAATGTTTATTTTGAATTTTCTGGGAATAGCCTTTGAAGTTCTCTTCATTCGGAGGGAATTTATATAATCTTGTATAACTGGTAAACGTTAAGCGATAAATAAAAACATACTATACAAGAAATGTAGATCTCGTTAAAACACACAATTTATTTCAAACAACTTTTTTGTGGCTTCGGCCATTTCCGAGATATCCGTTATGGTTCGAATTGTTCACGCCATTCTTTTAAAGAACTATCAACATTCAGTTGTTTCTCGCGATTCCATGAAACACCATGGAATTTAAAGGCCAGCTTATTGCGCCCAGTTCTTAAACACTTGCAAAGTAGCAAATGAAGTTTTTCTACGAATGATATTTTCTCGCATAAGAAAAAACCTCTTTTCTTAGAAACTATTAAATACGGCTAAATTAAATTTTAGAATAATATAAACAGCCTCTAAGTTCCATTTTGGATCTATTTTGGTGTTTGTTAATAACATGGTAAATTTGAGCAAAATTTTGGTACAACTAAGAAAATAATCCTGTCTTCTTTAACATATACACTTATCAGTCAACTAGATCAATGAACTTACAAGTTATGCCTCTACAGCATGTAAAAACTTCATTCTGATATCCTAAATCTTTTCTGAGACAATGGGCACATTTAAAATTGACGAGTTAGGACTTTTAATATCCCCTTAAACTATTTTTCCCTTCGTAGCATTAACCTACATTTTCCTTGGTTGACCTTGGTTCTTGCGTATAAGCATATCTATACTGCCTAAATTAAAATTATTTCTAGGCAAACTTTCATCATTATTAAAGTATTGTGGGCAGACGGATCCCATTTTATATTTATTTACTTACTTATTCATATTGTAGAGAATCTTGGGGCTGTCCGCCCTGGGGGTTTCGTACAACGTGTGGGGGGAGTAGGATCAGATGGTAGAGTTGGTTAGGACTGCGGTGAAAGACACCATGAGGATGGTAAACTAGGGTAAGGTTGGAGCCCCTCAGTAGAGGGGTCTGCCGTGCCAAACCTTAACGGTATCCACACATGACTTATTTGTAGAATTCTGGTAGAACTTGGGAAGCAAAGTTTTAAAGATCAACTCGTTAGGGTGAGGCGCGGAGTTCTAGACAGACGTGGCCTCTGCTACGTAGTGAGTGGTGGAGCGAACTCAGATAATTGACCCACTTCCGTGGTTAATAAATACATGCTTGAGAGACAGCTCAGCAACCTGGTGCCCTAATTGCTAGCGTTTCCTTCAATTCACTACCTTTGTAAACTTAACGCAATCTGATGAATCTCCCCTAAGTATATCAAATGAACACAAAACAGGAATAACACAAAAGATCAATGAATTTAAGTTAACTGAAAATATACGGAAATTCGGTTAAAGGTAATAAATAGCTTAAAACGATGTACATGCAATGAAAATGAGGGTATTGCCCCCAATTTAACAATTAATTTTAACTAAAATTACCACAAAATGCATTTAATGTTTGGTAGTAAGTATTCATGATGGATAGGTATAGGGTATAGATTATACAACGGAGGGGGACATCTCGCGCACTGCGACCTACAATAGATCTGTTGTGGCTACCACCCCCAGGAGGAAGGGACAAAGTGAAGGAACTATAGAAGTCTACAGACCACGGGCAGACAGGCGAAAGGCCACAAGACGCGCGGAAGTCCCTAACAGTTCCAGGCTCGAAGACGCTTCCCACTGCTGGAGCTCCGTAGAGAGCAAGCTTTCCTCTAGTGTCCACGAGGAGCACTCTTTCATTTGAGCAAGCATCCGCGCCATCTGTTCGGCACCGCCATGAAGGAAACGGAATGAAAGGGAAATGGTAGAATGAAACTCGTGGTAGATGAGAAACCACATCGTCATTCACCTATCGACCAGTGAAAATCACCAAAGTTCAAGTTCAGACTGGGCTGTCAACAAGAATGAACCCGGACCGCCCGAATTCTTTTTCTTTTTCGAGTAGAAGAGAAAATAGGTTGCGTACTTACCTCAGCCCCTTACGGAGACTGAGAGTGTGGGACTCGCCATCAGAAGATGACACACTCACCAAAAATTCCTCCCACGGAGTAGAAAGGAGAGGGATTTTCAGTGGTACCGCGTGAATACACCCGAACATTCCAAGGTAAAGGTTGGACTGGACTGCAGTGCAACAGCAAGTAGGAGAGGTATAGTTTCCAGCTTGCAACCATGAAGATGTTGGTGAGAAGTAAGAAAGAAAATTGAAAGGAAATGGATTTGGTCGAATTCTATGGAGTTATTGGTGCTTGTGTGGGACTGGAAGAAATAGGTTGTCTTCTGCGACATAACGGTGCGTAGTCGCCTCCGAGTTTGGGTGCTGCAGGAGATGTAATCGTGTGGTTTGTCTCGAAGGTCCGTATGTGATTGCTGAAAGTGTTAAGCCGGGTTGACAATTCTGCGTTGGTCTGTTGTATGGTGGCATTCTGTGTCTCTGCACACTCGAGATACTTTTTGGTCCTGTATATCTTATGCTGCACAGAAGCAAGTGCCTTCTGATCTTCTTCTGCAGCTTGGTCTTTGATGAATGTTCGGAGCTTCGTTAGACTGTAACGAGCTGTCTGGTGGTGGAGCGCTGTTTTGCTTCTATGCTACAAGGCGCTTATTGGCTCTAAGCCGCAGCGCCTCTAGTCATTGGTTGAGTCGGAAGACTGCTCTAGTACGGCATCTGAGTCGGCTTGAAGTTTGGCAATGGTGGCGTCCAGCATCGCGAGAGCAGGAGGGCCCATGGGCATCTGGGCGGCTACACGATCTGTCGGCGTCGCTCTGTTTGACAGTGTGGTGATACTTCTGGGGATAGCGGGCAACAGGCCTGGACGGTGTAGTGGTCGGACCTGCAGCAGGTTGCGAAGAACGTTCTCCTTCGCTAGAGGTCATGCTGCTTGCAGGGCGACGTCTAGTTTGGTGCACCATAGTAGTGGCACCGCGGCAATGAAGTGCAGAAGTTATAGTAAGATAAATGAATAATTGCAATAAATAATTTCCGTATATTAAACGAATGTTAATATAAGCTTGAGTTGAAAGATTTTTGCGATGAAAAAGGTAATTAGCGAGTCATGTTAAGCACAGTCATTAGTAACGACGTGAGGAGCGAAAGCTTAAAGATTCCGAGAATGCAGTTAGGTTATAAGTTCAGTGCGTTTGAACAGTCACGTAGGCAGAAATTCTGAAAGTCGTGGAGGTATATCGCCTAGTAACGATGTCACATACGCATAAGTAGGAGTTTTGAGATTGAAGCGTATATGAAGTAACGTTGTGGGAGTAATATGTAGGTGGATCTGGAGTTAATATAAGGGCGTGCATTTTAATCAGAGACACTTGTTCGTGCGTACATTCGTGACACTCTTTCTTGAGAATTATCCACTTAATCTGGTGATTACTCGTGTGCTATTTTAAGCGCCAGTGACGCGCTTGTGTGAGTAAGATTTAGCGGTCATCGCGAGGGGTTTTGCTTGTAAGCATTTTAGCTACTCACTGGAAGTTACCTGCTAGTTTATTTTATTGCGGAAACAGTTATTTCAAACCGTAAAACTGAAGTTAGCAGGTATAATAATTGAATGTTATAGTTTCGAGTGGTAAAATTCACAATCAGTTTCATTCTTTATCTTCAAACGTTGGCAATTCGCTTCAATGGCTCAAGTATTAGATCACATTAAATTTCTCATTTAGTATAAACTGGTGTCATCCTTTCATACCCGCCCACGCACACTCTGAGAGAAAGATCTCATGGCCAACTATTGTAGCAGCGGCAGCAGAATCAACAGTAGATACTGAAGCAAAGGGTATAGCTTCAAAAGTGACGACCAACACCCGGTTTCAACCGACGACAGGTGGTGTCCATGTTGTACGCTGGCTTCAATCCTGATGGTATGGCCCAGAAGGGATAAAGCGGCGTCGTAGTAAGCCTTGTCTCGGAATACAAGGCGCACGAGTGGAGAGGGTCCTCGGCTGCTGCGTATTCTGGTCGTCGAGACCAGGGATAGCCAACAGCATTACGCTTCCTCCTGAGGAAATGAGGCGGCAGGTGTCAGTGAACAGATGCAGGTGCTGGGGGGTGTCAGTTAGTTGCAGTGGAGGCTGTGATGGCAGCAGCGCCATCACATGGGCGCTGGTGGTGTCAGTGGTGGGTTCGGCAGGAGTGCCGATAACTTCTAGGCAAGCGTACGATCGCCGCATCAGCGGCTGTGGAGTCGTCGGTCGCGTCGCTAAAGAGCTGGTGGCTTCATTGGCGTTTCTAACTGCTATGTTGCTGCCGGCGGATGGTGAGACTGGCCGGGGGCTGCATTAGCTGCGGTGGTGGCGTGGCGACGATCGGTTCTCTAGTCGGCAATGATGCTGGGAGAGCGGCAGCCACTGCGGCTATCTCTGTCTCTGCTTGTCTGCGATGTCTCTTTCTCGACATCTCGAAGCGAGTGTCCATGAACCTCACATGTTACCACGGAGCCATCTCGCTCGGTATGATGGATACCCTTAGTAATGAATAGAAAAAGTCTTGTGACTTTTGCCTATCATCGGACTGATTCCATATTGATTCCGACTTAGATTCCGATTCGTCCACTTAAGTTCTACTTTTAATCATTGACTTAAAATGTTTTCTCTCCTACCGTTTACTTGCCAGCAGTGCGTCTTGTCTTTTTAGTAGTAAATTAAGAGTTACAATCTACATGTCGCCACACAGACTCTACAATTAGCGTTACTCATTAGGACATTGCAATAGTTATTTAGGTATCTAGTGCAAAATTCTGGTAACTATAGCACGAATTGCTGTTTAGCGCTTGAACGTAAACGAACGCGTTAATCTTCACGAATGCTTACTACGAATAGATTACATTCACGCACGAGTAACATACATACATAAGTATTAAAAATCTGATGTCTTGCACTCACATCTCTCTCTCTCTGTCTCTCTCTGTCTCCATTCTCTCTTTCACAAAATATTCTTACATATGCATGGCTTTGAAATTCCACTCTCTTTGCATGACTAAAAGGAGGGAGGCGACGAATAACGGCTTCCAGTTTTAAGAACATACTTGAAATTCAAATCAATAACAAATATTTTGCATAACGAGTCTTTAACGAGATCTACATTTTATGGAGTAACATTTTCTCTATCTTTTACAGCTTACCAGTTACACAAAAGGTCATTCAGAATGAAGAGTACTTCAGAGACTATTCCAGAAAATGCAGGATAAAGATACATTTAATTTGTCTTGAAAATGTCTTAAATTTATGATATTTTAATAAAAATCGATTAGCCATTTTTGAGAAATGCAAAATGTTCGAAAAATGTTCCATGTAAATAGTAGTTTGGAATGGGGAAATTTTCTTGAAAAACTTCATGTCGCATTCTTGAAAGATGCTGAACTTAAATACTAAGTTTGGTATTTAATAAACTTTTCGTTTTTAAGTGCTACCGTTCACAGACACGCACGGAACTTTTTCTAAAATTTCTTTTTGGGGGGGTTTAGGAGGGGCTCAAAACATATATGTCCGGTAAAATCTCGACATCGAATCTTTGGCCGGAATAAAAATATTCCCCTCCTTAGTACACATAGAAGAGAAGGTATGTAAAAGCTATTATAAATATCTAAATTTAATGATATCACGCAGTACAGATTAGAGTTGTGAAGCAGAGTGGTTTGCGTAGCTAAATACAACCATTGGGAAAATAATTATTAATCACACTAGGAATAGTATTATTAAATAAGACGGAGAAGCGAGTGTTGCTGTAAATGTGAATATGTGTTGAATAGAAGTGCCAGCAGCAGGCCGGAAACGGGGTTGGTTTTTCCCTCGATTGTTGTTAGTGTGCCGTTAGGTCGCCTGAAAAGCATATGTATGGGAAAAGATATGCTCTTATCACCCCCAGGCATCCAATAAGAAAGAAGGTAGAAATCGTGTGATCGTGAAATGGGAAGATAGGAAATTTAAAATAAAGAAACATGAGAGTTTAGAAGATACTTCTTCGTGGTAGTTCCTTGGAGGTTGTTCGGAAAACAAATGTGTCAAGGGATAGGCGATGGTATGAAACACAGCAATAAAGAAATGCGTGTGTGTGTGTGTGTGTGTGTGTATGTGTGTGTGTGTGGGGGGGGGCCCACACGAGGTAATATCAGGAGTCAGATTTTAAAACGGTGACTAAATAAACGGAAAGGAAAATGAACTAGTCGTATTAACCACTAACCCTAGATCCAAGATCCATGCAAGTCCTTGAGCTAGCATTGAACCTGGGACCATTCCTGCAAATCCCGTGCCGCCAAATTGGCGCACATCACACAGGGTACCGCCGCAGTTGGATATGGCGTGGTGGTTGCTTAATAACAATCTGTAATACTGTTGTTTTGTGGTAATTCTGAAGAATGCAAGGATAAGTGGCTGATAATTTATAAATGGATAAATGAAACATCCTGAATATGGCGAAAAAAATCTGATGTGTTACACTCACATGACTTTCTCTACTCTTATACAAACTATTTTTACAAACTCTTATTCTCCATCTATTTCATATTAATCGAGATAAATATTTGCAGAAACGATCTTTTGAAATGCAAAGAGAATTACATTTTAAACATGGTGACTAGTTCTAAGAATATTTGACTATGACTTAAGGCCTACTAAGTTCTCTTTGTTTTATACTTGCAAGGGCAATACAGAAATACAGTGGCCTTTAAACATCGAAATATATCTTAATAGCTGGTTGCTAGGTGCAGCACCATTCCCTTGGGGTGGGGGATTTTCTTGAAAACCTTCGTGTCGCATCTCTGGAAGATACTGAACTAAATACCAAGTTTGGTGCTTATCCGACTGTTCGTTTCTGAGTTTCACAGACACACAGACAGACACACACACGGAAATGTTTCCAAAAATGCTTTTTTTGGATTCAGGGGGTCTCAAAATATATATTTCCGGTGAAATCTCGGTATCGAATTTTTGGGTGGAATACAATAAACCCTACTTACTATACGTAGTAGAGAAAGTAAAAATAGAAACGTGTTAGTGCAAGAAATAAAACAATCTTATTGGCAACCTTTCAGAGTGCTAATATAAAGGGAACGATCGGTGAAAATTGGGCCAAAAAGTCATCAAACATTACTTTTTAGTCTTTATAACTTATTATATCCGATTCTCCAGGAACATTTTTGCTAACGGAGTGAATATTAGAGCGTTACGTGGAAATTTAAATAGCCCCGAGAGGAGGGCTATTTTGCGCATCGAGCCTTTTTTCTGATATTTTTCATATTTTTCAAAAATGTCTAAAACATTTGTTTGCAAAATTTGCTACACATATATTAACCACTTTCTAAATTATGCATTTTAATCTGATGTGATACATTCACATGACTTTCTCTACCTCCTATCTTTATTAGTGGGTATACAAACTATTCTTACTAAAGTTTATTTTTCTATCAACTACATTTAAGCCAAATAAACTTTTGCAAAAATTGCATCACTCATTTCGTTATAGATACAAAGAGAACAGTGAGAGTCAAATGTTTAAGAAATGCACGCTATATACGGGCCTTAAAATTCCGTATTGTTTTCATGCAATTGCGAGAAACAACTGCAAATCGATGGGACTTTTAAATAATGACAGATATTGAACAATTTGGACCTTTAATAACGGATATCTCAGAGACGGCTTATGCCACAAAAAAAATTAATTTTAAGTAAATTGTGAGTTTTAAACAGATCTACATTTTTTGGTACGTTTTTGTCTATCGCTTAAGTTTGTTTACAAGTTATACGAAATTATACAAAATTCCTTCCGAATGAAAAGGACTTCCTAAACTCTTCCCAGAGAATTCAATATATACATTTTGTCATGTAAATATCTTTCATATATAGTATTTTAATCAAAATCGTTAGAGCCATTTTTAGAAAATCAAAATTTTCGATAAATGTTCCATGTAAAGGGTAGTTGGGGTGAGTGGATTTTCTTGAAAATCTCCTATCGCATCTTTGGAAGATACTAAACTCAAAATTAGTATTTATCCTACACACATATTTATCAATTTAGGCTCTGGAAAGCACGATTCATTTTTTAGACATATCCCAATAAACATTTCTTCAAGAAATCAAAAACCTTATCAAGAAGAAAAGAAAAAATAAGGCTTTCAATCTAAAGATTAAGTTAATTTGCATATTATAAACCTTTAAGGGGACTGATGTGTGAATTTTCCAAAACCCAAGGTATTCCTTTGGATGTTTTGAATTTTTTACCACGTCTTATGCTTGTGTAAAGAAGTGAAATTTCAAAGTTAAATTCATATATCTAAGTCATTCCTGAACTATACGTTTTAAAACACAAATTTAAACTTTTTTACAAAACATACTCCTTACGATGTAAATTTCATACTTTTTAAACAATATTTCAGATGTGTGTTCCTTATTGAGCCAAGAAGTAAGTTTGTTAAGAAATATGCTTTTTAACCTCAAACTGCATAGAAATTAATGATGGAATTACAAAATCCAGACCAATTCAACAAACTATGGGAGTTTTGCAAAGGGATCCATTAAGACTCCATTACTTTATAATTGCCACGGCTGATATCATAGAGATCATCTCGCAAGGAGCAATAATATACGTATATTGTGACGCAGGGACTATGGCACGAAGTTATCGGGAGGTCGGCGCTGGCCGCTCCAAGTAAACAAGATAACTTCCGCTATAAGAGATAACTAGAACTTTCTGGAAGCTTGTTTCTTTTCTCCTCCTCCAAGTAGCGAATCGGTATAGTCTAGAGCGTTCGAGAACCTTGTGGAAAGATTCCACTCACTACATAAGCGAGCGCTCTCGCGGGAGTTGAGTAGTGCGAGGCGAGTCGACTATGAGTTGCGTTGTGAACGAGTTAGCGACTGCGTTTCTGGTGTGACACCACGAGCGAGTTGGTGACTATTGTGACGTGCAGCGAGTGCCATTGTGGAGCGACGGTTTGTGGAGGTCTTGCATTCGACTCCCGAGTGAAGTGTACCGTCCGTCCTGAAGAGGCTACGTCACGAAGGAAGTGAACTCCCAGTGAAGGTAAACTACATAAAAACGAAACAGTGACAGTGAGAACGAAAAGTGACAGTTGAAAAAAAGGACAAAATCACGATACATACTCGGACCACCCAGCGCCGACCTCCCGATAACCTCGGACCATAGCCCCTGTGTCACAATATACATTATTGCTCCTTCCGGGATGATCTCTGTGATAACAGCCGTGGTAATTATAAATAGTAACGGAGTCTTAATGGATCCCTTTGTAAAACTTCCATAGTTTGTTGAATCGGTCTTGTTTCTATAATTCCATCATTAATATCTATGCAGTTTGAGGTTTAAAAGTATATTTCCTAACAAACTTGCTTCTTAACTCAATAAGGAACATAAATCTGAAATGTTGTTTAAAAAGTGTGAAATTTACATCCTAAGGAATATGTTTTATAAAATAGTTTAAATTTGTGGTTTAAAACGTATAATTCAGGAATGACTTAGATATATGCACTTAACTTTGAAATTTCACTTCTTTACATAGGCATAAGCTATGGTAAAGAATTCAGAACACCTAAAGGAATACTTTGAGTTTTAAAAAATCACACATGTCCCCTTAAATGCGTATAATATGCAAATTAACTTAACCTTTAGATTGAAAATCTTATTTTTTTTTTCTTTTCAGTCGAAGATTTGTGTGCCTTTGACGTTCTAGTGTGTGTATTCGAAAGTTAAATGCATGGTAGAAGTGAAAGATGACGTTTCATCTTTTGGTAAGGTTTTTGAGTTCTTGAAGAAATGTTTATTGGGATATAAACCGAAATAATGAAACGTGCTTTCCAGAAAAAAAATGTGTGTGCGTGCTTGCGTGTGTGTAAAAAATAATTCTCTTTCTCGCTTCCCAACATCTATTTTGATGTTAGATCTTCAAAATCCACAAGAGAGTCGCAATTTTTAGGTGTTCCATGACAATTTCTTCTTCCTTGGAGTACAATAAACGATTTGCAGATGTTACTATTCTGTTGTAAAGATGTTAATTCAAGCATATCCTGTGATAAGTTGGAAGACAACAACAGAAGATTTTCTTGGTAAATCAAGAACTTTGATGGATCACTGAAAATTTTCTTCATTCTGACTGTTCATTTTGAACTGTTATTTGTTGGTTATAATTAGTTTTTATGATTCGTTTAATTTATTCATAAATAAGATTTGTTTTATCACGAAGCTGATTTTAGTTCCGTTCTTTACTAAAATATTTGCCAGTTCAATTCCAAAAAACACCGTAGTGAGCGGAATCCACTGTAACATTATACTTTTGTTTATGTTATGCATTTGTTTATCATATCATGTATTTCTTTAATCGTCATCATTTTGGGCTGTGTAATAGAAATAATAGCTTGGAGTGCATCTTTAGAATCAGATAGAATGACTACATTTTTGCATTTATGTAACCATGAAAATAACCTTGAAGTGATGCGTATATATGTCATCAGTTTTACCATGAAAATGGGTTGTATATTTCCCCGCTTTTTATAAAAGGAAAATAATTGGCAAAAAGGCCTAGCCCCAGCTCCTTATTCATAAGCTTGGTGAATGATGATAAATATTACTTCATAATATTCATCCTTCATAATATTGATAAATATTATTGAGACTGAAACTTATATACAGGAATCATG
Organism: Deroplatys truncata; assembly: GCA_030765065.1. NCBI lineage: Eukaryota > Metazoa > Arthropoda > Insecta > Mantodea > Mantidae > Deroplatys > Deroplatys truncata. The sequence goes on along the minus strand of CM060978.1, from coordinate 65,343,290 downwards.
TTAAAGTAAAGTTGAAGTATTTTTATTTAAGGAGGAGTTGTATTGTATTTCGACTGTTGGGGAGCCGAACTTGATGAAATAGTTGCAACCGCACGTATGTTAAAAAGTTTCCGGTAGCCTTCGCCCCAAATTTAAAAATATTAACTTTGTAATTTGACTGTTTCTTTAAATATTATACTTATGTTTGCCTCGGCTACGTCAGTATTAATTTGTAGAGACATGTTTCTCTTTGCAGGGAGTGGTGCGGCTGAAGAATGTAGGCTTACACAGATTATAATTTTTACTTCACTCTTTTTATTAATCCTTGACGATTTAAATAACACTTCACTGATATAGAGAGATGTGAGATTATTTATTAATTACTTACACTTTTTAACACGTAAACTTTCTAATATTCGCCGTAATGAATGTTTGTCTCACACTGAATACGTATTAAACTTCTCGCCTTTATCGCACAGGTAAAGCCGCGCACACGGCTAGGTACTGTGGCGATTATATTCCGCCCAGGTAAACCTGGGCGACCTGTTCTCGATTGCTGGATTGCTGGAGGACGCGCCTCGCGTCCGGTTAGGAACGCTGTCTACTAGCAACTGAACTGATTTCTTCCGCCTGAATTTGTAAATTTCTGTATTTCAAGTCTCTGATTTGGCTATTCGTAATCCAATAGAATGCTTTTATTTAACTTTCAGGTTTTTCTGGTTGTTGATTGTCTATTTATAAACTGTCCCAAAAATTACATTTTTGTTGCTCCAAGAATTACTAGTAGTATTATTAAACTTTCTAAATCATTATTGCCTCAAGGTTACCTCATTGTTACCCCATTGTTTTGATCTATTATTCTCACAGCTCCTACATTATTAAATTACTTAATACATTCCCATAACATTATTACACATGTATACAATAATATAAACATTAATACAATGACTGTTATATGCATTTTATATATTATATTATACACATTTTGCTTTAAGGCGGGCTGTTATTATATTTTATATTATATAATTTGACTGAAATCATTTAAGTGTTAAAAATACTGCCTCAGAGTATAGGTTGCAAAAGTTAATGCAGTAATGCTCAGGGTTAATATTCTCTAACATGACTAATTAATACATTGTTGTTGATTGTACTACTAATTTTATTATTATCGTGTTTGAATGTTGGCATGCTTGTCAGGGCAAAGATTTAATTTTTTACTTTCTCTGCTACGTATAGTAAGTAGGGGAAGTATTGTATTCCACCCAAAAATTCAATACCGAAATTTCATTCGAAATACATGTTTTGAAATTCCTGAATCCAAAAAATACACTTTAAGAAAAAGGTGTGTCTGTGGCCTATGTGTGTTTCTGTGAACAGCATAACTCAAAAACGAAAAGTCGTATAAATACCAAACTTGGAATTTAGGTTCAGTATGTTTCAAAGATGCGACACGAAGATTTTCAAGAAAATCCCCCAACCCAGACTACCCTTTACTACCCCCCACCCCAGACTAAACTTTTCGAAAATGTTTATATTCTCAAAAATGGTTTTAACAATTTTGATTAAAATATTATATATTTAAGATATTTTCATGACAAATAATATATATATATTGAATTTTCTGGGAATGTCCCCAAAAGCCTTCTTCCTTCTGAATGCTTAACAATTTTGATTAAAATATTATATATTTAAGATATTTTCATGACAAATAAAATATATATATATATATTGAATTTTCTGGGAATGTCCCCAAAAGCCTTCTTCCTTCTGAATGGCTTTTGCATAACTGGTAAACCGTAAGAGAGAGAGACAAAATTTTCTACACAAAAATATAGAGCTCGTTAAAACACACAATTTATGTCATTTACATTTTTTTGTGAGCGAACCATTTCCGAGGTATTCTTGCTATTTGTTTGAATTTTCCAATAATTATACCTTTTCTCAAATGGGAATTCGTTATTCGCTTTTTTATGTCCTGGACATGCAAAGAGAATGCAATGCTCCACATAGCAACCAGCTCTTAAAAGATTTGACTATCGCTTAAAGCCTACCATATTCCCCTTACACCTATAAGAAAATTAGCGATAAGATAGAGTCTGCAAATGTTTATATCGATTAACATGAAGTAGATGGAGAACAATCATTTGTAAAAATAGTTTGTACAAGAGTAGAGAAATCATGTGAGTGTAACACATCAGATTTTTCTTTCAAGTAAATTGCATAGAACCGTGTTGCGAAGGCGGTGATGACGTCATGGAATGCTGGTTGCTAGGTAACCTTTTTTCATATTAGTGCGAGAATTAGGTCAATTGTGCACGATTTATATTGCCACAACAAGCCTGTTTTAATGCTACAATTGCATAAATATACAAAACAGAAATTGAATGGCTGCATGTTAGATGCAAATCAATTAAATTAAATTGAGTCTTTTTATGGACGCTCTTTAACTACTATGGTCCTTTGCGTCCATTCTATATTGCGCGTGAAAGACCGGAAATTTTTGTTCAGAGGTCACTTTATCAGGTTTGAAGTTTTGTTACGTGCCGTAAATCTACGACACGGGACCATCGGCTTTACTTCCCTTCGAAGTAAGCCATACTAAAGATTTTTACGCCCGAAAAATCCATCACTTTCGCCGGTTTTGAACCCACGACCTCGGGAACCAGAGACTAGCATGGTACCCCTAATCCACGGAGGAGGACTTATGAAGCAAATCCATAGTATTGTATTAACATAGGGTTACCAAATTCCAAAAAAGAAAGATATTACAAAGGGAGGGGCTTACATGTATCCTTTAATCTAATGATAAATACACAATGAGCATTATTCATGTTTACTTTTTGAGAAAAAAATATTTCTCACTCTCTCGAACCTTTCTGTGAAACTCATTTCCAGATTTTAAGCATACCTATCTGTGAAATAAAGGCCAAAAGTTCGACAAAACTCTTGAATATGGATTTTTACCGTCATTAAACTTTGCAAAACTTCTTTTGATCCATGTAGCTTATACGGCTGTACGACCGTTTAAAGCAAGTGACATATCGATTCATATGTCGACCTGTCAGCTTAGCTTCATAGAAAATTGTAGTAAAAACGATAAAATTTTTCCCACATTAAAGTGAACAAACCATTCAAGAGATCGCCTCAGGAATCTTAAAATACTAAATTAGTTGCAGAGGAGCAGAAAAAGACGAAAGAGAGCCTGTACACGCATTAAATGATTTTTAAACACTAAAATCCGAAACAATGTTATATAAGCGTTATAATTTTTAAACTCTGTTTTTTCGGGCTTTTATTTGTCGGCACATTTCATTTTCGAATTATTCCAGCCATATATTTTGCGGTATCATTCATTCAGTCATTCATTATCTGTTTACCCTCCTCTTATGTGGGACTTACACCCCCCAGGACTTACAGGCGGGTGCCTGGGGTCAGAGGCCCGTGAGGAGCAGACACTCATGGATCAGACAGAACATCCAGGATGGGTGATCAGCCCGATGCCTGGTATGGGATGAAGGAAGTAGATGAAACGAAATGTGGGTGAAATGGATGAAAGGAAAGGTGATGATGGAGCAGTTGATGGAATGAATGGCGGGGGAAACCGGAGAAGCCGGAGAAAACCCGCCCAGACGCCGCTTCGTCCACCACAAATCCCACATGTGGGTCCCTGGGATTGAACCAGGGCCGCCTCGGTGGGAGACTTTGCCGTATCAATGAATGAAATTTCGTATACCTCCTTATAAATAAATTCATTAAAAAGTACCTCATGTGTTACATTTAATGAGTTTCCCTAACTTCACCGAGAGAGATGGCTCAGGCGATAACGTCTGTGGTTCGCATTCGGGAGGTCGTGAGTTTGATTCCCGCAACCGACTTTCCTGAGTTTTATTTCGGGGGTTTCCCCGGGTCGCTAAGCGAATGCTGGGAACGAGCATTACGTCCCCTGAATTTTCTGTCCCTCCATTTCACCTCTATTCTCATTTCACTTCACTTTTCATGTGTTTGGTCTCTTTCAGGGTTGCAAGTGTCGGCGGAAGGTCTCGGCGTGTGCATGGCAGAGGAAAAGGATGCTCTAGGTAAACCTTTCTCTCCAGGAATGGGGGCAGTCTCCAAGTCCCGGGCCCCCCAGGGAGTGTGTAAGCCCACAGGTGAGGAGCCGGCTGCACCAGCGGCCGTCCGGGGATTTTAAACGGTAGGGACCCTGCACTCTGCCTGTCGTGCCTCCTGGTCCGGCCACCCTCTGTCTCCTCATCCCTCCCTCCTGGGGGCGCTTCATCAGGGGCCTGGGTACAAGGTCGAGGTGCTAAATCCCTCCTCCGCTCCTAGTCCTATCCTATCTTATTCTCCTCTACCCTCTATCGCTTATTAGTCAATGTACAAATTATTCTTACTAAAGTTTATTTTCTTATCTACTTCATTTTAATCGTGATAAGCATTTCCAGAAACAGCTGCATTACACATTTCGTTATAGATACAAATGAAACAGCGATAGTCAAATGTTTTGGAACTGGAAGCTAATTGCTGACCTTAAAATTCCATACTCTTTCCATGACATCGTGAGAAACAGCTGAAAATCTACCGCACTTTAAAAGAATGACGTGACGAAGGACGAAGAATTCGAACCATTAATAACGGATTTTTGGATGCCGATTCTTGGATGCTGATGCCACAAAAAAAATGAATTTGAAGTAAAGTGTGTGTTTTAAAGATATTTACAGTTTTTGTGTAGTACGTTTTCGTTTATGGCTTAATGTTTACCTGTTATACCAACTTAGTTCCGAATGAAGAGGACTTCACAGGCTATTCCCGGAAAATCCAAGATATAAATTTTATTTATCAAGCAAATATCTTTAATATATGGTATTTCAATCAAAACCATTGGAGCCATTTTTATAAAATCAAACATTTTGAAAAATGTTCCATTTAAAGTATAGTTGAGGTAGATGTATTTTCTTGAAACTCTTCGTGTTGGGAAGATACTGAATTTAAATACCAAGTTAGTATTTTTCAGACTTTTAGTTTATCAGTTAAGCTGTCCACACACACACACACACACGCACATTGACACGGACCTTTATCCAAAAATGCTTTTTGAGGGGGTTCAGGGGAGCTCAAAACATATATTTCCGGTGAAATACCAGTGTCGAATTTTTTTATGGACTACCTCCTTAATATACGTAGTAGAGAAAGTAAAAAGACGAGATGCATTTGTTGTTAACTTACCTAGTTATTATGTTATTAAACAATAATACTAATATTTTGTAAAACTTTAAGCAAAAAAATCCTGTCTCAAATTTAACATTTATTTTCTCCAAGACTAGTATGATAATTAAAACGTCATCTCTACACTTAATATTCTATTAAAGATTTTGATTACAATTTGTTTCAAAAAATGGTTATATCATATGCAGCAATTTTTCTAAACAGTAAAAAGGGATAATAAAATGATTAATATTTCCGGAATTAATTTAAAAATAGGCATACAATTTGGTGCGTATATATTATACATTAAACCCTGTATCCTGATTGCTGTACTATAATTTTAAATGAAAGTTGACTTTATAAATTTCACAGATGGATATCTTTAATGCAGTGTTAGAATTGAGAACAACTGACATCTTTGTAGTTTTATAAAACAATCAAAATAGGTTTTAAAACTCATAAACATCTTCAAAGTTTGGACCTTGTTTAAGATCCGTTCCGTCCCCATTAATCAAACTCGTCTCTCCATCTACGTCTTGGTCTTCCTATATTCCGTTTCTCTAATGGTTTGTACTCTGTTAATATTATTGATAATCTTCCTTCATTCATCCTTTAAACATGGTGTCTCCAATTTTGCTTGTTTTGGTAAATCCTTCCATGAGTTTAAATATTTCCAATTCATCCCTTATTTCTTTGCTGTATTTGCGATCCAACAAAACAGATCTTAAAAATTGCATTTCTGTCGATTCAATTTTTCTTTTCTGCTTTCTATTTAGGCCGACGTTTCACTTGAATGTAGAGGTACAGGAACTGCCACCGAGCGGGATGGCTTAGGGGCAATGTCTATGGCTCGCATTCAGAAGGTTGCACGTTCGATTCCCGGTGATCTCCCAATCTGACCATGGGGTTTTTCATGATTTTCCCTGGTCGCCTAGGTAATGCCGGGGTGGTACTCGCATTTCATCTCTCCCTTTCACGTTTCAGTTGTGTTTTCAGGCTCTACGGTGCTGGTGGTGTCGGATAGATGACGTAGATGTTTGCGCATTGGAATTATTTCCCCCCGTGAACGCCAGGTTGCGTTGTCCCACCCGGTATTGTCGCCTCGTGGTCCTCTCTCGGGATTCTTCGCCTCTACTGGTGCACGGGTGTTCAAACTGGAAATAGTATGGATTCTGTGCGACTATGTGGCATGTCTGCCTGCGGACCTGATACCTCCTACGGCTCTTTCACCTTATCCCTACCTCCTGGGAGATGTAGCCGTAATAGATCAAGGTGGTCGCAGTCCGCCTCCGATAAACCCCAGTTCCTACAGGAAGTGACATTGTTTTATAACATTTTATTGCGTCTCCTTCCTTGGCTGTCTCAGCACTCTCCTAATGTGCTGTACATCAGATTAAATTTATGCAGTTTATGGTCTACATCTCTTTTATCTAATAAAGCAGTTAAATCACATCCCAGGTATCTAGATATTGGAACTTCGGCGATTTCGTCATTTATTACAGTCTTATTTCTAAAATGCTCTTTACTTTCAAACGCGTAAACATTTTTTTTATTGTTTTATATTTTCAGATTGCAATTTGTAATAATGTATTTAATATTTATACTTGCATTTGTAAGTTATTTTCTGATTCCACAATTACCACCTGGTCGTCAGCATATAATACAGTGTACATTGCTTGTCCATTAATGTTAAAATTCTTATTAAAGCTTTTTAGCCAATTATAAATGGCATCGTCGATGTATGAATTAAATAAAGTAGGCGATAATGGACATCCTTGTTTAACACCTTATTTTATTTCAATACTGAGGGAACTAATGATTTTACACGGATATTAAAGTTTTTGCCCATTTTGTTGATAGCCTATTTCTCTGTCTGACCAGTGAACATTTAATAGGAATAAAATCCTCTCCGGCTGCATTATGGGTCGGTATTGAAAAGAACAACTGAACAATTTTCAATACTTCGGAGCATCTGTAGTCTAAATGATTGCTCAAAACATTACACCACCTATCCGAAACAGTATTTTTACATTCTCTAATACGTATAGTAAGGGGAAGTATTGCATTCTACCCAAAAATTCTATACCGAGATTTCACCGTGAACAGAATAACTCAAAAACGAAGAGTCAGATAAATACCAAACTTAGTATTTAGGTTCAGTATCTTTCAAAGATGCAACACAAATATTTATGATTAAAATAGTATATATTTAAGATATTTTCATGACAAATATAATGTATATCTTGAATTTTCTCGGAATGTCCCCAAAAGTCCTCTTCTTTCTGAATGGCTTTTGCATAACTTGTAAACCGTAAGAGATAGACAAATTTTTTCTACACAAAAATGTAGAGCTTGTAAAAGCACACAAATTACATCTTATGCTTTTTTTGTGGAGTGAACCACTTCCGAGATATTCCTTATCTGTTTGAATTTTCCAATACTTACACTTTTTCTCAAATGGGAATTCGTTATTTGCTTTTTATGTCCTGGACAATCAGAGAGAATGGAAAGCCTCACAAAGCAACCAGCTCTTAAAATATTTGACTATCGCTAAAGCCTACCACATTCCCCTCCACCTACAATAAAATTAGCAATAAGATAATTTCTGCAAATGTTTATCTCGATTAACATGAAGTAGATGGAGAATAAGCGTTTGTAAAAATAGTTTGTACAAGAATAGAAAATAGTTTGTATGAGTGTAACCATCAGCTTCTTTTTTAAATGTTGCTCTATTTTCTGATATTTTCCTAGCTGTTCATAAACCGATAATTTCATGGGTGTGTATCGTTATCTACAATTACATTTCTCTCTCTCTTAAATACAATGTACAGTTTTTAATATTTTTCCATTAGGGCTCTTTAGAAAGAGTTAACCAAATGAATACAGCTAATTCATTATACAATAATCTTATCCATTTTCTTATGTAGTCATTACAGACATGGCGCCTAAGTGCAAAAGTCGATATATTTACCCGTTTTATACTTTCTCTACTGCGTATAGTAAGTAGGGGAAGTATTGTATTCCACCCAAAAATTCGATACCGAGATTTCAATGGAAATATGCTTTGAGGCCCCCTGAATCCAAAATCTATACTTTTAAAAAGGTCCGTGTGTGTGTGCGTGTGCGCATGCGCGTGCGTGTGTGTGAATAGTATACCTCAGCAACGAAGATAATAGCCAAACTTATTAGTTAAGCTCAGTATCTTCCATTATGCTTTCAAGAAAATCCTCCAAACCCCAGCTACCCTTTACTTGAAACATTTTTCGAATTTTTTATTTTCTAAAAAATGGCTCTAACGATTTTTATTAATATGCTAGTATGTTAAAGATATTTACAAGACAAATAAAATGTATATATTGAATTTTCTATGAATAGTCTTTGAAGTCCTCTTCATTCGGAAGGACTTTTGTATAATCTTGTATAACTAGAAAACGTTAAGCTATAACCGAAAACGTACTCCACAAAAAATTTAGGTTTCTTTAAAATACAGTATTTCAAATAAGTTTATTGTGGTATAAGTCATTTGTGAGATATTCTTATTAATGGTTCGAATTGTTCAATACTATTTCATTCTATTAAAGTCCTGTATATTTTCAGTTGTTTCCCTCATTGCATGGAAAGGGTATGGAGTTTTAAGACCAGTATATAGCATCCAGTTCATTTTGTATGGCTGTTCTCTTTGTATCTGTAACGAAATGTGTAATGTAACTATTTCTCAAAGATTTAACTGGATTAAAATGAAGTAGAGAGAAAAATAAGCTTCAGTACGAACAGTTTTATTCCCACTTATAAACAATAGAGCGTAGAGGGAGTCATGTGAATGTAACACATCAGATTTTTTTAAATTTCTTTATTTTTAACCGGGATACCAGGCTAAATCGGGTGATTTGGTAACCCTAAATTAGTATTAAATTTAAAATTAGTTATAAATTAAACTGTTTCCTAAAGGAACAAAAACAGCTAGTAGTTTATGCTAAACTATGTGGTTGCAACTACATATTTTTATTTGCCCATACTGTTCCGGGGTTTCACCGGTTTCCCTCTCGAGGGAAAAAGCAAAAAGTGTGAACGGAGATACTTCTTGCCAAAGTGCCAAAAAACGGACGAAGCCCATCTAATTCGATGTTCACGATCGCCGTAGAAGCTGTCATTTTGTGCAATTTGAATGTCTGGGCGTGATAAATTGTCCTCTTATGCTATCCCTTCATGTTCTCTAATGGATCATTTAATGTGAACTTAAAGTGATGGGTTTGACTCCCTTCGTGACCAGAATATAACGACTTTTATGGCTTGAATTCTAACTAGGTAATACATACGTGATGCTAGTCCACAACTATAAAAATTCATGACCAAGACTTGTAAGCATTTTCCTCTTTCCCACAAATAAAACAAACGGGAAAGGTTTAAAATCCTTTCATTCGTTAATTCTTTTTTCCTTTACGTCAGTGGGCAGGCGGCAAATAATTTTATTTCTGTTAACATAAATAACAGAACGTCAGTAAATTAGTAGAAACAAATGAGCGACGAAATTAGATGTAATCGATGGATGACGTAACTAATTGAAACAAATGATAGCGGCTGACGAGCAAAGCCCATTATTACGCGTATGCCTACGCCTTCACGTTATTGAATGCAGATAGCAATGGTAAATACGTTAATTAAGATGAAATTAGTGTTAATGAAAGTGAGTATTAAAATAAACATGTGGACAGCGCTGGAAAACGTGTAAGCATAGCGGTATGGGACTGTCCAATGACATGCAGAAGCTACTGCAATAATAATCATAGAAATGTCTAAATGCACTGTACAACGAGGTACAAGGATGCTGACTTTATTATGTTATATTCTAGGACTAGGAGCGAAGGGGGAATTAGCACCTCGACCTATGAAGATCTTTTGTGCCACAGATCATGAAGGGAGGGGTAAGGTGAGAGGAGATAGACGGCGGCTGTGCCAGGAGGCATGACAGGGAAAAGGTCAGGGTTCCTACCTTTTTTTTAGATTGAAACTTCCCGGGTGGCAACTGGTGCAACTGGCTCCCCTCCCCCTGCAGGCTTACACATCCCACTGGGAGGCCCGGGTCTCGGAGACCGCCCCCATTCCGGGGGACGAAATGTTACATAGAGCATCCTTTTCCTCTGCCATGCAACGCCGAGACTTCCGCCGACACTTGCAACTCTGAAACAGCCAAGTAAATGAAAGTTGAAGTGAATTGAGAATGGAGGTGAAATGAAGAAACAGGAAATTGGGGGGATGTAACGCACGTTCCAGCATTCGCCAAGCGATCTGGGGAAACCCCTCCCCATGGGTCAGGAAAGTCGGCCACGGAAATCGAATCCAGGACCTCCCGAATGCAAGTCACAGATGTTACTGCCTGAACCATCCCACTCAGTGCGTTGTATTCTGCTGAAACAAGAATTTGGTCGTTTAAAAAACCTAAAACGTAAAATATGCAGCAAATAAAAAATTCCTATGTGCAGCATTCACATCACTTTCTCTACTCACTCTTCCGCAAGCCGTTCTTACAAGAGCTTATTCTTTTATATACTTCTTGTTAACGGAGATAAATTTTCATTGTCCTTTTACACATTTCGTTGTAAGTATAAGAAGGGTGCAGTAGGTTAAAGCGATAGTCAAATTTTTAAAATGGGATCGCTATCTGATAGCCTTGAAATTCCATTATCCTTGCATGACTACTAGAAAAAACGTATAGCAACTTACCACTGAAAAAAGTATAAGTTTTTGAAAATACAACCCAATAACAAAAAAATATCTCAAAAATGCGCAATACCACAAACAATTTATTTGACATAAATTCTGTACCTTACCAAGTCTACAATTTTTGTGCAGTAAGATTTTGTCTATTACTTACGGTTTAAAATCACACAAAATTCATCAGAATGTAGAAGACTTCACAAGTTATTGCCACAAAGTTTAAGATATATATTTTATTTGCCATATAAATAAGTTAAATATGTGGTACTTTAAACAAAATCGTTAGAACGATTTTTGGGGAAATAAAAACTTACACATTTTTTTCCATATAAAGATTAGTTTAGGTTGGGAAAATTTCTTGAAAAATCTAATTGTCGCATCTTTGAAGATACTGATTTGGATTGGATTGTAAAGCGGATTCAGGAATGAGAATAATGTACCGACGCCCCAAGAGTGAGCGCCCCCAGGGTGAAATGAAGGTATAACGGGGCGGCCAGAACTAGGAGTGACGGCACAGAAATGACAGGGTCCCTAAAGTTTTCAGATTGAGAACGCCCCGGCAGTCGGACAGGCAAACCGGGGACCCCGCCCCACACAGGCTCCAACGCCCCAAAGGATGCAACCAGCGAAAGGCCGAGGGAGAGTATCCTTTTTCTCTGCCACGCTGCACCGAAACACCATCGCCGACACTTCCAGCCCTGAAATAGACCAAACGGGGTGAAATATGAATGAAATGGAGGGACAGGAAATTCGGGGGATGAAATAAACCACTTCAGAATTCACCTTATGACCCGAGAAAACCCCGAAAAAAACCATGGATCAGAGTGGGCGGTCGCCGGGAATCGAACCCGAGACCTCCCGAATGCGGACCACAGAGTTACCGCCTGAGCCATCCCGCTCGATTGGAAAATACTGAACTTGCATACCAAGTTTACTATTTATGGAGTTTTCGGTTTTGAGTTATACGCTGTTTATACACACGCACACACACACACACACACACACACACACACACACACACACACGCACACATACATGGCTTATTTTCTAAAAATGCCTTATTTGGATTCAGGATGGCTCAAAACATATATTTCCGGTGAAATCTCGGCGACAAACTTTTGAGTGGAATAGGTACCTTCTCTACCTACTGGATACGAAAGTAACAATGCGTCACCTTCGGTAAAAGATCTCTGTCATTGAAATTAAATACGGAATAATAAAATAAAACACGCGTTAATATCCATAGCTGCACCACTATCGAGAAGAGGTGTAAAATCTGGGTCTCGATCACATGATCTCTCAATAATTGCATTCACTTTATTTCTCTTCACAAACCTAAATCTAATTTCTAGCAATAATTTATAAAAGGTAGATGTCTTAAAAGGAGCCAACGTAAGATTGTTGTTGACGGAATTTAAGACTTCATCTACCGTTGACGTTCGTTAAAAGCAAAGTGCACTTTTCATACGAAAAGAACATTTTTGGTAGCCATCTGCTTTTTCTAATTCTGGCTTACCTCTGTTCCTCGTTTGCTTTGATCTTCTTTCTTTAGTTCTTTATGCATACATGCAACGCTCCACTCAATGTTTCCAGGTGGGGCGTTAGTTTATCAATGTTATTCACGACATTTGCGTTGTCCTGTATTACTTTGTTAAAACGTTCAACACAATTCATTTCTTGCTGCTTTTAACGCTTGCCTTTAGAATGATTCACCTTTAAGTATTCTCACTCACCAAGCTAACAGCAATGTACAGGGCCTTCGGTATAAAACCTGACCGCTCGTACGGTGTTGTGCGCCAAAGCTAATGCCGACCGCTTACCCACTACCAACACCCCGCACTCACGACAGGATTTCTGTCCTTCAGTTACTACCTAATCATAAGGGTCAGTAGTCCACTTTAATTTGCGAAGATGGGAAGACAGTTGTTTTTAGAACAACGTATATTTGTAGTAAATATTATTTTAAATACGAATCGGCTCGTTATCTTCGTGAAGAACTTCTTCCTGAAATTTCCTGCACAATTGACACCTTCCAGAACTTCAGTTCACGAACTTGTGAATAAACTTGAGATTACTGGCTCAGTGTAAAACAAAAAACACGTGCGAAGACGTACAGACGAAATTGGCGAAAATCATGTACGTTCACCACGAAAATCACTATCGAAGTTAGCAGAAGTTGGGGTTTTAGTGAATTCTGCACATACAGCATTTGCTATGAAGTAAGAGTTAATTTTGTTATATTTTATGTACAGGTTTACAGGAATACAGATTTAAGAAGCGAAGTCAGAATGCTCGCACGGCCGGCTGTGGCATGTCGTGCTACCCAGACGCAAAACCCCATGCGAGCGGTCAGGTTTTATACCGAAGATCCTGTAGAAGCAACCGTGTTTATCGCCTTACTGATTACTCATGAAGAGGGGTAGACGACACCACACTGGCAATCTTCTTTAGCTTTACTATTCATAGTATTTTCTATTTAATACTAATCAAACGTTTCGGATATAATTAACATGTTTCTTGAAAACACACAGATACTCGCAACATGTTATAGTGTAAAAGGTAAAGGTACGTATCAACGGGCGCAAGCTTGGACGGGGTCCCTAACGTTTCGCATCCGACACCGCACGGTCCCTGCCCACAAGCCACCAAACTCCGAACGGAGCCCCACGCTGAGGAGAGACCTAACTGAGCGGTACCGCAGCGATGCCATGGAAGAAACCTTTACAGAGCGCAAGCTACCGTCCAGCCACAACTTGCCGAACACCGTCGCCTGGTCCTACAACCCTGAAACAGATGACAAGGAAGATGATGGGTACAGGAAATGAGAGGAAGGAGAGTGGTCTCCTGGCGCCCCGGGGAGACCACGAAACCAATGGACGGTCGCCGAGGATTGATCCCGGGGCCTCCCGAATGCGGACCACAGACGTAACCGCCTGACCCATCCCGCTCGTTATGATATAATGAACTTTAGTTTCCCACGTATGGAGGCTAGTTATGAACGGAATGTGTTTGCATCAAGTTGGGTTCTAAGAACGGAACGATTTAGTTATACTTAAAATAGTGTAACTATTCTCTGTATGCTTTACTGTAATTGAAATAAGTCAACAACTCATTTTTACTTTCTCTACTACGTATAGTAAGTAGAAGAAGTATTGTATTCCACCCAAAAATTCGATACCGAGATTTCACCGGAAATATATGTTTTGAGACCCCCTGAATCCAAAAAAAAGGCATTTTTGGAAACATATCCGTGTGTGTGTGTGTGTCTGTCTGTGAACAGCATAACTCAGAAACGAACAGTCGGATAAATACCAAACTTGGTATTTAGGTTCAGTATCTTCCAGAGATGCGACATGAAGGTTTTCAAGAAATCCCCCACCCCAGACTACCCTTTACATGGAACATTTTTCGAAAATTTTAATTTTCTCAAAAATGGCTGTAACGATTTTGATTAAAATATCATATGTTTAAGATATTTTCATAACAAATAAAATGTATATCTTGAATTTTCTGGGAATGTCTCCAAAAGTATTCTTCATTGTGAACGACTTTTGCATAACTGGTAAACCATAAGAGATAGACAAAATTTTACTACACAAAAAATGTAGAACGCGTTAAAATACACAATTTATGTCATATACATTTTTTTTGAGTGAACCATTTTCGAGATATTGTTTTGTTATTCCCTTAAATTTTTCAATACTTATTTTCTCAAATGGGAATTCGTTATTCATTTTTTTGTCTTGGATATGCAAAGAGTATTAATCTGCGGCAAAGGGAATGGTGCTGAACCTAGCAACCAGCTATTAAGAGATATGTCTATGCTTAAAGGCTACTGTATTTCTATATTGCCCTTGCAAATACAAAACAAAGGGGAACATAGTACGCCTTAAGCGATAGTCAAATATTTTTGGAACTGGTCGCTATTTGTAAAACGTAATTCTCTTTGCATGTCAAAAGATCGTTTCTACAAAAGTTTATCTCGATTAATATGAAATAGATGGAGAATAAGAGTTTGTAAAAATAGTTTGATTTGATTAGATTAGATTAGATTGTATTCTGTGAGTTCACTAGCAGTCATAAAGGCTTGTGAACATAGAACATGTCAAGGACAAATAATATAGATTGTTCATCTCTTGGTACAGTCCATATGATACAATTTAAATGTAATATGACGTCTTAGAATTGAGTTTGTCTTTTAGATTCTTATAATTACTTTTTAAGAAAAGAAACAAATTAAAATTTTTCTTCTGAAATGACAAATAGTTACTGTTAGGCAACTGTAACTTGCGTTAGTTTAAAGTTTAAAAGAATCACCTGTTTGTGTTTGTATGGATTGAATTTCCAAGGAATCCAACATAACCTTCAACATGGATGTGAGTTCTGAAAATCTTGAAAGTTTCAACTCCTTTTTTCACTAATCACCAATAGCAGCATTATAAATTTAGAGAATGCAACAAAGTTCTATAAAAATTTGCATTACAACTCTTCTAAATCAAGTTAATATGCTTAGCTTTTATGAGATTCAGCTTATGAATGAACACTTCTGTTACACTTAGACATAAATCTAAACCACTTATTAATATAGGTCAAGTCATGTTCATACTGATTAACGTGTAAACAAAACTTGTCAAGCGCGACATGTTAACATTTTGCATGTTGGCCAACTTTCAGTCTCAGTATTGATTTAGTATATTAACTGAGAGTGTTGTGCTTGACAATTTTAACATGTTGGGTGTTTTCTGTTTTCAATAGAAAAGTTGTTAAGTCTATTCGCTCTTCATATATGACCAGGTGAGCTTTGGAAGCTTCTGAACTGTAACCATGGAAACAGCATACTTCTGATTCCTGTACCATTAAAAATGTGTTCTGTACTCAGTAGTTCTGACTTCCATTGTTCTTTTACATCCTGATTTGGTTTGGTCCACATGAAATTCTGCATTTCCAGTTTCATCATCTTCATATACTGGATCATCCGAGGGAATATTCGTGTTGATAAGGAAATTATAGAGTGGCACAGGTATTGATGATGGAGCCTGCCATGGGTGGAGAGTAGTGGAGAACTCTTAGGAGGCATCTGAATCTGCCTTTGAGCTACCCAGTTTCTCACCATGCGGAGTTCCTCGGGGACCCAGGCTGAGCTTGCAGCACAGGAGTTAGCAGCCATGGCTGCATTGGAGTCACCAAGAGTAGAGAAAGTCATGTGAGTGTAACACATCGGATTTTTTTATTAATTCCAGATTCTACCAGAAATAAAGGCAAATATCGAACCATTGTAAAATTCGTGTTAATTCACTTTCAGTTGAGTTCTTAGGATCACGTTAAAAAGAGAAGAACCGCGCAACCATTTGCATTTGATAAATAGTTTGACGACTAGTTTTCACTAACATGATGAGAATTGACGTTCGCCGCGCGACGAACATCACCGCTTTGCAAAAACAAGGAACATTTGCCGTACGTAACGAAGAGGAACAAAGAGCATAAAATACCATGCTGCTTCTTAGAAAACCGTACGTCTGGCAACCCTACATGCAGAGGCGCCGGAGCGAAGAAAATAGCTAAGAATTGAAATTACAAAATTATTATAGTTATCCTTCAATACATAGTATATTTAATATGTCGTATAGGATAATTAAAAATATTAGATATTTTCAAACATAATTAAGCATTACTTAATGTGCAAAGAGTGAAATTGGAATTAATGTTATTATAGGTGTGGGATATTAAATGTCTTAACAGTTAATATTTAACATTAATATGTTGCGTGTAGGCTTATATACTTGTACCATAACTGTGTCCATGCTACATTAGTGATCTGGTGACGATTGAAATGAGATAATCGCGTTCCCAAAACAATTAGGTATCCCAGGGAGTCTATACGCATATACGGAGAATTGTTCACGATCTATGGTAACAATATCAGACGAGCGCAAAAGCTCCGCGCCGAAACATGTGGAACCGAATGAAAGTTCAGCAGTACGAGTGTATCACTGTGTTTGCTCAGAAGTGTGCTCTTGTTCTTGCCGCATAAAATGGTGTCCAAAAAAATCTGATGTGTTACACTCACATGACTTTCTCTACTCTTGTACAAACTATTTACAAACGCTTATTCTCCATCTACTTCATGTTAATCGAGATAAACATTTGCAAACTCTATCTTATTGCTAATTTTCTTGTAGATGTAAGAGGAATATATATTTACAAGGGCAATTTGGAAATACAGTAGTCTTTAAGCACATACATATCTCTTAATAGCTGGTTGCTAGGTGCAGCACCATTCCCTTTGCCAGAGATTATAACTCTTTGCATATCCAAGACAAAAAAAAATGAATAATGAATTCCCATTTGAGAAAAAAAGTATTGAAAAATTTAAGGGAATAACAAGCAATATCTCGAAAATGGTTCACTCAACAAAAAAAATGTATATGACATAAATTGTGTATTTTAACGCGATCTACATTTTTGTGTAGTAAAATTTTGTCTATCTCTTATGGTTTACCAGTTATGCAAAAGTCGTTCACAATGAAGAATACGTTTGGAGACATTCCCAGAAAATTCAGGATATACATTTTATTTTTCATAAAAATATCTTAAACCTATGATATTTTAATCAAAATCGTTAGAGCCATTTTTGAGAAAATTAAAATTTTCGAAAAATCTTCCATGTAAAGGGTACTCTGGGGTGGGGGGATTTTCTTGAAAACCTTCGTGTCGCATCTCTGGAAGATACTGAACCTAAATACCAAGTTTGGTGTTTATCCGACTGTTCGTTTCTGAGTTATGCTGTTCACAGACACACACACAGACACACACACGGACATGTTTCCAAAAATGCGCTTTTTGGATTCAGGGGGTCTCAAAACATATATTTCCGGTGAAATCTCGGTATCGAATTTTTGGGTGGAATGCAATACTTCCCCTACTTGCTATACGTAGTAGAGAAAGTAATAATACCACTCTGATAAGGGTACATTATTGCCCTTTCCGATGCAAAATACTTGTATTCTAAGATTATTAAGCAGTGCAAGAGCCGTGGTTTTGCCATATCCAAGAAAGTGATCTCATGTGCACTCAACAAAAACGTAAGGCCACATAAGGACTTATTCCATAGGGCAAGACCGGCCACCAGTCGCACCCCGGAGACAGTTTGGAATTTGAAGGCCCATG
The DNA here is from genome assembly GCA_030765065.1 of Deroplatys truncata. NCBI lineage: Eukaryota > Metazoa > Arthropoda > Insecta > Mantodea > Mantidae > Deroplatys > Deroplatys truncata. Next base: position 65,325,227 of record CM060978.1, on the reverse strand, counting down.
CCTCTGGACCAAATCCTGCAACTCAGAGAGCCATTGCACTGTAATTAGGGATCTCTGTTACTACTGTCAACACCATAGTCAACCAGGATTTGAATATAGGAAAGGCCATAAGAGCCGGGGATATAAGCTGTTGCCTAAACACCTCGTAGTACGTGCCACTAACAGCAGAAAGCTGTATGAACGATACCTAGCTGGTGAAAAGTGGATGTATGTTGTCTTTTTAGATGAAGCATTGGTTTATCTAAGTGACTATAACAAATCCTGGGCTATATATTACCGACCAAGGGGAGAAAAACAATTTGAACTTTGGTATAAGGAAACTAACGAAAATTTCCCCAATGGTTTTATGGAAATAGTAAGGTACAGTTACAATGACAAATTAACTATTCGTCGTGCATATAAAAATGTGAAAATCAGCTCGGCATATTATCAGACTAACGTCCTGATACCAGTTTTCCACACAGAAATCCCTGCTCTCTATGGTGCAGATGTAAATAAAGTCTGGTTGCATCAGGATAAGGCATCAAGACTTACGTCTGCTTCAACCTACAAATTTTTGGAGAACATAGAGAGAGAAATTGGAATACATTCCATGCCTTTCAGCGACATCCGTGTTAAGTCATTTGATGTATCACTGATGGAGTTTTGTGCATTTGGATCATTGAACTGAGCCCTTGGAAGCAGACGACCGCGAACTTTAGAAGGTCTCTGGAAAGCTGACAGGAGGAATGGAATACACTGGACATCTCTGTATTTCGTAGCAGTTTGCTTCAGTGGAAGCTGTGCTGCAGATTGGTAGTTCAAGCTAAAGGTTGACAGATAGAACATCACTGCTGGTGGAGGCTGGTTTTGCATAAGGTAAAGGAGTCTTAAGTTTGTTGCCGTACATTGCGAACAGCCCTTGTACTTTCTGATTTGTACCGGTGTAGTAAAAATAATAAAGGAATGAAACGAGAACAACACATCTGAGGACGCTCAGCACCCCCTCCTGAATATCTGTGGGGCTGAAAGAGCCTCAGCCCCCAGGTTCCGGCGCCCCTGCCTACATGTACATTCCTTAATGTTTCTAAGTAACTATAAAATGCACAATTTTGTAATTACCATGCCATACTTCCCCACACAATATTGGCTAAGCGTCTACACTACAGTCCCCCTTTTATTTGCTCTTGAAAGGTAAATTCAGAACGATTTGTGCTGTTTGTAGCATTGTTTTCAGTAATAATCAATAGCGCGGGTGGAAAATATCCCATTGTTGTCTGAGCAACAATGAGGTGCGTTCCATTGTTCGATCTAAATTGACTCCATAAACAACACGGCCTCTAATACATACGTCATTACGTTTTAAGAGAATAGCAAGGGGAAACAAATGACGGCTATTTAAATAATCAGACGAAGTGACTCAGTGCTGCCACCCTAGCTTCGCAGTTCCTACAGAAATAGAACTTAATCGTCCTGCTGTTTGGGGTTCTAAGCTTTTACATCATTCATAACTTTAATGCGCTTGTTGTGCGTGTTTGTTAATGGATTGGTGATGCGCCTAAATGGCGAGTTTACAGTGTGGGCAGCGTCAGCAAATCCGTGGAAATCTGAAATATAAATATGGCTATATTGCCAGAAGCTCACCGCTTGTTATCGCCTAGCAGCAGGAAATTTTCATTAAAGCCTGCCAATTAATTTTAATTATCCCAGGTAATATGTAGATTTCAATTCAGGTAGACAATCGATAATGACAAGCCAGGATCTGCAATAACTGCGTATAATTACCAGTCAGACAATAAGTGGAAGCGGGATATTTACGTACATTAAGTTGGGATGATGAAGTGTTGAGGGAATTGATTAGGGAGACCAGTGAAATCGAACTTGATTCCTCTGAAAAAAATTCAGTACATAATAGCACGAGAAAAGTGACACCAAGTAAGAATTAAGCGAGAGAGAAAACACAGAAGTTAAAGGGAAAAAACTATCTTAGGGCTCAGACCTCAAAACGTGTATTTCCGGTAAAATGTCGATATCAAATTTTTGGGTGGATTATAATATATTCTCTACCTAATATAAATTAAAAATTGATAACATATTAGGACCGCTTCTTTTTTGCTTTGTTTTGTGAATTGTATTTGAGGAAGGCAAAATATTCTCATTCGGTCAAAAGTACATATTTTAGGGCGAGATGAAGCAGGAAAGATCTTGTAGACACAAGACATACAAACGGCAGGCAAACGCTGCAACCATTCAATTATTAAGAATTTTTTTATTTTTTGTTCAATTTACATGCCGCTTTTAAATCTAAAGTCATATCGTTGGCTTTACCTTTAGAATATTTCTCATCGGCAGTTATATTCACTCATTTACTATTTTCTTTGGGTTTGTTTACATTGGGTTTTCTTTTTAAACATTAATTCACACACACATTTACTCTCACCCATACTTCCAGACTCTGGGGAGGATGGAGAATAATCCTTATTAAAGAAAAATTCGCGTCTCCAGCCGGGAATCGAGCCCGGGTCCTCTGGATTTGGAAGCCAGACCCACAGTGTCAGTCTAAGGGATTTTTTAAATAGATAGATAGACAGGGTATATTTATTAGTTTCAAATTATTGAACTTATTACACAAGTATTTAGTGCATGAGTCATTGACTGTACATACATATTTAAGATACAAAGTATGGTGACAAAAGAAAAAACAGAAAAAGAAAAAAAAAATCTGATGTGTTACACTCACATGACTTTCTCTACTCTTGTACAATCTATTTTTACAAACGCCTATTCTCCATATCCTTTATGTTAATCGAGATATCGAGATGTCAATCTTATTGCTAATTTTCTTGTAGATGCAAGGGGAATATGGTAGCTTTTAAGCGATGGTCAAATATTTTAAGCGCTGGTTGCTATGCGGCGCATTCCATTCTCTTTGCAAGTCCAGGACATAAAAAATCTGATGTGTTACACTCACATGACTTTCTCTACTCTTGTACAATCTATTTTTACAAACGCCTATTCTCCATATGCTTCATATTAATCGAGATATCGAGATGTCAATCTTATTTGTAATTTTCTTGTAGATGCAAGGGGAATATGGTAGCTTTTAAGCGATAGTCAAATATTTTATCGCTGGTTGCTATGTGGGGCATTCCATTCTCTTTGCATGTCCAGAACATAAAAAAATGAATAACGAATTTGAGAAAAAGTATAAGTATTGGAAAATTTAAGGGAATAACAAGCAATATCTCGCAAACGGTTCACTCAACAAAAGAAATGTATATGACATAACTTGTGTATTTTAACGCGATCTACATTTTTTGTGTAGTAAAATTTTGTCTATCTCTTATGGTTTACCAGTTATGAAAAAGTCGTTCATAATGAAGAACACTTTTGGAGACATTCCCAGAAAATTCGAGATATACATTTTGTCATGACAATATCTTAAACATATGATATTTTAATCAAAATCGTTAGAGCCGTTTTTAAGAAAATTAAAATTTTCGAAAAATGTTCCATGTAAAGGGTAGTCTGGGTTGGGGGGATTTTCTTGAAAACCTTCGTGTCGCATCTCTGGAAGATACTGAACCTAAATACCAAGTTTGGTGCTTATCCGATTGTTCGTTTTTGAGTTATGCTGTTCACAGACACACACACACAGACACACACACACAGACACACAGACACACACACAGACACACACACGGACATGTTTCTAAAAATGCTTTTTTTGGATTCAGGAGGTCTCAAAACGTGTATTTCCGGTGAAATCTCGGTATCGAATTTTTGGGTGGAATGCAATACTTCCCCTACTTACTATACGTAGTAGAGAAAGTAAAAAATGAATAACGAATTTGAGAAAAAGTATAAGTATTGGAAAATTTAAGGGAATAACAAGCAATATCTCGAAAACGGTTCACTCAACAAAAGAAATGTATATGACATAAGTTGTGTATTTTAACGAGATCTACATTTTTTGTGTAGTAAAAGTTTGTCTATCTCTTATGGTTTACCAGTTATGCAAAAGTCGTTCACAATGAAGAATACTTTTGGAGACATTCCCAGAAAATTCGAGATATACATTTCATTTCTCATGACATTATCTTAAACATATGATATTTTAATCAAAATCGTTAGAGCCATTTTTGAGAAAATTCAATTTTCGAAAAATGTTCCATGTAAAGGGTAGTCTGGGGTGGGGGCATTTTCTTGAAAACCTTCGTTTCGCATCTCTGGAAGATACTGAACCTAAATACCAAGTTTGGTGTTTATCCGACTGTTCGTTTTTGAGTTATGCTGTTCACAGACACACACACAGACACACACACACACACACACACACACACACAGACACACACACACGGACATGTTTCCAAAAATGCTTTTTTTGGATTCAGGAGGTCTCAAAACATGTATTTCCGGTGAAATCTCGGTATCGAATTTTTGGGTGGAATGCAATACTTCCCCTACTTACTATACGTAGTAGAGAAAGTAACAAGAAAAGGGAAAATAGAGATAAATTACCGTTGACTAACTGAACAAATTTGACCTAGCTTCGCGCACTTTAGCCAAGAAATTGCCCATGTTTTGCCAGTTGCTCTGGTCAGCCAGTAGATCCCAACATGCCAATGGCTTCCTAGACAGACTTAAGAATTTTTCTTTGAGTTTAATTATTCGCTTGTTTTCTCGCTGAACACATTCCGCCAAAATATGTACCAAGTCCTCATCCAAATCACATGATGGAGGATTTTCTTGCCAGAACCATCAGTTATTTTCTGTGCCCTTAACGCGCGTACCTATCTCTCCGCGCATTCCGAGGCCAAATGCAAGAGAGTAAGTAGTGCTATCGTGCTATGAAAGCTCCAATTGTTTTATTCACTTAATGTACACGCAATGCTGTTTTATCTTATTCGGTTACCAAACTTGTCTAATCAGAGCTATATGAAGAAAATGATTGAACTTGACAGTGTAATTATCAGCAATGATGCACTGTGTATAAGCACACCTCCAAATTTCCAATTACATATTCAGCAATGATACACCGTATATAAGCACATCTCCAAATTCCCAATTGCATATTCAGCAATGATGCACCGTATATAAGCACATCTCCAAATTCCCAATTGCATATTCAGCAATGATGCACCGTATATAAGCACATCTTCAAATTTCCAGTTACATATTCAGCAATGATGCACCGAATATAAGCACATCTCCTAATTTCCAATTCCATATTCAGCAATGATGCACCGAATATAAGCACATCTCCTAATTTCCAATTCCATATTCAGCAATGATGCACCGTATATAAGCACATCTCCAAATTCCCAATTGCATATTCAGCAATGATGCACCGTATATAAGCACATCTCCAAATTCCCAATTGCATATTCAGCATTGATGTACCGTATATAAGCACATATTCAAATTTCCAGTTACATATTCAGCAATGATGCACCGTATATAAGCACATCTCCAAATTCCCAACTGCATATTTTCAGCAATGATGCACCGTATATAAGCACATCTCCTAATTTCCAATTGCATATTCAGCAATGATGTACCGTATGTAAGCACATCTCCAAATTCAATTGCATATTTAGCAATGATACACCGTATATAAGCACATCTCCTAATTTCCAATTGCATATCCAGCAATGATGCACCGTATATAAGCACATCTCCTAATTTCCAATTCCATATTCAGCAATGATGCACCGTATGTAAGCACATCTCCAAATTCCCAATTGCATATTCAGCAATGATACACCGTATATAAGAACATCTCCTAATTTCCAATTCCATATTCAGCAATGATGCACCGTATGTAAGCACATCTCCTAATTTGCAATTGCATATTCAGCAATGATGCACCGTATATAAGCACATCTCCAAATTCCCAATTGCATATTCAGCAATGATGCACCGTATATAAGCACATCTCCTAATTTCCAATTCCATATTCAACAATGATGCACCGTATGTAAGCACATCTCCTAATTTCCAATTGCATATTCAGCATTGTTGCACCGTATATAAGCACATCTCCAAATTCCCAATTGCATATTCAGCAATGATGCACCGTATGTAAGCACATCTCCAAATTCCCAATTGCATATTCAGCAATGATGCACCGTATATAAGCACATCTCCAAATTCCCAATTGCATATTCAGCAATGATACACCGTATGTAAGCACATCTCCTAATTTCCAATTGCATATTCAGCAATTATGCACCGTATATAAGCTCATCTCCAAATCCCTAATTGCATATTACAGAAAGTGTTAATAGTATCAAATAGGAACACACTAATGACAATACAGCACACTCTGGCTGGATGCCATGTTAAACGTGGGGAACAAAATCACTAGTGACATTGTATAAAACCGTACCTCTTTGGAGGAATACGAGAAACGGAAGAATTCTAACCATTTATATGGACTGCCAGCTTTACCATTAGATACAGCCATTAGATATTAGAATAATTATTTTTATAGTTTTGTGAGAGTAAGCAAGAGTTTGGAAAAAATAAAAAACTTTTAGAAAGTATTTGTTTATCCTTTTACGGAGTTATCCCTAATCAATTACTTAGCCCTTAAAATCGTTTTTACCTTCTCTACCGTGTACATAGTAGGTATAGAAGGTATTGCATTCCACCCAAAAATTCGATACCGAGATTTCACCGTAAATACATGCTTTGAGGCTTCTGAATCCAAAAAAATCATTTTCGAAAAAGGTCAGTGTGTCTATGAACAGCACAACACAGAAACAGAAAGTCGGATAAATACCAAACCTGGTATTTACGTCCAGGGTCTTCCAAGGATGCGACACAAAGATTTTAAGAAAGTCCCCCACCCTATCTAACTATCCTTTACATGGAACATTTTTCGGAAATGTTGATTTTTTAAAAAATGTTTCTAATGACTTTCATTAAAATACCATATACTAAAGATATTTACATGAAAAATAAAATGTATACCTTGAATTTCCTGGGAATAGCCTGTGAAGTCCTCTTCATTCGGAAGGAATTTTGTATAATCGTGTATAACTGGTAAACGTTAAGTGAAAGGTGAAAACATACTACACAAAAAAAATGTAGAACTCTTTAAAACACACAGTTTATTTCAAATAAGTTTTTTATGTAATAAGCTATTTCTTAGATATCCGTTATTAATGGTTCGAATAGTTCATTATTTGGTCATTCTCTTGAAGTCGTGTGGATTTGTTTCTCGCGATGTCATGGAAACAGTATGAGATTTTAAGGCCAGCATATAGCGTCCAGTTCTTGAACATTTGACTCTCTCTGTCCCCTTTTATCTATAACGAAATGTAGCTTTTGCTGCAAAGAAAGATAAGCTGAAAAATAAGTTTTAGTAAGAATAGTTTGTGTACCCACTAATAAACGATAGAGGGTAGAGAAAGTCATGTGAATGTATCACATCAGATTATTTATTTTTCTATTTGGGTTGTTGATACTTTCATTTTCCCTTTGACAGAAACATTTGCTGAAGACCTAGGGTGTGTGTGTACGCGTGTGCGTCTCATAACTCAAAATCGAAAAGTCCAATAAATATCAATCTTGGTATTGGAGTTCAATATCTTCCAAACGGATGACACAAAGATTTTCAAAAAATTCCCCTACTCCAAATTACTCTTTATATAGAAATATTTACGTTCTTTTTTCATTCATTCATTATCTGTTTACCCTCCTCTGATGTAGGACTTACACCCCCAGGACTTACAAGCGGGTGCCTGGGGTCAGAGGCCCGTCGAGGAGCAGACACTCATGGATCAGACAGAGCATCCAGGATGGGTGATCAGCCCGATGCCTGGTATGGGATGAAGGAAGTAGATGAAACGAAATGTTGGTGAAATGGATAAAAGGAAAGGTGATGATGGAGCAGTTGGTGGAATGAATGGCGGGGGAAACCGGAGAACCCGGAGAAAACCCGCCCAGACGCCGCTTCCTCCACCACAAATCCCACACGCAGGTCCCTGGGATTACGTTCTTTTTTTATTTTCCTAAAATGCCTTTAAAGTGTTTTGTTAAAATCCATATATTTAAGGTATTTATATAACAAATGAACTGTATATCTCGTATTTTTTGGGAATTTCCTGTGAGCTCCTCTGCATTTCATAGGAATTTTCTATAATTTTGTATAACAGGCAAACCATAAACATTAGATAAAAATAAACCACAAAAAATGTAGACCTCTTCAAAACACAATTTATTAAAATGACTTTTTCTATGTTGTCAGCCATTTCCAAGATATTGCTTATTATTACTTTGAATTGTGATTTTCTTCAAATGCTGTCGCTATTCAGTTGTTTCTTGCAATTTCATGGAAAGAGTATAGAATTCCAAAGCCAGCATATACTGACTGGCTTGTAAATATCTGACTATTGACCCGGTTTCCTTTACCTACAATGAAATGTGTAATGAAACTATTTCTACAAAGGTTTATCTTAACTAAGGTGAAGTAGAGCAAAAATTAAGCAACCGTAAGAATAGTATATAGAACAGTGAGTACCTACAGAAAGTCATGTGAGTGTAACACATCAGATTTTTACTTTCTCTACTACGTATAGTAAGTAGGGGGAAGTATTGTATTCCACCCAAAAATTCGATACCGAGATTTCACCGGAAATATATGTTTTGAGACCCTCTGAATCCAAAAAAAAGCATTTTTGGAAACATATCCGTGTGTGTGTCTGTGAACAGCATAACTCAGAAACGAGGGGTTCAGTATCTTCCAGAGATGCGAAACGAAGGTTTTCAAGAAAATCCCCCATCCCAGATTACCCTTTACATGGAACATTTTTCGAAAATTTTAATTTTCTCAAAAATGACTGTAACGATTTTGATTAAAATATTATATGTTTAAGATATTTTCATGACAAATAAAATGTATATCTTGAATTTTGTGGAATGTCTCCAAAAGTATTCTTCATTGTGAACGACTTTTGCATAACTGGTAAACCATAAGAGATAGACAAAATTTTACTGCACAAAAAATGTAAATCGCGTTAAAATATACAATTTATGTCATATACATTTGTTTTGTTGGGTGAACCTTTTTCGAGATATTACTTGTTATTCCCTTAAATTTTCCAATACTTACACTTTTTCTCAAATTCGTTATTCATTTTTTTTTGTCCTGGTAATGCAAAGAGAAGGGAATACTCCACATAGCAACCAGCTCTTAAAATATTTGACTATCGCTTAAATCCTAGCAGTTCCCCTTGCATCTACAAGAAAATTAGCAATAAGATTAACATCTCGATATCTCGATTAACATGAAGCATATGGAGAATAAACGTTTGTAAAAATAGTTTGTACAAGAGTAGAGAAATTCATGTGAGTGTAACACATCAAATTTTTTATTTATCTATACTATTTTTTCTTTGCTTCATTTACATCAGCTGTAGACAGGTTTCATTTCGAGTAGTTATTCACTAAATGCTAGAGGAACAAGAATTGCTAATTCTTGTATAGGGAATACCTCAAATAAACTTCAAAGCATATACAGTACTATGGACCTTTAATTCATACTTTTTAAATGAAACATATTTCAACAGTGGCTATGCATGATAAAATTACAATAACTATAGAGTGTTTTACTACGCGTAATAACAAGAAATTGAATTCATGTTAGACTAGCAGTCTTTTAAAATAAAATGGTATGGTCATTTAATCCTGTACTATGTCTTAAATTCTAAAACAATTTCAGAGCAAACAATATACATAACAAAGATTTTTACAATAAATTTCTCATTCTAGCTTCCTTATAAAAACGGTATACGAAATCAGCACTATCAATAAATATATTACCTCTAATTTATACAGGTATACTACAATATAAGGCATAGGATAGGAGAATTTTTAAAATTTTCTACAAAAATAGAGAATATTTTTCACTCTGAAGGTTTCTAACATCTAAATGTATTTACATACAATTCTTACTAGGAATTATTACATTGCAATATATATATATATATATATATATATATATATATATATATACAGGTGTATATTTCAAAATCTAATGCAGCTAAACAGACCAATGCACATGATAGTCCATGTATTTAGCTCTGTATCAGCTGAAGATAATTATGATTGCAGTTAACACTTTTATGTAGTGTAAGGATCTAATATACACAGTATTCAGTTTTACTTTCTTTACCATTACCTGTAGCAGATATAGGAAGTATTCCTTCCATCCAAAAACTATATATAGATATAAGGTCCCCTGAACCCCCCCCAAAAAAACCCTTTATTCATGTAAATAGCATAACTCAAAAACAAAAAGTTAGATGAATATCAAACTTGGTATTTAAGTTCAGTATTTCCAAGACTGTGACATCAAGATCTTCAGGAAAATTTCCTAATCCTAAATTACTCCTTACATGGATAAGTTTTCATTATTCTCTTTATTTTCTTACTGACTCCAATTTTTCTGATCAAAATTCTACATATGTAAGGTATTTGCACAACTAATAAAATACACATATCTTGAATTGCTGTGTGGTTGCCCTTCATTCTAAATGAATTTTGTATAAGTGGTTAACACTAAGATATAGATAAGAACTATACAAAAGAAAAAGAAGGTAGAGCTTGTAACCTTGCTGGTACTTTCTCCTTAGATTAGGTATTGATTAGATGTTTATTTTACTTTTCCTACTAGGTATATTAAATAGGGGAAGTATTGCATTTCACCCAATAGATTTCACCGGAAGTACATTTTTGAGGACACATGGATCCAAATAAAGGCATTTTCGGAAACATGTATTTTGGTATTTAGGTTCAATATCTTCAAAAAATGCAACACAAAGATTTTCAACAAAATTACCCCACCTCAAACTATCCTTTACAAGGAATATTTCTCGAAATGTTTTATTTTCTAAAAAAATGGCTTCAACGATTTTGTTTAAAATATCATATATTAAATATATTTACATACACAATAAAATGTATGCATATCTTGAATTTTTAGGAAATAGCTATGAAGTCCTTTTCATTTGGAAGCAATTTTTTATAATCTTGTATAACTGGTAAACATTAATTGATTTAAAATAAGTTTTTTGTAGCATAAGCCATTTCTGAGATATCCATTATTAAAGGTTTGAATTGTTCATTTTTTGGTCATTCTCATAAAGTCCTTTCAACATTCAGTTGTTTCTCACAATTGCATGGAAACAGTATGAAATTTTAAGCCAGTATATAGTGTCGAGTTCTTAAACATTTGACTATCCCTCTTCTTTTTGTTCTATAATGAAATGTGTAATGTAGCTATTTCTACAAAGGCCTATTTGAATTAAAATGTAGTAGATAGAAAAATAAGCTTCAGTAAGAATAATTTGTATACACACTGATAAGTCATGTGAATGTATCACATCAGATTTTTAAGAAGAAGGGGAAAACACTATCTCAATGTAATAATTTTATTACTGTTTCTACACCTGACAGATAACAAGCAATTGTTTTCTTGTTGTTGATAAGTTATAAGAGATTAAACAGCATAAAATAAATACTTTTTAAAACCATCTTATTTTATTGGAGTCAGGTAAGAAAGAAAAAAGAATTGAAAATATTGGTGACTCCAACATAACATTACTTCATTCATGTGGCAGAAAAAATATGGATGAAAAAAGGAAACATATAAGTACCAGGTTGAATGAATCTGGTTGTGGTTTTTCCAGATTTACACTCAGTTTAAAATTGCAGTAATAATTAAAAAAGAACTAAATTCAACTATTTAATTTCTCAACTGGACCCAAAATATGTAGTAAATATTTGTGATATTATTAAAAGTAGTCAGGTTAACAATTACTCTGCAACAAAGAGCTCAATGATACTAAGAGAGCATAGAGCGCATATGATCATGAGCTTCTGAGCATGTATATGTCAGTCATGCATTTTAAGTACCTCTTGGAAGAAAACACTTTGCAATATTCACAGGTCATAATCTACTAAACTATGACTTCAAACAGAAAAGGAAAAAGTATTACCTGACAAGAAAAATAATTGCTCATCATCTTTCATGTATACAAAGAATAATTATGACATTGAGATAGCTTCTTCTTCTTCACATTTTTCAGCACCTAATCTAAGGGGATCTGTAACATTACAAGCTCATTGAAAACGCACATTATGTGAAATAACATTTTTGTAACATTAGCTAATTTTTAAATATCTATTGTTATATGTTTAAGTTTTCTCAGGTTGAACTATCATACAACAGCTATAAAGCATCCTATGCAATTCTAATTTGTTCCCATAAGAATTCATTAATAATATAGCTGATTGACAATATGTGCATGTAACCATGTCTATATTGCTTAATTTGAGGTTATTTCTAACAAAAAATGTAATAATGTGACTAGAGGACTCACTTTTAATATGACTGATATAATATATAAGGGATTATGTGAAGCTGTAACAGATAGAGGTAGTAGGGAGTGTGACGCATTAGATGTTTTAAATTTGAAGCCTAAATTTCTCTTTGTTTTATCCACATGGATTTTGCTGAAGCAAGATAGCCATTGAAAGTTTGTCTTGAACCTTTTATTAGTTTTTATTTAAGTATTTCATTGTGTTGATTCCTTTATAATGGATAACTTGGAGCTTTGAATAAAAGATTTATATTTTTTAACAAATTTATCACTGTTACTAACCTCGTGGTCTGTGTTCGTATAGTTCAGAATCTTTATTAATGCAAATTGTATATTACATAAATCTTATTTATAACTGCACATATCCACAGAGCTTTGTCTGCACATAATCCCATTTGTATCTCAGCAGTATCAAAAGTCTAGAAAGCAAAGTACATTTTTGCATATGATATATAAAAGAGCCATTTCAACAGGAAAACTTTTATAAAACTCTGCTAATATTAAAGTACATTTTAAAATTAAAACTACCTTCCTCAAAGCACTGGTGTGTTCGTTTTCTAAACTGTAGTAAAATAGGATTCGTTGTACTTCTCTAATGTTAATTATTACTCTTTGTTGTTACCTTAACACAAAATCAATTGCATTAACTTTAGTTGTTTTTTTTACAGCCTGATTAATTTGATGCCTTGAGTTTGAATATCTGTAAAGGTCAACCTGTCTGGTTAAGTCTTTCCCTAAAAAGATATATGATACTAAATAACATAACTCGCATAGCAAAACATTGTTTATGGAACTCTTTCAAATATTCTGAATCATTATGTCTACTTTCAAAATCCTCCTCCATAGATTCACTTCATTATTAATGTAAATGAGGTATATCTACAACCATGGAAGATATAGCAGCAGATAAACCAATAGGTGGCCCAGCAACACGCCCTCCTTGGCTAATCCATCTGCACAAGAATACACTATACATGTGGCACACTCCTATTCCTTTCTCTCACTTGAAAATTTATATCAATGAATAAATAGAAAATAACAATTTTTACCATTTTTACATCCTGTCCGGCTTACCTAAGGTAGAGGAAGTATTGATTTGACTCTCAGATTTCTCTAGAAATGCATGTTTTAAGGCTTCCTGAATAAAAAACAGCATTTTTAGCTGTTGATATTGATTGATAATGTGAAAAATGTTCATCAGAAAAACAAAATGAAGCATAAGAAAAAGACTAAAGGAATATAACTAAGTACATGGGAGAAAATTTATATGAAGAAATATGAAACTTGTCCAATGAACTATGATGTCCCTGCAGAAGACGAAATGATACTGAAGTTCATAAAATTCCCACCAGATGCCCTCCAGAGGACTGTCAAGGATAGTACTGAAAACTCTGTCAGTTAACCACTTGGTGAAGATACCATCAATTGATGGTGAAACATATTTTAAAAAATTAAGATGTATGAAGCTTAAGAGATTTTAAGTCGACTCAAAAAAAAAGTGTTATTTATTTTTGGTGTGTTAGGCTTCTTTTTTGACATTTACTATTTTGTAATTATTCGCTTTTTATTTAAACTTTCACATGATTTAAGCAGTGTACTTAGAAATGTTAAGCAACCCTTAGCTTCTAACATCCTTTAACTATGTAGAACACATTGGACAATGAATGAATGAAATGGGTGAAATTATGCTTAAATGAGCCCAGAGTTCATAAAGTTTAGAGCTACGCATTATTTACCTTCTGAGGAAAAGGTAAAACCCTCCTAAAAATTCTTATTAAGGTAACTTACCCTAACCACGTTTTAAACTCAGACCTCTTGTATGTAAGGCAACCTATCCCCACACCATGGATTAGGGCATTCATCTCAGCCTCTTGTATACTTACAGTGAAATTTGTATTATAATAAGATTAGTAATTTAAATAATTTTTGGTGGTTATGTGTCATAGTTAATGGGAAGTAGCAAGAAAAATAAGTTTTACAATGAACAATTTCTAAAATGAAAATAATAAGTAACAATGGGTAAAGAAACTTGCATAATTACACTGCTGTTTATTTTATTTTCATCTCATCCTATGGAGCAACATAATTTATTATTATTTTTAAGTATCTAATGTTGCACTTAATGACTGAGTTTTCAAAGAGAGTGAATTAAATTCATTAAATGGATACCCAAATGAGTCCAGGGTCCATAGAACCAGCAGTTATCTGACATTTATTTGTCTTCCCAATATAAGAGAAAATATTGAAATAACCAAGTGACTCCAACTGAGATTTTAATTCAAACCTTCCAGATTATGAGGCATATATAGATAATATGTGGCATGAGTGCCTATGAAGGACCAGGGCCTACCAACCTGACTTCTGGTTCACACTCGCATGCACACCACATAGATGGATGATCATCCAACAAGTATTGGGAGACAATTTCATGTGTCCCCCAACCAGAATCTGCACTATGAGGGTGGTCTTTAATATTCTCAATACAGAAAGATGTCATCAGATGATAAATGATTGTGCAGATGACCCCAGAGACATAAAATACAAAGCTACTTTTTAGGACTGAATGAAAAGGCCTTAAAAGTAATAACTTACAGACTTTATATTGGGAAGCTGAGGAAAAATGATGCAGATCAATTAATCCCCAATGCCATTGGTAAACAACAACTTTTTAGGACTGGCAAGAAACCAATATAAAAAAAAAACCTCAACCAGACAGCTTGACCCAATCATGAATCAAATTCAGGTCCACAGTTTAAGTTTTTTTTTTTATTTATTTGTGGACGCTCTTTAACTGCTATGCCCTTAGCGTCCCATTCTATATTGGGTGTGAAAGACTGGTAATTTTTCTCAGAGGCCTCTTTATCAGGCTTGAGGTCATGAAGTGCAAGAACATTACCCTACACCATCTTATTCTTCATCTCTATATTTTAGTGAGACTCAGTAGTTCTAAAATCGACTGTCACTTAATTAGTAACAAGTATCAAACTGCTCATAGTATTCTGCAGCATAAATGTCAACTTTTACTACAATGTTCTAACACTATTTATGTACCAAGGATATTATATTAATGATTATGCTCTGAGGTGAGGGTTTTTAATTTGTCTTAGGGCATAAGCATTAATAATTCTCATGGTGCATACAGTCATTTATGATTCACTAGTTTGTTACCGAATAAAAAAATACTTTACAGAAAAAGTTGTAAATTATGAAATTTGATTCCTTAGTTTTGCTTTTCTTGGAAATTATATCATTTAAAACAGAATGAAAAAAATCTAGTGAAATTCCTGCTTAAGTCGTAATTAAAGTAAAGAAGCTACAGATGAAATCTAGAAATGAAATGTAGCATTTGCATAATGAGAAATATACTAATTAATTTGGAAGTTAGAAGTTGCAGGCAGTGAAGTGAAATAATAATTTAAATGTTTATAGGATCACACTGAAAGTTTTGAGAATGGGTAACAGTTGAGGTAAGCCAAAGCAGGTCTTCCTAGCTTTAGATTGAAGTTCAGATAGTAATGTGTGCAAGCCTGGGCATGTTCTGATGTGCAATGTCAGCACTTCTGCATATGTGCATGCAGATGCTGCTATGACACAAACTAGGATGGATCTCAAGTGAGAGCATTTCCGTGCAATGATTTTCTTTAGCTTTAAAGTCAATTTAGGGAAGAGAGAATGCATTGAAAGACTGCTCAGGTATTTGGGGATCTTTTCCCTTTGCAATCTATGATGTATCGATGGTTTGCAGAGTTTAGAAGAGGAAGGGATTCCCTCAAAGATGAAGATTGCTCAGTACGGCTGGCTACAGCTGCAATGGATGAAAATGTGGTGAAAGCAGAGCTCATGTTGTGGAAAGATCATCATTGCACATATTATAGATTTGAAAAAGCCCTGAATATTGGATCAGTAGCAGTGGACACCATCCTTAAAGAAAAACTTTGTGTCAAGAAGCTCAGTAGTCATTGCAACTCCGTGCATTTAACATTGTAACAAATGACAAAAGCTGGATATACCAGTATGATCCAGAAACTAAGCGACATTCATCAGTTTGGATCTTCCCAGGAGAGGATCCCCAAACAAAAGTGAGGCAAGCAAGAAGATCAGCTGTTCGTTCTTAGCAAGTGGCTATATTGTGAGAATTCTACTTGAGGGACAAAAGACTGTCACTGACAGATGGTATACCATAAAATTTCTGCCACAGGTCTACAATGGACTGAGAGCAAAACATCCTAAGATGGAATTTTGTTGCACCACAACAATGCCTCTGCCTGCACTCTGTTAGAAACAACTGAATTTTTGCAAGAGTTAGGAGACAAATATTTGTCCCATCCTCCCTACAGACCAGAACTGGCCCCATGCAACTTTTTTATTTTCCCCAGAATAAAAGAAAAAATTTGAGGTCAATGATTTGAATCACCTGAAGCTGTAGTAACTACTTATAAGGAATGTAATTTCACTCTCTCCTAAGAAATATGGCATTAGCATTTGAAAAATGATTTGAACAGATGAGACATTGTATAGAATACAATGGAGAATACTTTGAAAAGATGCAATGATCATTTTAACATTTTATTGCATTCACTCTCAAAACTTTCAGAGCGACCCTAGTTTTGAGTCAGATTCAACACTAGCTTCTCTTGTTAAAATTTAATTTGCAAGGAACATGTTTCAGAAGTAATAAAACATTCATCTAAGCAATAAATAAATATCAATAACAAACTAGTGCACCATAAATAAAATAACTTAAAGCTGTACATGAACACATTTTAAAGAACAACATTCGTTGATATTTTCATGTTACTACTCTGTAACACCTTGGCCTAATATCATGTGGATGTCCTAAGAGGCCTCTTGTTATATATTCCATTGACATCGTCACTATCATCAAGGGTGCTGAGGTCTGGAGGATCCACAAAACCAGAGTCATCATATCGAGGTGTCCTAGTGCCACCAGGGCTGGTGCCCAGCAAGAGTGGTGTTCTCGAACCACCTACTGGAGGACTGTTGCGTAGTAAAACAGGATCTTCATAGCGACGAGATACAAGTGTGAAGTCTCTGTGAGCATGGACGAGTTTCTGGAGTCGAGAAATAAGCTCATAGTCAGGAAGACCTCCATCAACACCAAGTAGTTTTCCTACAGATGTACGGAAACTGAGGAGCTGTAAAATAAATATGGCAGAAATAGAAATTAGTAAAAGTGTAAGATACTTATAAAATGAGCTTTCTTGTGCAAGTTTATTATAATTATACCTATTTCTGGTGAATAAACAGAGCTTTTAGAGTTAAATAAGGATCTTCAGCTATTATATGAGCCTTCTTTCTTGCAAATGAGTTATGGGGTGATACAGAATTGTGTCGATGATGCTCCTAATGATTTTACTAATGGGTGCTACAAAGGGGGAAGATTTCCTTAGGTGTTTAGTGTCAGAAATCAGGTGTTTATAGATAAAGCTTTTTAGTTTCTCTGCCACTTACTTTAAGCAAGTAGAGGAAGTACTATATTCCATCCATTGATATCAAGATTTCACCTGAAATGCATTGAGGCCTCCTGAATCAAAAAAAGTTTATTTTAGCATGTGCATGTGTGTGTGCATGTGTGTGTGTGTGGGCGTGCATGCATGTGTGTGTGCGTGTGGATTTTTATGTAAAAATATTCTTTATATTTCATTTTGTCAAAAATGACCTCAATGATTTTAATTAATCCCTTATAGGTTGCTGTATCATATTTGATACAGAGGTATTTTGGATTTTTAATGCCTTTTTTTTTGGCTAATTTCATATTATACTAACCTTCAATAATAGAATATACGTATTTATAGCTGAAATAAGAGCTGAAGCTTTCCTGACGGCGAACATGTTCTAGACGTTCTCGGGCTTCAAGCCAGGTGAGGTGCATCTCTCCCGAAACGTCGATGTACCAACATCACCCCACCTGGCTTGAAGCCCGAGAATGTCTAGAATATGTATTTATAGCTGTTTTATATTGTAAAAGTATTACATTTTGTTCAATAAAACTGTAGTTATTTTTTTTAGTAATAATAAGGAGCAAAATCCATGCAACTGTAGTCAAATCTAACCCCATCAGCATTCAAGTGTGCCATCACACTGGTTAGTTTACTTGGACCCTCCCCAACCTTTACCATAGGCACATTTAACTGCAATTGCTGGGATTTAAACTTGCAACATTTGGCTTTGAATGGATGGCCAATCCATCAATTTTTATTTTTCATAATTTTGGCCATTCAGATCGCTTCAGTTGTAGTGCCCGTGAAAGGAATATGAAATTCAGTTTAGGAATTAAAGGAAGAGTGGGATATGTAGCAAAATACGAGTACTTCCTGCATAAAGGGGTTAAATATCATATGTTTAATATATTTGCATAAGACTCTCAGGTTTCTAACATCGTCATCATCAGAGCATAATCCTTATATAGTACCCTTGGTCCATAAATAACTGGAAGGTGTAGTTTTATTTAATGCAAAACTGAACAAATGTTAAAGTGTTCCTCATATTTTTATTTTGTGACACTTACAGAGTTTTCCCTGCGTTGACATTCTGCAAGCTGCTGTTTTATACTGGCCAGTTCATCTCTCAGAAGCTGCAAGGAATGTTCATTAAGACTTCGTTCTTGTTCTGCAGATTGGCTTGTTGTTCTCACCTGAAGCAACAGATAACATCATATGTAGCTTCATAAATAAAGGTAAAAGTTCATATATGTTTTCAACCGGTAGTTGTTTTAACAGATTTGCTATAGAAATGAATAGATGCCTTGTTTACAGCTTCAGGATCTTTAGTTGAATTCTGAGCAAATGAGAAAAATACCTAAGTCAAAAATTGGTGACAGTGTGATGAAAACCCATCTCAATCCTGACACATTAATCAAAACCGAAGTTAGATAAGATAAGCTGTTTTGTTGTCACATATTCTTATAATTTGTTGAGCAAGAGCTCCATAAACAGGTGACTCGTCAGTGAAAGAAAGAAGTATTTACAAAATAATGCTTATAAGCAACAAAATTTGTGATGTAAGTACAATACCTTACCAGGCATTATCTATTGATAGATATTTCACTGTTTTATTGAAACATTTATAGTTTTTTTTTGATTGGTCTGATTTTGATAGACAGTTTATTTTAAGCTTTTATTCTGGCACACAATATAACGCCAACCTGTGCATGGGTGGTTTTGAGATATGTTTGGTTCTTGTTTCATACAGTGATGTGTTTGCGAGCTATACAGTGTCAGATCTTGTTATTTTATCACATGCACAACTAATAGTAAATAATCAAAAACAGACAGTCAATAGTGTGACTTCGTATTTAAGTTCAGCATTCTCAAGAATGGGACACAAAGATTTTCAAGAAAATCCCTCCACCCCAAAATATTCTTTACACGGAATTTTTTTTTTTATTTTTATTTTCTCAAACATTACTCTAATGATTTTAATTAAAATACATGTTTAAGATATTTGCAGACAAACAAAATATGTATCTTGAATTTTATGTGAATAGTGTATGAAGTCCTCTTCATTTTGAATGAATTTGTACAATTTGTAAACCATTAGAGAGGGACATAAACTTACTATACCAAAAATATGTCTTTTTTTTTTTTAGTTTTTTTGCATTAACCATTTCTGAGGCAGTTCACACAATATATATTTCATAGTCAGCATATAGTGATCCTCTTTTTAAACACTTGATTATCATTTTGTCTGCTGTATCCTCTTACAACCAAATGTATAATGAAAAGCATTTCTGCAAACATCTTGATTAACATGAAATAGATAGAAAGATATGCATCTCTAAGAATAAATTCAATTTCAATATTTCATTAGAAATATATGAACCTGAACCCAAAAAGCATTTTAGAGGTCAGCAAGTAAGTGGATGGGTGGGCAGGTGAGTGGTAGGTCTCTCATACACACAAACACACAGTTATCCATTCTGTTTATACTAACCTGGTCTTTAAGAAGAGATACTTTTCTATTGTACCTTGTCCTTAGCATTTCTGATTCAACAAGCCGTTTTTGTAATTCCTCTATCTTTCGAGCTCGCTCTAGTGCAGTTATCTAAAAAGCACAAGTCCATTATGTATTTGCTACTATTATATAGTAGGTTTGAACTGGGGTCATTATACAGAGTGAACACAAAATACCATCTTCAAAGATCAGGGAGTGATAGATACTGTAGCAGGGTATTAGTTACTTTGATCC
This sequence comes from Deroplatys truncata, assembly GCA_030765065.1. Taxonomy (NCBI): domain Eukaryota; kingdom Metazoa; phylum Arthropoda; class Insecta; order Mantodea; family Mantidae; genus Deroplatys; species Deroplatys truncata. Next base: position 65,304,648 of record CM060978.1, on the reverse strand, counting down.
ACTGTGAATGGTAATTATTGTTGATAAATGCTGAATAGCTGTGTGAATAATAATAGCAATAATAATAATAATAATAATAATAATAATAATAATAATAATAATATTAATAATAATAATAATATTATATTGAATTGTTAAAAGAAACTGTCAAGAAATCAGTTTACAGATATTCTTCGAAAAAACTGAATACATTCATGCAATAAAGAAGCACCAAAATACATGGAAGCCAAATATAGAAATGAGTTACACAATTTAAATACCTTGGTGAAATAATTCAGAAAAATAGAAAAAAAATGGAATTGAAACTAAAGCTAATAAAAGCAGAAAAGTAGATCTATAATATAAAGTGCATGTCTAAACATACAAAATTAAGACATCATAATACTGTAATTAAACCATAATGCCTCTATGGAGCAGAAACGTTAATTTTGAACAGAATAGTAGATATTGAAAATATTATAAAAAATAAGTGTAAAATTACAAGAAAAATGTAGATGCACAAGTCATAGGTGAACAATACAGACTCAGAATTAAAAATGAAATAAAAATGTATACAGACATTCCCAGTGACATTAGAAAATAAAGGTTACAATTTTATGGACATATTAAACAAATGAACTCAAATAGGCTCACAAAACAAATAGTGGAATTATACAAAAATAAAAGTAAAGCAGATTGGTGAAGTAAAAAATTACTTAAAATTGGCAGGAATTGTGCAAGAAGATATCCTAAACAGAGATATCTTTAGAATCAAAGTGCATAAGTGGTAAGTTGACCAAGAGGGCAACCTAAAGAAATAAACCGGAACAACATGGACAGACTAGAGAAAGAAATCCCACAGCCAAAGAATAAGTGAACTACGGATTCAAAGAAAAACAAAAAAATATCTCCAAGTACTTTGCATAGTTCTACATGAGTTTTGGGTATAATCGTTATTTCGAACTGAAGCTGTTTGTTAGCTGTCGTTGATTTACCCTGTACTTCAGACCTCCCTCAGAGCTCATTTGCATGTAAAAAAATAAATTAATTAATTAATTAATCAATAATAATAATAACAATAACAACAACAATACAGGATGTAAAAAATAACCAGAATTATTTTTCTGCATTGTAATGCACCCGAATTGGAGTTTGGTGTTGGCTCCACTGAAAACATGCGAATCATTCCATGCGAATCATTCACCTGGCTGTCCTCAGTTGAAGGAAAGCAGGTGAAGCTGAATAGCGTGTTAACTGCACCCAACATGGAGCTCAAGTTGCAGCAGCATGCATCAATTATATTTTACGTTCTTCTTGATAAAACTCCATCAAACACTGGAAATGTTGCAGCAAGCCTACAGAGAGCAAACCATGGGATAAATGCAGGTTTTCAAATGGCATAGCGATTTTGGGAGGGTAAAAATGACCTTGAGGATGCTCCATGCCCACAAAGACCCTCAACTTTGAAGACTGACATCAATGTTAACACAATTGATGTCATGTTGTGCGACTGTCATTTATCATTGCAGAGATTATGAATATATCCAATGGATTAGCTGAAGGCATTGTATGAAATGTTCTAGGCTATAGGAAAGTTGCAACAAAGTGGATGCCTCATGTGATCAATGATGCATCTGTTCATCATGCTATGAAGACTCAAGAAACAATCATGGAATTAGGCATTGAGGTGATGCCACATCCACCTTATCCACTGGACCTAGTATTGAATGGCTTCCATCTATTTCCTACAGTGAAAAATGAGCTTTGGAGTTGTCATTTTTATAGTGATTGTGAGTTGAACCATACAATTCCAGCTATACTCAACAAGCTATCCAAAAAAGTGTGTAGGGTAATAAAAATACTTTGGAAGTGTGGGATGTTTAATGAGACATGTAAGAGTGTGCGCTTAAACCCATAGATTTAAAAGCATCACACTTATCACATTTGACCTGTGGACATTGATTTCTATGTTATTTATGCATCTATTTGTGTGGTTGGTTACTCCCTGATCTTCAAAGGTGGTACTTGGTATTCACCTTGTATTTTACATGGATTAAGGAATATACCTTGTATTCTGCAGCATCTCCAAGTTGAGTCTTGAGTTCACGAGCATGAGCTTTTGCTTCTGCTAACTGCAGCTGGAGTCGATCCACTTGTTTCAGTAGCTTCTTGACTCTGTAGGGTATGATAATAGTTAACAAATTTAAGTTAAACTGTAACATTTATTTTGTCTCCTTTTGCGCTGTATTTAATTTTTTATTTTTATGAAATATTTTTAACAATTTTTATTAAAATGTTGTGTTTTTAAGATATAATATGAAGAATAAAAAGTATATTTTGAATTTTCTCTGGGCAGATTGTGATTTTCTCTTCATTCTCATTGAATTATGGAGAATTTTATCTAACTGGAGAAGTATAAGAGATAGACAAAAACTTATTATGGAGAAAATTGGTATCAAATAACTTTTGCTTTCTCTCTCACTTATTTACTCTCAAAGTTTGTACATATACCATATACATTATAGCATTCATTAAAATGTGGTTCTTCTATCCACATCATGTTATTACAACTGTAATGTCTCTGAAAACTTTCATTTTCAGGGTCTATATGTGCATGTTTAAAAGAGAGAGAGCAGCATAACTCAAAAAGAAAAATTTGGATAAATACCGAACTTGGTATTTAAATTCAGTAACTTCCAGAAATGAGAGTTGAGGATTTTCAAGAAAATCCCCCACACCAAACTACTTTTTACATGAAACATTTTTTGTTATTTCCTCAAAATAACTCTAATGATTTTAATTAAAATAACATGATGTTTAAGATACTTGGATGACTACTGTATATCTTGAATTTTCTGTGAATAACCCATGAAGTCTCTTTATTTGACTGAATGTTTTATAATTTTGCATAATTGGGAAACCTTAGAAGTTAGTAAAACATTTACTAGTGAAAAAAATGTAAGGCTAATTAAAATACACCATTTGTGTCTAATAAACATTTTTGTAGTATCTGTTTTTGAAATATTCCATGTTGCAAGTTTAGACCTTTGTAATGGACAGGCTTGAAAGTTTGCAATTCCTGTTTTTTCCCATTTCTTTCTTCCCATCACAAGAGCTTGTTACCATGAATAAACATTTGAATACTGTTTCCACATGTAACTAAGCACATCTTGCTTAGTTTTAAATCATACTAAAGTAAAAATGTATTGTGATTAAGATAATGTAGATTGAAGAATCAAATTTAATAATAATAATAATAATAATAATAATAATAATAATAATAATAATAATAATAATAATAATAATAATAATAATAATAATAATAATAATAATAATAATAATAAAAACTAACAACAGATATATGTGAATTTGTAATTCAATAGAGTAAGTCATGAATGCATCACTCAGAAGTTTTTCTTTTCCATTGCATGAGCTCATTAATGTGATTTTAACAGATGAATACTTTTTCTGTATGTTAAGTGTAACTAAGCCACTGAGTTTGAAATTGTTTCTTTTCAAACATTTATCACAACAATATAACATGGCAAAAAATAACACTTTATATAAATAGTATTATATGTATACATTTAAGGGATATATGTCAATTTATAATGGATAGATTAGGTTAGACTAGATTAGGAGGCATTCTGTAGGTTCTTTGATGGCCAAAAGGCCTTGAAATAGAATATGTCAAAAGCTTTTATATTTCTATTTAAACTTAATAAAACTTGGTTTTTACAGCCTGTGTCACTGCACAAGATATTACATCCTTACTTGCATGCAAGGAGTGTCAGGATTTTACAAAATTGTCAATTATGTACAATAAAGTTATTCTTTCTGCACACATAAAATGTACAACATTTTAAGTTATGATGCTAAAGTTATGATGTAAACAATAAGCATCAAATTTCTATTAAATTAAAAAATTGTCTCATCTACTGGATACAAAATTTCTTCCCTTCAGTGCTTAAACCTTTACTTATATGCAAAAAGTGCCAGAATTATAAGATATACATTTACAAAATCTTAAACATGTAAAATAAAACAATTTTGCATATAAAATACATATATAAAATGCACAATGTTTCAGATTATGGTGCTACAAATAACAGTAAATATCAAATTTCTACTACTTTAAAAGTTAGCAGGTGAGGTACAGAGTATAAAATGCACTTCGCTTAGCCTTTACAGCCTGTGTCACTGCACAATATTTACATCTTTACTTATATGAAAATATGGTTAAAATTCAGTATTAAGATAAAAATATCAAATATATACATTAAATATATTAAAGGTATTTTTATTTGGCTTAATACAGTAACATAACATTATAGGAATATGTAGTATAATAGAACGTAATTTTCAACAAGCTAAATTGTGGTTTAAATATTCTTCTAGAGAGTTAAAAGATTTATTACAGAGGTACTCTTTTAGAGAGGCTTTAAAAACTTTGAAATTGCTAATTTTTTCCTTGAGATTACTGGGAAGAGCATTATATATCTTAATTGTTTCATAGTAAACACCTTTCTGGAAGTAAGATAGTTTTGCATTTGGATGATGGATATTTCCCTTTTGCTTAGTGTTAAAGTTATGTACTTCCATGTTTGTAATAAAGTTATGTCGATTAGTTGCATAAAATTTTAAGATGGGGAATATGAAATATCTTTATTAAGTGTTGAGCTAATACAATACATTTGGTCATGATCGGCGTCGAGCCTTGACTCCTATTGCCGATCATACCCAAGCTTCCGCATTTACAAAACATGTGTGTTGATAGCTTCATATCGCTAACAGTTTCTCATTTAAAGTCATTATACTGCTTAGTGTTCTTCTCCCATTCCCATCTCCTTCCTTACTTCCTCTGATCATCTTTGAATCTCCACTACCAGCGGGAAATGGTAACTATTAGATGCAAATTTAATACCTTAAAAAACACTTATTGTGTGCTCCGTGCTGATCGGCCATAACAACACTTGCTCGTTCATATTAAGAAATGTAACTCTCCCTCCTAGCCCTCTCTGTGTTTACCGATGGAGAATATATAAACACAAGATAAGGTTAGTATACCTAGTTTCTGAAATGGTACTTTGCATGACTGCCTGTTATGAGTGTTGCAAATTATTCGTAGAACCTTCTTTTGCATTATAAATATGCATTTACTAACCAATGAGTTGCCCCAGTAAATTATTCCATATTCCATGATGGAATTAAAATAAACAAAGTAAACTAACTTGTGCCTTTGCTAGGCCACAAAAATACCTCCCACATGTAAATTTTCATTTAATGCTGTTAACACTTCATGCGCAAGTTTGTAAGCTGTATTATTTGTTGATATTCCTTATCTAAAACCGAACTGTTTGCTCACAAGTAGATTGTTATTTTCCATGTAATTATACAGTCTGTTAAACATTACTTTCTCGAATACTTTTGAGAATACTGACAAGAGAGATATTGGTCTGAAAGTTGAAATATTGTCCTATTTGCCTTTTCTGAAGAGGGATTTGACAGTTGAGTATTTCATTCCATCAGGAAATATTCCTGCCTTTAATGATTCGTTACATAAATAACTAAGAGAAATGCTTGTTTGGCTTGAACATCCTTTTAGGACTTTGTTTGTTATTTCATCTTAACCAGAAGAATTTTTGGACTTAAGAGAATTTATTATACTATTAATTTCAGATAATATTGTCATATTTATTTTAAATTAAAGGATTTTATCTACTAAGGAGGTTCTTAAGAAATTTAATGCTGATTCCTTGTTTCCATATTTTATGTTTAACGTTTCTGTTATGTTCAGAAAGAAATTATTAAAAATCTCCACAACCTTCTGAGGTTTACTAATTACTTGAGTGCCAGTATTTATTATTATTGGGGGGTTCTCTTGAGAGCGCCTACCTGTTTCTCTCTTTATTATGTTCCAAATGGTTTTTATTTTATTATCTGAGTTACATATATGTTTATTATCATGCAACATTTTAGCCGCTTTTATTGTTTCTTTGAGGAGTTTGCAATATTTCTTATAGTAACAGTGTAGGTTTGGGTTGTTGTTATTATATTTCATTTCCTGATATAATTCTCTTTTGTGTTTTCAAGAAGTTTTAATACCTAATGTAATCCAGGAATTATTCCTCTTGTTGTTATGCACTTTGGTATATTTAACTGGGAAGCATGCTTCAAAATGAGTTTTGAAATGTTGTAAAAAACTATTAAATTTTTCGTTTACTCCCTTAATTTCATACATTTCATTCCAAGATTCTTGTGGATTGATTGCTTAAAACTTTTTAGATTTCTTTAGTCTATAGCTCTAGATATCCGATAGTTATGCTTTGGTTTTAGCTTTAAATTTATTTCTTTACTATGTAGTACTTGTGCCTCATGATATGATTGGCCATTTGTGAATGGAATAATGGTATATGATTTTAATCTGTCTATGCTTATAAATAGATTATCTATTGCAGTTGGCGAGGTATTTTGAATTCTTGTAGGAAAGTTTACTGTGTGGGACATGTTGTACATTGTGAATATAGAACTAACTTGATCCTTTCTAAGACTAGGAGTTAGATAATCAATATTTATGCCACTGAAAATTATTAATTCTCTTTTAGGTTTTAAACAGAAATTTTAATGTGCTTTAAGTTGCTTTTTGAACACCATCATAATTACCCTTAGGTGATCGATATGGAGCTACTATTATTAAATTTACTTCATGTATACCTAATTGAATTGCACACATTTCTATGTCCTGTTCAATGCAAAACTTAGAAAGATTAATATCCTTATAAGGAACATCATCTCTTATAAACATACAGATCCCCCCTTCATGTAAATTTTGTCTGGAAAATGCTGCTCCTGAAGAGTACCCTTGTAATGAGATTGGTAAGAATTCCTGTTCTGTCAAATGATGTTCAGATAAGCACAATACATGTGGCCATAGTTTTTTTGAAGCAAGACTAAGGGAAAGCTCATCTACTTTGTTTCTTAGACCTCTTATGTTTTGGTGAAGTATGCAGAAAGAATTTCTATCATAATTTGTCTTTTCTGAATTAATATTGTTTGTGGATACCCCTGTATTTACATTTGATTTCTTTATGTTCTTTAAACAATTATTGCTGGGGGTCCTATTTAATCTAAAAAAGCCCTATTACGACTGACAACAGGAATTCTATCCCTAATTCTGTTAGCTGCAAAAGCTGCATTTTGCCTCTAGAATTAAAGTGCAAACCATGAGATGTGGTACCATCTCGTCCTATACCAACTTTTCTTTGCTATATATGTCCCTGCAGAGTACTGGAAGTGATACTTTCACAGACAGTGTAGAAGTAATCGCCCAATTGCAAGCTGCCAAATCTCGATGCACAAAGCGCAGATCAGAAAGGTGTTCCATTCCTTTCACTACTTGTGTTGCAAGTGCTATTATCTGTGTAACACACAGCTGTAGACTTAGTTTGCTCTTACCCTACTGCCTCCACGTGTCCCCAAGAGGAATGAGAAAGTCATGTGAGTGTGCAACATAAGATTTTTATTTTAAAGTTTTAGTTTTGTTTTTCAGTAAAGGGAAAGTACCTCAGATTAGCTTCATCTCTCTCTGTTTCCAGCAGACTACGAACTCTTCCATTCTCCTCCTGAAGGTTAAGTTTCCGTCGCAATAAATCCAAATGAAGATCCCTTCTCTGAAGCTGCTCTCTCAAGGTACGTATTCGTCTTTGTAGTTGATAAACAACAGATGTCTGGAACATATTACACAACACACAATCATCTAATTTTTATTTATATTTCATTGAATGCTTTACTAATACTAACAAGCTGTTTTGCATTTGTTGATTTTCCTAAAATTATTGGTTGTGTTAATGTATAACAAGAACAATCCATGAACAGTATGAAGAGCAGGGAATCAGATTTTATTCTACATTACAATTTAAAAAAATATAATCTTATATTTAATTTGATAAATTTATTTATCATTGTTTTATGTACAAAGGAAGCACAGACCTAAAGGTCTCTTAGCCTTATTTCTTATTCCATCAGCCTTCTTATTAATCTAGGATAACCACTTGACCAGTGCCTAAAAAGAGGATCCTATTTTTAAAACTTAGTACTTTGCAACAAACTTATGAAAATTAATATTGAATGAAACGTTACACTCGACTTCATTTTGCTGCATCTTGCCTCTGAAACATATTTGAAGGTAATTTGTAACAATGGTGGTCAAGTATAAAGTTCCATTCAACATTAATTTTCAATATTATTACACTTTACTGTGCTTTCATAACAAGAGATAATTACCAAAATACATTATCTTCTCCTCAGCTTGCAAATGATTCTAACCTGGTGATATACAGAATGTTTTAAAAGTGGTGATCCAAATTGTAGGGATAAAAGTAAAAATAAAGAGGAGAAAAATGCTCAGTAAACATGGGTCCAGAAATTAACCAGTTACAAAATAATGTCATTTTGTTGCTATTTACAACCCACTGTATATTAAGTACTAATTACAATAAAAACAGTGGTAGTTTTATTTACTTTATCAATCATGAGATAATCACAGCATTTGTAGATCAGTCTAATGCTGTTTGGCATGGTGTATAATGGGAATAAAACTTTGTGTCTCGAGTTATCATGGTGTATACTACAGAACAGTGTGTGTTTATTGTATTAAGGTTTACTCCATTGGAGTCACTTGAATTTGTACAGAAATTCCTTGGTATCACCGTTCCTAACAAAGTCCACAATAGCTGGTTAGCTTGTTAGAAAAATGTAAACAATCTGTTAGACAAAAACAAATGTAGACAGACAACAGTTCTAACCAAAGAAAAATTGGATCTGATAGGGGCTGTCATAGTAAGAAGTCCAAGAAAATTGCTATCTTGCATTAAGTATTTTTGATGATAAAATTAACTGATTGGCCTCCTCAAACTCCTGATCTAAATCCATTTGATTATTATCTGTGGAGAATAATTAAAGACAAAAATTTAAAAGATCTGAAGTCTGAAGTTAAAAGACCTCATAGCAATAATGCCATATATTCCTCCAGTTTTTCATTATGTTTATCAAATCCACAGAAACATTGGACAGTGAAGAATACTAGAGGAGATATGAATTATTTTTATGCAGTTGATATTTAAGACTGTTAACATTATTTACAATCAAAAAAGAGTATTTAAGCCAGAACTCTTAGATATCTCAGTATAAAAATTTTGGTTTTCTGTACAAAAATTATACCATACATGTTCACAATATATGTTTTTTACATTGAAATGTATATTTTTCCTATTGCATAATTTACCTAACAATAAGATAAGAAATAAAAAGTTAACCCTTTATTGTTCAATGCCTCAACATAGATATTTACGAAACTCAATTTATTTCCATTCCTTATCAAAGTGGCATTGCACCATTTCTCACTAGAAGCCTCAATTATCATTTCATGTATCAGCATCCACTGCCTGTGGTTCCATATATAGTAAGACAGCATTAAACACTATTAAAAAAGTAAATAAAGGTGTAGGGTAGAGGAAATTTTGCATTCCCTCAAAAGTTTAATATAGAAACCTTACTGGAAATACATGTTTTGAAGTACATGGCATTTAAGTTCATCTTCCAACAATGTGGTACAAAGAATGTTAGGAAAAAACCCAAATTTCAAATTACCTTTTATATAGATTTTTTTTTTTTCTAAAACATGCCTCTAAGGATTTTTATTAAAATATCCTAATTTAAGATATTTGCATGGCTAATAAAATTTGTGTTTTAAGTTCTCTGTGAACAACCTACAAAGTTCTTTTCATTCTGAATGACTTTTTTACAACTGGTAAGCTCTAGAAAGATAAAAAATTTATTGCACAAGAAATATAGAGCTCTTTGAAGTATATAATTTATGTCAAATAACTGTTTTTGAAACATTAGTGATTTTCAAAGTATTCATTATATATTTTAAGTTTTCTGAACTTGAACTGTCATGCAGCATCTGTTAAGTAACTTATATGGTTTTTATTTTTACCTGCATGGATTCATAAGTAACTAAACTTGACTTACAATATGTAAAAATTGCTTTTAGAAACATAAATATGGATTATTTAATGTGTAACTGATAGTCTGTAAATATTGTAAATATTTTATAAGTTTTACATTGTTTTCATAGGTTGGTAAATAATAATAATAATAATAATAATAATAATAATAATAATAATAATAATAATAATAATAATAATAGCACATACATGACCAAGGTATATGAATACCTACTATACATAAGGGATTATACAAAGCTGCATTGGGTAGAAAAAGTAGTGTGAGTGTGATACATTAACTTTCTTTTTAAAGAAGGGAAACAGCATACACAATTTGCTCTGAATAAATAATTTTCTTCTCAACATTGGAATCAATACCATGCATAGAAATCCTATATAGACAGAAAATGACAGCCATTAGTTCCTTTATTTTATATGCAACTTACCTTCACATGATTAACCTCCATCATCCACTTTAGCTTGGTTCAAAACAAAACAAATGCATAGTTTGGCTCTCAAGCTTTCAGTCTATGTTTAAGAATAAATTTCCTTTGATTAAAAATGACTAATTATTTTTATAGCTATTTTGTAGGTGCAAAATTTGTTTAGAAAGGCTGCCTCTAAATTGTGGTATTAATCATGCATATATTGTAAAATGTATTATTATTTATATAACTTAAGATTCATTTTTATTTTGTGAATTAAGTTATGAATATTCAGTGACCCTAGAAAGTATTCATTCCTCTCCACTTTAAAAACTTCCAGCTGCCAAATTAACAGAGAGAAAATCCTTATTTTAGTATGTAGAAAGAACAAACAATATACATTTATGTTTTCTGATACCTTTTAGGATTTCTTATTTTATTGGTAATACCAGGGTGGTACTAAAAATTTTTAGGTTGAAATTTGTTTATTTTTGACAACTACTTTTTTATGTTTTGCGAGTTGATTGTCATGTACTTTGTTCAGTTTGTTCTAATAGTTTGTTAATTAAGTATAATGTTATAGGTATAATAGTTTGTTAATTAAGGCATTAATGATGATTTTAAATCATCATTAACACCCAAACAATGTCAAGATCAGCTTAGAAATGTATTTGGCAGAGAAGCCCCATCTAAAACAACAATTTATAATTGGTACAGGCAATTCAAAAGAGATCAGTTTTTTCTTAGTGATGAATTTCATTGAAGAATGTCCAAGGACTGCTGTTACTGATGGAAATATTGCTGCTGTTCTAACAATGCTTAAAGATCGACAGACATCTTATAAATTTATTCGGGCGACATTGGGTATTGCTATGAGTTAAATCCAAAACATTTTACATCAACAGTTAGACATCACAAAACTTGTTATTGCTGGATGTCACATTAACTGACTTCCGATCAAAATCAGCCACCCATTGATTGGTGCAGAAAAACTCTGGAAAAATTCCTAGGCAGCACTTCAAATTTGGTTTGGAGTATTGTTACTGGTGATGAATCTTGTATTTATTGTTATGATCCTGAAAAGAAAATTCAGTGAGTTCAATGGATCTTTTGAACAGAACCTAGCCGACAAAAGTCCGACAAATTTGTAGTGTTGGCAAGAAGATGATTGCCAGGTTTTTTTTTTCTAAAATAGGCCCCATTGCTAATATAGCATTAGAAGACAGACATACATTACTGCAGATTGGTACACAAATGTCTGTTTACCACAAAGTTTTGAAAAAGTTCATGAAAAATGCCCAAAAGGAAAAATAATGTTATATTATGACATCGTACAGAACTAACTGGATGCCCTAAAGGTCAGCACCATGGACCACTGCACATCCCTGACTTAGCATATTGCAATTTCTTTTTGTTTCCAAAAATTAAAGATAAAATTCTTGGAATCACTTTTTGGTCATCGGATAAAGCAGTGGGAACACTATAAAAACCTGGTTTCTAAAGTGCCTTAGGAAGAGTGACATCATTGCTTAGACTGGTTTATAATACAAAAATGAATTGATGTTAAAGTGGAATATTTTGAAAAACAATAAAATCATTTAAATTTTTAAAACTAATCCTTGTTTGATTTTCTAAAAATTTTCAGTGTTGTCCTCATATGGCTTTTGTGAAAATTGCACTAGTTTTTCAACTTTTTTGTAAGTAGTGTTTAGAAAAATTATTTTATATGCATTATGTTTTATTTTCTCTACCACTTACCTGTAGTAAGTGAGAAAGTATGTCTTGTTATTTCACCTAAAAATTTGATATAAAGTTGTCCTTGGAAATACATGTTTTGAAGTACCCTGAATCCAGAAAAGGGTCTGTGTGTGAAAGAGATAGAGAAGAATATGACTCAAAAGCGAGATAAATACCATACTTGCCATTTAATTTCAGCACCTTCCAAGGTTGTAACACAAAGGTTTTCAAAAAACTCCCCTCACTCCAAATTACTTTACTTATAACATTTGTCAATATTTTTGGTTTTTCAAAAGTGGTTTTAATGATTATGATTAAAATATCATATGTTTAAGATAATTGTATGAGAAATAAAATATATATTTTGAATTTTCTGCAATTAGCTTGTGAAATCCTCTTCATTTTGATTGAATTTTGATGTTTTTGTATGAGTGTTAAACAGAAATAAACAAAAACTTTATTACAAAAAAATCTCTAGAGCTGTTAAAACTCACAATTTATGTCTAACAAATTTTTCATGGTATTAACCATTTCCGAAACATTCATTGTTATTGGTTTGAATTTTCAAATACTTAATACTTTATTGAAGTGGCAAAGTTCTCATTCAATTGTGTTTCATGGTGATGCAAAGAGTGAAATTTCAAAGCCAACATGTAGCAAACCTCTTTTTAAAGATTTGACTATCGCTTGAGCCTCCTGTATCCACCTTGTGCTTACAATGAAATGTACAATGAAATCATTTCAGTAAATTTTTACGTCAATTAACATGAAGTAGATAAAAGAATACATTTTTGTAAGAACGGTTTTAAGGAGAGAGGGTAGAGAATGTCATGTGAATGTAAAAACCATCAGAATTCTTTTATATAATATCTGATGTGATTTAAACTGACAGAAATAAATTGGTTAAATAGTATGAACTGGTTCTAATGAGCAAGTTCACTAAATATGTGGATAATTCCTGACTTTGTCATTTTCCTTCATCAGATCAAAATTGATTTTCACCATAATTTCAGGTATTATACCAGAAAAATTGGAAAAATTGGTGCACTTAATCTATGTAAACTAATCCTGTAAATATCACACACAAAAAAGACTGAAAAATTAGAGAACATTTTAAAACATTATAAACAAATGAAGTAAAGGTTCTTGAAAAACACAAGAATATGTAAGCTGTAGTATTGTTTGTTGTTTCTACATTTTTAAAATAAGAATTTCATGATGTTAATTTGGCTGATAAAGTTTTTAATGTGGAGATGAATACTTTCTGGAGTTAATGTATATTAAAAAATTTCAGAGCAAAAAAGCAGGTGAATATATACATCTACACTCCTTTAAACTGATAGAAATTCTTTTTTTATAAAATGGCCATTACTGTGTTGCTAGTTTTAAAATTAAATGAAGTTCCACAAGACTAATTCTTGCTTGTTAAATGGCATCGAAAAACCCAAGAAGCATGAAGCAGAATAATTATATTTTGATATTCATATTTTGACCTATTGTTACCTATAGTTAAAGCTAATAAGAAAGCAAATAATTACATTCTCTATGTTGTTATGATTATAATTAGGTGGAATGTGTTTATCTACTCTATGCATACAGTACGTCCACAAATTCCTGTGCTAACTGTTTAGGATTGCATGCCGCATAAAGTAGGTTAATTTGCATTCATTTTCCTTTTTTTACAACAAAATTAGAGGTAGTATTGTTTTCAAAAGAGGGCTTGGGGAGCATCTGGAGTACAGCAAATGTTATGGTAATGCCTAGAACTCAGAAGCTGTAAGAACTGAGAGATATAGCAGCAATAGCAAAGAGATCAGTTGATCATTGAGGCCTAAATGTATAAAGGTGTAAGAAATTTTGTTTCATTTTTCATACTGTCCATATGATATATCTTTGGAAGAACCTCGTCCCACAAAGCAATTACTGGATCTATTTATTAGCGGGAGGCACTCAGCTGGCAGTGTCCATTACCTCCAATGATAGGATGACAAGAGAATAGCAATGGGATGAGGGGACCCATAGATTTTACCTTGGACTTTGAACCACTTTGGGATTTGAGAATACTTTACATGAGCTAGTCAAAGTGAAGGCCTGGATACAAGCAACTTAAACATCTCAATGCTACTTTTATTGTTAGTATTTTTAAAAAGATGTATTTGTTTTACTAAATAAAGGTCATGAAAATTTAAGTTGGATTTAGTTATTTTCCACACTTATAGATCCAATGCATCCTATCATAGATTCTTCAAATTGCAGTTACAAAAAATGAAAGGTACAGAGACTCCACAGTAAAGTGAATACATTTTAGAAGGATGGTCCTACAAAACCAGTTCATTTGACTACCTTTTGTGGTTAGAAAGTAGAAATGGTTCATGTCAAAGGTAAATTTAAGGAGGAAGAGCAAGAGGAGTAAATATTTCCAACTACAACTTTTTATTTTGAGTTACTTTAAGCAAAAGCTTTGTCTTGCTGCTTGGCAATATTCATAATGGAACAAAGAATCATGAATGCAAAGGAAGTAAAAGTGGACCAACTGTATCTTGCTGTTATGGATATGTGTAAATAATAAATACTCATGGATGTACTTGATTGTTTTTTTCTAATAGTTATTTGAGACCTATCATTTTTTTGGAACTGGAAAAGTTAAAACTGTTACTGAATTAGCCATTTTCCCATTCTCTAGCACTGAGTACCCTTAAATCACATTCAAAGTGTAACAGTTCTTATGCTTTAACTGTAAGAGTTTAATCAGCTATAAGGTGTGAATACCATCACAGTATCATTCCAGACATTTTCTAGTCTTCTGCCTGATGTTTACACCTAGGCCTGGCAAACTGGCTGTAGGTTAACTTGTCATTCTTCATTCCCTGATGAAGAGTCCTCCTTCATTGACCTCAACTTTCAGCAGCTTGCCAGCCTAGATTTAAACTTTATGCAGCAGACTAGGAAGTGCCTAACATGACAGTGTGCTGGTATTCATGCCTTCCAGTTGGCTAATTTCTCAGAGTTATAACTTAAAAATTGTCACACTTAGAGGCCAATTTCCTTTAACATTTTTGTCCCCAGTTTATGTGTATTACTGTCCTGGAGAGATGTGTGAATTTGTGGACAACTGTAACAGTGAATATTAGTGTAAGTGCATTATGCAGAATCAACTGGACGTAACGGATTCTTACTTCTCTCAAGGGAAGATCATGATACGATCGTTCTCGTCGTAATCTTGGAAATGTACCATAAGTCCACCAGTACTGACCAGCACAACAACACAACAAAAGATTGAGCCATGCATAAATAAAAGCAAAGACTAATAGAGCATAACCTGAGATCATGTTATGTAATAGCAATACTTCAGTTTATTTAGTGTGTAAACTGTAATGTTATGGCATCCCTAATATTCTTACATTATGATCAGGAAAGAAGTATGCCAAAATTTGTTAACATTTTATATTGTCAGAAAAAGCAGAGATGCAGAGAAATTATGGTTCATTTGAACACTGCTTATTTCATTCAAAGATGTGTTGTGATGATCATAGATATTAGAGAGAAGGTCTTTGTTGTTGAATATTATATCTGCCCACATGAAGATGGCTGTAATAGCACACCTTTTATTTTTGTTCACTTTGAATATATGATAACAAACCTGCATGATGTGAACAAGATTATAAATGTACACATAGTATTTATTACATTAAGAGTGTTTGCAACATTTATATACTGCCATTTATTGGACATTTTAGCTGGTTATGAGCACAGGAACCAACCTGGTACAACACTGGTTTAGAAAAACTTGTCACGTTACCAAAAGTTCTTGGAAAAACATGGTAATTATGTAAAATAGCAACAGAAGGATTGTACAATGTTAAAAAAACTATTTCAACATGATAAATTGTGTGTAATGTCTTTTATAAAATAGGGAAACTTACTTATTGGAAGTCCCTCATAATATAAGGAGTGAAAAGAAAGTACTGAATTATTAATGATTTTGAGATAACAATTTTGACTTTATTCTTTAACTAATTTTTAAATTGCCGTCATTTATTACAATTTTGATTGCTTAAATAATGTTTGGAGATTTCTCGAAGAAACAGTATGTATCCATTAAAATAAGTGACTTATTTTGGTATTGTTTAAATAAATTGGTTGGGAACATCTTTCTGAATTAATGCTTTCATTGCATCAATTATTTGGCTAAAAATAAAAATTCAAGAACAAATTCTTGCATTATTTCTATATAAATTGTTTTCAAAACACAGGTTGTCCCTTTTGGTTGGTGCAAAATGAAATAAGTCCACAGATTTTCAAAATTCAATAAGCAACTATACCTATAAATAAAGAGTGAGATTTTTCCCTCTTATCTATTTTTCTATATTCAGAATTCTTAATCAATCTCCATGCTTAAATTATAAATTATTATAAAACTTTACTCAATATTGCTTTCTGGCCTCTTCTTTAAATTTGTATTTGTAGACTTATCGTGTTTTGAAAAGTTACTCCTCATGTATTTCACTGTAACCTCATTTCAGAAGTGTTTTGCTATGTAATTGGTAAACTATGACAGATTTTTCTGGAGGCTATTTATCTAAACTACCTTTATCTTTAACCAAGTTTGAAATTGTTAACAAATTTTCTTAAAGCCCATATAAGCATATAAAATCTCAATTATTGTATCTATACAGATTATTATCTTCATTTCCCAGTTTTTTAGCAACATATCATTGACTTTTCCTTGCGATTACAGAATCTTCTGTACTACTCATTGTCTATGGCCCTTTTTTTTCCCAAAAAAAATTTATTTTGACATTGACACAGACTATGTAAACTCATTTAACAAAATTTTGTCACTAGTAACATAATGCTGCACTTTATTGGAGAGCTTTTTGGAACTCTTTATACACTAGGCCTACCATTATAGTATGAGTGGAAATAAGGCTCAACAACAAAGCTTTTCAGTGTTCCAACTGAAACTTCACTTCCCAGCAGCTCCACTACTACCAACTGCATATAATGCTACAACATTTTGGTATACTTCTTTCCCATCCATATTGTACATAACGTTTGAGTGAAGCTTAAATAACATTACTCTGTAACACTCTATCTCTAAAAAGAGAATTATGTTCCCTGAAAATATATTACACTAGATTAAGCGGTAAAAATAGTATCTCCATTAAAAACCCTATTTATTTCTCTGCTCTGTAGAATTATAAATTTCCTCTTTACAGAATAGATTAAATATTAAAAGTAGAAAGGGAGAAAGAGTGGAAAAAAATTATCTTAATAAACAAAAATTTAGATGTCATCAAAGCTACCTCTCAACACATACTTTGATGAAATGAAACTAAATATCAACTTTCCATAAAGTACATAAGCTTGAATTTGAAAAGTTAAAATTTGAAAACTATGGACTGTAAAGGAGTTTTGAATCTTTATGGATGTTATGATTGGCAAAATCATTAAATACAACTAAAAGTATTTATATATGCTATTTACCCAAGCATGAACTCAAATTTCACTTTAAGACAAATAAGTCATGACTGATGTAGGATTATATTTTGGAGAGTTTATAAAAGAAAACTGTGCTAATTGAACTGTACATATTAAAATTGTATGTATATGGCTTTTCAATAAATTAAGAAATTAGAAATAAAGTAAAATTGTCCAAAAAATAACAACTCTGTAACTTTAAATGAACATTTTGCAGGTTATTATTTTTAATATAATCTTTCTTTAAAAGTTAAATTCTACTTGAAAACTTTAGTGCCAAGCTGAAACCCAAACCATAGATCTTCAGCTCTCCATTCCAATGCTCTACCACTTAGCTACTATGATGAGGTGCCTGTATGTGCATTAAACCTTCATATCTAATTCAAATATCCTGATAAGTCTTCAAAGTCATCTCAAATATTTGGCATACAATACCTAAAACCAACTTGATATGTTGCAAGTGATTTAAATTTCCAGGGTTTATAGTTAAACAGCTGAAATATCCAGCCTAAGGCTCTGTCAAATTTGCAAAAGTAAAGAAAGTAACTAATGAAGTTTCCATACCTATATTTATTTATTTACAATTAAATGAATTAAACCAATCGCAATATTGCTGATATTTATTCCTTTAATTTTTTGCTAAAGGATTATTTGATCGTGTTTGATGAAGAAACAATAAGTGAATTATATTCTAAATCTGTTGCAGTTCTCTTTCTCCAAAATAGCTCTATTAATAAAATTCTAATTAAAAAAATTATTTCAAATATTTGGCCCTCTCATACTCTCTCTCGTTCAGCTTACTTTCAACATGAAGGGAAAATCAGTGGAATTCAAAAGTCTCAAAATTGCCTTTTGCTGAACATTTGTCCAGAAACTATTTTAAAAGCACACAATATTATTTTGCAAAAGAGTTAAGAGAACAACAATTTATATTTTCATATTGCAAAAAGGTTTAGAAAACAAACATAATCATGGCAAAAAAAAAAAAACTCTAAGTTCCTTCCTTTTGAAGAATCCTATACTGCTCTCCTATTAGGGGTGATTTTTGTGTTGCTACTCTAAAACAAATGAAGAGAACATTTTGCCTTTTTATTTAGCACAAATTCTGATAAAATAGACGGATTCATGCTGAAAAGCTTCCAAATTGCCACCCTCTAAAACTTTTTCAGCCCTTTTTTACCCATTAGATGTGGTTTTTGTGTTATTACCACCAAAAGAATGAAGAGAGCAAAATTTACAAAACTATTGAGAAAGCAGGCTCATTTGTGCTGAAAGGCTTTAAAAGGCCAAACATTTTCCACACCTTTCTCTGATTTAGATAGATTTTCTGTGATGGCTCACCTACAGTTATTTTTCTCTTTCCTAAAGAAAATGTTTGCCAAACTTGGTCAAAATCAGTGCAACAATGTAAATTTGAATTCAATACAAACAAATAAATAATTAAAAAACCAAAAACTGGAGTTAGTACACAATAAGCACAAATGACAACATTAAACTGCAGTTTGAGTCAAATGTACACTTCAGTTGCTTCACTAATTATCGATTACCTGAATGCATTTCATAGGTGAGGTTGCCCACATCATCAGCTGAAGTTGATTCATGACTAGTGAGAAAGAATAATTATCAAACATAATCTTCCTTGCTTTTGCTCATTTTTATATATACTATGAGGCTTTCTTTTTAAAAAGTTGGTTGCAATATAAATTATAATGTTTACCATATAGACCATTAATTATTTCATTCTATAATATGACGTTAGGTACTTATCATGCTTGGTAAAATCATTGGAAAATGGTTCATTTTTGTATATAACATAAATACTTTTGTAAGAATTATAGTGTCCTATAATTGCTATCACATTAGTGTAAAATAATCACTCGAAGTAATAAAAGATGTAACAAATGCCAACCTTATCTATTAGCTTATCCGTTTCCAGCCTAGACAGTTGCTCTGCTCGAATAAGAAGTGATTCAGTGTGTAAATCCATTCCAACATCTTTGGATATCTCCTCCATATTAAGAGCTCGACCCAGTCTTTCCAGAAAGGTTAAATACTGGAACACAGACATCAAAAGCTTATAGAATCCACAGTTTAGAAATTATAAGATTATAATATCAGTTTGGGACCACTTACAGTGTTTTTATCTCTCCTAAGACTGTCTCTGGCAACTTCTGCTGCACTCAGTTCTGCTTCAATTTTCTGGAGTCGAGATTCCAATATTGCCTTCTCGTCCTCTAGTATACGAACTCTTGCAGAAGCCTGTTCTTGAATCTCGCAATGCCTGTTCAGTTGTTGAGATAGCAAAGCATTCTTCTCTCGTAAGCCTTCCAGCTGCTACATAGAATCATAACTTTCTGAAATGTGTTCTTTATCAATGAAATACAACCAAAGTTCTTTTTCTTTAAATATAATGTAACAAAAACGTATGTGGGGATTATGTTCCTTTCATCTAAAGGATTAAAGCATGCTCTACAACTACATCTGTATTTTGTGATCATGCAGCAATGTTGAGCAGGTACAGGAGTTCTCCCACTGTTGTGCAAAGTAGCAGGTTGACTGTTCATTATGGGAAAATAAGCTGCATCTAAAATGGTTGTGAAAAATACCTATTGCTTTTTATTTAAAACTATGTTTTGTTGCAAATAATGATAGAAAAACACATATTATTAATTTAGAACATTATCATCACCATCATTATCAACAATACCAAATAGATATGAATTTATGTCAGCATAATTACAAAACACTCTGTTGTGTTGCATTTACATGACCTTCTCTACTCACTCTTCTACAAACTATTCCTCCAAAAGCTTATTCTTGCAGCTATTTCTTGCTAATCAAGATACACCTTCATTACACATTTCATTGTAGGTATAAGAAGGATACAGTAGGCTAAAATTATTTTTAACAGATTGCTATGTGATGGCCTTAAAATTCCATACTCCTTGCATGACCACAAGAAAAAATGAATGGTGAATGACCTCTTGAAAAAAGTATAAGTAATTGAAAGTTCATACCAATAACAAAAAGTTTCTCTGAAATACAAGGGCAGTCCCAGAAGTGGTTGTTGTTTCAAACAAATAACTGTGGTAGAAAGTATCAACCTTATAAAGCTTAAGTCTGAGGTTTGATGATGCTATATTGTTTGGCAGCCAGCAATAGTGAATGCTCTCAGCAAATTTGTAAACATGGATAAAACTGGTCATCGTTATGTGATACAATACTTTCATTTGAAAGGTCTTAGTCCAACCAATATTAAAGCTGAGCTAGATTCTACTCTGGGGGAGTGTGCTCCTTCTTTTACAACAGTAAAATGTGTGTGGCAAGTTTAAGCTAGGCCGTAGGAGCTGCCAAGACAAACATCGCAGTGGTCAACCAAATGAGGTGACCATGCCAGAAATTGTGAGGAAAATCCACAAAATGGTATTGGATCACCGTCGACTGAGTGCACGAGCTAGCAGACATCATAGGCATTTCAAAAAGTGCTGTACATTGCATACTGACTGAAAATTTAGACATCAGAAAGCTATGCACAAGATGGATGGCACGTTTACTCACAATGGAACAAAAGTAGCATCGTAAAGATGTTTCAGTGGAGTGTTTGGCGATGTTTTGCTGCAATAAAGCTGAGTTTTTGTGTCGATTCATAACCACAGATGAAACATGGATCCATCACTTCACACCTGAGATGAAGGAACAGTTAAAACAGTGGACTGAAAGAGCAGAATCAACTACAAAGAAGGTGAGACAGTTCCATTTGCAGGCAAGGTCATGGCGTCAGTTTTTTGGAATGTGTGTGGAATAATTTTCATTGATTATCTTCAAAAAGAAAAACAATCAATGGCAAGTATTAAGCAGACTTATTGCAGCATTTGAATTATGAAATCAAGCAAAAACAGCTGCATTTAGTGGAAAAGAAGCTATTATTTCATCAAGACAATGCACCAGTTCACACATCCATTATCGCTGTGGCCAAAATCAATGAGTGAAAGTTCAAATTGCTTCCTCATGCACCCTATTTGCCAGATCTAGCCCCTTCTGATTATTTTCTATTTCCAAAGTTGAAGAAGTAGCTTGGTGCTAAAAGATTTGCCAACAGTGAAGAGGTGGAGTTTGCAGTTGATGGCTATTTTGCAGAACTCTATGGTTCTCAGTATAAACAGGGTATTGAAGCTATTGAACACTGCTGGGAAAAGTGTATCAAGCTGAAAGGAGTAATAAAGATGCTTTTTCCCAAAGTTTTGGTGTTTTCTTTGTTAGGTCGGGTACTTTTGGGACAGCCCTCATAATTAACATTACAGACTTCACAGGTTATTCCCAGAAAATTCAAGATATACATTTTATTTGTTATAGCAAATGCCTTAAACATATGGTATGTTACTCAAAATTGTTAAAGCCATTTTTAAGAAAATCAAAATTAATGAAAAGCTTTCCATGTAAAGAGGAGTAGGCGATTTTCCTGAATATCTCTGTGTTGCATCCTTGGAACATGCTGAACTTGAATACCAAGTTTGGTATTTAACTTTCTGTTTATGAGTTATGCCGTTCACACACACACACACACACACACACACACACACACACACACACACACACACATAAACCTCTTTCTAAGAATTCCTTTTTCTTAGATTAAGGGGATCTCAAAACGTGTATTTCTAGTGAAATCCCCATATCCAATTTTTGGGTGGAATGCAAAGAAAGTATATAATTTTTAATGGAACTGCTTGAGGGAAAAAATTTCTCACAATAAATGAAGTATAATGTTAGTTAATGAGTGAAAAAAAAATAATCTGGCAACTTTCATAGGACTTCCTCTACCCAAAGTAAATTTACATTTTTCTATCATATAGAACAGAGGGTGGACCATTTAGGTTGAGACTGACAATATATCCAAAACTAAGTATTGTAGAAAGAAATGTCTTTGATAAAAATTGCTTGATATTATGGGGGAAAGTAAATGCCATTAGTTGTCTTTTGCTTGGAGGACGTTATGATGGTCATTTTAGGGTCAATTTAATTTTTTAAATGGGAACTTACATTTTGTATGTTGTTTTCTCATTAGAAAATGGTTTATAAAAATCTGTTTATTTTGTGATGAGGAGGAAACAAAGTAAAAACTTAACTTTACCCTCAAATGACCATACATGGTGATGCAACCATTCATTGCACACTTTATACACAGCCATTCAGAATTTTCATTGTTATTTACGTTGGTGTAAGCACAATTGCAAAGTGGTTTATACAAATGCCATTTAGTTTTTTATGAGGAGTGGGGAAAACAACATAAAAAAGCTAGGTTCCCATTTAAAAAAATTAAATTGACCCTAAAATGACCATCACAACGTTTTCCAAATAAAAAATAACTAATGCATTTACTTTCCCCTTAATATCAAGCAGCTTTTATTCAAGACATTTCTTTCTACAATGCTTAGTTTTGGATATATTGAACAGACTCAACTTAAATGGTCCACCCTGTATAAAGTGATTTTTCTATACTTATTATATTACTCACAATATATGTTTGCCTATGAAGGTTTTCAAATTAAGCAATATGTTCTTAGTTAATTAAAAGATGCAAAACAGAATTCAAATATTTAGCCATGGTAATGGAATGGGCTCTTACAATGGAAAGAAAAAGGAAATCTGCAAACTTACAAATGTGGTCATCAGGTACATAGTTAAGGAATAAACTTATAACACGAAATACTTTTGAAATAGCTAATGCTCCAAAAAATATGCATTGGGTGCAAATTATATATTTTAATGGCCTTTATGTTTTTTCTGGAGTAAGCTTTTGCCTATTCTTTACGGTTTCCCAGTTATAGAAATAAAATATATATATTATAAATTTTCTTCATTCTGAATTAATCTTATATAATTTTTATACAACTGATAAATAAAAAATCTGATGTGTTACACTCACATGACTTTCTCTACTCTTGTACAAACTATTTTTACAAACGCTTATTCTCCATATGCTTCATGTTAATCGAGATATCGAGATGTCAATCTTATTGATAATTTTCTTGTAGATGCAAGGGGAATATGGTAGCTTTTAAGCGATAGTCAAATATTTTAACGCTGGTTGCTATGTGGCGCATTCCATTCTCTTTGCATGTCCAGGACATAAAAAAAAATCTGATGTGTTACACTCACATGACTTTCTCTACTCTTGTACAATCTAATTTTACAAACGCCTATTCTCCATATGCTTCATGTTATCGGGATATCGAGATGTCAATCTTATTGGTAATTTTCTTGTAGATGCAAGGGGAATATGGTAGCTTTTAAGCGATAGTCAAATATTTTAACGCTGGTTGGTATGTGCCGCATTCCATTCTCTTTGCATGTCCAGGACATAAAAAAACGAATAATACATTTGAGAAAAAGTATAAGTATTGGAAAATTTAAGGAAATAACAAGGAATATCTCGAAAACTGTTCACTCTACAAAAGAAATGTATATGACATAAGTTGTGTATTTTAACGCGATCTACATTCTTTGTGTAGTAAAATTTTGTCTATCTCTTATGGTTTACCAGTTATGCAAAAGTCGTTCACAATGAAGAATACTTTTGGAGACATTCCCAGAAATTTCGAGATATACATTTCATTTCTCATGACATTATGTTACACATATGATATTTTCATCAAAATCGTTAGAGCCATTTTTGAGAAAATTAAAATTTTCGAAAAATGTTCCATGTAAAGGGTAGTCTGGGGTGGGGGGATTTTCTTGAAAATCTTCGTGTCGCATCTCTGGAAGATACTGAACGTAAATACCAAGTTTGGTGTTTATCGGACTGTTCGTTTTTGAGTTATGCTGTTCACAGACACACACACAGACACACACACGGACATGTTTCCAAAAATGCTTTTTTTGGATTCAGGAGGTCTCAAAACATGTATTTCCGGTGAAATCTCGGTATCGAATTTTTGGGTGGAATGCAATACTTCCCCTACTTACTATACGTAGTAGAGAAAGTAAAAATTGTAGAAAAAGCTTACTACACAAAGAAATGTAGAACTTATTAAAAGATGCTACTTATGTAAACTAAGGTTTCTTGTGCACTAACATTTCTGTTATTGGTTTGACTTTTTAAATACTCTAAATTTTTTTGAAGTGCTAAGTCACAAGTTTGTTTCTCATGCCATGCAAAGAGCAGCATGCAGTGTGTGACAATTCCTCTATTCTTCTTGTACTTACAACAAAAGGTATAACAAAACCATATCTGGAAACATTCATCTTGATTAACATGAAGTAGTTAGAAAAATAAGCTTTTGTAAGAATAGTTTGTAGAGGAAGAGCAGAAAAAATCATATAAATATAACACATCATACTTTTAAATAATTTTTTACTGGTACACCACAATATATATGTGCATGGGTCCAAAAATTTCTTCAAAGTGTGTTACAGCTGTACCTTTGTTTACATATTATGATAATGGTACCTACATTATAAAATAAAAATTCCCACCACATAGAAACCTTCTTAAAGGAAGTGCTTAAAATGGCCCCTCTTAGCATGTACACATATATCAACTTGCTATCACATGTGCTATGAATAATGTGATATTGTCTGGCTGCTAGTGAAGCAATGAGATGGGGTACATAATAAGAGTAGTACCACTGGTACAAAAGACAAGTGGCAAACCTGTTACATTAACCCTCTCTCAATAGTAACCACATTCTAACAAGTATTAAACAAGAGCATCTACTTGTGATTTGACTGTTCTGGTGTGGGGTGGTTGTTGCACAATAGCTATGCTGGTATTTCAAACAAAAATAGAATAGCTTGTATAGCATATAATATAAGCAGAGTTGTATAGAGAGCTGCAATGGTATAATGAAGCCCCTCTAGACCCATGTTCATATGACATGTTTTCACTCCCTATATGAGAGCTATTTGTCATTAACGTTTTGATGCATAATTCGTTAAGTTTTTTGTTCCTTTATATCCATATTTTATAAAATTCATAAACAATTCAAACCTAAGCAGGTACTTACTGTGCTTTTCTCTTTATTTTCTTGAAGGATCTCTCTAATTCTGTCACGAATACTGCTTTCCAATGTTTCAACAAACCTGGAAGATGTGCTTAATGTTACTGCTAAGGACTCAGTGAAGTTCCTCATTTCACCTTGCAGTCTGTTTATTTTATCTTCTTTTAGTTTTACATCCTCTGTAAATCAAAAGTTCAATTCTAAATGAGTTATTCAGTTGAACATTATGCCAGAATTAGAGTGTCCAACATGAACAAAGGCAATTGTGCAGTAGCAAAACTTTGTGGCATCATAATCATTTTATAGTTATGTGTTTTCTAGCCAATCAACAGTAGCCTGTTTCTGAGTAGTTTGGGCAAACTTGCTTACTATTTAACAGTGAAGTTTGATAATTTTGAAGTATAAATTGACTCCATTGTATGGACACCTTCAGGATTTGGACTCTGAAGGAGATTCTAGGGACAAAGAATAAGGAAAAGTAGGTAATTATTTAATTAATTAATGTTTAGCAACAAAATATGCGTTGCCCAGTGAATGACAAATGCTACATACTTGCAACCACTGCCCTTCTCTCTCCTTGTAACTGTCTGTGCAGCAACTGTCAATTTACCGCCTTCATTCATGACGGAGATTATAATACTAGCAGGAACCTGCAGCTTGCTCATATTATACCATTAACTGATAAGATTTGTGTATGTCTGTGTGGGGGGGATAAAATTTAGTTTTATTTATGGATGCTCTTTAACTGCTGTGATCCTTACGGTCCATTATATATTGGGCATGAAAGATCGGTAATTTTGCTCAGAGACCTCTTTATCAGGCTTGAGGCTCTTTTACGACACGGGACCAATGGCTTTACTTCCCTTCCGAAGGAAGCCATGCTAAGGATTTTTATGCACTAAAAAATCCATCACCCTCCACCGGGTTTGAACCCATGACCTTGGGAACTGGAGGCTAGCATGGTAACCACTATATCACGGAGGACGACATGTGTGTGTGTGTGGGGGGGGGGGAAGGTAGAGAGAGCAACATTAACTAGAAACAAAAGGTTCGATAAATGCCAGCTACATACTTGAGTCAGACACTGTTTCAGTATACTAGGCAGAGATTTTCAAGAAAATTCCCCAACTCCAAATTTATTTTCTCAAAAATGGCTCTAGAAAGTTTTAATAAAATACCATATGTTTAACATATTTACAGTACCAATGAAATACATATCTTGAATTTTTTGTGAAAACCCTGTGAAGTCCTCTTAACTGAGTGAAATTTAAATAATTTTGCATAACTGTATAATTTTGCATAATCATAAGCAATAGACAAACATTACTGTAGGAAAAATGTAGGTCATTAAATAATTTCAGTTAAATACATGTTTTTGTAGTGTTAATGGCTTTGAAAATATTCTGTTTTAGATGTTTATACTTTCCCATGCACATCATTCAATTTTTTTCCCCCCCATCGCAAGAGCTTGTTACCACAGCTAAACATTAGAATGCTGTCTCTGAATGTAGTAATAAAGCACTTATTGCTTACTATGATATCATACCTGGTAAAAATATGTTGTAATAATAATATATGGATAGAAATAACTTTTTATATGAATACTAGTGAATATATGTGAATTTGTGATCGATAGAAAAAGATGTGTGAGTGTTCTTATCAAAATGTTTCTATAGACATATACTTTGGCAGATTGGCTCTTTATTTGTGAAATAGTTGCTTAAACTGCATGTATCCATGATAGAAAACAAATTTATGATGAATAAATTAAACTAATATTTGTTTCTTAAAACATATTATTTATGTAGAATAATCCTAAATAAATTCAGGCAAGTAACCTCCTATACACTTATGCTAGCCTCATACTAACACAGTTAGACTGCTGTGCTGTATAAAGAGGATGAGGTAAGCAAGCCAAGTTGCCCATAGCTTGCCCAAGCTGTACTGTACTTGCTTTGAATGGAAGTGTAGCAGCCTCCCTAGTTGATATTTACATGCAACTGACTCACAGAGAAAATTAAAAAGTGGCATTTATACACCTGTGTTAAGTTGTTAGCATAGTTTACAATTCAGAGACTCTCTGTAATGATTACAAACCTCTCAGTTGGATGATGGTACTCTCCTGGTGTGCAATGTTCCCAGAGGCCGACCCCAGAGATCTATTAGCAGCATTCAGTTTATCTCGGAGATCTATTAGTTCCCTCTCTGTCACTCTCTGCTGCATCTCTAGTGACTCCTTCTCTTGTCTCAACCTGTCCAGCTCCAGCAGATGTGAGGCCGCTTGTCGTTGTAGTGCATCTCTGTCTGCAACAGCTCGCTCAAGAGCTTCCCTGCAGCTGTGTAGCTCTGATTCTACAGTTGTCAGTGTCTCTGTCACATTAGAGGACCGTGATCTCAACCGAGAGGTTTCCTGAGGCAGTGAAAGTATGTTATTAATTCCAAATATACTTAAAGAAAGCATTCTCTCTCTCTCTCTCTCTCTCTCTGTCTCTTGCACATACATGCAGGTGTGATCAGCTCAGAAATTACAATTTTGGTACATCTCTTTCCTGTAATTACAATAATTGATTTCTAAATCTCTTACCTATTCATAGACAAACTACGTAGAGGAACTTTGACCCAAAGTTTCAGTACCAAGGTTTTGCTGCATTTGTATGTATGAATGTCCTGTGTCAGTTTGTATTGCTTTCTTTTTTTGTTTTTACGTTCTCTACTATGAACATTTTAGGCAGAGAAGGCATTGCAATCCATCCAAAAATGTTATATCAATGCTTAATCAGAAATGTGAGTGTGCGTGTGTGCGCGTGTTGAAAGATGTGACATGAATATTTTCAATAAAATCCCCCACACCAAATTATGCTTTACATGAACATTTTTCGAATTTCTTTTTAAGTTCTCAAAACTGCCTCTAATGACTTTGCTTAAATTACCATATATTCAAGATATTTACATGACAAACAATGTGTAAAGTTTTGTATAAGTGCTAAACCTTAAGAGATGTACAAAAAGTGTACTTTAGATAAAATGTAGATGTCTTTAAAACACAGTTTATTTCAAATAAGCTTTTTGTGGCATCATCCATTTCTGAGATATTCATTACTATTGGCTTGAATTTTTCAGTACATTTGTCATTTTTTAAAATGCCATTGCTATTCTCATGATGTCATGGAAGGAGTACAGAATTCATATAGCGACCTACCATTAATTCAGTTTCTTCTATCTTCCTCATACCTTCAACAAAATGTGTAATGAAGCTATTACTGCAAAGATTTGTCTTGATTAACAATAGAAAAATAAGCTTTCTTAAGAATGGTTTGTACAAGTTACATAAAAAAATGAGCATGGGTAGAGAAAGTCATGTGAATGTAACACATCAGAATGTTTTTCTTTCTTCAGAACAACAAATTTCATACTTAAGCCACGCACCTTTTAAAGATGCAATGTGAAGACTTTAAACAATCCACTCTCTCTCTCTCCCTCTCTCTCTCTCTCTCTCTCCCTCTCTCTCTCCCTCTCTCTCTCTCTTTATGGCTCTAATGAGATTTATTTTCTGTACTGCTTACCCATGGTAAGTATAGGATTTCATTGTATTTCACCCAAAAATTTATTGGGTATTTCATCGAAAATACACATTTTGAGATCTATATGTGTGAACAGCTCACCTAACTCAAAATAAAAAAGCTGAATAAATATGAACATCTAACTTATGTCATTGAAAAATGGAGAATTTCCTGCAAAACCCATATAAAACGACTTCATATTACAAAAGAAATGTCTAAGGATAATCTACAACTTACAACCCACTGATACATGTAAACATGCATTCATCGATAACAACATATTGACACTATATTCACTGTATGTGTATAGGGCAATCATACTTGCACTAGAAAACGGGAGTGAAAAAAACAATAATATCCACCATCATTATACTCGACATAATACAGATTATTTTAGAAAAGGTTTTAATAAGAAAATATCAGATAAAATGTAAATATTCAGGGTTTAATTCTATACAATAAATTGCCAAATGTCATTAAAAAATAACTGGATCCAAATTTAATACAAAATTAAAAATATATCTTAACAATAAATGTTTATATAATTTAGATGACCTGTAAATAATTAATTAAATGTATCAATTATGTATGTACTTTGTAACCTTTTTAACTGTAATTTGGACAATGTCAGAAATTTTATTATTATTATTATTATTATTATTATTATTATTATTATTATTATTATTATTATTATTATTATTATTATTATTATTATTATTATTTAAAGATGCAACTCAAAGTTGAAATTCCGCTCACCCAAAAGTGCCGTTTACATGGACAATTTTTCATCACTTTTTGTTTTCATAAAAATTACTGTAACAATTGTTATGAAAACATTATAAATTTGAGCTATTGACTTAAAGAGGAATGTGTATATCTTAAATTTTCCATAAACAGCTCTTGAAGTACTCTTCATTCTTTTTAATTTTCTACAATATTGTGTAATTGGGAAACCATAAAAGCTAAACAAAATCTTATTACAGAAAAAATGTATTTCTCATAATACAATATATGTCGAATAAAATTATTTGTGGCATTAATAATTTCCAAGATATTTATTGCTATTCATTTAATTTTCAATTGGTTTGTCATATATTTTTGGAAGTGCTAAGCCACCATTCTTTTGTTTCTCATGATGTCATACAAAAAATTTCAAAGCCAGTACATAGTGACCCCCTTTTTAAAGATTTGCCTGTTGCTTCAGCCTCCTGTATCCTCTTGCACCTATATACAAGGGTATTCTAATGTGTAATGAAACCATTTCTGCAAACATTTATCTGAATTAACATGAAGTAAGTAGAAAACAATCTTCTGTAAGAATATTTTGTAGAAAAGATACAAAAATAAATGATAGTGGATAGAGAAAGTCATGTGAATGTAATACATCAGATTTATGTTAATGATTACTCCGTTATTATTAACTTAGCTCATTGCTATCAAAACTTGATTTGCGCAATAAAGAGTGTTGTTTCTGCATCTTATACATTATCAACAATAGTGTTTTTTTTCTGCACTTCCCATTTGGGCCTGCCTTGGTGGAAAGTTTAATTTCCTGATTCAGTGCTGGTAATCTAACCTACCTGCATGTTTATTTCTGTTTTACTGCATGTATGTGCATGAACTATATTAAATTCTCTAACTTTTGATATATTTATTATTGCAGACATGAAATATAATCATATTTGATAGCTGAATTTTACCATTTAAATCTGTTGTTGTTACAAATGGCTTTTTTGGAATTTAATTGTTTACATATCGGGCATCTTAATACATAGTAAATTTCAAAATTCAGAAGTCATAACAGTAAATTAAATGGATAAATAATATAATACAAATGTTTGGTAAGAACTACTTCGTCTTGTATTTTCAAACTCTTCCTTGTTCTCCAATGAGCGCTTGTTCTGCATGTAAACATTGTTGAACAAGTGGACATTTTTAGATACTTATAATGTACCAAGTAATAACTTGAACTGTTATCAAGAAATCAAACAGAGCATAGCAACAGCAAAGGAAGCTTTTAACAGAAAAAGAAACTTCTTCTGTGGATCATTGAAGAAAGAACTAAGGAGGAGATTAGTGAAGTGTGATACTGTATAGTACTGAAACTTTAATGTTGTGATAAGGTGAGAAAAATGATTGGAACCATTTGAAATGAGTGTATGAAGAAGAATGGAATACATGTGTAATAGGCAAAATGAGTAATGAATTGGTTTAGAAAGGGTGGACGAAAGAAAAACAATTCTGTAACAGATATAGAAACAAAAGGAATATAGGATGAGAGGAAATTGCTTGCTAAGAATCACTGAAAGGAATGGTGTATGGAGAAAATATTTTGGGGGAAGAAAAGAACAGATGAAAGGCAACATTAATATAAATGGTCTATGTATGGATGGAAATGAGAAAGAAATGCAAAAAGAAAGAATAATGGAGGAGGCTGGGTTTGCAGTGAAACAACTGTTCTCAGGCAATAAACTAAGTTTGATTAGCTGATTTAGAGACTATAATATTAAAATTTGTTACCTGAACAAGTTCCGAAGCCTTGTGTATAAGACCTTCAGGTGAAGAGAGTAAAGTTTCACTATATTCTGTTCCAAGTGCTGTGGACAATCTTCTGACTAGGTCCTGCATGGCTTTACGATGAGCTTCCTTCATTGTTTCCTCAGTGTTGCATTCAAGTTCAAGTTGACGGATCTGTGCAGTAAATATTACAATTTATACATTTGATAATGGACATTTTTTATGTTCTTGCCAAAGAGTGTGAAATTTAATTCATTAGCATTGCTTAGTCAACTCTTGTTATTTTACTTAATTCACCACTTTCCTCAGTTATGTTTCATGAACCCTTACTTACACTGGGTGTGAACTGGCAGATTTAAGAAATTAGCACATGTATGGTGCTTTCTTTACAGAATTGAAAGGTGAGCTATCAGCTTTAAAAGTGGAAGTTTAAATTTTTCAGGTGTCTTGTTCCAACCTGTATACAAATTGTGGATTTTATCAGTTTTTTATATTTAATGTTTTATATATTATTAATTTATTTATTATTTCTTCTTCTTTTATATATTTCATTTCATTTGTTGACAGAGGCCTTAGTTACTTAGTTGCCTTCCTGTGCTATCTGCATGAATAAATTGTTGATAGCCTTAGTTGCATATTTGCCTTCCTGTACAAGTTCCTTGACTAATTCTGTTATAGAGGTCCTTACTTGTATACTTGCATATTGAGTAATTTATTGATAATGTTCTTAATTTAATAGATGCCTTCCTAAATCATCTATCTGATCAATTTGTTGATAGAGGTCTCAGTTGCATGCTGCCTTCCTGCATCATTTTATTGAGTTAATTTTTTGATAGATGTCCTTAGTTATATAGTTGCATTCCTGCAATTTTATTGTGTATTTTTTATAGATGTTCTTAGCTGTATAATTGCCTCCTGGATCATCTTACTGAGTAATTGGTTGAAAAATGTCCTTAGTTGTATAGTTAAATTCCTTATCATCTTACTGAATAACTTTTTTATAGATTTCCTTGGTTGTTATTTAGTTGCTCACCTGTATCACTTTATTGAGTGATTTGTTGATAGATGTCCTTAGTTGTATAGTTACCTTTCTATATCATCTAATTTAGTAATTTATTGATAAAGTCCTTATTTAAACCTTCCAGTCATCTTATTGAGAAATTTGTTGATACTATGTCCTTAGTTGCATACTGCTTCCCTGTATCATTTTAATTCATTGATATATGTTGTAGATATTGGGTAATTCATTGATATATGTTGTTAGTTGTAAAGTGCCTTCCTGTATCATCTTATTGAATAGTTTATTGATAGAAGTCCATAATTGTACAGTTGTCTTCCCATATAATTTTATTGAGTAATTTGTACTATCTGATCTAGTAACTTGTTGTAAGACAGCCTTAGTTGTTTAGTTCTCTTACTATACCATCTGCACTCCCCTCCCTGGTGTAGAGATAGCATGTCTGGCTTCCAACACAGAGAACTAGAGCTCAAATCTTGGTTAGGATGAGCTGCTTAGGTAATTTTTTTTCTTTCTTTCTTTTCTTGGGTTTTTCCCTTAAAGTTGTAAGACAAATGTCAGGTAAATCCTGAACTTTACTGAACATAATTCCCTTCATTATATTCATCCCTGCAGACCTGAGTTTCTAAAAGGGTACTATCTGCTTAAGTATTTATTCATAGAACACGTCAGTTCTGTAGTCACCTTCCTATACCATCTATTTTATTTCTGTTCTTAAATCTTTGGATGGAATTTTGGGTCACAGTTTTGATACATACAGTCTGGTATTTTCATGATGACTGAGGAAAACCTTGAAGAAACCCATATAATATAGATAAGTACCTGGGATTTGAACCTACAACCTCCCAGATCTTTTAGTCTTCCACAGGTAGAGGCTTTTGCCCTTTCCACATTCAATTTTGTAAATGCTTGACTTCTTTTCCGGTGGTACTTTACCTCTATTAGATCTGGCTGAGTGTTTCAACACTGTAAGATGTTAAGGATACTATTATGCCTAAGAATTTTTTAAACTTACTGTTAACTAACATGGCTGATGATTTTATTGAATTTACTGGTCCCTGGTCAAAGAATAAGCTAGCAAATGGTTTGACATATTGTTGTGTCTGGATAATGGCTGAGGTTGTGGACAATAATCCATAAAATATATCCCGAGAAATTTGGTAGCAGAAGATTTAGGATCCACTCTCCATTTCTATTAAATGTTATTCAGTTACCTCACTGTCAGATTCTATTACAGATAATAATTTAAGACAATATGAACTTTACTCACCTTCTTTTCTAAGTCCCGCACTTTCTCTTCCTGGTAGCGGTTTTCTCTCTGAAGTGTTTGCATGACAGCTTCAGAACGCCCTTGTGACGATGTTAATGTCCTTTCTCGCTCCTCCAGTTCCTGTATAAATAACAAGTGTAGCAATTCAATTTACTTGCAACAAATTTAATTTGAGAATAATTTCAAAACCAATGTAAACTATAAACTCATATTGTCAACATAATTTTGAAAGTACAAAGACTAACCTGTATCCTCTTTTTAAGTGATGCAATAATAGCATTCTGTCGAGCTGCTTGCTCACGAAGCTGTTCTGTTTCAAGTTGCAGTTCCATGGCTCTCTGGTCTCGACTGCGCAGCTGCCCCTTCATATCTTGAAGCTGTGTAATTCAAAAAGGAAAATTGAAAGCTTGTCAAAGCTCATTTACATCATACAAATGACTTTTACTCTGTAAACTTTTGCATAAGTGTAGATGCTTATCCGAATATGGGGTTTGATTTTTATAAAACATTTGGACAATGTCTGAGTTATCTTACATACATACACCATTCCTTCTTTGGCAATGTGTTACAGGTAATGTCTTGAAATTGTCCCAGTAACATATTTTGTAGTGTTGGTACTATTACTGGGTAAGTCATGAAAACTCATTCTTTAAGGTAGCACAGCAACCTAATGCTGCCAGATTGAGACAGAGTTATGTTGAATGTGCCTGCTGATGACAAGATTACCAATCCTTTTGCAAGTCTGTGACTTAAAATGCAATAGAAGAATCTTTTAAACTCATAAATGTTATAAATCATCTGGAACATTGAAAAATATTCTAATTTTTTAAATAATAATAATAATAATAATAATAATAATAATAATAATAATAATAATAATAATAGTGATTATAATTGTAATAATGATAATCATAACAATAATGATGCTAATGATGATTATGATAATTTCATAATTATGTCATAATTCTAATCATAAAATGATAACAATGATACTGATAGTCATAATGACAATAATTTTGACAGTGATAATCACATGATTACTGATCATAATTATGATAATTATTATAATGGTATTGATAATGATGACACCAATCATCATTATTATAATAATAATAATAATGATGATGGTGGTGATGATGATAGCAGCTCTATTCTTTTAATTATCAGAATGTTAAAGTTGATTCAAGAGGTAACTAATAAAAAACAACTTTTCTTTAATTGTAAATATCATAATTTTTATGGTATTGTTTTTTCCCCAAGTCCATAGTACAAGACAATGAAATTACTACCTCTATACTTGAGTGGTGAGCATTCTGCCATCTCAACACATAGATCTTGGGTTCAATTCCCAGCTAGGATAGGAGAAATTTTCTTTAATTAGGATTGTTTCCTACCCTCCATAGGGTCTGTAAATATGAATGTGAGAGTAAATCTGAGCATATTAAACCAATGTTTAAAAATTTTCTACAGTTCATTGATTAATTTCACCATCAATTGTTTCTAAAGTCAACGCCTGTGAACTTACCATTGAAGTTAAAGGGGGCTGTACAAATGAAATAAAAAAGTGAGAGGGTAATGAGAAGTGTGTTGATGTTTGCATTTCTCACCTCACTGAGCAGCCGATCCCTCTTATACTGCAGGGCAGCAATGTCACTGCGGAGGGATGTCATGGTGTCATGTGACAGGTCACCTAATGGCTCTTCTTCCTCTACCTGTGCAAATAAAAATACAAGCATTTAATTTTACTGGGAGGAGCATTTAGCGGGCAGAAGTTCATTAAAAATTGCTGTATTTTTTTCCACAACCTATGATTCTAAGATTTACCAACACAAAATTAAGGTAACACATTGGTGAATTTAGGTAAACAATGAAGAAAATTTAGATGTTTTATTTCTCCTTCATTCATACATTTTACTTCCATCAATAGCACTGTTTTCTCATCAGTGGTCATTTTTAAGGCTCCAAAAAGCCTTTTAAATGCCCCCATGGCACTTAGGTGGGTAGCGTTAAATTCATTGTGTTCAAGTTATACATTATTATTGTGTTACTCTAAAGTTTACCATGGTGATTCACTCACTGGTGCAATGTGAAACATCAGCGATGCATAGCACCAATGAGCAGTCACTTCAGCCAATGAAAGCAAAGAAATGTTTCACTCCACATGGAGTTAACAATACCAATGAGAGGATTCTGAAAAGCAAAGGCAAGCCACATGTTAACCTTTAGAGTAGCAGAATATTATATGGCACAAAAGACTACAATGTACAACATACAGCAGCAAGTTAACGCTGTGCAGAAACTTATGTTGTTATTTTATATAAATTGTATATAATGCATATAAAGAGTAGTTGATGCTAATGCACATGATGGGCCACCATTAAGTCAGAAATTGCGCTCTTATAATTATTGGTGTGCACATATGTGAGTATGTTAGGAAAGAATGGCCAGCTAAACCGATTGTTATGGAACTTGGTATATAACATACCTTATATCCCACTCAGAAAATAGAGTGTATGGCATCTTAATTACTTGCCCTAAAGAAGGTTTCTAATTAGGCACAAAATAAATAAATAAATTGTATATGTTGCACTCATATGACTTTCTCTACTCTTGTACAAATTGTTAATTGAGATAAACATTTGCAGAAACTATCTTATTGCTAATTTTCTTGTAGGTGCAAGAGGAATGTGGTAGACTTTAAGCGATAGTCAAATCTTTTAAAAGCTGGATGCTATGTGAAGCATTCCATTCTCTTTGCATTTCCAGGACATAAAAACAAATAACGAATTCCCATTTGAGAAAAGTATAAGTATTGGAAAATTCAAAAAAATAACAAGGAATGTCTCATAAATGGTTCACTGAACAAACAAACAACAACAAAAATATATGACATAAAATGTGCATTTTAACAAGATCTACATTTTTTGTGCAGAAAACATTTGTCGGTTTACCATTGCAAAAGTCATTCAGAATGAAGAGGACTTTTGGGGACATTCCCAGAAAATTCAAGATATACATTTCATTTGTCATAAAAATATCTTAAATATATGATATCTTAATCGAAATTGTTAGTCGTTTTTGAGAAAATCAAAATTTGCTAAAATGTTCCATGTAATGAGTAGTCTGGGGTGGGGGGATTTTCTTGAAAATCTTTGTGTCGCATCCTTGGAAAATGTTAAACTCAAATACCAAGTTTGGTATTTATCTGCCTTTTGTTTTTCAGTTATGCTGTTCACAGGCAGACACATACATGGACATGTTTCCAAAAATGCTTTATTTGGATTTAGGAAGCCTCAAAACACATATTTCCAGTGAAATATCTATGCTGAATTTTTGGGTGGAATGCAATACTTCCCCTACTTACTATATGTAGCAGAGAAATATGTGTACTTTCACATGACTTTCTCTATCCAATCTGCTAAGGTATATTTAAAAAGGCATATTCTTCCATTTCATGTTTATTTAGATAAACATTTGCAGAAATGGTTGCATTAAACTTTTTGTTGTAAGTGCAAGGGGGATACAGGAGGCTTTAGTGATAATCAAATATTTTAATAGCAGGTTGCTATGTGTTGGCTTTGAATGTGTTCCCATTACATGACCATCAGAAAAAAATAAATATTGACTTAGCAATTGAACAAAGTATAAAGTATATGGCAGTTCAAACCAATAATAAACAATATCTTAGAAATATTTAAATCTATTTGACATAAATTGTGTGTTTTAACAAGATCTACCAGTAAGCTTTTGTCTCTCCTAGGTTTACAGTTATACAAAAGTCATTTAGAATGGAGAGGACTTCACAGGTTATTTACAGAAAATTTAATATGTACATTTTATTTGTAATGCACAATTCTTAAACATATAGCGTTTTAATCAAAATCGTTAGAGCCATTTTTGAGAAAGTCAAAAAAAATGAAAATTATTTTCATGTAAAGGTTAGTATGGGGTGTCAGATTTTCTTGAAAACCTTTGTGTTGTATCCTTGGAAGACTTTAACTTAAAATACCAAGTTTGGTGTTTAACCGACTTTTTGTTTTTGAGTTATGCAGTTCACACACAGACACACATGTGCGCACAGGCCTTTTTCTAAAATTTTTTTGGATTCAGGGAGTCTCAAAATGGTGAAATCTCAGTATTGAATTTTGAGTGGAATGAAATACTTCCTATACTTACTATAGATAAAGTAGCAGAGAAAATGTCAAAATACCTCCTATATTATTAATTTTTTTGGGAAAAACTGTAAATCAGAATGAGCTTATCTTCCTGTAGTGTGTAAACTTAGGTGGCCTTTGCATAAATAACTGGTCAGAGAAATTTTGGGCCTTTAATTATTTATTTAAAGTGGGTGCAATACAGATGATATTAATATAATACGTATTATATCGTACTATAAGTGTCAAAAGGTACCCATTGCGCATCCAAGTGTGATTGGTTACAACCCAAGTTTTATTGCAGTTTGCATATCACACAAGAATCCCTATGAACTTTTGAACAGTCGAAGATGAAGCAGTGGCAGACTGAGGATCAGCCGGAGAGAATGTAAGGAAGCGTACCCACCCATGATGGGATTCACCACTTATTGGACGGGGTTGTAGGGTGACAGGTGAGACTGAGGTAGGAGAATTGACAGGAGGTAACCATTTTTATACTACTATACAATAATGTAACTTAATTTACCACCCTTTACATGGAAAAGTTTTCGGAAATGTTGGTTTTCTCAAAAATGGCTCTTAACGATTTTGATTAAAACATACATTTAAGATATTTTCATGACAAATAAAATGTATATCTTGAATTTTTTGGGATGTCCCCAAAATTCAATTTTTCCACACAGAAAATATAGCCCTCGTTAAAACACACAATTTATGTCATCCTCTTTTTTTTGGAGTGAGCCATTTCCGATATATTCCTTGTTATTTGTTTGAATTTTCCAATACTTATATGGGAATTCGTTATTCATTCTTTTTTTTATGTCCTGGACATGCAAAGAGAATTGAATGCTCCACGTATCAACCAACTCTCCCCTTGTACCTACAAGAAAATTAGCAATAAGATGGTTTCTGCAAATTTTTATCTCGATTAAAATGAAGTAGTTGGAGAATAAGCGTTTGCAAAAATAGTTTGTACAAGAGTAGAAAAAGTCATGTGAGTGCAACACATCAGATTTTTATTTATTATATCTAATTGATTTTAATTTGGAAAGTTAAAAATATCGATAGCCAGACATTTAGAATCGATTAATATTTGTTCATATACTTCTGTGGTAACGTATTAGTTTGTTGTTTATTGGTGTTGAGCGGTTGCAAAGGGATATGTGGACGACTCCTTATGCACTAGAATTATTGGAAAGGATGAGTCATGTGATGAAAAGAGCAATAACCATAGAACGTTCGCAGCAGTGACGTGATGTAAGGAATCCATGAAGGATTATGCACTCATATATTTAAATCTTGTAAAGTGATAAGTATCTTTGACAGAACTAGTCTGCAAATTGAGGATTGTGTTCTTTTTTCGCCTCATGCTACCTTGACTAACAAAAAAACAATTATAACAGCTGACTATTTGGATATAAGCATGTAGGAACAACATTTTATCGTGATAAAGGTGGAATGGAAGAAACGTGTTTTATGTGAATAGTACTTGTAAAATTGTAAGGAGTAGAGAAAGTCATGTGATGTACCACATAATATTTTCTTTTTCTTAAAGAAACTTGCACAGAAACATTTTCACTATTGCTTTCCATGAAGAGGATAAAGAAAAGGTCTGATGTGTTACACTCACATGACTTTCTCTACTTTTGTACAAACTATTTTTACAAAAGCTTATTCTCTATATGCTTCATGTTAATCGAGATGTTAATCTTATTGCTAATTTTCTGTAGGTGCAAGGGGAATATGGTAGTATTTAAGCGATAGTCAAATATTTTAAGAGCTGGTTGCTATGTGGCGCATTCCATTCCCTTTGTGTGTCCAGGACAAAAAAAAATGAATAACGAATTCCCATTTGAGAAAAGTATGCTTTTATGCAAAAGTCGTTCACAATGAAGAATACTTTTGGAGACATTCCCAGAAAATTCAAGATATACATTTCATTTTTCATGAAAATGTCTTAAACATATGATATTTTAATCAAAATCATTAGAGCCATTTGATGCAGTAATTTGTATCACAAATTACTTAAATGTAAAGAATGATTATAATATAAATATGCAATTTTATGTGACATTGATTTGAGATGTTTGTTGATTGTAATTATTGTTGAGAAGTAAGTTTATACGGCCTTACTGAAACTGACAATAATAGCGTGCAATAATGCAGCGAGGGGGTGAGCTGTTTATCATTATTAGAGACGAGGAAGTTACGTAATGTTGGCGCGTTTTTCTTTAGAATTTGCTGGAACATTTTTCCTAAAGCATATGTATTCATAATTTTCATTGGATATAAAAATAGACGCTAATGTTGGCGCGTTTTATTAGCCAATAGCAGTTCAGTTATAATCTTTAGGCATATTGGGGCGTAGGAGTATAAAAAAAGGGCTAGGTTAGAGGTAAAGTCCTTCAGTCCGTCAGTTCGTCGAAAACATTTGTACGTTACACGTCGCCTTCAGTCCAGCAGAAATATTTGTACAGTACACGTCGGCTATCGATTCGCAGGTTACGCGTATCAGAGTTATGAAAAATCTCAAGTGTTGTAAAGTTAATTATACAAAAAGTTGAAGTACGCGAATTAAGAGTGATCAGTAATGAAGTTATTATAACAGTTTCAGTTTGGCGAGTGTCAAGATCAATATGTAAATGTGATAGTGAATGTGTTCGACAATAAAAGTGTAAAACAAATTCCTTCATCAGTGTTATCTTTGGATAAAAGATTCCTTTCCGTTTACACAACCTGTATAAAGAGAAGTGCTCGACCAAAAAGATCATAGCTAGCCGGAGGACAGTGAACCAAAATTAAATAAAATAACAGTAGCATTCTTTCAAACAAACACTAATACTGCCGCAAATTGCTAACACCAGATGGAGCTAACAAACCTAACAAAGAATCACGTCACAAAATGGCTTCACCACGTGGAGTAAACACAAATACACAAACAACATTATAAGTAATACCGTCGCAAATTGGCTCCCAAACGTGGGGCTCAACAAATTAAATAATATTACAAGTATACC
This sequence comes from Deroplatys truncata, assembly GCA_030765065.1. Lineage (NCBI taxonomy): Eukaryota > Metazoa > Arthropoda > Insecta > Mantodea > Mantidae > Deroplatys > Deroplatys truncata. The sequence goes on along the minus strand of CM060978.1, from coordinate 65,263,480 downwards.
ACTTCACATTTTTGAGAAAATTAAAATTTTCGAAAAATGTTCCATGTAAAGGGTAATCTGGGGTGGGGGGATTTTCTTGAAAACCTTCGTGTCGCATCTCTATAAGATACTGAACCTAAATACCAATTTTGGTGTTTATCCGACTGTTCGTTTCTGAGTTATGCTGTTCACAGACACACACACGGACATGTTTCCAAAAATGATTTTTTTTTTGGATTCAGGGGGTCTCAAAACATATATTTCCGATGAAATCTCGGTATCGAATTTTTGGGTGGAATGCAATACTTCCCCTCCTTACTATACGTAGTAGAGAAAGCAAAAATTCGAGATATTGCTAGCCTGTGATTGAATTTTCTCCCCAGGATCTCTTTTACACACTAAATATCTACTGCCATGAGCCTTCCACATTAAAGATATCCGTATTATGGGGATCGAGCACGTGAACTTGAGCATATATCTGTTAGGCAGATTATGGCTTAATTACTGATTTAGTAACTATAAAGATGGGCTAGAATGTAAAACTATTACTCCTTTCTTTCTTCAAATCGGTGGTTAATCTTTCTTTAAGTTCAACGTTTCCCGAATGAAAATCGTATACCATCTTGTGAGTATATAATTTACAATAACTTGGAGGTTTCGCTTGCTCTAACAGCATATCTGATTACCTTCAACTTAAAATTGTGTAAATAGTAATAAATATAACGCTTTATAATCAATGTAGTCAATTACTTTCACGATTTCGCGATGTATTTCCAATGCAATATTTGAAATATTGCTGTTCTGACCACAAGTCACGTGGTTTGAGACCGCCTCGATCGTCGAGTGTTCTGCACATCTCAATTAGCTCTGTAGTCTTATTATGGATAATCATATCTATAGCATTAATACAAAACTACTGCTTAGTTTTTGATACTCTTGTATTGGGTGCAACAATGGCAGATTATTGTGAGTAGGATAGTTGTGAAGCTGAGATAGAATATCAAAATTATTTAAGATGGTTTTCATAAAAACCAAACAGTTACTAATACCTATATTCGTTAATAACAGCAAGTATTTTTAAACTTCTAAACAAGCGTCTACAATGGGCACTATAAGATAAACTCATAGTAATTCTTAGAGCTTTCTTTTGAATAATAAGAATTCTGTCAACATTTGGACCATTTCCCGAAATATATGATAATACGTATAAAAGACGAATAATAAGCTTGCAATAAATACTTTTTGACACATTTTATTTTAGTTGTAATAAGTATAGTAGGCACAAGTCTTATCCTTTTGAGAAAGTAAAAATTTTCGAAAAGTGTTCCATGTAAAGGGTAGTTAGAGGTGTGAGATTTTCCTTAAAATCTTCATGTAGTATCTTTGGAAGATACTGAAGTTAAATACCATGTTTGCTATTTATCCGTCATTTAGTTGTTCAGTTATGTTGTTGTAGACACACACATGGACTTTGTTCTAAAGATGCTTCTTTTTTATTCAGGGGTCCTCAAAACATGCATTTCGTTGAAATCTCGATGTCGAATGTTGGGTGGTACGTGGTAGAGAAAGAAAAACGTGCCAATTGCCTTATTTTCATTTCGAGGATTCTGTAAAGCACTCCACAAACATGTGTTGTACAGTACTTTGTGTAAGGTCGACATTTTGAGAATATAATTACTAAACTCGCTTGACTTGATGGAAACAGCTGAGTAACGAAAGGCTTGTCTTACCAACTTAAGCTGATATATGATGTCCGAAGGCCATGACAATTAGTATAAAGTGGAAAGCCGCACAAGTTGCATTGAGTGTCAACTTATAACAATTATTAAGGTAGGAATTTTACTTATAACACATATCAAATATCGTTAAATAAGTTGGCAACACTGGTTTTCCACAGAGTTTATATGTAAACTTCTAGACCAAGAAAGAAGAAGTTAATATTATAAAATAAAGTTACTTTGGTAAGTATATTCAGTTTACCTGCGTTCAGTAATGATTACGCCCATCACGATGCTTGTTTGCCACCGACAAGAACAGAAGAGTCTAAATGCTGAACAAATTTACGGAGAAGCGTGCATGTTTAACGGTAAACTACAAAGTGACGTGATGGGTGTACGAACAGATTCACAAAGACGAAACAAGGGCAATGGATTTAGAGAAGGGATACGGAAACGGTAATAAATCCTACTATAAATAGCAATGCCTCGATTTTGTTGCCTGGTTAACTTGGATCGTTGCTTCCTGGGCCAAATTTGGCATCAGAATGACAAACCGCACTTGGAACGGACAGCTACGTCGAAAAAAATGTGGGAGGATCCAGACTTCTGTCAAAGAATAGCAGAAGAATTAACGACAGTACGCTCCCAAATAGGAAAAACTTTAGTCTGTCTGTACCAGTCACGCCTATGTTTGATCAAGGAATGCGTTCCTTTGTTAACTCTACGTCACGAAATTGCCTGACAAAGAACTGTAATGGAAATTGGAAATTCGGAGGTTTGCAGCATTGGAGATTATACATAACTCTTGTCTACATGTCCCGTAAGACATTAAACTATTATTTGTCTATACATGTAATATAAATGCAACTATTGCTTTCTGTTTTGGACTCTCCTGCAGCCCAAAACCGCTTTTTAAAAGTGTTTTCATTCAAGAAAGGCTTATACTTCATATACGAGATTTCTACAAAAGAACTCTGACATTCTACAGATACTTTAATGCATTAGAAATACACAGTTCTGGTGTGTTACATTCACAGGAGTTTCTCTGGCCTTTATCTCTGTTTTATGTATAGTATTCTTACAATGGCTTTGTTCGTCGAAATAAACGTTTGCAAAAATAGCTTCAGTAATTACACATTTAGTTGTAGGCACAATACGGATACAGCAGGCTGAAGCGATTGTCAAATCTTTAAAAAAAATTGATGTGTTACACTCACATGACTTTCTCTACTCTTGTACAAACTATTTTTACAAACGCTTATTCTCCATATGCTTCATGTTAATCGAGATGTTAATCTTATTGCTAATTTTCTTGTAGGTGCAAGGGGAATTGGTAGGCTTTAAGCGATAGTCAAATATTTTAAGAGCTGGTTGCTATGTGGAGCATTCCATTCTCTTTGCATGTTCAGAACATAAAAAATATGAATAACGAATTCCCATCTGAGAAAAAGAATAAGTATTGGAAAATTTAAGGGAATAGCAAGCAATATCTCGAAAATGGTTCACTCAACAGAAACAAATGTATATGACATAAATTGTGTATTTTAACGCGATCTACATTTTTTGTGTAGTAAAATTTTGTCTATCTCTTATGGTTTACCAGTTATGCAAAAGTCGTTCACAATGAAGAATACTTTTGGAGACATTTCCAGAAAATTCAAGATATATCTTAAACATATGATATTTTAAACAAAATCGTTAGAGCCATTTTTGAGAAAATTAAAATTTTCGAAAAATGTTCCATGTAAAAGGTAATCTGGGATGGGGGATTTTCTTGAAAACCTTCGTGTCGCATCTCTGAAAGTTAATACCAAGTTTGGTGTTTATCCGACTGTTCGTTTCTGAGTTATGCTGTTCACAGACACACACACGGACATGTTTCCAAAAATGCTTTTATTGAATTCAGGGGGTCTCAGAACATATATTTCCGGTGAAATCTTGGTATCGAATTTTTGGTTGGAATACAATACTTCCCCTACTTACTATATGTAGTAGAGAAAGTAAAAAGTGGGTCGCTATGGGTTGGCTTTGAAATTCCACGATATTCCATGACATGGAGAAATAACTGAATAATGACAGCACTTCAAACATGGCAAAAGTATGGAAAAATTCAAACCAATAACAACGAATATCTTTGAAATGGCTCATGCCTAAAATAAATTATTTGAAATAAACTGTGCATTTCAAAACGATATCTACATTTTTCCTGGAGTTGGCATTTCTCTATCTCTTAAAGTTATCAATCACACAAGATTATACAAAATTCATTCAGAATGAAGAGGATTTCATAGGCAAGAAAATTCAAGATATACCTTTGATTAGTCAGACAAATATAGCAAAATTGTGATATTTTAATCAAACTCCATAGAGCCATTTTGTAAAAAATAAAAAAATACGAAAGTTTTTTCCATGTAAAAGGTATCTGGGGTGGGAATTTTCTTGAAAATATTCTTGTCACATCCTTGAAAGATTCTGAATCTGAATACCAACTATTAAATTCATCCAACATTTCGTTTTTCAATTATGCTGTTCAACACGCGCGCGCGGTTCTTTTTCTGATTTTTTAACTACAGGGACCTCAAAATATGTGTTTCCCGTGAAATTTGGACATAGATTTTTTGGCTGGGATGCAATACTTCCTCTACTACTATAAATAGTTGCTAAAGAAAGTAAAAAATCAACTTATATTCATATATCACATTAGCTGGTTCACTGCAGTATTTTAATAATAATTCTATCTTTTAAAGAACCGAGGAGATTTTAATTTGATACCTGTATTTAAATTAAGTGAAGAAAATTTAATAATAATTTCTGGAATATTAGGTTTAATAATTTTTGCGGCCTCAATCTGAAGCAGTATTATTAACACTTAAATAATTTCAGTCTAATTATATAAATATAAATTCAATAACAGCCCGCCTTAAAGCAATATGTGTATGTAATAATTTGTAAAATGTATGTAACAGTCATTTCATATGCTTATATTATTTTAAACATGTTCAATAATGTTATGTGAATGTATTACGTAATTTAATAATGTAGGAGCTGTGAGAAATAGGTTTAAAGTTGCTAACAATGAGGCAACAATGAGGTAACCTTGAGGCAATAATGAGTAAGGAAGTTTAAATGTCATTATTAGAGCAGCAATAATGTAAATTTTGAGACAGTTTAAAAATAGCCAATCAACAACCAGAAAAAGCTTTAGTTAAAAGAAGGTATTCAATTAGACTTGGATTAGCTAATCAGAGACTTAAAATGCAGAAATTTACAAATTTAAGAGATGGAAAACAGTTCAGTTGCCTGCAGACAGTGCTCATAACTGGATGCGTTGCTTGTGCGTCCTCGAGAGATTTAATATGTATTCGTGTGAGACGAAAATAGTTTACGTGTTAAAAAGTACAAGTATTAAATAAAAGAATCTCACAGCTCTCTATATCAGTGAAGTGCTATTTAATTTGTGTCAAGGATTAATAAACAGGAGTGAATTAAAACTTAAAATCTGTGTAAGCCTACATTCTTCAGTCGCACCACAACCCTGCCAAGACTTCCATGTCTTTAACAATAATACTGACGCAGCCGAGGCAAACATAAATATATAATATTTAAAGAAACAGTCAAATTACAAAGTTAATATTTTTTAAACTTGGGGCAAAGGCCACCTGAAAGTACATTTGGGGCGAAGGCTACCGGAAACTGTTTACTATACGTGAGGTTGCAACTACTTCAAGTTCGGCTCCCCAACAGTCGAAATATAATACAATTCCTCCAATACAACAAAACACCTACCTCAAATCCCCAAAAAGCGATTTAATGAACTTCATTTACCTTCCTCCCCCGTATTGCTTATAATATTATTGTAAAATGGCCTAGAGAAGTTTTATGATGTTTACATCTTAGAATTAATTAAATCCTTGTGATATTCGCAATATCGAACGAAAATATGTCAAGATGGCGTATTTCTGATTTCGTTAACCTCCCCCAACACTCTTCCAAGTTCTGGAAATGTTGTATAGCCTGTAATTATCTTTTAACTCCCAGGCCATCAGGTTAAACATTTTGGAAATGGCACATAGGCAAGAAAACAACCTCTTTTGTTATTACAGTTGAGTAACTTCTTACGCTGGACATAATTATTTAACACACACTGGCAAAGAACTTGATTACAACAAACAGAGGAAATACATCAGGACTTTCTTACATATGGGTTACTGAGCATCGTCTGTGGCCCACATTCCGGAGGTCCTCGATTCCCGGTTACCGCCCACTCTGACCGTGGGTTTTTTCGTGGTTTTCCCTGGTTGCCTAGGCGAATGCCGGGGTGGTTTCTCCTCCACGATTCCTCCTTTCCATTTCCTCTCATTTCATCTCTCCCTTTCATGTTTCAGGAGTGTTTTCAGGTCCTGCGGTGTTGACGGTGTCGGGCAGATGGCGTGGATGCTTTCGCATTGGAAATATTTCTCCCCGTGAACGCCAAAGTGTGTTGTCCCGCCCTTTAGGGTCGTTTCGTCGCCCTCTTTCGGAATTCTTCGCTTCTACTGGCACCGGGTGTTCAAACTAGAAATATTAGGAACTTCTGCGCGTCTCTGTGGGCCTGTCTGCCTATCTCAGGTCGGTTCGCCTCATCCCTACCTCCCGGGGGGGTGTAGCAATAATAGATAAGCTGGTAGCAGTGTGCAAGGTGTCCCCCTCCGTTAAACACATCCTACATATGGCTTATTAAAGACTTTTGTATAAGTATCGCACACGTGTCGTATCTCTATACGCAAGACTTGATTATGTTTTGTTTTACTATCTTCTGTTTTCTTAGTTGCTAAATCGTAACCGTATATGTATATTGCTTATAATGAAATATATCCATGTCTTATATCAAACTTTTTACTTTCCCTACCACCTATCTGTAGTAGGTCAGAGGAAGGTTGAATTTTACCCAAAAGTTCGAAGTCGAAACTTCACCGGAAATACATGTTTGAGATCCTCTGAATTAAAAAAAGCATTTTTAGAAAAAGCTATGTATGTGTGTGAACCGCAAAATTCAAAAAAGAAATGCCGGGTAAATATGAAAACTTGGTATTTAAATTTAGTAGCTTTCAAAGATGAGACACAAAGATTTTTTTAAAAAATCTCCCAGCCCCAAAGTACTCTTTACATGGAAATCTTTTCAAATTTTTTCTCAAAACTGCCCCAATTTTGATTAAAATGCCATGTATTTAAGTTATTTACATGAATAAAATGTATATCTTCAAATTTCTGGGAATAGCCTTCATTTAAAAAGAACTTTATATAATTTCGTACATCGGGTAAGCTTTAAGATGTAGACAAAACTTACTTTACAAAAAATATATAACTCTTTAAAACACACGATTTATTTCTATTTTTTTCTACCAAATCAGCCATATCCGAGATATCTGCTATTATTGCTTTGAATTTTTAAGTATTTTGTAACTTTTTAAAGTGCTGCCGTTGTTCAGTTGTTTCTCGCGATTTCATGGAAAGAGCATGGAATTTCTGATCCAACATACAGCAACCCAGTTTTTAAACATCTGACTTCGATTTGAAATGTCTAATGAATCTATTTCTGCAAAGATTTATCTCGATTAACGTGAAGTATGTAGAAAAATAAACTACATAAAATAAACGATAGTAGGTAGAGAAATTCATGTGAGTGTAGCACATCAGGTTTTTTTGCTTTAAGGCATTTAAATTAGAAACTGTATTATAGCCTGTTTTCGTCGGGAAGAGAAGCGTTTAGTACACATAGAAATTTTCTCTATTTATAATAATATTATTATAGATGAAAGAGAAAGTAGGTAATCAAATTCTTTTTGGGAGGGAATTTAGTGAATTTCAATATACGTCGCTTTGCATTCATCCAAAATATAATCTGTCTCTACAAAAGCGCGCATCAGCATGTCAGGAAAGATAGAATCAGGTTGAAAAATTCAGTGCCATAACCGGGATTTGAACCATGGATTTTCGTTTTTCCACGCCGTTGCTCTAACCAACTGAGCTACCAAGGCAATATGGCGGTACGACATTAAATTTTCCAAGGAGAAAACACAAGAGATCTCATATTCTCAATGGCGACTTACAGTCTCGCAAGATCTTGAAGTACCTGGCTTTATAGCCAACTAGGTCTATCAATGATAATAATTAATTGTTCTTTCACACATAGCATGTGCAGGTTAAAGTTGTAAATGTAGAATCAGATTTAAAAATTCTATGCTATAGCCTATTTACTATAAAATATTCTTAAAGAAAATAAAAAGAATTTGTTCATATTATTTCTATTGCTCCTTTCCCTGTTAACTTGTAAAATTACTAATTATGTTTGCCATGTTTAGTCATATGATGGTAAAAGTTACGTCCCTTTTGTGAACATTACAGTAGTGTTTATCAGATCTTTAACTACGGAAATTATCTACAACATGAAATAATAGGTATTTATGTTCAAAGGGTACATATAATAGTTTATCGTGCACTAGTTTGTTATTAAATAAATAAATACACCTGAGTTTCAATTTTCTTAGGAAACGGTATCTAGGGATTATTTATTTAATAAGCAAACGCTCACTGATTTCAAAGAAAATGGAGGAAACTGGTAAAACTTGTGCTGAAATTGTATTAAAGTCAAAAAAAGCTGCAGACAAGCTGCTGCCATGACATTCCAAGCCGTCCCAAAGTGTCTGGGCTAAGTCAACGCACTGCTTACGACGAACTTCAGCAACTCCGTCAGCGAAAGAAGCATCGTGGAAGAGTAAAGAGTACCCAATTACCCTTTGTATTTGCACATGTTTAATAACTCGACTTGGATTCATTAGGTTTTACTTTTCATTGTCTTTTTACATGATTAATTTCTCATGGCGCTCGCATTATCTATTCACAATACAAATCGTCATACTTCAATTTATCGCAATTCGTTGTTAACCTATAACGTTACATTGGCAGCCTTCTGCTTTCTTTGATATAAAACGCCATTCTTTTATCTACGATAACCTACATAAAGGTTCAATGGCGGAAATTATGAGTTCAGAAGAAACTGAAGTGGAAGTGAATATTACAGAATCAGCAGAAAGAGTAATACTACAGGATGAGCCATAAAACTACGAACCGGCTGCGCGGTGTTTTTCCTGTCCGCGTCCTCGGCGCTCGCTGCCGTCTGCCGCTATCATAGAACGGCGCGTATGAAACCATACAACATTTTTACAACTACTTTTAAAGGCTTTACTTAACAACCTTATTAAAGGAAATGCTGAAACTGGCCACCGTCGTCCATACATTTTTGGCATCGTATGATACAGCCTGCCTAGTCATCCATAAAGGCTTTGAGCGTGGGAGATACGAGAAAGCAAGCCCGTATGTTACAGTCGGCCAAGCATTGGAATAGGTTTTGACTGACTACTCTTCGAGAAAGTTCGCCGTCTGCATTCTGGTAAATTCTGAAATGAATGAGTCCTTCGTGGACTAGTGGCACCGTGCTAGCCTCTAGTTACCAAGGTCGCGGGTTCAAACCCGGCGGAGGGCGATGGATATTTTCAGGCGTAAAAATCGTTAGCACGGCTTCCTTCGGAAGGGAAGTAAAGCCGATGGTCCCGTGTCGTAGATTTACGGCACGTAAAAGAACATCAAGCCTGATAAAGAGGCCTCTGAGCAAAATTACCGGTGTTTCACGCCCAATATAGAATGGGACGCTAAGAACCATAGTAGTTAAAGAGCGTCCATAAATAAAACAAAATTTATTTTGAAATGAATGTGTCTCCCTAAATGATTGCGAGTGAGTTACGAGAGATTTGTAAATAATAGTTGCAAAATTAGGATGTAACACATTTTGCGTAACAAATTCAGTTTGTTACTAGTTAACCGGTCTCTCCAATTATCCCAATATTTTGTTTTGGTGTTACCAGTAAATTCTTTATGTCTGCGTTAAGGAAAATCTCCAAAGACCCGGTTTATTATTATTATTATTATTATTATTATTATTATTATTATTATTATTATTTTGGTTTATGGACGCTCTTTAACTGCTGTGGTCCTTAGCGTCCCATTCTATATTGGGCGTGAAAGACCGGCAATTTTGCTCAGAGGCCTCTTTATCAGGCTTGAGGTTATTTTCGTAGTTATGCTCCCGTAAATCTACGACACGGGACCACCGGCTTTACTTCCCTTCCAAAGAAAGCCTTGCTAAGCATTTTTACGCTCGAAAATCCATTGCCCTCCGGCGGGTTTGAACCCGCGACCTCAGAAACTAGAGGCTAGCATGGTAACCACTACACCACGGAGAACGACTTTTAACTGCTGTGGTCCTTAGCGCCCCATTCTATATTGGGCATGAAAGAACGGTAAGTTTGCTCAGAGATGTCTTTATCAGCCTTGAGGATCTTTTACGTGCCTAAATCTACGACACGGGACCATCGACTTTACTTCCCTTCTGAAGGAAGCCATGCTAAGGATTTTTACCCCCGAAAAATCTATCGCCCTCCGCCAGGTTTGAACCCGCGACCGCGGGAATTAGAGGCTAGCATGATAACCACTACACCACGGAGAATACTTTTAACTGCTGTGGTCCTTAGCGCCCCATTCTATATTGGGCATGAAAGACCGGTAATTTTGCTCAGAGGTCTCTTTATCAGGCTTGAGGTTCTTTTACGTGCCGTAAATCTACGACGCGGGACCACCGGCTTTACTTCCCTTCTGAAGGAAGCCATGCTAAGGATATTTACGCCCGAAAAATGTACATCCTCTCCGCCGGGTTTGAACTCGCGACCTCGGGAATTAGAGCTAGCATGGTAACCACATCACCACATAGTAGGACGACCAAAAGACCCGATGGATATTAGTAAATCTGTAATATATTTCCTACCTATATAAGTAACAAATATTGAATAGCAATATACTGCTTCATAAATCTATTGCTAAACTTTGTTGACCCACTGTTTTTGCTGTGTGCTTCGAGAAACCGTAGTACTTTTTATAATCAGTGTAGAACTGTGTTTTGTATGCGGTCAGTTCATGAAGGCTGCGAAGCTTTGCATGTGGGGAATTTTCTCCATTGGATACGGATAATTAAAGTGGATTCATTATCTTTACGAAAACAAACTGCAAGAATACACGCAAATTGTGAAGTTTGCGTGCCACACGACCGGAGTGATCGGCTCCAGTTTTCTAAATTCGGCGGCATTTCTACTTTAATACTCTGATATTCTATACGGTTGTAGTTTCTCGTAGTTATGCTCTTCTGCAATCTTTCTCCATCTACATAATCTAGGCTTTACGGCGTAAATTGTATATAGGTTGATGTTGTACAATATCTCCATAACTAAGCGTTGTAGAAAGAAATGTCTTGAATAAAAGTTGCTTGATATTATGGGGAAAAGTAAATGTCATTAGTCGTGTTTTGTTTGGATGACGTTATAATGGTCATTTTAGGGTCAATTTATTTTTTTTAAATGGGAACCTACATTTTGTATGACCCTAAAATGACCATTATAACGTCCTCCAAACAAAACACGACTAATGACATTTACTTTCCCCCATAATATCAAGCAACTTTTATTAAACACATTTCTTTCTATAACGCTTAGTTTTGGAGATACTGTACAGTCTCAACTTAAATGATCTACCCTGTTTAATGTTTCGTCCAGATCGGTTACACTGTGTACAAGAAGCTGAAAATAATAATAGGATAGTTTTTATTTTCTCTATACTACTTATCTACAGCAAGTAGATAAGTGTTGTGTTCCACTAAAAAAAAATCGATAACGAGATTTTACAAAAAAATACAAGTTAAAACGATCGATTAAAAACTAAGCTTGGTACAAGTGTTCAGCGTCTTCCAAGAATTCAACACGAAGATCTTCAAAAAAAATCCCTCCAGCCCAAACTACCCTTTACATGGAAAAATTTTCGTTATTTTTTATTTTCTCAAAACGACTCTAATGATTTTTATTAAAATACCATACGTGGGCGATACTGAAAGTTTTTAGAATGTCATGTTTCTAAAAACAAATGACTTTTTATATATATGACAGCTACTTTCTAATGTTTTGCGACTTGATTGCCGTGTAGTGTATTCGATTTGCTGTAATAGTTTGTTAATTATCATAATTTAAAGATTTTTGTTGGCTCAAAAATGAATTTGGCTAGAGAACATTTCCAGACTATGATTTTTTATGATTTTAAATCGTCATTAATGCCTTAACAATGTGAATATCGGTTTATAAATGCATTTGGCGAAGAACCCCCATCTAAGGCAACAATTTTGGTACAGCGAATTCAAAAGAGATTAGTTTTTTCTTAGAGGTGAATTTCATGAAGGGCGCTCAAGAACTGCTGTTACTGATGAAAATATTGCTGCTGTTCCAGCAATGCTTGAAGTAGATCGACGACATCTTGAGTTTATTTGCGACACATTGGGCATTGGTATAAGTCAAATCCAATACATTTTACATCAACTGTTAGACGTGAGAAAACTTGTTGATGGATTCCACATAAACTGACTCCCGATCAAAAACAACGCACTGTTTGGTGCAGAAAAACTCTGAAAAAATTCCAAGGCGGCCCTTCAAATTTGGTTTGGATATCGTTAATGATGATGAATGTTGGATTTATTGATGTGATCCTGAAAAGTCAATGAGCTCAACAGGTGTTTCCAACAGAACCTAAGCCTACAAAGGTCCAAGAATTCGCAGTGCTGGTAAGAAGGTTGCTGCTTGTTTTTTTTTTTCTAAAACGAGCCATATTGCTACAATATCATTAGAATGTAGATGTACCGTTAATGCCGATTGGTACACAAATGTCTGTTTATCGTAAATTTTTTAAAAAGTTTGTGAAAAATTCCCAAAAGGAAAAATAATGTTACATCATGACAACGCATTGTCGCATACAGCAAAACTAACAACTGAGTATCTGGATGCCCTAAAAATCAGCACCATGGACCCTCCACCATACAGCCCTGAACTAGCACCTTGTGATTTCTTTTTGTTTCCAAAAATTAAAGATAAAATCACTTTTTCGTCATCAGAAGAAGCAGAGGAACAATATTAAAATCTGTTTTATGAAGTGCCTCAGGAAGAGCGCCATCATTGCTTTGAGGATAAGTTTCATCAAATGCAAAAATGTATTGATATTAAAGGGGAATATTTTGAAACACAATAAAATCATTTACATTTTTTATAACGAATCTTTGTTTGATTTTATAAAACTTTTCAGTGTCACCCTCTTATATTTAAGATCTTTCCATGAGAAATAAAATGTATATCTGAGTTTACTGGGAATAGCCTGTGAAGTACTCTTCATTCTGAATAACTTTTATATAATCGGTAAACCATAAGAGGTAGAAAAGTCTCACCACACAAAACATGCAGATCCCGTTAAACTTTGTCAAATAAAATGTGTTGTGCGTTAACCATTTCCGAGATGTTCTTTGTTATTGGTTTGAATTTTAAAATACTTAAATTTTTCTCAAGTATAAAGTAGCTATTCGCCTTTCTCATGGTCATGTAAAAAGCATGGCCTTTCAAAACCATCTCATAGTGGCCCGCTTTTTAAAAATGCGACTCTCACTTGACCTATTGTATTCTTCGCATACCTACGACGAAATATGTAAATGTGTACTTAAGGTTTATCTTGATTAACAAGAAGTAGATAGAAGAAATAAGCTTTTGCGTATATAGTTTGTAGAAGTGGACAGAGAAAGTCATATAAATAAGATTTTTGAAAAGTTTAAGCTACTCTGTCGTTAAATAATAATATAGGGATAGTTTTAAAAGTTGTAAGGAAACCTATAACTTTTACCGAGACCGATTGCATAAGTATACAAACTTTTCTCTCCAAAAAGATCAAAGCGTGTAGATTTCTACATAAGTAATTGAAATTAAATTAAATTCAGTTTTATTTATGGACGCTCTTTAACTGCTGCGGTCCTTAGCGTCCCATTCCATATTGGGCGTGAAAGACCGGTAATATTGCTCAGAGGCCTCTTTATCAGGCTAGAGCTTCTTTTACGTGCCGTAAATCTACGACAAGGGACCACCGGCTTTACTTCCCTTCCGAAGGAAACCATGCTAAGGATTTTTATCCCCGAAAAAGTCCATCGCTCTCCGCCGGGTTTGAACCCGCGACCTCGGGAACCAGAGGCTACCATTGTAGCCACTACACCACGGAGGACGACTATGGTTACTCTTTTTAAGTTACTAGCCAGCTTAAAATATTCACTGATCTTATAACACAAACACACAAAGGTTTATCCAGTTCGTCAAACGATGTATATGTATATATAAGGGGTTGAAAATAGAGAGAAAGGTTTTGAATGCTGTAGGATATCCAATAATTTTCGCCGGGTCCTAAAACCCAAGTGTCATAAATAATACTAAGAATATTCTGTGATATCACTGTCCATCAACATCAAAGGGAAATTTAGTGACTAAATAAGATAGTCCTCCCATAAATAAACCGGTTTTCAAGATTTTAAATCTTCCGTTAGATCTGAAAAGCCATAAAAATCTGCCATAGTTGCAATAAAATATACTTTGGTAATGTACAGAATCTATAGCGAAAATTGATAATATGGATTTGTAATACCACTAATTTTAAACGCATATAACTTCCTCTGTGTAGTCTGTGGTACGGTAGCCCTTTGGGTCTAGGCCGAATGCCGACCTCACACTCACTTGCGCATACCAGAGATGGACGATTATCTAGCCTATACGGGAGATGGTATGGTCAGCACCCAGCTGAAATGTTGGTTTTCTAGATCTATCTATCGTAGCTCCTCAAATGGACCACAATGCTGGGTGGGCACCCGAAAACTCCGCACTCCAATATGTGCTCAAACTCACATCATTGTGGTTAGGAACCGGAACATCATGCTCTAACCCACCACACTACGGAGCAGTACACCCAATTTTCACTGCCAAAGACAATTCAGATGTATTCCATTATATAATATACTATTCATATAACAATTTATTATTCTATCCAAGTTACGTTACCCACGATATGTGTTTGCCTATAAATTCTTTCAAATTAAGCAATGAGTAATTACTTACAATATTCGTAAACAGCTTTCAAATGTTTAGCTGCGTTAATGAGCTTTTGTGATTAAAAAGAAAGGAAGGAATCGTGAATTTTAAAGCATTCTCTTCGATGTGTTGAGAAAGTGTAAACATGCAACATGGAATATTTCGAAAACAACTAAACCTGCGAAAAATTTTATTTTGACACAAAATTTATATTTTAATGAGCAGTACACCTATCACCTCCCATTTATGCAAAATTGTTAGAAGTTCATTTGGCATGAAAAAGACTTCGCGGACTATTAATAGAAAATGCAATATATATATATATATATATATATATATATATATATATATATATAATTGGTCATATTAATATTCAGACATATTATATTTTTATCAACATTGTTTGACCCATTTTTGAAGATATATAAAAACAACGAATTATTTTTTTCTTGAAAATCTTCACCTGGCACGTCTGTTTATCGGATTTTTGTATTTGGTGTTGTAATGTTCACATACACAATGTGTACCTTCAATCTAAAACATTTTTGCGGATTTATTAGACCTTATTTTTTAAGAAAAGATTTACACATCAAAAAAGTAACATGACAGCTTTTATTTAGGTTTCTATCCCAAACAATATGAATATTTTTACATCCTATATATTGGAATGAAAATAAAACAATCGTGGGTTAGTAAAAATATTGAGGAAAACGGAAAAGGACATCTAATAAAATCATGAATGTGACCGGAATAATACTTAATCGTACTAATATTATTAGGAGAGAGCATGTGTGTGTATGTGTGTGTGTGTGTGTGTGTGTGTGTGCGCGCGCGCGCGCGTGTGTAACAAAACAACTCAAAAATTAGTAGGATAAACATCAAACTTTCAAACTTAGTATTTCAGTCATCAAGCGGGATGGCTCAGGCGACAACGTCTGTGACCCGCATTTGGGAAGTCGTGGGTTCGATTTCCACCGCTGACTTTCCTGACCCAAGGATTTTTTCTGGGGTTTTCGTGGATCGCTAGGCGAATACTGGGAAGGTTCATTACATCCCCCGAATTTCCTGTCCCTTCATTTCCCCTCCATTCTCATTTCACTTCAGCTTTCATTTGCTTGGGTTGAAAGTGTCGGCGGGAGTTATGGCAGGGGAAAAGGATGTTCTATGTAAACTTCGTCCCCGGAATGGGGGCGGTTTTAAATCTGAAAAAGGTAGGGACTCTGCCCTCTGCCCTCTAGTGTCTCCTAATTCGGCCGGGTAATTGCCTCTCGTATGTGTATCACAAGAACGCAATAGCATAATTAAATCAGATTGACTGGAAGATTTCTAATGGACTTTGACCTTTGTTGAAACTTGGAAGCAGGGGTGGTTCCAAGGTCTTACATCATATACATACCTGTAACTGTTGTATTGTAATACAATGTACTTTCCACGATCAGAGCATTACTTTTGGAACTAGTTATATAACTACTAGAATACTTAATTAGTGCAAAGTTGGACTGTTATTTTGTTAACTGCATCTATGGCAATTTTTAGAACCATTCTCGTAACGATTCTAAAATAACGGTTACGTTTTTGTTTTATTTTTTACCTCTACCATGAATTTCTCTTCACACTGATTGAATTTTGTACAATTTCGTTTAATTGGGAAATCGTAAGCGATAGACAAAAACTAACTGCAAAAAATGATACAATTTAAATCAAATAGCATTTTGAAGATATTTATTGCTTTCATTATCACAGTTTCGTAAGTACACTGAAGAGCGACATCTGATGGAAGATTTGCATTGTTTTTTTTCTTGGGGGGCTTCTCCTTCTCGTTAACTCATTTCTAACTAAAACCGATTTGCAACTTAAACAGCGAAATGTAGTTTCCGCATGTTGCATGTATCTAAGTCCATATTGCTTAATTTGAATATTTTAATAACATAACGTGGATATAAGAATCACTTTTTATATTAATACTATAATATAAAACGGGGAATATTTGAAATTGTAATAGGTAGAGAAAGTCGTGTGAGTGTTGCAGGTGTTTTGCTTTGGTTTTTTTTCGGAAGGCAGGGCATCTGGCGATTGTCAGTTATCCTGATTTCTGCCTGATTTTGCGTTTTAAGTTACGATATTAATAAATATTGAGAAGAATGGCTATGTGCACGCACTTAATGATGTAAAGTACCCCCTTGTGTGTAGGCTACCATACAAATCGATCTGACTCGCGTATAGTCCACCACCAGGGACAGCCTGTTACAGAACATCGACCGCTAACCGTTAGTCGAGGATGATGTCTAATTTGTCACAGAAATCTAGCTAAATATATTTAAACTGGGTTTGCTTTAATACTTCTGACATGTACCAGTCACACGATTTTCTCTAAAAATGTTATTTCTTAGAATTTCTACAACTATTTATTACTTTCTTAAGTAATTCACCCAAAAATTCGATATCGAGATGTTATTGAAATATAGGTTTTTAAGTCCCCTGAATAAATTTAAAACATATTATAGGTTACTTCACATTACTTTCTCCACACGCTATCGTTTATTTATGTAGCTTCTACAAACTATTCTTGCGAAGGCTTATTTTTCTATCTACTCTATTTTAATCGAAATAAGCATTTGCAGAAATAGCTACATCACATATATAATTGGGGTACACGGGGGATAGAGGATACTGAATCGAAAGTTAGATGTTTAAAACCGCGACTTTATATGTTGATCTTAAAATTACATACTATTTCACATCTCGAGAAACAACTGAATAACAACAGCACTTTTAAAAAGTGACAAAGTATTGAAAAATTGAAACCAATAATAACGGATATCTCGTAAATGGCTGATGCCACAAAAGTTATTTGAAATAAATTGTGCGTTTTAAGGACATCTACATTTTTCGTATAGTATGTTTTTGTCTACCTCATATGGTTTAGCCGTTATACAGGATTATACCCTCATAAAATTCGATATATACGTTTTATTTCTATGTAAACACTTTAAATATTCTATTTTTAATCATGATTAGAGCAATGTTTTTAGAAAATCATAAACATCGAAATATTTTCCATGTAGAGGGTAATTTGGAATGGGAGGATTTTCTTGAAAATCTTCTGTCGTTTCTTTGCAAGACCCTGAACTTAAATACGAAGTTTGGTATTTATTGAACATTTCAATTTAGAGTTATGGCGTTCACACACGCGCGAACCATATTCTAACAACGTTTTAATCCAAGAACCTCAAAATATGTATGTCGGGTGAAATCTCGATATCAAATTTTTGTTTGGAATGCAATGTATGTGATAAAGAAAGTAAAGGGAGAATCCCCCAGGCTCTAATTTTCATGCATGGCGACCAATTTAGGCTTCAGAAGCAGGAAAGACTATGCATAAACCAACAAATATTTCGAAATCGACTAATGCTACAAAAAACTTAAGTACTATAAACACTACATTTCTATATAATCTCTACTTTTTCTAGGAATCTTTTGCGTCTCTCTTGCGGCTTGTTACTTATACAAAATTCAATAAGAATGGAATGTACTCACAGGCTAATTACAGAAAATTTAAGATATGCATTTTATTATTTATGTCAGTACCTTAAATATGTGATATGAAGTCATCGTGTTGTATCTTAAAAGACTCTGGACTTTAAATGTGTTTACCTATAGTATTTGACTTCTCGTTTTCAAAATATCTGTTCATTGACATACATACACGTGCGCTCGCAGTCACTGCATCGGTCTCTGAAAAGGCCTTTTGAAGTTTCTGAAGTCCTAATACAAATTTGTATTTTTTATGAAATCTCAATATGGAAGTTTTGATATATCATGCAGAGACAGAAATGTCAAACTCTACTAGATAATTCTTATATTTATATCGTCATAATGAATGCATAGTTAATGTTAAGTCCTTAGAATTATGGACGACAGTGGTGATAATTACCCACTATAGAGAGAATTTGTTTTATTCTATTCATTCCATTCTTCCCAATTGCCTCAGTTTTTGAAACCCTCACATAGTTTTCTAATCGTGTCGTCATACCATTTCTCATTTGCGCTTGGTGACATGCAGCTGGCTACGGGAAAAAAATCTTATATACAACAGCCTTTATTAGTTCATGACGATCAGCGATTCATATGAAAGTTTATTTTTCTCCTATCTTCATGCTTATTACGATATTGATGTCTGCAGATCTCGTCTTGTTATACGCATGAAATTGAGACAGCCGTCAGCTGTTTATAAGACAAATTGTTGATGTGCAACACTCAAATGACTTTCTCTAATCACTAAAAATTCATATAATATATTTCTTATATGCTATGCACTATATAAAACGCAATTCTTCCATCCGCGTTACGTTATTCACGATAAAGGAATATGGACTTGCATACATGCCACGAAAACAAAACACAATTATCTATATAACAAGCCAGCTTTTGTTACAAATGAACCCATTCGAAGAGAAAAAGATGAATAATATATTTTCAAATAGGTGCTGCATGGCAGTTCAACCTGAAATAAAAAACTTAAAAAGATGCGAAAACTAATATTTCGAAAACGAATAATGCTACAAAATTGTTATTTTACACAATTAATACGTTTTAATGATTCCCGATGTTTATTTAAATTCTATATAGAAATTTCACCAGAAATAGAAGTTTTAAGGTCCAATAAAGCGTTTTAGAAAAATGTCCGTGTGTTCAGCCAAACGAAGATTATCAAGAAAATCCCCTCAACCGAAACTTTTGACTTGGAAACATTTTCGTTAATTTTTATTTTCTCAAAAATAACTCAAACGATTTTTATTAAAATAGCACATGTTTACATATTTGCCTGATAAAATTATATCTCGGATTTTCTGCGTATAGCCTATGAATAAATATAATTTTATATAACTATACCATAAGAATTAGACAAAAACTTGATACATAAAACTGGTATATCTTGTTAAAATATAAAATGTAACTAAAATGTTGTTAATAGTGGTTTAAATTTTCCAATGATTTACTTTTTTACTTTCTCTACTACGTATAGTAAGTAGGGGAAGTATTGTATTCCACCCAAAACTTCGATACCAAGATTTCACCGGAAATACATGTTTTGAGATCCCCTGAATCCAAAAAGGCATTTTTGGAAACATGCCCGTGTGTGTCTGTGTGTGTGTCTGTGTCTGTGTGTCTGTGAACAGCATAACTCAGACACGAAGTCGGATAAACACCAAACTTGGTATTTAGGTTCAGTATCTTCCAGAGATGCGACACGAAGGTTTTCAAGAAAATTCCCTCACCCCAGATTACCCTTTACATGGAACATTTTTCAAAAATTTGAATTTTCTCAAAAATGGCTCTAACGATTTTGATTAACATATCATATGTTTAAGACTTTTTCATGACAAATGAAATGTATATCTCGAATTTTCTGGGAATGTCTCCAAAAGTATTCTTCATTGTGAACGACTTTTGCATAACTAGTAAACCATAATAGATAGACAAAAGTTTACTACACAAAAAATGTACATCGCGATAAAATACACAATTTATATCATATACATTTTTTGTTGAGTGAACCATTTCCGAGATATTGCTTGTTATTCCCTTAAATTTTTCAATACTTATTTTGTCAAATGGGAATTCGTTATTCATTTTTTTGCCTTGGATATGCAAAGAGTATTAATCTGTGGCAAAGAGAATGGTGCTGCACATAGCAACCAGCTATTAAGAGATATGTCTATGCTTTAAGCTACTGTATTTCTATATTGCCCTTGCAAATACAAAAACAAGGGGAACATAGTACACCTTAAGCGATAGTCAAATATTTTTAGAACTGATCGCTATGTGTAAAATGTGATTCTCTTTGCATGTCAAAAGATCGTTTCTGCAAATGTGTATCTCGATTAATATGAAATAGATGGAGAATAAGAGTTTGTAAAAATAGTTTGTACAAGAGTAGAGAAAGTCATGTGAGTGTAACGTATCAGATTTTTTTTGTACTGGTAATGCAAAGAGAACCAGCTCTTAAAATATTTGACTATCGCTTAAAACCTAGCAATTCCCCTTGCATCTACAAGAAAATTAGCAATAAGATTAACATCTCGATTAACATGAAGCATATGGAGAATAAGCGTTTGTAAAAATAGTTTGTACAAGAGTAGAGAAAGTCATGTGAGTGTAACAAATCAGATTTTTTATAAACTTTTCGCGTGATATCCTTAAACGGTGTCTGACTCAAGTATGAAATTTTCTATTTATTCAACTTAGATTTTGAGTTATGCTGAATACACAATCGCATGCACACTTATCTGCTTCAGAGGAACTCAAAACATGCATTTTTGATGAAATCTCAATATTGAGTTTTTGGTTGGTATAAAAATTTCCTCTAACCACCTTAGATAAGCATTCACATGATTTTCTCTAGTTACTCTTTTACAAACTATTCTTACTAAAGCGCATTCTTCTATCTATAGGTTTAAGAAGGATACAGTCAGATTTTTAAAAAGCGGGTCGCTACGTGATGGTTTTGAAATTCCATGCTCTTTGATCACGAAAAAAGCGAATAAAGTCTTACCACTTATAAAAAGTATAAGTATTTGAAAATTAAAACCAATAACAAGGAATACCTCACAAATGGTTGACACCAAAATAATTTTATTTAACATAAATGTTGCGCTTTAAGGAGATCTGCATTTTTTTGTACAGCATCTCTTGCGGTTTACCAGCTGTTATGCAAAAATCACTCAGAATGAAGAGGTTTTTGGAGGATATTCGCATAAAAGTCAATATATACGTTTTATATGTCATGCAAATTTCTTAAACACCAAAAATAACGAAACTTTTTCCATGTAAAGGGTAGTTTGAGGTGGGAAGATTTTCTTGAAAATTTTCGTATCAAATCCTTGGAAGAAGCTAAATTTAAATGCCAAGTTTGGTATTTAACCGACTATTCGTTTTTGAGTTATGCGTTTACACACGCGCGCGCGTGACCATGTTGTTAAAAGGCTTGTTTTTGGTTTCAGGTGGCCTCAAAACATGTTTTTCCTGTGAAATCTAGATATTTAATTTTTTGGTGAAATACAATACCTCCTCTACCTACTAGATACGTGGTAGAGAGAATAAAAACCAAAAAGAAAAGCTAACGGAAACAAGTTAAATTATAAATTTATCCTTTGCAAAAGAAGCCGGTTTAAAGAGGCCGTGCATCTTACCATGATTTTTATGAAATCTCAATATGGAAGTTTTGATATATCATGCAGAGACAGAAATGTCAAACTCTACTAGATAATTCTTATATTTATATCGTCATAATGAATGCATAGTTAATGTTAAGTCCTTAGAATTATGGACGACAGTGGTGATAATTACCCACTATAGAGAGAATTTGTTTTATTCTATTCATTCCATTCTTCCCAATTGCCTCAGTTTTTGAAACCCTCACATAGTTTTCTAATCGTGTCGTCATACCATTTCGCATTTGCGCTTGGTGACATGCAGCTGGCTACGGGAAAAAAATCTTATATACAACAGCCTTTATTAGTTCATGACGATCAGCGATTCATATGAAAGTTTATTTTTCTCCTATCTTCATGCTTATTACGATATTGATGTCTGCAGATCTCGTCTTGTTATACGCATGAAATTGAGACAGCCGTCAGCTGTTTATAAGACAAATTGTTGATGTGCAACACTCAAATGACTTTCTCTAATCACTAAAAATTCATATAATATATTTCTTATATGCTATGCACTATATAAAACGCAATTCTTCCATCCGCGTTACGTTATTCACGATAAAGGAATATGGACTTGCATACATGCCACGAAAACAAAACACAATTATTTATATAACAAGCCAGCTTTTGTTACAAATGAACCCATTCGAAGAGAAAAAGATGAATAATATATTTTCAAATAGGTGCTGCATGGCAGTTCAACCTGAAATAAAAAACTTAAAAAGATGCGAAAACTAATATTTCGAAAACGAATAATGCTACAAAATTGTTATTTTACACAATTAATACGTTTTAATGATTCCCGATGTTTATTTAAATTCTATATAGAAATTTCACCAGAAATAGAAGTTTTAAGGTCCAATAAAGCGTTTTAGAAAAATGTCCGTGTGTTCAGCCAAACGAAGATTATCAAGAAAATCCCCTCAACCGAAACTTTTGACTTGGAAACATTTTCGTTAATTTTTATTTTCTCAAAAATAACTCAAACGATTTTTATTAAAATAGCACATGTTTACATATTTGCCTGATAAAATTATATCTCGGATTTTCTGCGTATAGCCTATGAATAAATATAATTTTATATAACTATACCATAAGAATTAGACAAAAACTTGATACATAAAACTGGTATATCTTGTTAAAATATAAAATGTAACTAAAATGTTGTTAATAGTGGTTTAAATTTTCCAATGATTTACTTTTTTACTTTCTCTACTACGTATAGTAAGTAGGGGAAGTATTGTATTCCACCCAAAACTTCGATACCAAGATTTCACCGGAAATACATGTTTTGAGATCCCCTGAATCCAAAAAAGCATTTTTGGAAACATGCCCGTGTGTGTCTGTGTGTGTGTCTGTGTCTGTGTGTCTGTGAACAGCATAACTCAGACACGAAGTCGGATAAACACCAAACTTGGTATTTAGGTTCAGTATCTTCCAGAGATGCGACACGAAGGTTTTCAAGAAAATTCCCTCACCCCAGATTACCCTTTACATGGAACATTTTTCAAAAATTTGAATTTTCTCAAAAATGGCTCTAACGATTTTGATTAACATATCATATGTTTAAGACTTTTTCATGACAAATGAAATGTATATCTCGAATTTTCTGGGAATGTCTCCAAAAGTATTCTTCATTGTGAACGACTTTTGCATAACTAGTAAACCATAATAGATAGACAAAAGTTTACTACACAAAAAATGTACATCGCGATAAAATACACAATTTATATCATATACATTTTTTGTTGAGTGAACCATTTCCGAGATATTGCTTGTTATTCCCTTAAATTTTTCAATACTTATTTTGTCAAATGGGAATTCGTTATTCATTTTTTTGCCTTGGATATGCAAAGAGTATTAATCTGTGGCAAAGAGAATGGTGCTGCACATAGCAACCAGCTATTAAGAGATATGTCTATGCTTTAAGCTACTGTATTTCTATATTGCCCTTGCAAATACAAAAACAAGGGGAACATAGTACACCTTAAGCGATAGTCAAATATTTTTAGAACTGATCGCTATGTGTAAAATGTGATTCTCTTTGCATGTCAAAAGATCGTTTCTGCAAATGTGTATCTCGATTAATATGAAATAGATGGAGAATAAGAGTTTGTAAAAATAGTTTGTACAAGAGTAGAGAAAGTCATGTGAGTGTAACGTATCAGATTTTTTTTGTACTGGTAATGCAAAGAGAACCAGCTCTTAAAATATTTGACTATCGCTTAAAACCTAGCAATTCCCCTTGCATCTACAAGAAAATTAGCAATAAGATTAACATCTCGATTAACATGAAGCATATGGAGAATAAGCGTTTGTAAAAATAGTTTGTACAAGAGTAGAGAAAGTCATGTGAGTGTAACAAATCAGATTTTTTATAAACTTTTCGCGTGATATCCTTAAACGGTGTCTGACTCAAGTATGAAATTTTCTATTTATTCAACTTAGATTTTGAGTTATGCTGAATACACAATCGCATGCACACTTATCTGCTTCAGAGGAACTCAAAACATGCATTTTTGATGAAATCTCAATATTGAGTTTTTGGTTGGTATAAAAATTTCCTCTAACCACCTTAGATAAGCATTCACATGATTTTCTCTAGTTACTCTTTTACAAACTATTCTTACTAAAGCGCATTCTTCTATCTATAGGTTTAAGAAGGATACAGTCAGATTTTTAAAAAGCGGGTCGCTACGTGATGGTTTTGAAATTCCATGCTCTTTGATCACGAAAAAAGCGAATAAAGTCTTACCACTTATAAAAAGTATAAGTATTTGAAAATTAAAACCAATAACAAGGAATACCTCACAAATGGTTGACACCAAAATAATTTTATTTAACATAAATGTTGCGCTTTAAGGAGATCTGCATTTTTTTGTACAGCATCTCTTGCGGTTTACCAGCTGTTATGCAAAAATCACTCAGAATGAAGAGGTTTTTGGAGGATATTCGCAGAAAAGTCAATATATACGTTTTATATGTCATGCAAATTTCTTAAACACCAAAAATAACGAAACTTTTTCCATGTAAAGGGTAGTTTGAGGTGGGAAGATTTTCTTGAAAATTTTCGTATCAAATCCTTGGAAGAAGCTAAATTTAAATGCCAAGTTTGGTATTTAACCGACTATTCGTTTTTGAGTTATGCGTTTACACACGCGCGCGCGTGACCATGTTGTTAAAAGGCTTGTTTTTGGTTTCAGGTGGCCTCAAAACATGTATTTCCTGTGAAATCTAGATATTTAATTTTTTGGTGAAATACAATACCTCCTCTACCTACTAGATACGTGGTAGAGAGAATAAAAACCAAAAAGAAAAGCTAACGGAAACAAGTTAAATTATAAATTTATCCTTTGCAAAAGAAGCCGGTTTAAAGAGGCCGTGCATCTTACCATGATTGTAGGCAAATCTTTACACAGAATCTCGTATATCTTCCAGTCTTCTTCGCTTTCTGTGGGCGTTTCTTCAGGATGCTCCATCCTTAATGCTAGCAAGTACTGAGTTCATGTACCGAACACACGTGACGTCTTCGCTCATGATTTTGCGTGATTCAATCACAGCGCCACGGAGTTTGTATCGACAACTGCGCGTCCATTTTGGAACTGGTTCTCTTAGGTGTGGAAAAGATCTGCGAGCACGCGCGTGTTGTGAAGCACGGACACGCCAACACGGGGTTAACAATCACTCGTATCGATTGAAATAACTTCTTGCGCTGGTTCGAGTCCCGTGTACTTCTTTAAAAGTACCTACTGTAGTAATTCATTATTCACCCCTTTATTTTATACTAGCTGCTCCCCCGCGTTGCAGGGGTGAAGTTTTAATTTCCGTACCACTACTAATGGTAGATAGAAGAATATTTTTCCATACAAAAATTCAGTACAAGAATTCGCCTGAAATATACGTTTTGAGATCCCCTGAGTTAAAAAAAATAGGAAAAAAGGACCGTGTGCTGTGAACAGCATGAGTCTAAAACTAAAAGCCAGATAAATGCCAGACTTGAAATTTTTATTCAGCGTCTTTCGAAGACTCGACACAAAGATTTTCAAGAAACCCCACCCCAGCCTTATATGGAAATGTTTTCTTTATTTTCGATTTACTAAAATGGCTCTTTTGATTAACATGCCAGCTGTTTAAGGTATATGCATGGCAATAAAATATATTTCTTGAATTTTCTGGGAATAGCCTGTGAATTTCTCTTCATTCTGTATCATTGACAAACTATAAGAAGTCGATAAAAGCTTACTAAACGAAAGGACGCTTCGCGTAGCCGCGGTCGCTGGAGCGCTTGACTTCGGCATCCTGTAGTGCAAGGGGTCGCGGGTTCGAATTCCGCCATGGGCATGAGTACTTGTGTCCGTGAGTTCCCTTACTGGGTATAAGGGACAGTACAAAAGACTTTTAATGGTCGAGATGCGAGGGTCTCTCAATCCTCCAACACTACACTGCACTACTACTAAATAAAAAATCTGACGTATTACACTCACATGACTTTCTCTACTCTTGTACAAACTATTTTTACAAACGCTTATTCTCCATGTGCTTCATGCTAATCGAGATGTTAATCTTATTGCTAATTTTCTTGTAGGTGCAAGAGGAATAGTCAAATAAGATAGTCAAATCTTTTAAGAGCTGGTTGCTGTGTGACGCATTCCATTCTGTTTGCATGTCCAGGAATTAAAAAAAATGAATAACGAATTCCCATTTGAGAAAAAGTATAAGTATTGGACAATTTAAGGGAATAACAAGCAATATCTCGAAATTGTTTCACTCAATAAAAAAATGTATATGACATAAATTGTGTATTTTAACGCAATCTACATTTTTGTGTAGTAAAATTTTGTTCATCTCTTATGGTTTACCAGTTATGCAAAAGTCGTTCACAATGAAGAATACTTTTGGAGACATTCCCAGAAAATTATAAATTTTATTTGTCATGAAAAATATCTTAAACATATGATATTTAATCAAAATCGTTAGAGCCATTTTTGAGAAAATTAAAATTTTTGAAAAATGTTCCATGTAAAGGGTAATATGGAGTGGGGGATTTTCTTGAAAACCTTCGTGTTGCATCTCTGGAAGATACTGAACCTAAATACCAAGTTTGGTGTTTATCCGACTATTCGTTTCTGAGTTATGCTGTTCACAGACACACGCATGGACATGTTTCCAAAAATGCTTTTATTGGATTCAGGGGGCCTCAAAACATATTTCCAGTGAAATCTCGGTGTTGAATTTTTGGGTGGAATACAATACTTTCCCTACTTACTATACGTAGTGGAGAAAGTAAAAATATATTCTCTTTAAAACACACGATTTATGTGAAATAATTTTTGTGTCGTTAACGTAAATATTCATTGTTATCGGTTTTAATTTCCAAATAGTTTATACCTTTTAGAAGTGTTAAATAGTCATCCAATTGTTTCTCGTGGTCATTCAAAGATAAGACATCTGTATCCCTCTTGTATTTTCAACAAGATGTGTAATGAAACCATTTCTGTAAACACGATTAACATGAAGTAGATAGAAGAATAAGGTTTCGTAAGAGTGGGTAGAGAAAGTCGTGTAATTATAACAATCACACTTTTAAATTTCTAATCACGTTTTTATTAAGTTGATATAAATTCCGGTGCCCTTTAGATACTCTAATATACTTATAGGTTTGCACAGTGAACTGAAAAATGGGCTTTGGTCGACAACACTATAATATGTTGTCCTCCGCGGACTAGGGGTACTAAAGTCGCTGGTTCAAACCCAGCGGAGGGCGATGGATGTTTTCGGGCGTAAAAATCCGTAGCATTCGGATGGGAAGTAAAGCCTGTGGTCCCGTGTGTAGATTTACGGCACGTAAAAGAATCTTAAGCCTGATAAAGAGGCCTCTGAGTAACGTTTTCGGTCTTTTACGTCCAGTATGCCATTAGTTGTCTTTTGCTTGGAGGGCATTATGATGGAAATTTTCAAATAAAACAAAGTGGCGGATATTCATATTCAATCCTCGTAATCCAAACATGTTTTAAATGTTGGATGTTGCATATGCTACTGAAAATTTAATCGTGAAAATATAAAAATTTCATCAGTCATAGATGAGTATTGTGAATATCTGTACTCCCTTTCTTGTAAACTTCGCTGAAGCTTATAGGAAAGAGAAAATGACGATCCTGAAAATAAGTTTGTTGTAAGCAGGTACAAAGTGCTGCTCTGGGTGGAAAATCAGCTTCACTGTGACTTTGTACTCTTTGAAGGTGATATGGATAAAAAAGTTGTTCTCGGAATTCTACATACTGTCATATGACTCACATTCTCGATCCCTGCTATGTCTCTGGTGCTGCTCCCGTTATTTTCCTCAATAGGAATAAGTACTCGTTCTTCTATGTTAGATGTTCTGGTGCTCCTTGGTCTTTTAAAGCAGCTATTTCCATAAGAGTTCGCGTATTCTTTGGAATGTCTTGTTGGGTAAGTGTTTATTAGGAAATCGTTCAGCATATAAATGCCTTGCTTCGTGTTACATTATTTCCATTTCCTCATTAGAATACCCCATTTTGACCACTAATTGTAATGTAATTACACTCAAAATAATAAATTTCCACAATTATCAGTAACAGCTCTAGCTTATGACTTGTGTATGTGAAATTACACATGACATGTTTATCTGCACACCACAAAAGATGAATGTTGCTCATAAACTAAGAAACAACTGCCCATATGACTATTTATATGAACGTTTTGCTTGTTTTCAGGCCTCTATCAAATCTCCAGAGCTCTCCCACATATTTTGATACACCCAGTATAACAAAATTGGCTATCGCATCATTGTAAACATACCAGTATTTCATGTTTTAGTTTCTTGTTTTGCTTAGATTGTCGCAGTAATCTCTCGTGTTATTCTTTTTTACTTGGCACCTGTTATTGTTTTACTATTTTGAATTTTGGGTTCTTTGTCCTCCGGCTAGCTATTATTACTCAGTCGAGCAAATATCTCTGAGCTGGGCGTGTAAACGGAAAGGAGTTGTTACTAAAAGATAACACTGATAAAGGAATTTATTTTCACACTTTTATTGCCGTCACACTTAATTAATAGTTCACATCTTAAATCTTTATACACGCCTGACTGAAACTGTTATATTTCCGAATGTAATTACTGTCGTAATAGTTATCGCGTACTTCACATTTTGTAACTAACTTTACGACACGAGAGATTCTTCCAAATTGGATTATGTGCACTTCACGAAAGATTCCTCAAGACTGCGTGATGTGTTTCTCGCGATAGATTTTTTAGAAGTGCGTGATGTGTAACTCGCGAATGATTCTCTAGAACTGCCTGACGTGTACCTCGCGAGAGATTTCTTAGAACTGCGTGATGTGTACCTTGCGAGAGATTGCTGAGAACTGCGTGATGTGTACCTCGTGAATGATTCTGTAGAACTGAGCGATACTTGCTTTTGGCTCAAGAATTTATACTCCCTCACCCCGAAATGCCTAAACATTATAATAGAGCTGCTATTGGTTACTAAATTGCGCCAACATTAGCGTCTGTATTGTCAGCCAATCATAATTACTAACACATATGCTCTAGGGAAGATATTCCCTCCATTTCTAAAGAAAGGCACGCTACCCTGACGTCATTTGTTTGTCTCTTCTTAGTGATAAACAACTCACCCCCTCGCTTCATTGTTACCCACTCTATTGTCAGTTTCAGTGAGGCCGTGTAAAATTATTTCCTAACAATGCTTATGGCTAACAAACATCTAAAATCAGTCATACAATAATGTTAATTTACACTACAATCACTCTGGTATTCACAGTGTTGTGATATAAAATACTGCCTCAAGATGTTACACCATACAATCTAAATTGATTGTGACGTGATGTCTATAGTCGGCCTTGGTTTTGTTTTTACACACATGCTTATGATTATGGTTATCAGGAAGCAGAGGAGAATTTCGCACTTAAGCGCACAATGGCCTACTGTACTTCTGGAAACCTGCGGGAGGAAGGGATGAAGCGAAGGACATAAACGGGGTCCCTAACAGCTCCATATATTGCAACTTGACGCCGACGGGACGCCTTAAAGGCTTGCATCTCCCCACGGAGTGCTCTCTTTGAGACCCCGTCTCACACCGAACGCCAGGGCAGACTTTTACAAACCACCATACGCCTCACCCACCGTCCACTTGCCTAGTCCTTTTATCCTGAAACAATACCCAAGGATGCGACACGAAGATTTTCGATTGACCCTTTACATGATTTTTGTTTTATTTCCTCAAAAATGGCTTCTAAGATTTTGTTTAAGATACATGACTATTAAAGTAGACGCCATGAATGTTCCTCGAATAGTCTCTGAAGTACGTTCCATTCAAAATTAGTTGCTACACAAAAAAATGTAGACATCTTTAAAATACACGATTTATTCCAAATAACTTTTTTGTGGCATCAACCATTTTCGAAATATTAGTTAGTACTGGTTTCAATCTTTCAATAATGTGTCATTTTTGAAGTGCTCTCACCATGGACTAGTTTCTCGCGATGAAAGCGTATGGAATTTTATAAGCGCTATATGACTATTCACTTCAGCCTTCTGTGCCTACAATAATATGTAATGAAACTGTTTCTGCAAACGTTTATCTCGATTAATATGAAATATAAAAAATAATAATTTTTATAAGAAATAGAGAAATCATTGAATGTTACTGATACGTATATTGTTACCACCTTTCCTCATAGTCTCCAGTATCTGCTGTTGATTCTGTTGCCGGCTGCTCCAGTGGTAGAGCTATGAGTACTTCCCCTCAGGGTATGCGTGAGCGTATTGCTAAAGGATAACACCAGTTTAAATTGACAAATAAATTTATTGTGAACTAACATTTGAGTTATTGAAGTGAGTTTTAAGAAAAGGAATGAAACTGATTATGAATTGTAGCACTCGAAATCGTAACAACTGAATTATTATACCTGCTAACTTCTGCAGTATCAAAGTTACCGTTTGAAATAACTGTTTCCGCAATAAAAAAACACTAGTAGCGTAACTTACCGTAAGTCACTAAAATGCTTATCGGCGAGATCTCTCACAACAGCCGCGAAATCTTACTCACACAAGCGCGTCACTAAGCGCTTAAAATATCACATGAACAGTACGTACCGGTAACGGTACCAGAGCCACTAATGTATAAATTAAATTGAGTTTTATTTATGGACGCTCTTTAACTACTACGGTTCTTAGCGTCCCATTCTATATTGGGCGTGAAAGACCGGTAATTTTGTTCAGAGGCCTCTTTATCAGGCTTGAGGATATTTCATGTGCCATAAATCTACGACATGGGACCACCCGCTTTATCTCCCTTCCGAAGGAAGACATGCTAAGGATTTTTACACCCAAAAAAATCCATCGCCCTCCGCCGGATTTGAATCCGCCACCTCGGGAACTAAAGGCTAGCATGATAGCTCTAGACCACGGAGGACGACGTCACTAATGTATGCACAACTATGTGCATGAAGGTGTGCAGAAATGAATGTAAGTACCAGTGCTGGTACCAAAGAGAGAGAGTATATGATTTAAGTTACTCGCCCCTTATCACTTAAGCTCCGCCTACTTCATTACTCCCCCAACAGTTATTCACGCCCGGGTATTGATTATACATTGATTTAATACATTGATTTTATTTATTGCAATTATTTCTTTATCTTACTATTATTTCTTTCTTTTATTATTTATTTATTCCCGTCATAATTATGGTATCTTAACAGATAGATTTTTTATTTTTAATACTACAAAGCTTTCTGTGCACTTAGCTTTGAACGAACCTGTGTTGATTGCTTTCGCAAAGTTCCGCAACCTACCCCTGATTATTCGGCAACTTCTCTGACACTTTTGTAATGCACGTTTGCTGTACTTGCAGGCAATATTGGCGGTTGAAAGTTAACACAAGATCGATTTAATATGCGCGCTCACTAGTACAAGAGACGGCAGGATATGCGAAGGAGAACATTTCCTCTTAGAAAAAGATGTACTTAAATAAAAGCGTGCCTAATACAAGGAACACCTAGTGTTTATATATCCAGAATGGTCCATATAAAGCTTACAATACAATATCTCTTAAATGGGCCATTAAAACCAAATGCCAATATTTTCTAAATGTATTGCAGAAAGCATCTTTCATGCCATGGCCAAAACTAGTGTCGGCCTGCTCACAGGATTACGGGGGAGGGACTTCAGGGCTTAAATGCAACAGAGGTATAAGTTCCCATGGTCGCGGTTTAAACCAGGCGAAGGCCGATGCATCTTTTGGGATGTAAAAATCCTTCGAAAGGGGAGTAAATTATCTCATTAATGTTTATGCACACGCAAGAAAACTTCGTATCCAGAGAAAGAATTCTTAAGAAATGTTATCGACCAATGTCACCCTCGGCAAATGACTGCTTCTCTCTTGCGCCATTTAGCGGGCGTTGAGCAGTCTGTCAAAACTGCAGCTCTAGTGAAGATAGCAAGATAGTAACTATAAGTTCGGCTGATTACGGAAAATCTCGCCAAGTGTCCCTGTTTGCCTCAGTTGAGTGAAGATTTGAGAAGATTGGAATAGTTCTCAACAGATTAAATATAATGTTTGTTCACAGCATGTTTACCTTCTCTCTACCATATACTTATAGTAGAGAGAGGAAATATTGTATTCCATCTACAAATTTCATATATGGATTTCACTGGAAATGGACGCTTTGAGGTGCTTTTGAGGCGCGAACCCAAGGTTTGTGTGTGGGTGCGTGAACTCAACTAAAAAACGTAAAGAAGAAAAATATTAAATTTCGTGCTTCAGTCACTGCTTAAGCTAACCAGATGAAGATTTTCTCGAAAA
Source organism: Deroplatys truncata (assembly GCA_030765065.1). Taxonomy (NCBI): domain Eukaryota; kingdom Metazoa; phylum Arthropoda; class Insecta; order Mantodea; family Mantidae; genus Deroplatys; species Deroplatys truncata. The sequence continues at coordinate 65,230,709 of CM060978.1, read as the reverse complement.
CATTTCCTCCCCAAAGCACCCTTTACATGAAAAAGTGTTCGTTACTTTTTTATTTTCTCAAAAGGGTCTCAGGCAATTTTTATTAAAATACCGTATATTTAATATATTTGCATGTCTAATAAAATGTTTATCTTGTACTTTCTTTGAATATCCAGCGAAGTCTCCTTCGATCTTCATGAATTTTGTATAATTTGGTATAGCTAGTAAGCCATAGGAGATATACAAAAGCTTATTCCTTGAAAATTAGATCTCGTTATACATAATTTATGTCAAATTTTTGTGGCATTAATCATTTTCGAGATATTCATTGCTATTTTGAAATTTCCAATTCTTTATCACACAGTTTTTGAGATTTTAAATCATCGTTATTTTGTTCTCTCAGTGTCATGCTTTGTATAATTTCAAAGCTAATATTCTGGCTTTTTAAAAGCAAACGTGGCATAAAATATTAGGTTCCGCCATTTTAAACGGCTGAATATCGTTTCAGGTTCTTGCTTCAGACTCTTGTATCCCCCTTTCATCTACAACGAAATGTGTAATGAAACCATTTCTGTAAACGTTTATCTCATTGATATGAAGGGGATAGAAAAAATAAGCTTTTGTAAGAATATTTTGTAAAATAAATATAAAAATACATTATATAGAGAAAGTCATAAGAATGTAACCATACAATCGTTTTTAGAAAAGGCCCCTAGCGCATATATTCCTATCTGTTGTCTATGAACAGTATAACTCATAAACGAAGTTTCTTTGAAGTATGATCTTTACTTATTAAGGCCAGCATCGTTTAAGGGTATAATGCATAGATAATCATGGAATTTTTCTACTTGATGCAACCCTTAAAAATATTTTTCTGCTATTCCTTATTCTCTCAAAAGGCTTTTGGTAAAACTGTATCTTAAGTTTGAGAACCTCGTGACGAATAAAATTCACATTTTTAATTTTCAGTAAAATAGCTTGAGATTTTCATTCTCGGTGTGCATTTTACACGATTAAGGAGCCATAAGACACATAAAAAATGTATTAAATAAAAACTTGGAGCTTTAAAATTTGCATTTTATATCAAATAAAAGTGTTTGTGTCATTAATTAAGCACATTCGAAGTGGTCGCTGTTATTCCTATAAATTTTCCCACATTTTAAGCAGTACACTTTTAAATGTTAAGTAGTCGTGCTTAGCTCCTTCAAAGAGTGCGTAATATTAAAGCTAGTATTCACAGAATGTGTAATGAAGAAATTTCTGATGAATATGTATCATGATTACAAGCAGTATGTAGAAAAAACTGATGTGATACAACATATAACTTTCTCCAGTCATAACAGATTGATATATATATATACCGTATATATTAAGGTATTTATTAAAAAATGATTATTCTATCCACGTCACGTTTTTGTCTAGAAATGATTTCAAATTAAGCGTTAAGATTTAGTTATATACAGCGTTCAAATGTTTATCGGAAGCGGGAGTAATAAATTCAGAAATCGTACTAACGACCTCTTGCGAAGGAAAAGAAAAACAGAAGAATCAGAAAGTTTCCAAACATCCTCCGTCAGCTACGCACTTACATTTGAAAATACGGCATTAAAAATTTAGGAAACGCTAATGTTATGACACAAATTATGATATAAACGGTGTGTTTTAATGAGCTCGTATTTCTCCTAAAGTAAGTTTTTGCCTGTCTGTTATGGTTTCCTTGTTATATTAAATTATACAAAATTAAATTAGAATGAAGAGAACTTCACAGGCTTTTCACGTAAATTTAAACATAGATACATTTTATTAGTCGTGCAAATATCTTAAATATATGGTATTTTAATAAAACTCTTTAGAACCATTTTTGAGTAATTCTTGGAAGCTTCGCCTGACATGTTTAAACAGTCTGATTCAAATACGAAATTTGTTATTTTCCCAATGTTTCGTCTTTTAGTTGCGCTGTTCATATAAGCGCACGTGCGCGGACGGAGAGACACTTTCATAAAAATGCTTTCTTTTTTATCAATGGACCTCAAAATGTGTAGTTTCGGTGAAATATCTATATCGAATTTTTGGGTGGGATATAATACTTCTTCTACCTACTATAGGTAAGTGGTAGAGAAGTTAACAATAAAATAACGTATGAATGTTTTAGAACAGTATATAAATTAGTAACTTTAATGGACAGAGAAAGTCTAAGAGATGCGCAGAAGATTTTTGTTTTTTATATTTTATGAAAATAACCGCTGTTTTTTTAACTTTTGTTAAGTTACTATTGAAAAAGAAGAACCGATATATTAGCTAACAATTAGTAATTAATATTTAACTGCAGATATTTTTAATTCCGTAAATGAGAATGTTTAATCTATTAATTTGAGCTCATCTGTACATTTGAAATCTCCTAATTCACATTTTCTCCACCGTAGCACAGTTTCACATTCAACAAACAAAATCTATGAACGCGAAGTTATTTTTGTTATAGCAAAAAACAAATGACATACCTTTTCTTGTCGTACCAACACACAATTCTTCCACACACGTATTTGTTACCAACTTTGCAGCGTTTTGATATAAAAGCCATATCGCATGTGATCGGGAAACATAATGTGATGTTGAGGGAATACCTGTACAAGTCGGGGGCTAGGCCCAAGATGTGCGGGGAAGGGGGGAGGACCTCGCACTCTTCACGCAACAAAACACCCAACTTCGGCATTACATCGGCATTGCGGCAAGCTTTTATCTAAAGGTGTACCTATAATTGTTAGGACGTTTAGAGTGGGGATGTTTCGCACTAAGAATAGCATGACAAAAGCTTACCGAATCTTTGAATCAGTCATTTTCATTTTTAGGGCATGTAAATCCCATTTTATTGCGTTAATGCGAAAATTTTACACACACTATACTAACGTCTATGTTTCTTTATGCATTAAGCTTAATCTCGTCATGGAAAAGCTGGTTTAGTTACACGATTCTTCTGAACAGTAGTTACCGCTACACGCGCATAGTCTCGTCACTTCAGTCTGGCCATAGCTGCTGTCGAATTTGCTTAAACACATTGCGGTGTTTATAAAACGTTACACACATATTGGGATCGGGTGTAAAATATCATATATGTACACGCACAAACAAGATACTATTGAAGCATGTTTCGACACGCCAGTCAGGCGACAGATCCCTGAAGAGGAAGTCTGCAACGCCTTCGAAACGTAGGACTTAATCTCACTACTCCTTAAGACATGGTTTAAACTATAAAGTAATAACGAACATGGCCACGAAAGCTTACGCGATAGTTATCCTTGCTCTGCGTCGATTCACACTGACATCTCTGCGCGCGAGCTTATTATTTCATCATCAGTCACATCGAGTTTCCAGCGTCAAATGTGCGCTAATACCTGGGTGGTTATGTATTGTCTAACACTGAGAATTAGCGTGGTTTGAATCCTACATGTAAGGTTTTCTTTTAATACATATAAACGCAATGTTCATTGCAGGCTCAGTAGTATAATTTCCAATTACAAAGGTTTATTTTTTTCTCTCAACCATAGAAGCTGCACAAGGAAATAAAGTGTGAAATAATAAATAAATTCCAGGTTGTAATCGCTCAGGCTGAGAACCTCAGTTGTTTATTTTCCAAATAAACCTTTCATTAAAAATATTCTTAATGAAAATTAAAATAAAAAATAATAAACTTAATATTATATATATAACTTGGGTAAACCGAGATAATTAATACAGCTTTTGCATTTAAGCCTTAGAATTCAAATACATCTTGTTCGTTAAAATATATAGTATTGTTGTACATTAAATATTTATTTCACTTGCCAAAAAAAGGGCAATTACAATTAGGATTGGAACCTAGATATCTCATTACTAGATCCGTGTGTTTGACACGACAACCATCAGAACTCACAACGAGATTGACATGCACTTTCCTGTTCATCGCACATCTTAAAAATGAACATAAGTTGGGATTATCCTGTGTATCCTGACATGTTACGACCATATCATAAGGAATATTTATGATGCACTATGCATTTTCTAAACATTGTTTGTACCATAACATAAAGCATTGTTATCTACGATACCTCTGGAAACAAGAGCCCTTCAAGGAAATTAGAAACGAACTTTAAAGAAATGTTCAGGGTACCCGCTCAACAAAGAGATGTACGAAAACCTTGCATTAAATTTAGTTGTTACAGGATGTATTGTCCTAAAACAACAGAACGAAACTATGAAACAAACATCCACATACTAACAGAACTTAAAGAAAGTATCAGAGACTGACCCATATTCAGAAGATAAACTGACTCTTGTGAGTACAATTTTCTGAAATACACAGGAAATATTTCTAGTGAGATCTTGTAATCAAAGTTTTGAGTAGAGAAAATAATTCGCCAATGCCGTTGAAAGATAGTATTTTAGAGATGCCAAACTACTGGCTCCCCTACTCTTTTAAAAAAATTGATTGTTTTGCTCCTCTTTCTCCTCTTCATTCTTCTTCTTCTTCGTATGAACCTCTTGGAAGTTCATAGGTACGATTTCTCACATTAAATACGCATACAAATATTTCTGTTTACAAAGCTTTGTTACTTTATCTACTACGTATAGTAAGTAGGGGAAGTATTGTATTCCACCCAAAAATTCGATACCGAGATTTCACCGGAAATACATGTTTTGAGACCCCTGAATCCAAAAAAAGAATTTTTGGAAACATGGCCGTGTGTGTGTGTGTGCGTGCGTGCGTGCGTGTGTGTGTCTCATAACTCAGAAACGAACAGTCGGATAAACACCAAACTTGATATTTAGGTCCAGTATCTTCCAGAGATGCGACACAAAGGTTTTCAAGAAAATCCCCCCACCCCAGATTACCCTTTACATGGAACATTTTTCGAAAATTTTAATTTTCTCAAAAATGGCTCTAACGATTTTGATGAAAATATCATATGTTTAAGATATTTTCATGAGAAATGAAATGTATATCTCGAATTTTCTGGGAATGTCTCCAAAAGTATTCTTCATTGTGAACGACTTTTGCATAACTGGTAAACCATAAGAGATAGACCAAATTGTACTACACAAAAAATGTAGATCGCGTTAAAATACACAATTTATGTCATATACGTTTTTTTTTTTTTTTTTTTTTGTTTTTTTTTTTTTTTTTTTTTTTTGAGTGAACCATTTTCGAGATATTGCTTGTTATTCCCTTAAATTTTCCAATACTTATACTTTTTCTCAAAATCGTTATTCATTTCTTTTTTTTTTCCCGGTAATGCAAAGAGAATGGAATAATCCACATAGCAACCAGTTCTTAAAATATTTGACTATCGCTTAAAGCCTACCAATTCCTCTTGCATCTAGAAGAAAATTAGCAATAAGATTAACATCTGCATATCTCGATTAACATGAGGCATATGGGCAATAAGCGTTTGTAAAAATAGTTTGTACAAGAGTAGAGAAAGTCATGTGAATGTAACACATCAGATTTCTTTCTTCCTTTTTTTTTGTCCTGGTAATGCAAAGAGAATGGAACCAGCTCTTAAAATATTTGACTATCGCTTAAAGCCTACCAATTCCCCTTGCATCTACAAGAAAATTAGCAATAAGATTAACATCTCGATATCTCGATTAACATGAAGCGAATGGAGAATAAGCGTTTGTAAAAATAGTTTGTACAAGAGTAGAGAAAGTCATGTGAGTGTAACACATCAGATTTTTTTAATATTTTGTACGGCAAATTTTAAAACATTTTTTCGTCCCTTCCAACAACTTTTTACTTTCTCTACTACGTATAGTAAGTAGGGGAAGTATTGTATTCCACCCAAAATTTCGATACCGAGATTTCACCGGAAATACATGTTTTGAGACCCCTTGAATCCAAAAAAAGCATTTTTGGAAACATGTCCGTGTGTGTGTCTGTGTGTGTGTCTGTGAACAGCACAACTCAGAAACTAACAGTCGGATAAACACCAAACTTGGTATTTAGGTTCAGTATCTTCCAAGGATGCGACACGAAGGTTTTCAAGAAAATTCCCCCACCCCAGAGTACCCTTTACATGGAAGATTTTTCGAAAATTTTAATTTTCTCAAAAATGGCTCTAACGATTTTGATTAAAATATCATATGTTTAAGATATTTTTATGACAAATAAAATGTATATCTTGAATTTCCTGGGAATGTCTCCAAAAGTATTCTTTATTGTGAACGACTTTTGCATAACTGGTAAACCATAAGAGATAGACAAAATTTTACTACACAAAAAATGTACATCGCGTTAAAATACACAATTTATGTCATACACATTTTTTTATTTGAGTGAACCATTTTCGAGATATTGCTTGTTATTTCCTTAAATTTTCCAATACTTTCTCAAATTCGTTATTCAATTTTTTATGTCCTGGATATGCAAACAGAATAGAATGCGCCACATAGCAACCAGCGCTTAAAAGATTTGACTATCGCTTATAACCTACCATGTTCCCCTTGCATCTACAAGAAAATTAGCAATAAGATTGACATCTCGATTAACATGAAGCATATGGAGAATAAACGTTTGTAAAAATAGTTTGTACAAGAGTAGAGAAAGTCATGTGAGTGTAACACATCAGATTTTTACTTTCTCTAGTACGTATAGTAAGTAGGGGAAGTATTGCATTCCACCCAAAAATTCGATACCGAGATTTCACCGGAAATATATGTTTTGAGACCCCCTGAATCCAAAAAAAGCATTTTTGGAAACATGTCCGTGTGTGTGTCTGTGTGTCTGTGTCTGTGTGTCTGTCTGTGTGTGTGTGTCTGTCTGTGAACAGCATAACTCAGAAACGAACAGACGGATAAACACCAAACTTGGTATTTAGGTTCAGTATCTTCCAAGGATGCGACACGAAGGTTTTCAAGAAAATACCCCCACCCCAGATTACCCTTTACATGGAACATTTTTCGAAAATTTTAATTTTCTCAAAAATGGCTCTAACGATTTTGATTAAAATATCATATGTTTAAGATATTTTTATGACAAATAAAATGTATATCTTGAATTTCCTGGGAATGTCTCCAAAAGTGTTCTTCATTCTGAACGACTTTTGCATAACTGGTAAACCATAAGAGATAGACAAAATTTTAGTACACCAAAAATGTAGATCGCGTTAAAATACACAATTTATGTCATATACATTTTTTTTGTTGAGTGAACCATTTTCAAGATATTACTTGTTATTCCCTTAAATTTTTCAATACTTATTTTCTCGAATGGGAATTCGTTATTCATTTTTTTGTCTTGGATATTCAAAGAGTATTAATCTGTGGTAAAGGGAATGGTGCTGCACCTAGCAACCAGCTATTAAGAGATATGTATGTGCTTAAAGACTACTGTATTTCTATATTGCCCTTGTAAATATATATTCCCCTTACATCTACAAGAAAATTAGCAATAAGATAGAGTCTGCAAATGTTTATCTCATTAACATGAAGTAGATGGAGAATAAGGGTTTGTAGAAATAGTTTGTACAAGAGTAGAGAAAGTCATGTGAGTGAACACATCAGATTTTTACTTTCTCTACTACGTATAGTAAGTAGGGGAAGTATTGCATTCCACCCAAAAATTCGATACCAAGATTTCACCGGAAATACATGTTTTGAGACCCCCTGAATCCAAAAAAAGCATTTTTGGAAACATGTCCGTGTGTGTGTCTGTGTGTGTGTGTGTGTGTGTCTGTGTGTCTGTGTGTCTGTGAACAGCATAACTCAAAAACGAACAGACGGATAAACACCAAACTTGGTATTTAGGTTCAGTATCTTCCAGAGATGCGACACGAAGGTTTTCAAGAAAATCCCCCCACCCCAGAGTACCCTTTACATGGAACATTTTTCGAAAATTTTAATTTTCTCAAAAATGGCTCTAACGATTTTGATGAAAATATCATATGTTTAAGATAACGTCATGAGAAATGAAATGTATATCTCGAAATTTCTGGGAATGTCTCCAAACGTATTCTTCATTGTGAACGACTTTTGCATAACTGGTAAACCGTAAGAGATAGACAGAATTTTACTACACATAAAATGTAGATCGCGTTAAAATACACAACTTATGTCATATTCATTTCTTTTGTTGAGTGAACCGTTTTCGAGATATTGCTTGTTATTTCCTTAAATTTTCCAATACTTATACTTTTTTCTCAAATTCGTTATTCATTTTTACTTTCTCTACTACGTATAGTAAGTAGGGGAAGTATTGCATTCCACCCAAAAATTCGATACCAAGATTTCACCGGAAATACATGTTTTGAGACCTCCTGAATCCAAAAAAAGCATTTTTGGAAACATGTCCGTGTGTGTGTCTGTGTGTCTGTGTGTGTGTGTGTGTGTCTGTGTGTGTGTCTGTGTGTGTGTGAACAGCATAACTCAAAAACGAACAGTCGGATAAACACCAAACTTGGTATTTAGGTTCAGTATCTTCCAGAGATGCGACACGAAGGTTTTCAAGAAAATCCCCCCACCCCAGACTATCCTTTACATGGAACATTTTTCGAAAATTTTAATTTTCTCAAAAATGGCTCTAACGATTTTGTTTAAAATATCATATGTTTAAGATAATGCCATGAGAAATGAAATGTATATCTCGAATTTTCTGGGAATGTCTCCAAAAGTATTCTTCATTGTGAACGACTTTTGCATAACTGGTAAACCATAAGAGATAGACAAAATTTTACTACACAAAAAATGTTGATCTCGTTAAAATACACAACTTATGTTATATACATTTCTTTTGTTGAGTGAACCGTTTTCGAGATATTGCTTGTTATTCCCTTAAATTTTCCAATACTTATACTTTTTCTCAAATTCGTTATTCATTTTTTTATGTCCTGGACTTGCAAAGAGAATGGAATTCGACACATAGCAACCAGCGTTAAAATATTTGACCATCGCTTAAAAGCTACCATATTCCCCTTGCATCTACAAGAAAATTAGCAATAAGATTGACATCTCGATATCTCGATTAACATAAAGCATATGGAGAATAGGCGTTTGTAAAAATAGATTGTACAAGAGTAGAGAAAGTCATGTGAGTGTAACACATCAGATTTTTTTTTGTCCTGGACATGCAAAGAGAATGGAATGCGCCACATAGCAACCAGCGTTAAAATATTTGTCTATTGCTTATAACCTACCATATTTCCCTTGCATCTACAAGAAAATTATCAATAAGATTGACATCTGGATTTCTCGATTAACATGAAGCAAATGGAGAAAAAGCTTTTGTAAAAATAGTTTGTACAAGAGTAGAGAAAGTCATGTGAGTGTAACACATCAGATTTTTTTTACTTTCTCTACTACGTATAGTAAGTAGGGGAAGTATTGCATTCCACCCAAAAATTCGATACCGAGATTTCACCGGAAATACACGTTTTGAGACCTGAATCCAAAAAAAAGCATTTTTGGAAACATGTCCGTGTGTGTGTCTGTGTGTGTCTGTGTGTGTGTGTGTGTGTGTGTGTGTGTGTGTGTCTGTGAACAGCATAACTCAAAAACGAACAATCGGATAAGCACCAAACTTGGTATTTAGGTTCAGTATCTTCCAGAGATGCGACACGAAGGTTTTCAAGAAAATCCCCCCACCCCAGACTACCCTTTACATGGAAGATTTTTCGAAAATTTTAATTTTCTCAAAAATGGCTCTAACGATTTTGATGAAAATATCATATGTTTAGGGTAATGTCATGAGAAATGAAATGTATATCTCGAATTTTCTGGGAATGTCTCCAAAAGTATTCTTCATTGTGAACGACTTTTGCATAACTGGTAAACCATAAGAGATAGACAAAATTTTACTGCACAAAAAATGTAGATCGCGTTAAAATACACAACTTATGTCATGTACATTTCTTTTGTTGAGTGAACCGTTTTCGAGATATTGCTTGTTATTTCCTTAAATTTTCCAATACTTTTACTTTTTCTCAAATGCGTTATTCATTTTTACTTTCTCTACTACGTATAGTAAGTAGGGGAAGTATTGCATTCCACCCAAAAATTCGATACCGATATTTCACCGGAAATACATGTTTTGAGACCTCCTGAATCCAAAAAAAGCATTTTTGGAAACATGTCCGTGTGTGTGTGTGTCTGTGTGTGTGTGTGTGTGTGTCTGTGTGTGTGTCTGTGTGTGTGTCTGTGAACAGCATAACTCAAAAACGAACAGTCGGATAAGCACCAAACTTGGTATTTAGGTTCAGTATCTTCCAGAGATGCGACACGAAGGTTTTCAAGAAAATCCCCCCACCCCAGACTACCCTTTACATGGAAGATTTTTCGAAAATTTTAATTTTCTCAAAAATGGCTCTAACGATTTTGATGAAAATATCATATGTTTAAGATAATGTCATGAGAAATGAAATGTATATCTCGAATTTTCTGGGAATGTCTCCAAAAGTATTCTTCATTGTGAACGACTTTGGCATAACTGGTAAACCATAAGAGATAGACAAAACTTTACTACACAAAAAATGTAGATCGCGTTAAAATACACAACTTATGTCATATACATTTCTTTTGTTGAGTGAACCGTTTTCGAGATATTGCTTGTTATTTCCTTAAATTTTACAATACTTATACTTTTTCTCACATTCGTTATTCATTTTTTTTATGTCCTGGACATGCAAAGAGAATGGAATGCGCCACATAGCAACCAGCGTTAAAATATTTGACTATCGCTTAAAAGCTACCATATTTCCCTTGCATCTACAAGAAAATTACCAATAAGATTGACATCTCGATATCTCGATTAACATGAACCATATGGAGAATAAGCGTTTGTAAAATTAGATTGTACAAGAGTAGAGAAAGTCATGTGAGTGTAACACATCAGATTTTTTTTTGTTTTTTGTCCTGGACATGCAAAGAGAATGGAATGCGTCACATAGCAACCAGCGTTAAAATATTTGACTATCGCTTAAAAGCTACCATATTTTCCTTGCATCTACAAGAAAATTACCAATAAGATTGACATCTCGATATCTCGATTAACATGAAGCATATGGAGAATAGGCGTTTGTAAAATTAGGTTGTACAAGAGTACAGCAAGTTATGTGAGTGTAACACATCAGATTTTTCTATATTGCCCTTGTAAATATATTTTCCCGTTACATCTACAAGAAAATTAGCAATAAGATTGAGTCTGCAAATGTTTATCTCGATTAACATGAAGTAGATGGAGAATAAGCGTTTGTAAAAATAGTTTGTACAAGAGTAGAGAAAGTCATGTGAGTGTAACACATCAGATTTTTACTATGAATAATTTTAAGCCCTTTTTATATTAAATCTTTGTTTGGTGTTAACATGTATATCGTACGTAAGTAACTAAGCAAAAGAGCCCAGTGGCAAAACCCCATTTACCTCTTGAACAGCACTTTGTGAAATTAGTTTACAATTTTACTTATACTTTTCATGTGTGAATTCATGAAGAAATGAGCCCAGCAGGCTTCCTAATTTATACGCATCCAGGAAAAAGCATTATAATCGAGTTTCGCGCACTTCTTGCTAGGGGGGACCTCGACATCGTCGATACCTCGATACTCCCAATGTTATCGAAGTATGTCTAAAACTTTAAGATAAACCTTCGATATGTTTTCGATACTTTTAAGTTTTGCATTATTTGGAAGTTTTTGCGTTTAACTGTATGCTACAAAAGGAATGAAAGGAGTCAAGAATTCAAGTTATTGCATCGCATGTGTCCTCAAAGATTGCTGGATTATAGTTCTTGATAGGCCTTGACCGCGTTTCCTGTGGGTGAATCAATGCAAAATTCCATCAGCTCTTATGTTGAAATGAAAATATTTAAAATAAGGCTGAAGGAGTATATGTCCTCATGTAACATGCAGCATTAACTGATTGAGCTGTGATTGAAGCTGACTTAGTTGACGCACTAAATCACGTTTCCGCAATAGACTGGCTTGGTGAATCACTCTCAGACTTCTACCTACTTCGGTGACCAAAATCTGTGAAACAAATCAGATGTCAAGACGTGAGATAAAGCGCATGGAACTACCTGTTCTTTCCTTCCATGTACGTTTGTTTACGCACTCGGGTCACTAGCATAGCTTACAGGTAGATATACCGTACGACTAGTTTCCATAATATGGATAGAAAACCCTTTAAAAGAAAATTTTAAGCATAAAATGTAACTAAAAAGGGAAGCAACAATTATTATTATTATTATTATTATTATTATTATTATTATTATTATTATTATTATTAATTAGCATACACTACAAAATTGGTTACATGCGTTTATACACAGAAAACTACTAATGATAACATAATTCAATGAACAAGATATCGCCATTATAGCTTTTTATAAACTGATTAACGACTATCGAGTATCGGTGCTCAAAAATCGGTATCGTATCGAGTATCGAGAAGTAGTGGTATCGTCCCATTACCATTTCTTGTTTATCATCACAACACATAATTAATAAATCAGCAAATTTCTTGTGAAGTGCTTTTGTGGAAAGCTTGCGCCTCTCCGCAGACCTGCTCGTGACGTCATTGTGTCGATGCAGACCGGAGAGCATACAGTTAGAGGAGGTATGCTTGAAACGGAAATTAAGCCATAAACTGATTATTCCACAATTCCTTGCCTATTCACGGCAATTTTGCAGTAACGTTTTTGTATACTGCGGGTTATTAACATAATGTCAACATATTATCAAACAAAAATGTGTAACTTCTCATGATTTAATATGAAACTAATTAAATAACTATTTTATTGTAGAATCGTTAGTTATTTGGCAGACAGACAAGCATTATTATATTATTAGCTTAGTGTTGAAGGCATTAGGCAAATACAGAGTGAGCCAAAAAACTACGAACCGGCTGCGCGGTGTTTTTCCTGTCCACGTCCTCGGCGCTCGTTGCCGTCTGCCGCTATCATAGAAAGGCACGGATGAAACCATACAACATTTTTAAAACTACTTTTAAAGGCTTTACTTAACAACTTTATGAAAGTGTGTTTGAGGACAGAATTATTAGTAGAGATTTGTGGGCCCCTCGGTCCCCCGACCTAACCCCCTGCGATTTCTATCTCTGGGGTAACTTAAAACAAAGTGTACAAGACAAACACACACACCCTGGAAGAATTAAAACAGAATATCCGCCAGGAAATTGCTAGCATTTCTCAACGTGAACTACGGCGAGTGATGTATAGTTTCCTAAAGAGGTGCCAAAAATGTATGGACAACGACGGTGGCCAGTTTCAGCATCTCCTTTCATATAGTTGGTAAGTAAAGCCTTTAAAAGTAGTTTTACAAATGTTGTATGGTTTCATCGCGCCTTTCTATGATAGCGGCAGACGGCAACGAGCGCCGAGGACGCGGACAGGAAAAACACCGCGCAGCCGGTTCGTAGTTTTTCGGCTCACTCAGTATATATCATTGAGAAGAGTATAAAATGGCACTGCCAAAACATATTTTTCTCCCATTTTAGTAATAAAATCCTCAGTTTACGCGATCCTTCTCTTCATAGTCTTTTATATCACTCAATTTTTGGTAAAATTCACCTAATCGTAATCTCCTACATTCGGAGAACGATAAACAGTTGACTGACAATAAGTGGAAGTGCAATGAATTGCGGATGATAACTGCCAAATAAGTCCACTGTTCCCTTTTCAAGTATTTGCTCTCTCATATTATTTTGAGCTCCTCGATGGAGACGATTTTATTTAGCCTTTTTTTTCTGTCTAATAGAAAATCTCCTGTTTTACAGAGATACATTTGTGAAATGGGTGGAATGTAAAAATACCATTAATATTTCCGAAATATGATTCTAGTACAAGTTAAGCGATGAATGTTTGTTATTACGTTAAGAATTTTAATAACACACTCGGCTGATAATTTTATTCTTTTGGCTCCTTATTAATTCCTGTGTTAATTATCTTTTGTGTACGCCCTGCTGTATATGGACAACGAAGAGAAAAAGTAATATTTATTTACGTAAAATGGATATTTCTCTCAGAATTAATATCACACATTTGGTTACCTTTATATTATAATTGAAGTTGGTATGCACAAACCTCAGGTTACTCCTCATTTGCATCTTTATAAATGTTATAATAAAGCAAAATTTAAATATATTCGAAGAAGAACACTTAAAACGGAGAGGAATATTATCTCCCCTCTAAAATATATTTGGGTTACCCATGTAACCGTATATCCCAATTAGAACAGATGTAAATTTCACAAATGAAATATTTCATTTCATTAATATATTAATAGTTTTATTATTTATTAGGCAACTAATAATAACACAATAGATATAGCTATACAAATGTGCAAAATATCAATTGTTTACTAATTGTGACAGAGTAAGTTACATAATACTATATGGCTACTAAATATTGTTGCTCGTTACATTAGAAAAGATAAACTGGAAAAAATCATTTATTCACAAAGCCCACACATTGTTGTTGTAATGCAATGTTCATCACATATTGATTTTTTTACATTTCTTGCAATTTCTTTTCTTCTTCCTTTTGTTTGGTTGAGATTTGCATACAAAACAAGTCACCAACGATTTTCAACCGTCCAGAGGTATCTCGTTTTGGCTGAGCCTCCACTCGTTCTGGAACCAGAATTAAAGGTTCTCATATCATCCACTAAATACCCGATTTCACGGATAATTTTCTCAAGCAATTAGGATTTTATTATCTAGAGATAATGGAAGGCATTGCCAACTGCTTTCCCAGATCCAGTAGAAACAGTCTGCGTCTAGGGGTCACGTTTTTTGTTTGAGGATTGTTTTCTGTGTAAATAATCTATGCAGCTAAGTAAGCAATATCCAGAGTGTTATAAAAAAAAGCTAGAGGCCCATCCCGCTGAGAACACAATTTGACCGTATTATCAGCGCCCCCTTTTGTGCTGTTATAATAATGTATAACATCTGGCTTTGAAAGAGCGTCAAAAGTGTATGCATCAAATGCATTGTGGATAACATTAGAATTGTTTTCTTCTTTGGGACATATGAACACTGAGAAACGTTATCTTCACTGAATCTAATTGTAGATGACAATCCTTGGCGTGAACAGGGTGGTTGTATTTCTGGGGGTATGTAAGGCTTGTTTCGTTTCATAGTACCAACTATGAACAAATACCAAGTCATCAGCAGCCTTGCTAATGGTAGAGTTGTGAAAAAAAATTGTCAGTGACTATATTTCTGCCGGTACATTTGAAGTGATAACACAAATCTTTCACTACCCTCTCTCCTTGATTGGCTTCTCTTCCAGAAGCAGATTTCTCTATATAAATTTGGCCAGTTATTGCGTAAGAATTTCGTGAATCACAAATCCACCAAAGCTTCAAGCCATATTTGGCTCACTTTGAGGGCATGTATTGAGTAAATCTTGTCTTTCCGTTGTAAAAAAATACATAGCTGTTCATCAACAGTGGGGGAATCAGTAGGCACATAGTTTTTTCGAAGATTTGAATTTAGCATTTCAAATATATCAAATATTGCAGCAGCTTCGTCATTTTTCAAACTCTCAGCCCTAGTGTTCATACTGTCAAATCATATAAATCTGCCAAAATCTACTGAGGGATAAGCTTGCACGACATAATGGGAATGCATTGTTTTCCACATTTCCTTTGTGTGTTCACTATTAGAGAATATTACTCCGCTGTAATCAGTATACCAAGATACGCATCAAATTCTTCAGTTGTAAATGGCTTCCACACTTTCGCTGTTCATTCTGAACTTATGCTATAATTTGTGAATGCCTGGTTTCACGTACGTACTATTATATCACACGTTTCATCTGTGAATATATTCTTGAAGATATCTTTTATAGAAAGAAGTTTTGGTGGACCAGCCCTTTCCCGTATAAAATGCAAATTCAAAATCTTAATATAACTAAACCATATGATAAATAATCGAAAAAAATATAAAATGTATATAAAAATATTTAAATTTCTTAAAGAAACTGCAAGATATCATGCTTCAGCACCTTTCTTGTCCCAAAAGATACTTCATGTCATTCAGTTCCATCTTTACCACGTAGAATGTCTACAGAAGACTCAAACACCTCAGTTTTCGTCAGCTCTGTCATTTTCATCATTACTATTATCAATCCTCTCACTTTCAACTTCAATGTCACCATAAGCATCAATAGCATCTTCAATGTCTGAATCAGCAGCATCTTCCTTACTTGGAATCCTTTCGTCTGTAGAATCTTCTGCACTGAAATCTGTAGTTTCAACCTCTTCTGAATCAACAGTAGACAATAACCTTCTAATATAATTATTTCTTTTCATGCCTTCATCTGCTGTATTCAGATTTATCGAGTTCTCCAGTATCATCCATGAACACCACAATTGAGATTCGCTGTAGCAAAGCTTACACAATGAATAGTACAGAATTTTGTGCAATTAGTGTAGCCAGTAACAATTAGAATGCATTGTTGTAACGATTTTATATATACCCGAAGCTGGGTGTTGCCAACCATGACTAGTACACAATAAATTCACGAGGTTACCTCGGTAACTTACTTATAGAACAAAGTATAATTTTTCTTTGTGGACACAAGGGATAGACAACCAATAACGATTTGCTAGTTACCTTGCGTTGATGTGTTGTTATTTTGACAATTTTCTACTGCGGGTAGGGATTGCCATAAGGGCGAGTTCAGAATTCTGGACTCTATCCCAACATATTGTAGTTCATTAGTTAATTTCTATATGGCCATAAAGCACACACAAAAACTTTTCAATCCATGAATGTGCAAGGGCTACAAATGTCATATTTGAACGTATCAGTAAGTTTGTTACTTTATTAATCATTCGTAGTCTTATAGCAGTCATATTTTTCTGAAAATGAAATCTTCTTCAGCAACACTTGCTTTACATCGGATAATCATGAAATTTCAAGCATTACAAGCTTTTCAAATTAGTATATTGAACTATCCGGATTGCTCCAATGGTTTTAATTTTTAGTCTATTCCTGTCTCCTGTTGGGACAGGGACAGATGGTTCTTACGTAATATGTTTTTACGTAATGTTGTTAAAACTTGAAGATCTTATATTGTGTTTACTTCATGTGAGTGGAAGCCATCTTGTGACGTCATTCATTTGTTCGGTTTGTAGCTCCATCTGGCGTTAGCAATTTGCGTTCCCTAGTATCAGTTTTTGAAATAATTAATTTCAAATGTCCTCCGGCTAGCTATTATCCTGTTGGCTTGGGTCGAACATGTGTCTCAATACAGGTTGTGAAACGGAAAGGAATCTTTTATCCAAAAATTACACTGATGAAGAAATTTGTTTTATAATTTTTATTTTCGAACACGTTCACTATCACTTTTACATATTGATCTAGATACTCACCAAACTGAAACTGTTATAATACTTCTTACTGATCACTTTTAATTCACGTATTTCAACTTTTTATATAATTAACTTTACCATATTTTAGATCTTTCATAATTCTGCTGCGCGTAACATGTGAATCTATATCTGATGTATGACGAACTAATACTTTCGACGAACTGACTGACTGAAGACGACGTGTAGTGTATGAATGCTTTCGGCGAACTGAAGGACTGACTGACTTTACCTCTTACTTGGCTTCTATTTATAATCCTGCATCCAGATACGCCTAAAGGTTATAAATGAGCTGCTATTGGCTAAGAAAATGCGCCAACATTAGCGTCTATTTTAATATCCAATGAAAACCACGAATACATATTGCTTTTAGGGAGAAAATATTCCAGAAGTTTCTACCGAAAATGCGCCAACATTACGTAACTTCCTTGTTTCCAATAATGATAAACAGCTCACCCCCCTCGCTGCATTATTGCTCTATTATTGACAGTTTCAGTAAAGCCGTATAAACGTATTTCCCAATAATAATTACAATTACTAAACATCTGAAATCAATGTCACATAAAAATGCATATTCATATTACAATCATTATTTACATTTAGGTAATTTATGATACAAATTACTGCATCATATGCCCCACTAGAAACATAATTATAAATATTTACAACTTGTTTGGAAATTTTATAATTGGGTTTTTAGTCTCCTAAATCTTGGAACACACGCTATCACTTTCACTTGACACTTCACACGTATTTAACACACGACATATATATTTTTTTTATCTCGCCACTACTTACTGGCTCTGGTTTAATTAATTTAGATATTAATCTGACATCACAAATTTTTTTATAGCAAATACTTTACCCTAAATTATTTAATCACTGTTACCAAATTGTTCACTTTCTTAAGTTGTTGACAAAAATTTGTACATTTAAGATTTTTTTGTAATTATTATACATATTTACCAAAATATTCACCCTCTAAACAAATATTTACATCTCTTAAATCTAAATACTGTTTCACATTTTCTGTTTGCTACATAAGTATTTGTTTTTTTTTAAATTATTTTTAACCCATTTTTGTTATTTTGTACTTTATTTTAACAATACTCTTGGAATTGTATTTACGTACTTTTAATTTAATATCATATTAAGTTTAAATCTTTGCATTCTTAATTTTTCAAATGTTGTTACAGTTACTAGGGCGGCGCCGTGGCCGAGCGGTTAGACCGCTCGCCTCCCATCTAGGCGGCCCGGGTTCAATCCCAGGGACCTGCATGTGGGATTTGTGGTGGACGAAGCGGCGTCTGGGCGGGTTTTCTCCGGGTTCTCCGGTTTCCCCCGCCATTCATTCCACCAACTGCTCCATCATCACCTTTCCTTTCATCCATTTCACCAACATTTCGTTTCATCTACTTCCTTCATCCCATACCAGGCATCGGGCTGATCACCCATCCTGGATGCTCTGTCTGATCCATGAGTGTCTGCTCCTCGACGGGCCTCTGACCCCAGGCACCCGCTTGTAAGTCCTGGGGGGTGTAAGTCCTACATAAGAGGAGGGTAAACAGATAATGAATGAATGAATGTTACAGTTACTAAAAATTTAATTTTTTTTTAAAACATTTCTCTTTTTTTTATAATTTATTTCTCTTTTCAAATGACATATATAAATAATTAACCCTCTTACGTTCCAATACATTTCTCTGCAAGTCATCTTTAACTATCCAGCATTTACTTTACATCACATTGCTATTTACCCTCCTGGATCAAATTGTGTGTGGCTAAACATTACTCGTAACCGTATCCTAACCTTCAAATGAATAACCTCTTGTATTCATTTGAAAACAATCTAAAGTTTCCTGAACAATACATCTTTTAACAACTTTCATTTTCAATTCTTCTACTATCTCTTTAATTTGGGAGTACTCTGACAAATCTGTACTAAACTGTACTGGACTGGAGTTTTCATTTTGAACATCTTGGTACAATTTATTTCTTTGCATTACTGTCTCATTCTGTATTTCTGATATTTCCCCTCTGAAATTGACTTGCGCCTTATTCACATCTACATTCATAACCTCATTTATCTCTCTTATCTCACTTGCAATGTTACTCATTCTACTACCTGACTCTGTACATTCTAAATCAACATGTTCATTTTTAGTATTAACCTCACTTTCTTTGTTATCTCTTTCCCTGCTCATGTCTAGCATTTTCTTTGAAACTTCTCCTATCTCACTTGCTATTACTTCCTCATTTTCATCTCTCATTTCTGGCATACTAATCTAGCTTCATAACTTTCTTTTCAATTTCTTCACTGCTTTGATCTACTGTTTGCTCTAATTTCTCATAACTATGAATTAGTTTATCTAAGTTCTCATTATACTTACTAGTCTCTTCCCTTAATTCCCTATGACTCTTTTGCATATATTCCCTGTTTTGTTTTATTTTCTCACCAATATTTCTCAGCAATTCCATCATTTCCTTCATCATACCAGCATCAATAGTAATATTTCCTGCTATTCTATTCTTACTTTCTGCATTAACATTTTCTCCCTCCAATACTACATTGTTTGAGCTATTTTCTGTATCCTGTATTGAATTACAGCTAACTGTTACACTATCTCCCTCCATCATTGTTTCTTCAATATTACTAGTAGCCATTGTTTTCGTTTTCTAAAAAAAAATTACGATACTCTGACCTTTATGATGCTATCTGTTGCTGTTACTTTGATGTCCAGCTTTCTTGCCCCTCTCTCCTAGGTTTGTATGTCGCTTCGATGAATCTGCGTAGTTTTGTTGTCCTGTAGTTTGAATTTCCCTGTTGCCTTGTAATCTCGGAATTACGATCGTAGTCTGTCGTCCCTTTTGTTGTTTCTGGAATCTGCGTCTTGTAGATCATTTCACTGCTGCATTCGCCCCTTCCTGGTCATCTCAATTCTTCCTGGTTAATTCTGATCCTTTCCTGGTCATTGTTTTCCTTTCCTGGTTACTCGAGTTCCTTTCCTGGTCACTTTGCCCCACGTTCTGGGTGCCAATTTGCGAGAGATATAAATTTTGTTTTTACTTCATGCGTTGCCATCTTGTGACGTCATTCTTTGTTTGGTTTGTAGCTCCATCTTTCGTTAGCAATTTGTATTAGCAGTATTAGCTTCTGTTAGATTTTATTTCAAATGTCCTCCGGCTAGCTATCATCTTATCTTGGTAGAATATGTATCTCTATACAGGTTGTGAAGCGGAAAGGAATCTTTTATCCAAAAATTACACTGATGAAGAAATTTGTTTTATAATTTTTATTTTCGAACACGTTCACTATCACTTTTACATATTGATCTAGATACTCACCAAACTGAAACTGTTATAATACTTCTTACTGATCACTTTTAATTCACGTATTTCAACTTTTTATATAATTAACTTTACCATATTTTAGATCTTTCATAATTCTGCTGCGCGTAACTTGTGAATCTATATCTGATGTATGACGAACTAATACTTTCGACGAACTGACTGACTGAAGACGACGTGTAGTGTATGAATGCTTTCGGCGAACTGAAGGACTGACTGACTTTACCTCTTACTTGGCTTCTATTTATAATCCTGCATCCAGATACGCCTAAAGATTATAAATGAGCTGCTATTGGCTAAGAAAACGCGCCAACATTAGCGTCTATTTTAATATCCAATGAAAACCACGAATACATATTGCTTTTAGGGAGAAAATATTCCAGAAGTTTCTACCGAAAATGCGCCAACATTACGTAACTTCCTTGTTTCCAATAATGATAAACAGCTCACCCCCCTCGCTGCATTATTGCTCTATTATTGACAGTTTCAGTAAAGCCGTATAAACTTATTTCCCAATAATAATTACAATTACTAAACATCTGAAATCAATGTCACATAAAAATGCATATTCATATTACAATCATTATTTACATTTAAGTAATTTATGATACAAATTACTGCATCACTGTCCATTGTGCATTTTTCCTGGAGAACATTCTTTCCACACATCCAGTGTGGACAGGCAAACAGAAAAAGAATTGGGCAATCTCTAATAGTTCTGAATATTGCTCACTATTCTTATAAGAACTGAAGAATTCCATCCCTTTGTCAATAGCTAGTTTTTGCATGAAATTACTGCCAGAGTCAGGCTCATTCTGTTTTTCTTTCACAAAGCTGATTGGCTGAATGCTAATGAGTCATCAACTTTGTGACCATGTTTGAACAAACATTTAACAGTGCCTTCTATATAGCCATTCCAGGTTGATATTTCCTTCAAGAACAACCAACTAAACACTTGAGATCAGTGAAAGAATATAACCACTTTTGTAAATAATCCAGACAAGTAATATAGTAATTTTTTGCTTCTTGTTCAGAATTTTTTACAATGGCTGGGTCATCTGTTTTTTTCTAAAATATCTTTCACATCAAGAGGCAGAAAATTTTGGTCATTTCTCTCTTTAAGAATGTTGGCAACAAAATTCAGTTCATTCACAACGATACGATTCTGTCTCTATGTTCATTATAGATTTATGAAAGACATGAGAGAGTGACAACACAAAACAACGAAAAGCCTTGTCAAGTAGTTTCTCAAAAAAAAAAAAAAAAAACAAAGAACTCTCTAATGCATTGACTCTTAAGGGTATAGGTTGAAAATTAGTTTCTACATCAACATTTAGGACATCAGTACAGCATGTAATTGTGTGTGCATAACATGCAAGGATCATTATACTCTTTGGCGCTATAGTAGTTGTAGTAGTAGTACAGGGACTTGTCTACGCCGCCGTGTTAGCATTGCGACTGAAATGCAGGAATAACAGACCTTGATTATTCAGGACTGTTGACGATTTTTGAAAGCGGGACTCTCTTCTATATGCAAAACACCAAATTCCGCTTTTTCAGGAGACGTATGACAACAACCCGCAATTTGCGGATGTCACAAAATATCACATTATGAAATTATTCAAGCAACAAAAGCTAATGTTTGTAATTCCGGTATGCAAAAGAAAGTATACTTGTAATCCTGGTTTCGCATAAGAGGTAATTTTAGGTACTATTGCACAATATTTTTAAATGAACTTGCGATTCTAGTAGGCATTCGGTTCCGGAAACAGATTTTGTAAGCGACGATATTTAGCACATCATTGCATCACCCTTGTTGTTAATGTGTACGTTGTTAATAAAGAACTCTTCTATTCAATAGTCATAAATGCTACTGCAAACAATTATTTTGTAAACGTGCTTCTGCGTCGTCTGGTATAAATGACGGATAAACAAACTAACGTCGCTTACGGCGGTAGAGCGATTGTTGCGCTCCAATGGTTAGCAGACGGAACGAAGACCCACGTTGTTCCAAGTTGACGTACGAATGGTTGTGTGTTCATGCGTGTGCACTAGAAATTTCTGTTTTTTAAGTAAATATCTCGTCTGAATACGTTTAAAAGTGTTAAAATGGTAATAAAGGAAAGCTCAGAGACTCTGCAGGTGCTGCAGTCAATTGGACTTTCGGAACAGAAAGCCAATGAAACCATGAAAAATGCGGCACTGACGAAGCATCTGCTTTCACTGGTTGATATGGTAAAAACATTTGTAATTTCTATTTATAGTACGGTAAACGGTGAAGTTTAAAATGGCAGAATGACCTTTTTAGAATAATGTTCAGCATGTGAACCTGCTGTCTAAACTTATTTTATGACATTGAGGAAACTACGTGGAAATTGCAAGGGTTAACCCTAAGCTGGTGGTTTTTCCCACACAAAGAAACAGTTCCTGCACACAGTTAACAATTTTAGGGCTAACTCCATACACTTTGCTAGAGTAAAAAGTTATTGTGAACCATTGTCAAAAGAGTTAGTTTGCAATCAAAATAATGTTAGCACTTTTGAAGCTAAAGCCCAACCCACTAAATCGAATCTGCAGTCGCAGTACGAAAATACATTTTGGAAAAGTAGTTATAAATAAAACTGATGCAGACCTAGTTTAATAAATTTCCGGCAGAATTCTTAAATGGCTTTGGGGCAAGAGCGCAGATAAAGAAAGTGATACACAAAACAAAGCCAAATCGTTTTCCTGATCTGCTTCATCAGTAGAAGGCTGATGCACAAGCTGTAACAGTAATAAATTAATACAATTTTGTCTACTGCAGTATTATTACTATTAGTACTTGGTAGTCTATAGAAGCCATGTGTTATCACTTAGCAAATTTGCTACCTGGATGACAATATCTCGTGTATCCGTGTCCTTGACAGATTGTGGCAGTATTTATTTCTATGTTGTAAAGAAGATTAAATCATTTTTATTGCTTCACTCGCAGCTCTTATTGTGGCCACACTCCCCACTATGGCAGTAACAATAGGGTAATCTTTTATAGGTTACACCTTTTGTAAGCTTTACTAGAGATGGGAAGTTTGACTGAATGCATGATGGGGGTCAGATGCCAAGGATGCAGAACTGAAGGAATGTGTAACTTGGATGTGTGCTTTCATTGTTAATAAACATTCAAGTCCGCTGAACTGAACCAAAAGGAGGCAATTTGCTCTTTGTTCAAGTCTTGTTTTCTAATGAAAAGAATTTGATAACATTAAATTCACATGGCTTGCTCTATCCAATATATATTTTTATTCCTCTTCTACAAATTATTCATACAAAACTTTTTTTTTTATCTACTTCATGTTAATCAAGTTAAAGGTTTGCAGAAATGGTTTCATTACACATTTTGTTGTAAGCACAAGAGGGATACAGGAGGCTGAAGCGATAGTAAAATCTTTAAAAACTCAGGTAGTATATGCTAGTTTTAAAATTCCATAGTCTTTACATAATATTGCAAAAAATAAATGAACATTGACTTAGCACTTCAGAAAATGTATACTAAAGTATTGTAAAATTCAAATTACTCACAATGAACAGTTGACAAATTGTGTGTTTTGACAAGATATAGTTTTTCGTAGAATAAGTTTTTGTCTTTCTCTTATGGTTTATTATATAAAATTCCTTTAGAATGAAGGGGACTTTTCAGCTATGCACATTTTATTTGTTACATAGATATCTCAAACTTGCAGTATTTCTATCAAAATTGTTGGCACATCTTTGAGAAAATTAAAAATAGTAAAAAAAAATTTCCATGTAAAGGGTAATATGTTCTGCATGGAATGCAATACTACCACCACCTTGCTATAAGTAGATACTAACTATCTATGGGTAAAGCACTACTTCATTTCCAAACGTGGACCCAGGGAGGGTTGAAAGGGCTATAGCATCCTCACTTCTTAATTAAAGAAAAAATGTGGCATTTGTTATATTTGACATTATAGTGTTGCTTTGACTTGGTAAAATCAAAACCAACCCTTTTGTTTCTAACCTATTTATTTAAACCAGTTGAGCATCTATTCATTCAGAGTCAATGAGTGAACTTATCTTAGTGGTGCAGTAGATCTCAAAAGATGTTCCTATCGTCCTTTGTGGTGTGATGGTTAACATGCTAGCCTCTTATTCCCAAGATCACAGGTTCAAACCCAGCGGAGAGCGATGGATTTTTTTGGGCATAAAAATCCTTTGCATGGCTTCCTTCAGAAGGGAAGTAAAACCAGTGGTCCCGTGTCGTAGATTTAGGCACATAAAAGAACCTCAAACCTGATAAAGAGGCCTCTGAGCAAAATTACAGGTCTTTCATGCCCAATATAGAATGGGACGCTAAGGACCACAGCAGTTAAAGAGCATCCATAAATAAAACTCAGTTTAATTTAATTTCAAAAGATGTTCCACTAACTCTGGAAGAAAAAAAATAGCCCAAAACAAATATCCTTTACATATCTAGTAATAACTTCTGAATAAATACTATGCTCTGAAAGAATAGGAGCAAAAACTCACAGCAAAACTTAATAATCAAACTACTTAAATATTATGTTTAAAAAGAATGTTTTTTAATAAATCTTTTTATAATTTTTATGATCTAATTAGAATTTAAATTAATATTTGCATCCAAAGGATGATCCCTAGATCATTCATGATGTTTGAAAATCTAGAAAGGTAAAATGCTCCATTATTGACTGCATTTTGCTCATGGAAGGTAGTTTCAAAATGTGTTAGCCCCTCCTTAAAGGAATCCTGGATCTGCCTCTGTTCATTTCTGGTTCCTTTTTTGGTAACTCAGCTTATGCATAATTATCAGACACACAATTGGTAGGCTGTATAAAGCTACTTGTACACGATCAAATTTTTGTCAAATTCAATACATTACAAGACCTTTCAAGAGTTGTAACAGCTTCACAACTTTTCTTGTCAAATTGATTCCAATACTTTAAAGTCTTGAAAGCAAATAAGAACATGCTCTAAAATATCAAATATTTGACAAAGATTTGATGGCTTTAGCCAATGAAATGCAAGTATTTACAGTGCGTCACGAAATCTGCAACATGGCGGAAAGCGAAAATTAGGTTTGGGAAGGAAAAGTATGCGAAATGATTAGGTTATACATAAGCTGGTCATGTGTGTATGTCTAGGACTCCGTGGAAGGCAAGATGAAGGCATATGAAGAAATAATTGCCAGGCAGATTTACGAACTAAGTATACATTAATGCAATGCTTACATAACGTGGTTAACCTATATGTTGTTTCCATTGTATTCCATAACTGTAAGTGATTTCATTGGATATAATACATGAAAGTGCTACATAATATTAGTAAAGAACAGTATTTCATTGCAAACTGTCATACTGTGATGCAAATAGTAAATTGCTTTGTGCGTGATAAATTATTTATCAATGTGTTCTGAAGGGTTTCAGTTTGAAAAAAGACAACTTGTAAATACACGTTTATGACACTGTCAAGTATTGTCAAATCTTGTCACATATTGAAAAATGTTTGACAATTTTTCTTGTAAACTCTTGAATTGAAAAAAAAAGTTTGACCGTGTACAAGGGGCTTAAGGGCAGCATTTATTTAAATTCATGAATGTGATGCAGAGGATGATGTAAAATGCTTATCTACACGTCACTAATAAGTTCTTTGTTCCTTTTTGCAGGCAAAGGGTCAAGGAGGAGATCTTGGCCGCATTGGTACCCTGCTATATCACCTTGCAACAACATTTAAGTCTCAGATACACAAACACTTCCCCATGCTTGTCAAGTATATTGTCGAGGGTAAAATAACAAACACTATACAGATCAGTGGTGAGTTTTAAAAAAAGGTTTAGCAAAAACTAAACAAGGACAGTGATAAAGTTTTGTAAGGTTTACACTACTATGCTTTTTTCTAGCTGCTCAGATATTTTTTCTAGCATATAGTGAAGAGCTTTTAGCAAAAACAGCTTAAGTCCAAAAAGTAAACGTTGCACATTCTTTACCATTAGCACTATTCTGTGTAGGTCATTGTTTCTGCTATATGATGCGGTGAAATCTGCTTTGATTTATTCCACAATGGGATTGAAAGTTTTGGTAGATTTAGCAAATGTAATTCTGATGCCCTGATTGTTCCTGCCGCTCCAGATAGGACCTCTAGTGAGGTTTTCTGTATTATGTTTATTGCACTATATGATAAAATGTTACACCAATTAGACAGTAATGCTAAAGAGAGACCATTTTTTGTCTGTACTAAAAATTGTCTTTTCCAACTAATGTTTCCGCTGAAACCTCTTCATTTTTAAGTACAAACACCAGCTGGCTTATATTAATATGACAGTAAATATTTTGTAACAATTCTTTTTCACTTAATTATTTTTAAAAATTTAAATTCAACAGAGCATGTTCCATAATCATTTTAATTTAAATTTATATTTCTAAAGAAGATAAGTGAAGAATTGTTACAAAATATTTATTCTCATATTAATATATTTGTGTTTTCTTCACGTCAGTAGCTTTATTGTTATGTGTTACAAGCTATATTTCTTTTTCCAGCTGCTCAGACATTTCTGCTAGCACATGGTAATGAAGATTTTAAAGTGGGTGACTTTGAAGTCGCAAGTGGGGTAGGAGTTGTGATAACTGCGGATGACATTGAAAGCGCAGTTTCAAAAGCAATTCAAGATGTGGAAGCTGAGCTGCGGGAGCAGAGGTACTTAAACTGTAAATTAAAAGCAAAAAACAGATAAAATGAAAAATTATAAACTTGTCTTCGCTGTACGGCCAGCATTCATCCACTTATACAGGGTGTAGGAAAAATGACATCTAATTATAGAACAGCAGACATTACTTCAGGTTTAACTTGAAATATCTCTGTGGTAGATTTGCTCATGTGCCTACGGAGGTTAATAGAGCTTGCAGTTCAGTCCAACATTGTTTGGCAAGCTGTCGTGGTATATTCTGCAGAACAGCATGTGCTTATTGTGTTAAGTTTTGCTCAAACAGAATTACATGTGGATTGTCAGCTTGCATTTATACCAGGTGGCCATAACTAAAGAGGAGGTGCTCTAGACGTCCTCAGGCTTCAAGCCAGGTGAAGTGATGTGGAAACATCGACGTTTCGGGAGTGTACATCTCTCCCATCTTCAGGATGCTGAATGATTGGATCAGTATTTTGGGCCTGTTTATATACTGATTGTCAAGGCGGCGGGCACGGACTGCGTAGAAAACTTTTTTTTTCGTGGGGGGGGGAATGTATTATTGCATTCGACCCCCAGCCTGTGTGCAATGGCTGGGGGGATATGTAGGGTTCGCCGCTCAAAGCGCAGAATACCCACTAAAAAACCCTACCACGTGCTAATTGTATTTTGCTGTGTTATAACGTGCATTCATGCTTTAGTCGGGTCCCGCATAGCACCCCGGTTAGTATGTGAATGGTTACTTGGCTGGCATGCATTGCATGCGAGCGCATCAAATGTTACTTGCTAGTATTGCCCATGAAACCTGAACAATACCAGTGGTTGAAAATGCGAGCCGGCCTTTGCTGTGTTCAATGTGGCGGAGCTCGAAGAAAACATGTTTCTTAGGAGGGTAGCTAATGTGTCAGTGTTTTGTGTTTTCTGTGTTTTTTGAGCCTGTTAATTTTGATATTGGTGGCTGGTTTCCAGGAGGAACTGAGCTGTAGACCGGCATTCCGGTTGAGCCTGCCCTTCTCTGAGGCAATGGCCAGCGCCTCCTTGACCCTGCGCACCTGGCAACGATGGTGGTCTCGCGGAAGTTGGCCCTATGGTCCATGTCAAAGCAATGTTCAGTCAGCCCAGATTTTTCTGGCTGCATTAGCCGGATAGACCTCTCATGCTCCTTGACCCTGGTAGTTATGGTCCTGCCTGTTTGTCCTATGTACGGGGCACCACATTCGCAGGGAATGCGATAGACTCCCGGCCCCAAAATACAGATCCAATCATTCCGAAACGTCAATGTCTCCACATCACTTCACCTGGCTTGAAGCCCAAGAATGTCTAGAGCATATTCGTCGCCAGGAAAGCTTCAACTCTTATTTTAAAGAGGTGTTTGAGAGGTCATAAATAAACAGCAAGGAATATTTTAAGACAGTGCTTGGATTTCCAGGAAAAGAATTTAAGGAATAGTGGATGGAGTTACAGTATACAAACTATATTAGGAAGAATGGGTTGGGTGATATCTGGAGAATGAGAGAAAATAATGTAAATGGGTTTTGGAAAGAAGTTAGGAGGAGATTCAAAGATATAGAAATACAAGAGATGCTTATGAATATAGGGGATAAAAGATCACTAGAATCATATGTACAAATAATAAAATACATGTGAAAGAGAAGGATATGTGAACAAAGTGAATAAAGAACAAAGTGAGAGTATTGCTTGGGTTCGAGTGGGCATGTGGAGGTTAAAAGGGATGAGAAAAGGTTTCCAACAGAACTTGTGTCCAATACATGGAGGAAAGGAAGATTTGGAACATATAGTGTTTGAATGTAAAGGGACAGAGCTTTGGAGGAAACAGTGTTTAAGTGAGAAATTGTTTAAATTGGACAGAAAAGTAGCTTTAATTAAGCATTTTAGCAAAGACAGCAAGAAGACTAAAGTTAGGAGGAAATGGTTGTGGTCCTTAAGAAGAGAAGAAAATGAGACTTAAGATTGCGATGTGTGCGAAAATAAAAGTTTAGTAGCACTAATTCGAACATTGCACACATTTAAACCCTCATCATTATTGTTACTATTATTCACGAACAATGTTACGAATTGGTATATAAATAACATAACAACATTGTATCATTGTTAATATTATAATTATTATCTTTGTAGTGGTAGTAGTAGTACTAGATACAAGGAAAATTGGATTCGGAGTATGGCTATGATAACAGCCTGGGCTGATGTTAGTCATATTCTGTGTATGATGGCTTAGTACAAATAAATAAATAAAAAAAATAATAAATGGTGAGGCCAAATAAATTGAAATTTGGTGTGCTTACGTTAAAGACAATGGGAATTCCATTCTAAGAAGAAGAAAAAATAGTGCCAAAAATCGCCACCAGAGGATGAAATGGCACTGCATGGGGAGTGAAAGGAAGCAAAATGTTACTGGTGACATTAATCCAACATATTACAAATGGGGCTCAATATGCCGCCCTTGAACATGTTGGATAAACTGCTGTCTGAATTGCATTGTCTACTGCAGAACGTAACAGCAGTTGCAACAGTTTCCAAGTCTACAGATTTGCATCCTCATCCTGGTTGTACTTGTAGAGCCAGTACGTTCAAAGCTTGAGATCATCTTTCACCAATTAGTAATTGTCATGGAACCCCTCTTAGGTTCTTTGCAATGGAAGCATTGCTGTTATTTTGCTAATAAAGCTTGACAAGCAAAGCATGATCACTTAAGCAGAGCATTGCGTACACAATGACTGTATCCAAAGATGTCATGATGAGACCTGCATCACCCCCATACAGCACCATTTCATTTTTTGGTTTGCAATTTTTGGAACTTCTTTTTTCCTCTTCTCAGAATGGAATTCCCATTGTCCGAAATATATGTACACCAAATTTCAATTTATTTGGCCTCATCATTGTTTACTTATACCTCCCCAAACACCTCTTTTAATTATGGCCACCTTATACATAAATTCCCAGGAGTCATTGTTTCTAACAAATCCACAATTTTAAAGCTGTTAAAAACATGTAAACAGGCTGGGTCTGTTGGACAAAAAGAAACATAGACAGCCAACAGTTCTAACCAAGGAAAAATTATATGAGATGGGGGCTTTTATGAGAAATAGTGCAAGAAAATTGCTGCCTCACTTTACAGCATATTTTATGACAGAATGTTGGATCGTTCTCCAGATCTAAATCCATGTGATTATTACCTGTGGGGAGTAATTAAAGATAAAGCTTATGTAACAAATCTTCATATGTTTAGTGAATTAGAAGACCATATCCCACATAGTTGGGTGCATAGTTTTCAGTAAGTGTTCAATAGGTGCTACACACTTTTATAAGCTGTAAAGGGGCATCATTTTGAACATTTTTTTTTTATAATTAAAGGTAAGAGCTTATTCATATTGTTTCACATCGTTAGCATTATCTAGGTTAGAAATGGCAGAGTGGGATTGCCTGTTGCTCATTCAAGATAAACCTGTTACTTATAAGTATAGGAAGGAACACTCCACAGTCTATAAAGAGAGGTGTCAAAAGCGGTCTGTTTGAATGGGTATAAAGTTAGAATCGACGAAATAGGTTTCGTTATTGCTTTTATTTTAGGTGCAGTATGATAGGGCTTAACATACACAAATTTATTCAAAAAGAAGGAGCACGTTTTAAATATTTATTTCTAATGAACGACAACAGATAGACACACATGTGATACATATTTGGACATAGGAAAGTTCAAAGTTTTATTTTATGCATTCAACATGACCATTTGATATGCGAAGATGACAGTGCCTTCCCCTTTGCATATGGAACCATCTACGAATTTCTTGTATTGTAAATCTGTTTACGAGAGGCAGCTCTATGTTGAACTTGCAATGAAGTGTACACTGCACTGAAACAATGGATTTACTCTTTGCATGCTGCAGCACACAAAACAACTTTTCCTGTGGCGTCGCCATTATCGCGTAAACAAACCACAGCGCATCTGTAGGAACTTAATAGATCTAGTAGGTGAGGTCTTAAAACTTTGAACTTTCATCTATCCACTGATGTATCATGTGTGTTATCTGTTGTCGTTCATTAGAAATTAATACTTATAATCTATTCCTTCTTTTTGAATAACCCTGTGTATGACTTCATATGTATATGCAGATGAATCCGAACTCTACTGACAAACTTTCACAAGTTGTTCAAGGATGTTCTAAGTGTTTTGATATAAGGAACCCATGGTCCCTGGTGGCTGAT
Organism: Deroplatys truncata; assembly: GCA_030765065.1. Classification (NCBI taxonomy): domain Eukaryota; kingdom Metazoa; phylum Arthropoda; class Insecta; order Mantodea; family Mantidae; genus Deroplatys; species Deroplatys truncata. The sequence goes on along the minus strand of CM060978.1, from coordinate 65,199,110 downwards.
TGCCAAGTACTGTCATTGTTTTCATTTTATAACAACTCAAATACCTTTGTATCTGTTTTCTCGAATATGATTGTATCCAAACAAAACGTAACCTTTCTAGTTCTAGTTTGAAAAGGGGTGGGTGTTGTGCCCAAGCACTGCGACCTTAAAGATCTACTGCACATCCCCCCCTTTCATCAGTTAAGTAGTCTGTTGCTTGATATGAACTTAACCAGACTGCTAACTGAGGCTTTCGATAGTTCGTCTATCTTTGGAAAGTGATTGCCAAAAATACTTGCTCTTTGATTCGCAAGAGCAGGGCAATCACATAGCAGATGAGCAACAGTCTCATCTCCTTCTAGGCATCTACTACAGATAGGGTTGTTAAACAATCCCATTCTGTATAGATTAAACTTTCTGGCTCAGTGTCCTGTAATGAATCCTGTTGCCCATGTAAGCCTTCTTCTACTAAGACCACGCAGGTACTTTGCCCTGCTGTTATCCAGGTCTGTAATAAACAACTTGGAATGTCTGCAACCCTCAATAGAGTTCCAGTAGTTCTTGTGTTCTGCTTGAGCCCAGCACTTGATAGCCTGTTTCACTGGTCTGTAGGATACCCCCAGTACAGGCTCCGGACACAAAAATGGGATTTCGCTTCCAATCTTGGCTGCTTCATCTGCTTTCTCATTGCCTGGTATACCTGTGTGTCCTGGCACCCACATAAGTTGAACCTTATTGTGTTCAGCCACTGTCATTAAGGATTCCCGGCATTCTGAGACGAGCTTTGATTTTATTGATGGTGATTCAAGTGCTTTAGGAGCAGCTTGACTGTCTGAGAGGATAAGAACACTTCTGTTCTTATATCTCCTTTTATTGCTTTCCATGACACTGGCTAGGATTGCATAAACCTCAGCTTGGAAAACTGTAGCTAAGGTACCCAGACTATAAGAAATCTTGGTGCCATTACCGTAAAGCCCAGCCCCTGTTCCTGATTTGGTTCTAGAACCATCAGTATACCAGATTGGGCCTTTGTTATTATGAGGTTTTACCAGTCTTTCCCATTCACCCCTCTGTGGATAGGAGACCGTAAATTTCAATTCAAACTTGAATCTTGGTTCAAGAATTTCAGTCCTCATGTTGAGTAACTGTTGTACATTCTTATCCCAAGGAAGCTTGAGATGATTAATATGCCCAGTATTAGACACTTTGGTTTGGCGACAAATACGGTGATACACGATCATGGCTTCTGCCTTCATCCATATGTGGAGAGGTGTGAACCCAAACAGCATCTCCATTGCCGCAGTTGGAGTAGTTTTGAAAGCTCCCATAATTGAAATGCAGAAGGTCCTCTGCAATTTACAGATTTCCTTTCTGCACACCTTTAAATTAACTCTAGGTCACCACATCAGTGCGGCATAGGAGAATATAGGTCTCACCATGACAGTGTATATCCAATACACTATACTAGGTTTCAGACCCCATGTCTTACCAAGCATACCTCACATGTCCAAAAGACTCTGTAGGCCCTGGTAATACATAATTCCATGTGATGTTTCCAAGTTAATTTCTTGTCTAAAACAAGCCCAAGATATTTAACTTGTGTTGAATAGGGCATAACGTAACCTTTCACTGCTGTAGAAGAGCATGTTTTCAGTGTAGTCCAACACCAGGCTTCTACTCCTGCTCAGTTGTCACACTTTTGTTTAAGCAGTACACTACTTTGTAGTATGTTGTTAGTGTATGGTATGGATAGCTTTATTTATGCAAAATTTGCCGATAAACGCCTTGTCTATGGTTTCACTCAGTGCAATGGAAGAGTGGCAAAACAATGCTATGCAGAGCTGTTCCGCAGCCACGGCAACCTCATCGCACAGCATTTGCAGCTGATTGGGAATTATGTACAACCCAACAGACTGAATGGAATAGTCTATAAAACGTTCCTTCAACATACTGCTGATAATTCACAGGCATATGTGGATTCAACATGATGGGACACCAGCACATTTTGCAGTGAATGTTATGGAATACCTTGATGAGCAGTTCAAGCAAAGAAAGATTGGTCGTGGTGTCCTGCTCCATTTCCAGAACGGTCACCAGATCTGGCACCATAGACTTTTTCTTCAGGGTTAACGTGAAGAGTCTAATTTACATGACACCTGCCAAAACTTATATGGATATGACTGCTAGCATTGTAGCAGTTACTGAAGATGTGTGCCAATCTTCTGGGATGCTAGAGTGTGTGCGACAGTCCACGAGGCTTTGTTCTGAAGTTTGTCATGGTCATGGCGGTTAACATTTTGAAAAATTACTTTATTTATTGTAACAGTGTAATTTGGATTTTGTAATGTTTGGTTATCTGCCCTTAAAAATAAATAATTGCAATTGTCAGGAGGTGATGAGTAGTGGATTAATTGGTGACGAACCATAATGTAAACATGCTCTGCAGCAGTCAAAGGTTGTGTTTTGCTTGGAAACAATATTCCGAGTAAACGGATATAAAGGTGGTTGAGTTATTACAAAACAAAAACAATGTAATTAGTTGGTAATGAGGAGACATCCATTTTATATGCAAATGCATAATTTAGTTTGCTTTTACTTGTAATATAGAATTAAGTTTTGATATTCTCGTGTTCTTTGTGCTTGTATGTTAAGTTTTATAGTGCATATAATTGCATATTTCATAATTTTTCTGTGTATAGAGCGTATGATACATGTATTTTTAATTTTAAAATTAACATTTAAACACATTAGTGACAAAGTCCTTATTATGGAGATTCGGAGTAAACTTGAAAGTGCAGTATGCAGGAAAATTAAGCGGTAAATTGTGTAGTATTTTAGAGAGAAATCCTGACATAAAAGTTTTGTGTTCTGTGGATAATTAATATCTTCAAGGTGAAAACGTAATGTTTCTTGAAGAAAATTTCCCAGGGTTAGTGAGTGCTTTCAAATTTTTACTAGTATCTGTACACATGGAAAGATCCCTCTCACCATACAAAACTGTGTTAACTGACTAACACCATAATCTTATGCCTAAGCATTTGGAGAAAGTGATCATTGTATACTGCAAATCAAACTACGACTAAGCTGATGTCTAAGGAAGAATGTACATTGTAAATATCAGCAAGTATAAGCTTAAAGTTAACAATTTAATGCATAATTAGTGCATATTTTTTAAATTATAGACCATATTTTAAGTATTTTGACAGCATAAATGCTTGCATATTTTAGAAGTTTTAGTGCATACAAATCTGATGTTTAGTAATGAGCCACTGGGGAACGTGGATTCCTTAAATCAAAACACTCAACTTCTGATCAACTTCTTAAAGTTTGTCGTTAACAGTTCAGATTCACTCTATATAACAGATTGCATGGAATTGTAATAATTCACTATGCTCTCGGCTTTAGAAATTATAACCCTTTGAAGTTTTATACTAATGACTGCTCTTGTCACACTGTGTGAGGATGTCATGCCTATAATTAATATGAAGAATGAGCAAATAATCTGATGTAATACATTCACATGATTTTCTCTACCCTCTAGCTTTATTAGTGGGTATACAAATTATTCTTACTAAAACTTATTTTTCTATCCACTACATTTTAATTCAAACAAACCTTTGCAGAAGGGCTACATTACACATTTTGATATAGATAGAAAGAGAACAGTGATAGTCAAATGTTTAAGAACTAAAATTAAATTAAATTGAGTTTTATTTATAGATGCTCTTTAACTACTGTGATCCTTAGCATTCCATTCTATATTGGGCGTGAAAGACCGGAAATTTTTGCTCAGAGGCCTCTTTATCAGGCTTGAGGTTCTTTAACGTGCCGTAAATCTATGACATGGGACCACTGGCTTTACTTCCCTAACAAAGGAAGCCATGCTAAGGATTTTTACACACGAAAAAGATCCATCGCCCTCCACCAGGTTTGAACCCATGACCTCTGGATCTAGAGGCTAGCATGGTAACCACTATATGCTGACCTTAAATTTCCATACTGTTTCCGTGCAATCACAAGAAACAGTTGAAAATCTATGGGACTTAAAATGGGAATGACAAGTATAGAACAATTCAAACCTGTAATAACAGATATCTCAGAAACAGTTTATGCAACAAAAAAACTTATTGGAAGTAAATTGTGTGTTTTAAAGAGATCTAAATTTTTTATGTGGTACGTTTTTGTCTATTGCTTAACGTTTATCAGTTATACAAGATTATAAAGGTTATTCCCAGAAAATTGAAGATATACATTTTATTTTTACTTTCTCTACTACGTATAGTAAGTAGGGGAAGTATTGCATTCCACTCAAAAACTTGATACTGAGATTTCACCGGAAATACATGTTTTGAGGCCTCCTGAATCCAAAAAAAGTATTTTTGGAAACATGTCCGTATGTGTGTCTGTCTGTGAACAGCATAACTCAGAAACAAACAGTCGGATAAACACCAAACTTGGTATTTAGGTTCAGTATCTTCCAGAAATGCGACACGAAGGTTTTCAAGAAAATCCCCCCACCCCAGATTACCCTTTACATGGAACATTTTTCAAAAATTTTAATTTTCTCAAAAATGGCTCTAACGATTTTGATTAAAATATAAATTTAAGATACTTTTATGACAAATAAAATGTATATCTTAAATTTTCTGGGAATGTCTCCAAAACTATTCCTCATTGTGAACAACTTTTGCATAACTGGTAAACCATAAGAGATAAACAAAATTTTACTACACAAAAAATGTAGATCGTGTTAAAATACACAATTTATGTCATATACACTTTTTTTGTCGAGTGAACCATCTTCGAGATGTTGCTTGTTATACTTTTTCTCAAATGATAATTCGTTATTCATTTTTTTTGTCCTGTTAATGCAAAGAGAATGGAATGCTCCACATAGCAACCAGCTCTTAAAATATTTGACTATTGCTTAAAGCCTACCAATTCCCGTTGCATCTACAAGAAAATGTGCCATAAGATTAACATCTCGATTAACATGAAGCATATGGAGAATAAGCGCTTGTAAAAATAGTTTGTACAAGAGTAGAGAAAGTCATGTGAGTGTAACAATCAGATTTTTTAAAATAAATATCCTTAATATATGGTATTTTAATCAAAATCATTACATTACAGCCATTTTTTTAAAAAATCAAAAATTAAGAATTGTGTTCCATATAAAGGGTAGTTTGATGTGGGGAGATTTTCTTGAAAATCTTTGTGGCTCATCTTTGGAAGGTACTGAACCCAAATACCAAGTTTGGTATTTATCTGAGGCGTTTTTTTTTTTTTTTTTTTTTTTTTTTTTTTTTTTTTTTTTTTTTTTTTTTAGTTATGCTGTTCACAGACACACAGATCTTTTTCAATTTTTTTTTATTCAGGGGGCCTCAAAACATATTTCTGGTGAAATCTCAGTATGGAATTTTTGGGTGAATATAATACCTTCTGTACCTACTATGCACATGGTAGAGAAAATAGAAAGTGTTTTATAAAATTGTGGCACTATTGCTCTATACAACAATGTTTACTCCACTAGGGTTGAATATAAAACTTAGCAGTAAGAATCTAAGATTGCCCCTGTTTTCTCCTAGAGCCAATGTGGAAGATGTTACCAGGTTAGGAAACAAAGATATACCTACATGCTGTAAGCATACCCAGACTTGATCTCATTGTGTTTTGCTTAGCTTAGAGAATTTCAAAACTTTTATATACTTTTCAAGCTTGGTAACTTAATGATGTATTTATGCTGTGATAAATTATGTTGTGCATATTTATTTTGCAGGTATAACTTCAATTTTGGGTCAATATTTCAAACAGTGAGACAGAAACTGAAGTGGGCTGATGGAAAAATGATAAAGCGAGAAGTTGATATTCAGATTTTAAGTTTATTGGGTCCTAAAACTCAAGCAGACTACCTGGGTACAGAACCACAACCAGCTGCAACCAAGGCAAAAGGTGTGTGTATGGAAAAATTAATAAATTTCTATTCTGTTTTCTTAGACAGCATATAAAATAAAAATAGGATATTATATTAATGATTATAGCCTGAGGATGACAGGACTGATTGTACAAGGACATGTCATTAATAATACCATAATGTACATAGTAATTTATGGTGCACTAGTTTGTTATTGGATAAATGAGTAATTTAGAGATAAGCTATAAATTAAAAATTTCAATTTGTAAGTTCATTTTTCCTGGGAAATGGTACCTATAGACTGTGTATTTAATAAACAAAGCTCAGTCATTTCAAACAAAATCGAGGAATTTGATGAAATTCTTGCTGAAATTATAATTAAGGCTAAATAAGTTGTAGTGGCATTTGTATAATACAGAATATACCAAATTTGAAACGTGGATGAGAGTTAATGAAACAATACTTCTGGCTTGCTTTGGGGATCTGGCCATAACATTTTCTCCTAACTCTCTGTGCACCCAGTATTCGATGCTGAAGAAGATACATTATTATTGGAAACTACAGTAAGTTTTGAGAGTCTTTGAAGCTTGGTTCAAAAGGATATGAAGTGAAACAAAAGTTTTAAACAGAGAGAAGATGTTATAATTCCTTTAAAGCTTCAAATGAAACAAAAAAAGAATTGTATCAAGGTTCTAATGGTTAAGTTTTTTGATGGGTTCAGTATCTGGAACTTTTGAATTGCTGTTCAGTCATATGGAAGATAGAGGTTTGGTTATTGTTGTGAATGTACCTGAAAACATGACTTATTAAGAAGCAAGTTTTCACTATAATGGAAGAGAAAGAAAAAAACAGTTCCTAATTGATTTTAGAAAATATGTTTCATTATGATTACAAGGTTTGCCCTGAACAAAGATTCTTCATGAATTACAAGGAAGTCATTGTATTGCACAGATATTTGGAAAGAATACACTCAAGAAAATTCCAAGTATAACAGCAAAGTATCTGGGCTTGGCTAATGCAGACAAATGCATAGGTCATTGATTGCGACAAACTTTGGCAACTTTGCTGGCAGATGCAGGAGCAAGTATGACAGTTTTAAAAGTCATGGATTAAGTTTAGAGTACCTCCCCGGATTTGTCAGATATAAGGACTGAGAAAAACCTGAAAAAAAACCTCCAGGAGGATGGTCCTCCCAAAAGCGAGCCTCACATATTACCGTGATGCCATCTCACTCAGTCATCATAGATGGTGGAAGAGCACATCTGTTGTAAAGGGATTTTAGAAAACAGCATCACATTTTCAGGATGTTATTTTGGGAGCAAACACGAAGGTAGGTGGTAGTAGCCACTGCGCAGAGAAAGAGACTGAAACAGTACACTGTCTTTCATTCTCATTCACTTTGGGCTTGCAGGTCACGTGACTCAGAGCAATGCTACTGCATAACCTGCACTCACCACCTTTGTGTGTGCTCTCAACTCTAGCTGAAATCCCTTGTACATCTATTGTCGCAACCCTATGGGTGTGCGAGAGGAGGGCATAGCTATAAGAAGTTAGAGCATTAACAATTAAACTATTTATTACAATTATTACTGAATACAAACTGGAGAAAATGGGAGCTAATTAATGAACATAGTGTCCTCCTTACCTTGAGAGGCATGTGTCAGCGACACTGAGTCTTCCCTGAAATGTTAGTCTACTCCTAAGGGTGCATCCTGCAACCCAGAACTACTGTTAAATGACCTATACCTTCAATTGTCCAAGACAAGTAGCGAGAAGCTAGAAGGGCAGAAGAGAGCGAGCCGGACATACCGTTACTTAAGTAGGCTTCTCCATCCTTAGCGGGGGCTCTGAATTATACGCCAACTTTACCATATATGGTGGGTAACATCCTGATTGTGGATTTATAGTAACCAATGAATAAAAAGGTCAGAAGTGATGCATTTAGTCAGAAGATGTCAACGTGTGCCAATTACTCACACAAAGCATGACATCGAGTTACTGTCTCGGATACAGGATATGGTGCAACTCATCCTAAGTTTATTGCAAAACCAAGCTAATGCAAGTTAAAGTTATAAAGAAATCACAAACTGCTAAATAAACAATATTAAATAATCTAATTATTAGTCCACCAAGCTGTGTCTGTAACACTATTTCTATTAATGATATAAAGGGATCATCTGTCTATATAAATGAAGAACATGAATCAGAATTTATTACAGAGCATCATCACCTCATAAGGGTTTCATTTTGTCATTGTTTATATCTCAGCTGTAATTAAATGTGTATCGAGGATGATGGGGTTAATTAATGTTTTTAACTAATTAAATGTTTAGTTTTTGTATCATAACATTTTCATAAGCCTGTGTAAATTGCATTAAAAATAGTTTGATTTTGTTGTGTTACCATGATAAATCCTTCAAGCCTGCTTGGGTGTACAAAATCCTAAAAGCTCAGGATATTAGTGATTCAGTAACATTTCTTGTATCAAAGCACCATGATAAATTAACCATTGTTGCATTTAATGAAGGTATTAACATTGCAATTATATTTCAGTTTCAGAGCCACTGTCTATAATAAAGTTGTTCCAGACAAAGAACTTTTTTCACAAGCCGGGTGAGAACTACACATCAGATGGCTATGTCATAACACCCAACACAATGAGCTTAATGAAGGAACATCTGCAGGTCACAGGTGGACAGGTACGCACAAGGTTTCCACCTGAACCAAATGGTGTGCTGCACATTGGTCATGCCAAAGCTATTAACATAAACTTTGGTTACGCTAAAGCATTTGATGGAATATGTTTCTTGAGATATGATGACACAAATCCAGAAAAAGAAGATCAGAAGTTTGTGGATAACATTAAGGACATGGTCGAATGGCTAGGTGAGAATATGCATGTTATTTTCTTGCATAATAGCTTCCATCTTTTTCATAGTGTTAAATATTTAACAAATGTTAAACTGTTTTTCTGGAATACATTGACTAAGAATATTTAAAGGTTTATTATCTTTGCTACTGTCAGTCTTTATATATAAACGTACAGTCTTCAATATTCGCTATGCACATAACACAAGATCACTTTGTATATGGTGAATGAAAGGTGGCAATTTGGCACAGAGCATATTCTGATTCTCGGCACTGAGACAGCAATGACATTGTTTATGTCCAAATTTCAGTGTCTGATGAATTTGATGCCCCAGCACTGATGCATCAATGTCATCAGGTTGACAAAATTGATTCTCACTGGGCCACTAGCAATCATGATGCAACAAAAAAGGAATGAAGTATTGAGGTCTGGTCAGTATTAACATGGTCTCTGAAATTGCTGTCATATGCACTGCTCTAACAAATTAGTGTAATGCATCTTTAAAGTAACTAAATCTTAACAAAAGAAAGCATATACAATGACGAGGAAGCAACTGAAAAGTTCCTTTCTCTGACATCACACCAATTTAAAACTTTCGAAAGACATTCTTCAGGTATAAATCCAAATAAGTATTACCACATTAAAGTAATCCACAGTAAGTGAAATGTGAATACAGATAACACCAAGCCTAAATCCAAGAGGAATAGAATGCCAATTATCTGCTAATTCCCACACTTTTACAAGAGCCAGTTAGATTTATCCTGGCACTAACAATCATCTTGTCAAGTTGATGGATCAAATGGCATAATTGGTGAAGTTTGAACATGAATATCAATCCTGGTTCAGCACTGAGATTTGGAATATGCATGTAGCTAGACCAATTTATATATATGCACACACACATACATGTACAGGGTGGAACATTTAAGTTGAGACTTACAATATCTCCAAAACTAAGCATTGTAGAAAGAAATGCCTTGAATAAAAGCTATGGCTTGCTGTCTTCGTCACTATTTTTTGGATATTGTTAAATATCCCTTATAAGTGTTAACACAATTGCAAATGCTCACAACACGTGCACAGTTACACGGACTCAAACACACACAAACACAAAACAAATAATCGTACAAATAGGATGATGCAAAATAACTTGTCAGTACACAGGCAATCCCTAAACTGATGTAAATACATTAAGCTGTGACTAAAGGAAGCATTGTTTATAACTGCAGCGACAGCAGAAGATAAGACGTACAGTTCAAGTTACTGTAACAGTATCAACAACAAGGTTTTTGCATCTGTGGTTGCTATGGAAACGTCTTAGTTCTAATTGGTCCTTTTAATTGTTTCTATGATGACTGCTATGACGTATCCATCCCCTCCCACGCTTTCCGCCACGTGGTTAGTAACTGTCAATCACCTTGATTGGCACCGACTATAATATAGATTGCATGTTCTATCAAAATTTACATTTTTCTGCAGAGAATCAGTTAGATAAAGTTCAATGAGAATGAAGAGGATACAAAATTAAAGGCATACATTTTGTCACGCCATATGTTACTCACCTCCATGTTGTGGCGTTAGCATGTCTGCCTCACATTCAAGAGGTCCTGAGTTTGAATCTTGGTTAGGGTGAGTTACCTGGATAAGGATTTTCATATATATCTGACCAAAGCCCTAATTTTAAGGGACTGCAAACAGGTTAGGAAAGTAATAGCCACAATTATTTGACATGGACCCTTTAGAAAACATCTTCAGACTATAAAACTCTTTGACAGCAATCCTTTTTGCCACTTCTGTAAACAATCAGAAACTGCTGAACACTTCCTTTTAGAATGCAATTATCTAGAAAGATGCAGATTTATAATATTTGGAGTACTTTGAGCTCAGGAGAAGAAGATAATAAAAGCTTTATAGGAAAGATCTTAAATCTTTTGAAGAGATGAAGGCAATATGGAGTGCACAAAAAGCCTATGGCTGAGGTGCCTTGTGTCTTCAATGGCTCCCTTAAAAATCAAATCAAATCATGCCATATGTTAATCAAAATTGGGAGCCATTTGAATTTTCAAAATGGAATGGTTATGGGTAAGTGGTGAAACCTAAAATGCAAGTATTACCGGTTTTAAACTTTTCTCTCATCAGTATGCACTCCCCCACCCCCTCTAAATAATTATTGGTTTAGCCAGGGAAATTTTGAAAGTTATCCCAGTATGTATAATGACCAAATTTGCTAAAGCAGATATATTTTCCAGGTTACAAGCCGTACAAAATTACATACTCTTCAGACTACTTCCCTCAGCTGTACGAGTTGGCAGTAAAACTTATCAAGAAAGGGTTGGCATATGTGTGTCACATGAAGCCACACGAGTTGAAGGGGCATGACGTACCAGAGTCAAAGTGGAGGAACAGGTCAATTGAGGAAAATTTACAGGCATTTCAGGACATGAAGAATGGAAAGTTTGCAGAAGGAGAAGCAACACTACGAATGAAGCACACATTAGAGGAAGGGAAACAGGATCCAGTAGCTTACAGAATTAAATACTTTCCCCATCACAGAACAGGAACTACATGGTGTATATATCCTACATATGATTATACACATTGTCTGTGTGATTCACTAGAGAATATTACTCACTCACTCTGCACCAAAGAATTTCAAAGCAGGTAAAGAGAAGAAAATGCATGTATATTTTACCAATGTAATAAAAATATAGAACGCTTATGTAAAAATTAAAACACTAACAACCAACATTGCTATTCAGAAATGAGAATGAGAGAGTAAGCTTAAACAATAGCCAATCACAGCAGAGAACAGAAGAATGTATTAAAATTTCTTATTGTGGCAAGTATGATAATGGGCAAGGAGAGTTTTTTAGTAATTTAATTGAGCTTAGTAAATGTTTGTTGTCATGATAATCCCAGGGATAAAATGCTGGGTTATATGAGTAAAAATGAGTATATAGTATATGCTTCACTTTTTCAAGTAAATACTCAGTTTGATAATAAAAAAAACTTTCGAGTATCTACTTCATTTTGAGAACATACTCAAGTAATGGAAGCAGAGTAGAACATACTCAGGCATCCATCCTACAAGAGTATGTACTCTTATTTGGTATGAATAAAAGGTAGTATATTCTCAGTTTTAGGAGTTCATTCTCCTCTCATGTTGGGCATAGTTGGATGCATACTCACTTCTGAGTATATATTGATTTTTTTTATTTAAAACTAAATATGAAGAGAATGGCACAATTTATGAACTGTATAGTACTCATGGAAAAGTTACAAATATAGCCATTGGCATTAAAGAAGTTTCAAAATCCTACGTTGTTTCAGAAAAACATAACCTAGAAAGAACATTGAAAGTCAACTTCATTAATTAACCTTACTATAAGTGTTAAATTCAGAATCCAGATACCTACTCATAACTTTATAAGAAACCTGTTTCCTTTCTTTTTGCTTATAACCATTTTATTTATTGGTTTTCTAACATTGCCATGAACATTCAAGAAGTTTCAAAATCCTGCCTACTGCTTCGTGAAAACATAACCTAGAAGTATCGCTGAAAGTCAGATTTATTAATTAAGCTTACTAAGTAAAATCCTAACCCCAAAATTCAGTTCTTTAAGAAGTAAGGTTACTTATAACAAAACTGTTTCGTAGAAAAATAGTGTAAACATCTCAGGATTCTAGAAACAGTCTGATTTGAATCTGCATCCATACCCTATAATTATGACTTTAAAATCCGATAATATTTGCCTCATTTATTGATAATAGACCTTTGCCTATTTCATTTTATTTATTGTTTTTGTTAATTTAATTTACAGCTATGCTTTCATGTGTGTTGCTTCAATTAATTTTTCATTTCTTGAAGGACTTAATACTTCTCAAACATTTCTGCTGAAACTTGTTATAAAACACAGGATAATTCCTGAGCAGTTTTGATGGAACAGAACCAAATACAACAAAATCTACCCCTTTAATTCAGAATGCCAAAATATACAGCACCACACACTCAACGAAGCTAGTATATGGTCAAAGAGTGTAGATAACACGAGTATATACTTACAAGATGGCTGTGGGGATGAGTATATACTCGTGTGAGGTAGTAGGCTTTTATTCTTATGAAAACGAGTATGTTCTCATTGAGCTGAGTATATAATCACAGAAAGTGTTCATACTCATGCATACAAACTTTGAGTAAGTACTTGCTTTTTATTCATATGACCCTCTGTGTATCTCTCTTAATTTTTACTTTCTCTACAACATATTTATGGTAGGTTATATCAGACGATGAATGAAATGGGTGAAAGCTGCTCATCCGAGCCCAGGATCCACAGAGCTTAAAGTTACCTGTCATTTGTCTTCTCAGGATAAGCAGAAACTCCAGAAAAAAACTTTATCCAAGTAACTTGCCCTAACCAAGATTCGAACTTGAGACCTCTTGAATGTGAGGTAGACATGCTGCCGTCACACCACAGAGGTGGGCTAAGGTAGAGAATTGTATTCCATACAAAAATTTGATTTTGAGATTTCACCAGACATACATGTACTTACTTCCCTTTGGTTGAATTTTGTATTACAAGGAAATCTCAATATATATGCAAAAACTTACTACTGGAAAAATATAGAGCTCATAAAAATATACAATTTATGTCAAAATTTTCCATATTGTTTAACCCCCTTTCAAAATATTTCACGTTTGCAAGTTTAGATCGTTTCCAAGTGCCATCAAACAGGTGTGCTTGAAAGTTTACAATTCTTATTTCTTCCCCCAATTCTTTTGCTTCCATTGCAAGAGCTGTTACCACGGATAAGCATTTGAATGCTGCCTCTGCATGTTGTAACCATTGTAACTAAGCACTTTTTGATAATTTGAAATCTTTCCCGGGTAAATAGTAACATAACGTGGATAGAAGGATAATTTTTATATGAATACTGTAATATACAGAGAGACTCAATGAACTAACTGCGCAATGTTTTTCCACTGGGCATGTGGACACATGTTTCCTGCTGCCGCTGCAATCAAGATCATGCTACTGGCTTTGCTCTGCTGTACATTGACCATGATATAATGTAGTTCAGTTTGAGTCTGTGTAGTGCACTTGTTATGAGTTATTTATTTTTGTGTCCTGTATTTAGTCACTATTATGGCTTGGTTTATTTTTACTATTGTGTAGTATATATGTATGATTCATGTGTTAACATAGATTGTCTAGTGCAAATACGATTACCTGGTGTAAAGGTTCCAAGCCTTACAACAATCCATAATCTGTATAATAAATTTCAGGCCACAGTAGTGTTCAGTCTAAGAAATCTAAAAGACAGCATAGGGTTACTGAAGAAACATTAGATGACATTGGTCATCATTTGGAGACTTTCCCCCAGAAATTGCTTAGGCATCTTTTATAACAGGCTGGCATTTCATGTGGCTGTGCAAAGAGCTACTAAATTGTTGAATTTAAAACCATATAAAATAACTGGCACATGCTCTTAGCCAGGTGATGCTGTACGTAGATGAGTGGAGTCTCAATAGTGTATACAATGTGAACTAATCCCATATTTAATATTTCTCTCAGGCAAGGTCTGATTCCACCTTCATGGATATGTATGTACACAAAATAATCTTTATTGGAGCTCTGACAAATCTAACATTGTTCATGAAGTACCCTTCAATGATGAAAAAATTGGTGTATGGTGCGCTATGAGTAGAGAACAAATTATAGGACCCATTTTTTCAAGTTAATAGTTGACATCCCCACATATGTGAAAACAATTTTGCCTCCCTTTTAGATTTTTTTTTTTTTTTTTTTTTTCTTTCTTCTCAACAAGGCACTGTCACAGCCCATACAGCCAATATTTTGATGAGAACAATTGAAAGTGTGTTTGAGGAGGACAGTATTATTAGTAGAGATTTGTGGTCCCCCAACCTAACCCCCTGCGACTTTTATCTCTGGGGTAAATTAAAACATAAAGTATAAAAAAAAAACCACACCCTGGAAGAACTAAAACAAAATATACGCCAGGAAACTGCCAGCATTTTGCAACATGAACTACAGCGAGTAATGGATAGTTTCTTAAAGAGATGCCAAAAATGCATGGGCAATGATGTTGGCCAGTTTCAGCACCTCCTTTCATAATGTTTGGTAAAGCCATTAAACATAGTTAAGGGAATTGTATGTTTACATTAGCGTCACTTTATATTAGCCACAGATGGCAATGTGTGCAGCCATCGTAAACCAGAAACACACTGCATAGCCAGTTCATAGTTCATTGGGTCTCCCTGTTTAATGAATATATGTGAATTTTTCATTGGTAGAGAAACCCACTGAATGTATCTCACCGGATTTTTTTTTTTATTTATCATTTCTGTCACTTGTACCTTTTTACATAGTCCAGTCATAAGTTCTGTCCTCTATGTTTGTAGCTCTACAACTTAAAAATAAATGATTTAATGGTATTGTTACAAGTTACCATGGTAGCAGAGTTATTATTCTAAACACATTTGCTTTGTGTAGTTTTGTACATCAACCAATAAAAATGGAATGAGGTGTAAATGAAAACAGAATTGCAGTGATTGCTCCTTATAAATGTGGTAAATTTTGTATTAAAACAACTGAAAATTTCATTAAAATTTGTTTACCGAAGTGTCAAGAAATTCGTTGAATCTTCCTCTCTTGAAGACTTACCAAGATCTGGCAGGCCACATACTATGAGGAGTGGTCAAAGCAGTAAGAGAACAAATACATCGAAAACCAATCCGGAAGCAAAAAATAATGGCCCAAAAGTTAAATGTATCTTCCAAATCCATGTCTTGGATTATCAGAGAAGACCTTCATATGAGAGCTTATCAACAATCAGTGGGACATTTGTTAACCTCGAACCTAAAGAAGATCAGATACGAAAAATAAAGGGCTCTTACAGTGGCATCTCAGAATGGTCATGAAAATATCCTCTTCACAGTAGAGAAGCACAATAAGCAACATGATAAAATGTATGTACAGAGCTCAGAGGAAGCTAAAATATCATCCCCCGTGTCCAGAGAGGGCACCACCCAGCATCAGTGATGGTTTGGTGGGGCGCGTCACATCAAGGAGTAAAATCTCTCCATTTCTGCAAACAAGGAGTAAAAACAGGAGCCAGACGGTACCAAGAGGATATCCTAGAGAGATATGTGAGACCCTTGAACACCACACTCTTCAATGGAAGTAATTGGATCTTTCAGCAAGACTCAGCCCCACCTCACAAGGCTAGAACAACTCAAGCATGGCTCAGGGACAATGTTCCAGAATTCATTGCAGCAGAAGACTGACCCTCTGACAGCCAGACCTGAACCGACTGGACTATAGGCTTTGGGATATTTTGGAGAGTAAGGCCTGTGCTAAACCTCACTCCAGTTTGGAATCTCTAAAGCAAGATCTCTTAAAGGCAGTGCAGGAAATTCCTCCAGATGTCATCCATGCTGCAGTAGCACACTGCCTAACATATTAAGGTTCTGTGTAAAGGCCAGAGGTGATCACTTTGAATGACTTATATACCTACGCCGCTGTATATCCGGCCCTGACGTTTCATGAGGGTAAAGAAAGAGAGAGGTATATATTAGAATGGCCACTTTTAGCAATACTAGCGCTGTGAATTTCCATGCTAAAGGAAGCTATTCTGATTCACTTCAACAGATAAATGGGGACTGTAATTTGATTTCTTTTAAGTCTGTAATAAATATAGTCTACTGTTGTTGCTTAGGGCAAGGCCTGATTCTACCGGCAAGGTTTGCAGTGCTGAGTTGACTCGCACAGCAAAGGGTGGAAGTTGTCTGCTATGACCAATTACAGGCTCCCTCTCTGTGTGCGTACACTGCAGTTTGGGCTGTGTTGCCGATTTTCTTGTAAGTGAAGCACGTGTCGTCAGTACTGTTTGCTTTAGTCCAGGTGAAGTTTGTTTTCTGTGCACATGCGATTTACTGTGTTACCCTTGTTTAAGTTTCCTGTAAATGCTATCTCCATACTTTAAATACTCTAACATACGCAACTATTTCATTATTTGCATTTTACAAAGAGATGGCACAGGTTCAGAGTAGGGATAAGAATTGGCAACACTACCTCTCTCGGTCGTGCTAATGTCAGAGCCGGAGATAAAACAGCGATACTATAGTGTAAGAAATGTTCATCAGTCATTGAATTAAAATATATGTTTTTGTGTGTTTTATTTTAAGACACATTGCTGCTTAATCATAGGACAGAACTTATGACTGGACTGTGTATATCTTTTTATGTTGACTATTTGCTGTAAATTATATTGATAAGAAATTTTAAAAAATGCAGTTGCACATTATTGTTCATTTGGTACAGTGGTTTTTATGGAATGTTTTGTTTACAGGCGATCATCATATTACTGGCTGTGTAATGCATTAGACGTTTACTGTCCAGTGCAGTGGGAATATGGTCGTTTAAACTTGAACTACACAGTGGTGTCAAAAAGGAAAATTCAGAAACTAATTCAGGAAAAGGTTGTTAGAGGTAGTCCTTTTGTGTCATTTCATTTTCTTTATAAACTTGACATTCTGTTGTAACGTTTTAAGATGGATAGCTGCATTATATTAGCTGAAAGGTATACTAAATAATTGCAGGTTGGGATGATCCACGGCTGTTTACATTGACTGCCTTAAGGAGACGAGGGTTCCCAAAGGAAGCCATCAACATGTTCTGTGCTGAGATGGGGGTTACTGGAGCTCAGGTTATGGTGGATCCTACAAAAGTGGAAGCGGTTGTAAGGGATGTTCTCAATGAAACAGCCCCCAGGTAGGAGACAAGTGTTTACTCAAGTATGTATTGTGAAATGCTGCTCCATCTATGGCAAGCAATGTTTGTAAATGAAGTATGCACTGGCTTCTTTCCAGAAGCAGTTATTAGAAACAACAACTACTAGTTAGCAAATGAAAAGCAACATACCTCATTGAAGAAACAATACTGCATAACTGACAAAATGTGAATTATGCAAGGAAAAGAAAAAAGCAAAACACTATGTGAAAGTTACATTTTGCTTCTCAGAAGCTAAACATTAACTTTAAAATACAACAAAGGGATATTTTTAATTTTTTCTGTGAATACGTCAGAAACATGTACTTGAATTAGTTATATTGCACATTTGAGGGTATTTCACTCATTTTGGGGGGGGGGGGGGGGAAATTCAAATTATGCTGTATTAAAAATGAATTGAATTATGTGATTGCTTTTAAATGCTATTTCATTGGTTTAAACAGAAAAGTTACATTTGTCGTAAATTGCACTTGGAATTCCAAGATTAGTAATGTAACAAAACTAAAAAAATATAAATGTCAGTTACACTGTATTGCTTCTTTGATATGTTTCTTTTTCTATTATGTGTGTCTGAATTTAGCTTTGATTTTTAAATTATGTTCAACTATTTAACTGTTTCAAAAGTTATTATTTTTCCGCAGTTCTTGAGAGTAAGCCCTTTGGTGTAACAGCAGTGTATATCAAACCTTGGGATATGTTCCTTTCATGCTGCCTAGGGTGGCATAGTTGCTGAGTAGTGGCTTTCTGTGCCCAAGGTTGTGAGTTCTGTCCCAGCCCAGGGCAATAGCATTTAAGTGTGCTTAAATGTGACAGGCTTACCGACATGTAAAAGAACTCATGCAGGACAAAATTCCCGTAAAGCAAAATGCTCATATAACCTTAGCACTTGCTACTGTTAAATAATTATTACTCTCTCAGATAGAGCAGTTATTTATTATTATTACTCTCTTATGTAGAGGATGGAACATGTTTTATGGATATGTATCCAGAAGTACTTCATTATATAACTGTTCCCCATTATTCCATGTACGTGTTATGATGTGTAAAGTATTAGTACCTGCATGGAATCTCATAATAGCTATTGTGTAACCTCACCCCACATCAGAATAAATTACAAATGGAGATGGAATGATGTCACTACTCATAGTTGCCAGCATATGTTTTTGTTTTAACAATGTGTTTTTATGTATCCAAAGCATCATTGTTGTACTAGCCCCAAAACAATATCAGCATGGGTTGTTACATGTACCCATACTAATGGGGGGGAGGAAGTTGCTATATTGTCCATAGACTTATACAAGTTTCAGACATTGTCAAGGAATCTACATTTACAATTTTCACTTATTGTATAGTACTATAGTATTTACATTTTTACATTTCTTTACAATAGATTTCTATTTACTATAATAAGCTAAAGTTCGTCTAACCTATATCAACATTTGTGTGTTAGGTAGTTTTAAGTTCGCTTTTAAATCTCTTTCCTTTGTGTAATTTAACAGTCATTGGTAGTTTATTGTACAAAATCAGTCCTTTGATTAATGGATCCTTACACGTAGATTTGAGGTTAACTTGCTCTCTGTGGTAATCGTCCTTACCTCTAGTATCGCGGCTATAAAGCATACTGTTACATAACCCATTATTTCCTTCTCTGTTGCAATAACTATTACCTTATACAGATATAATCCTACCACAGTAAGAAGTTTATTTTCTCTGAAAACATTTCTACACAAGTCTGTGTTAGTTAGACCATATATACATCGTAAACATTTTTTCTGTAATACCAAAACCCTATTCGTGTTAGAAATACTGGCACTTCCCCATAATTCTATACCATAGGAGATATAGGGGTAAATGATTCCAAAGTATAAAATTTGTAGCATTTTTTTTTGTCTAGGTACATATAATAGTTGTCTTATTGCGTATATATTGGAGCTGATTTTATTACATATGTAGTCAACATGAACTTCCCATGTTAGTTTATCATCTATGTGTATGCCTAAGAATTTGTGATTGTCGACTTTTTTAATTTTATTATTATTTAAAAATACAGCAAGATCAGCTTCTTTATTCACTTGGCGATGTTCAAATAGGATCAATTTACTTTTCTTAGAGTTTATTTTTAGATTAATGTTTTTAGGTAGTTTGACAACCGCTTTATGGAGTGGGACATTGTTGCTTCTAATTGATTATGAGATTTATCAAAACAAATCATAGATGTGTCATCTGCATAAGATATAACAGTGTCGGTCGTATAATCTGGCAAATTATTTACATATATTAGGTATAGTAGTGGCCCCAGAACAGATCCTTGTGGTACTCCAGTTGTCACAACTTTTTGTTCAGAGGTAAACTTTATGATTTTTGTGCCAATTTTATGTTTTATTTCGGTAGAACCTTTTCTATTACTTAGATAGGACTTTATAATATTTAGCATTTTGCCTCTTATGCCATAGGATTCTAATTTATATAACAATGTTCGATGTGAAACACAATCAAATGCCTTGGACAGATCAATAAATATTCCTGCTGTATCCATATCCTTATCAAGATTTTCCAAAATGTTATGTACAAACTCAGTTCAGCTGTAATCGTTGACAGTCCTTTTCTAAACCCATGCTGATGGCAATTTAATATATTATATCTCTTCAAGAAGTCAGTCAGTGTAACTAAAAGTATTTTTTCAAAAACTTTTCCAAACACAGAGGTTAACGTTATTGGCCTATAGTTGTTGATATCGCTTTTATCTCCCTTTTTGTACACAGGTTTTATAATACCTAATTTTAAACAGTTTGAAAAGACTTCTTCATTAATGGAGCTTTTATTAAATGATTTATAATTGTTGCGAGGGAGTTGATACACTTTTTCAATATTTTGGTGGATATGTCATCCCACCCTAGGACGACTGATCTTTAAATGAACCTATTATTTCTTTTATTTCCTTTACACTAGTATTACTCATGAAGATAAGAGTTAACCATGTTATTCTGTATCTGTATGTTGTTATCTTCTAGTAAATTACTCCTAGTGCCAATAGTTACAAAGTGGTTGTTGAATATACTACTTATGTTAACAGGATCATATACATATTCACTTTCATGTAGTAGCTTAAAATTTTCACTGACATTACTTTGTGTAAAAATTCTGCCCTTTACTAAGTCCCAAACTGCTTTGTTTATGTCGTTGGAACTATTTAACTTTTGTTTATAATGCTGTGATTTTAGGTTGGTTAATGCTCTGTGATACTCTTTTTTAACTGCCTATATCTTTCTCTGTGCCCTTCAGTTTTTGTCATATTGTGCAATTCATAAGCGCTTTTCATTTTATTGCGCAAAACATGAATTTCAACAGGTAGTTTTAATTTCTTTTCAGGCTTCATTTTAATGGTCTTTCTTATAATAGGACAATTAGTACTGTAGTAGGAAATTAAAGTTGTAATAAATATTTCCCATTTTTCATTACTAATGTACTCCACATACACCTTTGCCCAAGTTTCCATTTCTAGTAAATTATTAAGCTTATTTATATTCTCTTCAGATATGTTTCTAAATTCAAGAATCACGTCTTCATTATAAGTTGCAACAAAATCATATATATATATATATATATATATATATTGTGTAGTAACTTGTTTTTATATTTGTACAAATGTGGTCAATTATAGTAGCAGATTGTGCAATTACCCTTGTTGGTTCTTTTACCACATCATGTAGGTTGTGGGATTTTATTATGTCAATAAAGCTACAATAATCTCTATTAGTATTATCTGCATTAATGTTGATATCTCCTAGGATTGTCAATTTAATTTCTTTGCTCATTAATTTATTAAGAATTCCATCTAGGTGTTCTAGAAAATCATGAACTGGTGTATTTGGTGACCTATAAACACCCAAGATAATGTAGACTTGCTTCTCATTACATGTCTTAATTGCGGCAATCTCAATGATTTTTTCAATACTCAATTTATGAACCCACTCTATGGCTTGGAATTTTACATTATTTGCAACATATATTGCAACGTCACCACCCTTATGTTTTTGTCTACAGAAACTGTTAGCTAGCTTGAAATTTGGAATCTTACATAGGGTTATATTACTGTCCCTGAGCCCATGTTCTATAATTACAGCTACCTGAGGTCTTACCTCATCTAAAACTACTTCTAAGGCCTGCATTTTTTTACTCAGATACTGAACATTTTGATGAAATGCTATAAATATTTTATTTATGTGAGGTCTTGTTTCCTTCAATGCTGGGGGTTTTCCGAGGGAGCCATTTTGAGCCCTTCCTTGTAAGGGTCAGTTGTACAATGTCCTGATAAGCTTGCTTATAGTTATTCTCCAAATAAAATTTTCTGGCTGATTAGCAACACACTCATTCTACAATCACACAGCTTCCCCATGATAGCAACCCTATAGAATAATCTATGATTGTTAAATTTGCTGTTCTGAATTCGGCGGAAGTGCCACAATTACAATGGTATATGAATTAACCCCATTGCCAACAGGCAGTATATTCCAAAGGTAAAAGGCCACCAATATGACCATTGCAGTTAAAGGCAGAGTATAAATGAAAAAAAAAAAAACAACAACAACAAAGTGAAAGTTAGTTACTTCCATTTTTGTCATCGTTTTAGAATAAAATGGAAGTGATGTGAAGCAGGGCTCAAAACTTCACTCATGATAACTGTGGAAGACAGTTATAAAAGGTCTGATGCAGTAACCTGGAGGGGGAAAAATGCTGGGAGACGATCGCGTCAGAGTTCTTACCTCCATAGTGGTAACTATTTGGTGAAGTATTTCTCGTGAAGTTTCCTTATGCTCCTCCTGCTAAGCCAAAATCTATATTATAATAATGTTATAAAGAAAGAAAATTTATATGTATAAGGGTTAATCTTAAAAACCACACAACCGATTTTGATGATTCTTTCACCATTGAAAAGCCCAAATCTTTGCGACAGACATGGATTAAAAACACCTTAAAATTTAAATTCATAAATTACTAAATACTGTGTATTAGAATACAAACAAATTGGAGTTATAAAAGAACATACTTGCTGCAAAGATGTCAGGGAAGAGGTTAAGGAAGTCAGAGCTTCTGCTTGTGTGAATATCAGAATTTTTCATTTGTTATTAGGAATAGGTGGGCCTGTATGAAATTACAATTATAAGCGATAAAGGGAAGGAGTAACCTTAAAATCTTCTAGATGATTGTACAATGATTTCATGAAGAACAGCTGGAGGTATATGAAATTAATTAAGATGTCATTCGAGTTTAAAAAGCTACCTGTAAAATGTCAGATAAGCCATCTGATGTTTTATAAAAGCATACTTATAAAATTTGTCTGTCCAATGTTTAGAAATAATTTTGTCTCTCTCTTATGACCTTAGGCTTTCTCCTATTATACAGAAACCTACAATTCTGTCATGATTACTATTGATAGTAATAAGAATTGTAACATTCGTGAACGTGAAAACTTGTTGTCAGATAATGGACGTATCAGCTACTCCAGTTAGCCGAAAACTTATTGGCAAAAATATCTTCCAACAGTGCTATCCAGAGATTGTAAAATGACATTCGCTAAGAAATCTGGTACATAACTTTATCAATGTAATATTTTTATTTCATGATGGCAGTGCATGATACAATACGAGGGTGGTCTGAAAAGTTTCCGACCTAATAAAGATACAAGACATTTTTTCAGTTTTTTTTTTTTTTTTTTTTTTTTTTTTAATTTTTCAACATAGTCTCCTTGTAACTCTACATACTTCTCCCAGCGATGCTCCCATCTCTGTAACCCGTCCAAATAGTACTCAGTGTTTTTCTCTGCAAAATAATTGTTCATGAAGGTGATTGCCTCTTCATTTGCCGAAAATCTCTGTCCTCCGAGCGCAATTTTCAGATAAGGGAACAAAAAGAAGTCGCTTGGGGCTAGATCTGTTGAGAAAGGCGGATGGTCAAGCAGTTCAAACCGTAATTCGTGGATTTTCGCCATTGCAACTGCTGAGGTTGTCTTGGTAAAACAGGATTTTGTTTTTCCGCAAGTTCTGCCTTCAGCTTGTCAAGTAATGATGCGTAGTATGCTCCTGTAATGGTTTTTCCTTTTTGAAGATAATCGATTAAAATAACTTCATGACTATCCCAAAAAAACAGTCGCCATCACTTTCCAGCCGAAAAAACAGTTTTTGCTTTTTTTGGAGCCGGTTCCCCCTTTTCAGTCCACTGTTTGGACTGCATTTTGGCGTATAATGGTGTATCCAAGTTTCATCTACAGTAATTAATCGGCGCCAAAACTCAGATTTATTGTGCCTAAACTGCGCCAACAGAGCGTTGGAAATGTTCATTCGAACACGTTTTTGGTCAAACTTGAGCAAACGCGGCACCCAACACGCGGACAGCTTTCACATATCTAAATGTTGATTTAATGTGTGACAAACACATTCTTTTGACATGTTCATAGCCTCTGCTATCTCTTTCACTTTAATTCGGTGGTCATCTAGCACCATTTGGTGAACTTTGGCGATGTTTTCATCGGTAGTTGCAATTTTTGGACGTCCCGAACTTTCATCATCTCCCAAGCTCTTACGGCCCCGTTTAAATTCAGCTGCCCAAAATTTCACTGGTAAATGATGGTGCAGAGTCCCCATACACAGAATCCAACTCATCTTTGATTTGCGTAGGCGTATTGCCTTTCAAAAACAAATGTTTAATGACAGCTCGATACTCGATTTTGTCCATTTTCATAAAAACACTCACATCACCTCACTCAAACGACTGTTACATAACAACTGAGTGTCCAAAATGGCTGAAACTTTGGTGAATAACTGTCAACAGATGAGCAACAAAATTCACTAGCTTTTATTTATGAGTGTTGCTATCTTCATGTTGAGGTCGCAAACTTTTCAGACCACCCTCGTACAAGCAGAGCTGCACCATGGCCCACATTTTCATTCTCTACATAAGAAGAACTTGCACCAAATTCCTGACGTACCTCTTTGTTACATTTTGTATATTTGCATCTTTTAATTGCAGGGCGATGGTTGTGATGGATCCCCTTTTAGTGACGATAGTAAACTTTCCAAGTGATGCACCTAAAGAAGTGGAAATTCCTAATTTCCCAAACAAACCAGAGAAAGGTCATCACAGAGTTCCTTTTGGAAGCAAACTTTATATTGACAGAAGCGACTTTAAAGAGGTAAGTGTGAAAATCCTAAGGCTGGCTCCCATGTATGCGTTGCTTCATGAAACAAACTGGGATATTTCTCCAGTAGATCTATAGATTTTTCATTATATAGAGTGCTCAAGTATTTTTGGGATCTAAATTATAATAATAGGCCTAATCTGTGACCAAAACAATGACATAGTAAGCATGTATGCTGTTTTAAAATAGGACAGATGCCATTTTAGTTTCTAAAGTTTTGCTGCATAAAAAGAATGTGATAAAGTATTGTTAATCTACCTACCATTATTAAAAAAAAAAAAAAAAAAGTAACATGAAAAACAAGAACAAAAAAATTTAAAAAAAGAGAAATTTGATCTCAAACAGACTATAAGTAAAAGTAGAAAGTTAAGGCCCTGTACTATGATCGCAATGTTTAAAATTATCCTAAAGTTTGCACATTTATCAGAAAGCAGCATTGAAAATGCACACTACAGCCATGTTGCCATACTTGGCCTGCAGTAATTCTGTAAGATGAATTTTATCTTCTCACAAATACTGAATCTTTCATGTAATTGCAAAAAACAAACATGTTCCCTAGGCATATCCATTTGAGTTGCACTAAACAAATTTGCCATTAATAAATCAAGTTTTAAAATTCAAATGAGTTTCGTATATATTGTAATGAAAAGAAGCTAGAAACAGTGATGTGTATGAATTTATTTAAAGGTGAGTCGGAATTGTTACACTAACATCACTTAAGTTTACTCACTTAACATGTTTCGGGAAACCGTTGTTCCCATCCTCAGAAGGTTAATTCGACTGGCCCGTGTTGTTGGTGTTTCCATTTTTTGGACTGGATCCTGTGGTGGAGAAATGTACTTCCAGAGAGGATTTGGTGGCGGCAAATCAAAATTCATTAGATTTGTGTTGTGTTTTAGAATGGTGATCTTCTCCCATGCATCTAATTCGGCTGCAAATTTGGCTGGTTTGACTAATGTAATATTGGGTTTGATGTTGTGATTAGTGATCCAAAAATGGTGTGAAACTGCAGATTTGTCCATTTGTTTGTATTTAATACATCTCATGTGCTCCTTTAGCCTAGTTTCTAAGTTTCTTTTTGTCTTACCTATGTATACTTTATTGCAATCTGAACAATTGATTTTATAGATTCCAGATTTTTTGTCTTGTGGAATGGGGTCTTTTAACTTGTTACAAAGTAATTTCTCTATGTTAAATTTGTTCTGTGGAGCTAGGCTCATGTTATGTTTCATGAAAATCTTCTTAAATTTGTGAAATGTTCCTGGGTGGTATGTGAATTTCTTGAACTTTAGCTCTTTATCTTGCTGGCTGAGATTTGTTGTGTTTCTGATGTGCATCTGTCGTTTGAATTTTGCAATTTTTTTGTCAATAGTTGCTTTGTTGTACCCATTATGTATTGCTGTGTCTACTATATGCTGGTATTCTAACTGGTATTCTTTTTTATTTAAGGGGGTATATACCAGTCTATGTGTTAGGCTGTTTAGTACTGCATGTTTGTGTGTGGTTGGATTGAAACTCTTATTTTTTATGTAATTAGTAGAGTGTGTTGGCTTCCTGTATATGCCAAAGGTTAGGTTCTTTTGTTCTCTGATGATTTTTAGGTCTAAAAATGGTAGCATGCCTTCTTTTTCTATTTCTATGGTGAATTTTATTGATTGGTTCTGTAGGTTTAGTAAGGCTAAGGAGTCTTGTATGAACCTATTAGGGACAACAGCGAAGATGTCGTCAACATATCTGTGCCAAACTTTAAACATGTATGGAAAGGAAGTTGTTATGTGTGTTTCTAAGTAGCTCATAAATAAATCTGCCAAGAAGGGTGAAAGTTGGTTGCCCATGGTTAGACCAGTTGGTTGTTCATAGAACTTCTTATTGAAACTAAAACAATTTTGTGCAATGCATAACTTGGTAAGGTGTATGAGGTCTTCTATTTCTTCTTCAAGTAGGTTAGTCTGCTGTAGCCATTTCTTTAATTGACGCAGGAGTTGATCTGTAGGGACACTTGGAAATAGTGCAGTGACATCAAAGGAAACTAATCTGTCTTCTGGTTCGAGTTCCAGGGATTTTATCTTCTGTATTAAATCTTCTGAATTCATTATGTTTTTGCTATTGAATTTTGGTAGTGAAGAGAATCTCTGTACTAACCATTTTGCCAGTTTGTAGGTAGGAGAATCAATATTGCTGACGATTGGTCTCATCTTATTACCCGGTTTGTGTATTTTAGGTAGAGCATACATTCTTGGTAAAGTGGGGTGGTCTGGTTTTAATCTAGATTTATCAGTGTCTGTTATAGTTTTGCTTTCCTGGATGGTTTGATTGAAGGCTTTTAAATGTGATTTTAATGGGTCTTCTTGAATTTGTATGTAATTTTCTTGTTGCAGCATATTTTCTACTCTGGCAATATAATCATCTTTTTGCAGTACAACTAGTTTATTTCCCTTGTCAGCTTTTGTGTATACTACTGGTTTTGATTTTAATGTTTTGATCACATGTTTGGTTAGGAAATTGTTATGTTTATCTGCTTGTATTTCTTGGAGAACCATTTCACATTCTTTTTTACTTTCTCTACTACGTATAGTAAGTAGGGGAAGTATTGCATTCCACCCAAAAATTCGATACCGAGATTTCATCGGAAATACATGTTTTGAGACCTCCTGAATCCAAAAAAAGCATTTTTGGAAACATGTCCGTGTGTGTGTGTGTGTGTGTCTGTGTGTGTATCTGTGTGTGTGTCTGTGAACAGCATAACTCAAAAACTAACAGTCGGATAAACACCAAACTTGGTATTTACGTTCAGTATCTTCCAGAGATGCGACACGAAGATTTTCAAGAAAATCCCCCCACCCCAGACTACCCTTTACATGGAACATTTTTCGAAAATTTTTATTTTCTCAAAAATGGCTCTAACAATTTTGATGAAAATATCATATGTTTAAGATAATGTCATGAGAAATGAAATGTATATCTCGAAATTTCTTGGAATGTCTACAAAAGTATTCTTCATTATGAACGACTTTTGCATAACTGGTAAACCATAAGAGATAGACAAAATTTTACTGCACAAAAAATGTAGATCGCGTTAAAATACACAACTTATATCATATACATTTTTTTTGTTGAGTGAACCGTTTTCGAGATATTGCTTGTTATTTCCTTAAATTTTCCAATACTTACACTTTTTCTCAAATTCGTTATTCATTTTTTTATGTCCTGGACATGCAAAGAGAATGGAATGCGCCACATAGCAACCAGCGATAAAATATTTGACTATCGCTTAAAAGCTACCATATTCCCCTTGCATCTACAAGAAAATTACAAATAAGATGGACATCTCGATATCTCGATTAATATGAAGCATATGGAGAATAGGCGTTTGTAAAAATAGATTGTACAAGAGTAGAGAAAGTCATGTGAGTGTAACACATCAGATTTTTTATAGTGGTTTTACTATTTTCATTTAGGTTGTAAGTAGCAATCTCAATGTCTGCGACTATTTCATCGGTTGTTTTTGTGTAGCCAACACATGTTTTTAGGCCAAGGTTTAATACCGATAATTCCGCTTTGGTGAAAGTTACATTTGAAAGATTAATTACGTCTGGGTATGGCGTCGTTTTTTCATTTTTTAGGTTAGGTTTATATGAATGTTGCTTCCGGCGTAGTATGTCTAGTTTTTTCTTTAATTTCAGCGTTTTTGTTTTCATCCTGTAGCTAAGAATGGTGAGGAATTTTGATTGCAAATTTTGCCACTACTAGACATACTACGCCGGAAGCAACATTCATATAAACCTAACCTAAAAAATGAAAAAACGACGCCATACCCAGACGTAATTAATCTTTCAAATGTAACTTTCACCAAAGCGGAATTATCGGTATTAAACCTTGGCCTAAAAACATGTGTTGGCTACACAAAAACAACCGATGAAATAGTCGCAGACATTGAGATTGCTACTTACAACCTAAATGAAAATAGTAAAACCACTACAAAAAAAGAATGTGAAATGGTTCTCCAAGAAATACAAGCAGATAAACATAACAATTTCCCAACCAAACATGTGATCAAAACATTAAAATCAAAACCAGTAGTATACACAAGGGAAATAAACTAGTTGTACTGCAAAAAGATGATTATATTGCCAGAGTAGAAAATATGCTGCAACAAGAAAATTACATACAAATTCAAGAAGACCCATTAAAATCACATTTAAAAGCCTTCAATCAAACCATCCAGGAAAGCAAAACTATAACAGACACTGATAAATCTAGATTAAAACCAGACCACCCCACTTTACCAAGAATGTATGCTCTACCTAAAATACACAAACCGGGTAATAAGATGAGACCAATCGTCAGCAATATTGATTCTCCTACCTACAAACTGGCAAAATGGTTAGTACAGAGATTCTCTTCACTACCAAAATTCAATAGCAAAAACATAATGAATTCAGAAGATTTAATACAGAAGATAAAATCCCTGGAACTCGAACCAGAAGACAGATTAGTTTCCTTTGATGTCACTGCACTATTTCCAAGTGTCCCTGCAGATCAACTCCTGCGTCAATTAAAGAAATGGCTACAGCAGACTAACCTACTTGAAGAAGAAATAGAAGACCTCATACACCTTACCAAGTTATGCATTGCACAAAATTGTTTTAGTTTCAATAAGAAGTTCTATCAACAACCAACTGGTCTAACCATGGGCAACCCACTTTCACCCTTCTTGGCAGATTTATTTATGAGCTACTTAGAAACACACATAACAACTTCCTTTCCATACATGTTTAAAGTTTGGCACAGATATGTTGACGACATCTTCGCTGTTGTCCCTAATAGGTTCATACAAGACTCCTTAGCCTTACTAAACCTACAGAACCAATCAATAAAATTCACCATAGAAATAGAAAAAGAAGGCATGCTACCATTTTTAGACCTAAAAATCATCAGAGAACAAAAGAACCTAACCTTTGGCATATACAGGAAGCCAACACACTCTACTAATTACATAAAAAATAAGAGTTTCAATCCAACCACACACAAACATGCAGTACTAAACAGCCTAACACATAGACTGGTATATACCCCCTTAAATAAAAAAGAATACCAGTTAGAATACCAGCATATAGTAGACACAGCAATACATAATGGGTACAACAAAGCAACTATTGACAAAAAAATTGCAAAATTCAAACGACAGATGCACATCAGAAACACAACAAATCTCATCCAACAAGATAAAGAGCTAAAGTTCAAGAAATTCACATACCACCCAGGAACATTTCACAAATTTAAGAAGATTTTCATGAAACATAACATGAGCCTAGCTCCACAGAACAAATTTAACATAGAGAAATTACTTTGTAACAAGTTAAAAGACCCCATTCCACAAGACAAAAAATCTGGAATCTATAAAATCAATTGTTCAGATTGCAATAAAGTATACATAGGTAAGACAAAAAGAAACTTAGAAACTAGGCTAAAGGAGCACATGAGATGTATTAAATACAAACAAATGGACAAATCTGCAGTTTCACACCATTTTTGGATCACTAATCACAACATCAAACCCAATATTACATTAGTCAAACCAGCCAAATTTGCAGCCGAATTAGATGCATGGGAGAAGATCACCATTCTAAAACACAACACAAATCTAATGAATTTTGATTTGCCGCCACCAAATCCTCTCTGGAAGTACATTTCTCCACCACAGGATCCAGTCCAAAAAATGGAAACACCAACAACACGGGCCAGTCGAATTAACCTTCTGAGGATGGGAACAACGGTTTCCCGAAACATGTTAAGTGAGTAAACTTAAGTGATGTTAGTGTAACAATTCCGACTCACCTTTAAATAAATTCAAATGAGTTTGTTTGTTTCATAATCAAATATACTAGGCTTAGAATTCTAATTTAGATGAAAGGAACATATAAGGTATATTTTTTTAAGTAAGTATGATTTTGAAATTTGGTCACTGCAGTGCTGCGGGCCATTCCATGCATGTGCATTGAGTACCTGCATGTGTTCTCTAGCTACAGATGCCGCTATCTTTATGTCTATTTGTGAATATATTAAAATGCCTCAGTCAATTGAAAATCCTGCCAACTGTGAAATACACTTTCTCATTCATTTTCTTAATGCAAAAGATGTGAAAGTGGTTGAAATTAATTGGCAGATCATTGAAGCATATGGAGAAAACATTAAGGGTGAAGGAATGGTAAGAAAATGGGTGAGCATTTAAAGCTGGCCACACAACTGTGCATGATGAGGATTGAAGTGGAGACCTTCTGTGATTCTTGGAGACTTGGTGCAAAAAGTTGTGGAAAAGTTCGGGAGAGCAAACACTTTACAATTTCATCTATATCTTGTGAGTTTCCTCAAGTTTCATGAAGTGTTCTTTATAGTATTGTGACAGAACACTCAAAATGGCCGTGTTGCAGTGATACCAAATCAGGCGGCAGATTTTTATGAGGATGGAATTCAAAAGCTGGTTTTATGATACAAGTGCCTTAATGTTGGTGGAACTTTTATGTTGAAAAGTAGATTAAAGTACAGGTTTCGTTTAACAATAAAATTTATAAAAAAATGTACACTTGTGTGTTTTTAATTTCAAAACGGTACTTGAAAAATACACCTGGTACTATGACAGCACTAGAATTTCAATAAAATAGTTTAAGAGCAGTGGGTTGAAATAAGACTTAAAAGCATATGAGATGCATTTACCAAAAACAGATGGATAAATCAGCAGTAGCACATCATTTCTGGTCTTCAAACCATGAAATCACTCCAAACATAAAAATCTTAAAACCAATCAACAGCAGCAATGAATTGGACATCTGGGAAAAAATGCATA
Source organism: Deroplatys truncata (assembly GCA_030765065.1). Lineage (NCBI taxonomy): Eukaryota > Metazoa > Arthropoda > Insecta > Mantodea > Mantidae > Deroplatys > Deroplatys truncata. The sequence continues at coordinate 65,167,502 of CM060978.1, read as the reverse complement.
TCATCAAACACAGGAATCACATAATGAATTTCAAACTACCGCCAGTCAGCAGCCTTTGGAGGTTCATCAGCCACACATTCTCCAGGCAATAACTGGCAAAATCAGTTGAAAACATGCTGACGATGGGAGCAAACCATTCTCCCGAAATGCATTCAAGTAAGAACATTTTAGTGATGTAGTGTAACAACCCTCAACTCTCTCTATTTTAAAAGAAATTCACGTTGATAAGTAAAGAACAAAGGGAGTATTGCATGGGTACGAACATATGTGTGGAGATTAAAAGCAGTAAGGAAAGGTTTTCCACAGAATCGTCCAATATGTGGAGAAAAGGAAGACATGGAACTTTGGAGGAAAGAGTGTTTAAATGAAAAATGTTTTAATTTAAATAGAAAGATAGCTTTAATTCAACTCTTCAGCAAAGAAAGTTCGAATGCAGGGCAGTTCTTAATTAAAATTAAAAATAATTGGAACTGGGTACTAAGAAGGGAACAAAATCAATCATCATTTTAAGAGTAGTTAAAGATGAATGTTTAGTTAAAAAGGAAATTTGTTATATGAATATGGCAAGCTAAGAGCCTGGGCTAAATGCTTAACCATATTCTTTGCAAATTGCTTAGCAGAAACAAATAATTATAGATAAGGGAAAAAGCAAAAGACTCATGAAATAGCAGAAAAACAATTTAAATGGAATATAATGGGTCTTCTGATGGATCTTAAATGTCTCCAAGGGCTAACCCAAATATATTTGAACATCCAGTACAGTTCTAATCCTAGCCATAGCTCAACTTTACATGTGACGTGAGATTTCTTTTACGTCCAACATCTGTGGCATATTTTTTCGAAGTACAGCTTCACATTGTTTGGTGTGATATGTATTTAGAATTATTTATTTGTACGGTTTCTTGTTGGAAAACGTTTTATTAACATAATTTATTTATTTATTTACATACTGCGCTTGTAGCCATATAGAAGAGTGCAGGGCAGCCAAATTCTCCATTTTGCATCACTCAAAGTAATGCAGCCAACACTTTTTTTGTCACTAAATTACGCTAATTATATACATTGTTCCTAAATTATGCTGACTAGCTATGTACACTGAATACTAACTCGTTAATTTAACTATGCCGAGCCTAAACTTTAACTAAACCTAATCATTACACCACGGGTTAAGACTCGCCTAATGTCTTCCATTAGTTCATGGAAAGGGCCTGTTGAGTAGTTCTTGGTGTCAGGATGCCACAAATACTGACAAATGTGAGCATCTAGGTGTTCTCTGTATCTCAGAAGTAAACGACAGATCCGTCTTATTAACCGGACAAGCTATTTCTAAATGTTTTGTTATTTGCAAGAATATTTCCAAGAACATACAAACCTTGCATCTCACACTACAATAAATTCTACTTCCCTGCATGACCGTGATTGTAAAGAAATAAAACCTGAGAGAAAGCATGGTCAGAACTTTTCAGAGGTTGGCTATGGTTGTTATAAATGAAGCACATGTTGGCTGCTTTGCAAGAAGCAACAAAACATAATGTCATCAGTCATGCGCATTGGAGAACCTTCGGACTTAGAAAATTTCTCACGTCACATGTTCGAAAGCATCTCCCCTAGCCATTATTGTGTATGAAAACTAATTATTTCTGTGAGCTTTATTCACTGAGTGAACTATTTCACATTGTAGGTAACTTCAGCCAATGAAGATTTCCGTCGACTAACCACTACCCAAGCCGTTGGACTGCGGCAAGCTCCCTATATCATACTGGTAAAGAATGTGAAGAAGGATGAGTCAGGGAGTGTTGTTGAGATAGAAGTTACTTGTGAAAGGACAACACAAGAAAACAAACCTAAAGCATTCATTCAGTGGGTTGCGGAACCTGTGAATGTGGAGCTGCGCATGTATGACAGATTGTAAGTATGTGATCACAGTATTATGCAACTCCTATTTGTATTGATGCTCCAATCTTGCTAATGGCTTGGTTGAAAATACCTCACCCATAAGGGAATGTGTAATTTCCTTAGCAGTCGTATAAAAGATTTTCATACTTAATAATTTATTCTGATTGTTTGCATAAGGTGGAGAAAGGTTAGGACTCAACTAAAACATTTAGTATCAGAATTTCTTTGGAAATAGTATTTAGAAGGGCTCTGAGTACAATAGAATCATTTTTTAAAAAATTCTGTTTTACAAACTATTCTTACAAAAGCTTATTCTTTTTGTTAATTGAGATGAGCTTTCATTACACGTTTTGTAGAAGTTACATGAAGGATATAGATGCTTAAGTGAGTCATATTTTTAAAAAGTGGATCATAATGTGATTGCTTTGATATTTCATAGTCTTTGTAAGACCGCAAGAAAAAACAAATAACAACTTTCCACTTGTGAAAAGCATAAGTATTTGAAAATTCAAACCAATAACAAAGTATATCTCAGAGACGGTTAATGCCATTAATACCACAAAAGTTTTTTATTTTTTGTAAATGTTGTCCAATTGTACAAAAGTTATTCAAAATGAAGAGGATTTAGACTATTCCTAAAAATTTAAGATGATTTTATTTGTCATGCAAATATATTAAACATATGCTTATTTTAATCAAACCTGTTAGAGCCATTTAAAAAAAAATTAACAATAAAGAAAATTTTTCCATTTAAAGGGTAGTTTGATTTTGGGGGATTTTCTTGAAAATACCAAGTTTGGTATTTAATCAACTTTCAATTTAGGTTTTGAGTTATGCTGATCACACACACAGACTTTTTTTTTCTAAAACTGCTCTCTTCTTGAGTTCAGGGACTCTCAAAATTTAAATCTCTGTGTCGAATTTTTGAATGGAATGAATACTTCCTCTACTTACTATAGGTAATAGTAGAGAAAATAATAAGCTAGATTGCCTCTGTGATCAAATGATTGGTGTACTGGCTTCTGAACTCAGAGGTCCCAGGTTTGCTTCCTGGATAGGGTGAGAGTATTTTTCTTTAGCTTAAATATTGCCTACCCTCTGCAAAGTCTGAAAATATGATTGGGGGACTGAATTTGAATGCATTTCTTGGTAAAAAATGAATAAATAAAGCAAAAAGATAAGAAAACCCTTATATCTGAGTTGTCACCCATCAGCTGTTTTTCAAGTTCTTCTTTTACTTCACAATTTTAAGCTGTTTAGCCTGTTACGGCTCCAAAATCTTGTTGTGTCCATCTCTTTTTTGGTCGTCCTGGGTTTCTGTATTCTTGGGGCCTGTAGTTATTAGTTGCTCGGGGTAACCTATTTAATGACATTCACATCCTAGAAAATTAAATATTGACACAAGTTTCTGTTTCTCAAGTTAAAATATCCAAAATAATAATAATAATAATAATAATAATAATAATAATAATAATAATAATAATAATAATAATAATTATTATTATTATTATTATTATTATTATTATTATTTTATTGCAGTCAATAAGAGCATCTGACACTGTCATATCTATACAATATTTACAAAATAATCATTAATAATATTTACATAGACATATCCATTATAATTCAGTAATGTTATAACAAGCGTTTCTCTATTAGGAATGATTTTAGAACAGGTTTAAATTTTGAGTTTATGTATTCTTAATAGCCAACGGTAATTTATTATACAATATAGCTCCTATTTTCTATGGGTCCTTATTGGTTTCAGTTTTATTCATGCTCACCCTATGGTAATCATTTACCTTCCTTGTATCCTTCGTTTGACAGTCTTTATTGAGTATGTTAAATTGCTTTTTAACTTTAACAAGTATAAAGTTTTGAACACAGACAGTAAAACTCCATTAGGATATTTTGTGTTACAAATGTTTTTCAACAGGATTGTTGAAACTGAATGTTGTACATATTTCTTCCTTCTTCTTCTTCTTCTTCTTCTTCTTCTTCTTCTTCTTATTATTATTATTATTATTATTATTATTATTATTATTATTATTATTATTATTATTATTATTATTATTATTATTATTATTATTACAACTTGTCCATATTGGAAGTATCATAATTTTCATTATTCACACTCTCACTCACTGGGTTGGAATAAGAAATGCATATCTTTAATTTTCTAATCTGGGAAAGCATAATGGTAGAGCAAAACTTAGCACAGGCAAAATTTAGATCATGTAAAGATAACCTGTTCAGGGTAAATAAACAATTTTGTGATACTGAGTATTTCTGAAAATCTGCTGTTGCTTGTTTAAATTCTCTCCCATTTTTACTTTCTCTATTACGTATTATAGGGGAAGTATTGTATTCCACCCAAAAATTCGATACTGAGATTTCACCAGAAATATATGTTTTGAGGCCCCCTGAATCCAAAAACAGCATTTTTGGAAATGTCCGTGTCTGTGTGTCTCAGGAAGGAACAGTTGGATAAACACCAAACTTGGTATTTAGGTTCAGTGTCTTCCAGAGATGCGACACGAAGGTTTTCAAGAAAACCCCTCCACCCCAGATTACCCTTTACATGGAACATTTTTTGAAAATTTTAATTTTCTCAAAAATGGCTCTAATGATTTTGATTAAAATATCATATATTTAAGATACTTTCACGACAAATAAAATGTATATCTTGAATTTTCTGGGAATGTCTCCAAAAGTATTCTTCATTGTGAACGACTTTTGCATAACTGGTAAACCATAAGAGATAGACAAAATGTTACTACACAAAAATGTAGATCGCATTAAAATACACAATTTATGTCATATACATTTTTTTGTTGAGTGAAACCATTTTCGAGATATTGCTTGTTATTCCCTTAAATTTTCCAATACTTAAACTTTTTCTCAAATGGGAATTCGTTATTCTTTTTTTTTTCCTGGTAATGCAAAGAGAATGGAATACTCCACATAGCAACCAGCTCTTAAAACATTTGACTATCGCTTAAAGCCTACCAATTCCCTTTGCATCTGCAAGAAAATTAGCAATAAGATTAACATCTCGATATCTTGATTAACATGAAGCATATGGAGAATAAGCATTTGTAAAAATAGTTTGTACAGGAGTAGAGAAAGTCGTGTGAGTGTAACACATCAGATTTTTATATCCTAAACTTCGAAATATTTATTGGTCGTTCCTTTGTTTTTCAAACAAAGAATCAGTAGTGCCATAGTCAACATATATTGACTTCCTTTTTAAACAATTGGTTGTTGTCTCAGCCTCCTGTGTATAACAGATTTTTACGGTTGTACTATTACCAAATAGAAACAATATTTTAAAGATGTTAATCATAATAAATAAGAAGTAGAGAGAAAAATAAGCTTTTGTGTGAAAAACTTGTAGAATAGCTATGAAGCAAAATTGGGTGGAGAAAGTTTGTAAGCTTTACATACTAGACGTTTTTAAATTTATTTATTCTATCTTATTCTGCATTATAATGATGTTATTCTGTTTGCAGATTCAAGCATAAAAACCCTGAAGATATAAATGAAGTTCCTGGTGGATTTCTTAGTGATATAAACGAGTCTTCCTTAGAAATAAAGAGAGGTTATGGTGATGTGTCACTCAAACAGTCGAATGTGTATGACAAATATCAATTTGAGAGGATAGGATTCTTCTCTGTTGATCCTGATACCAAGCCATACAATGTACGTATGATGTATGTTAGTCTATTTCATATATTGCATGTAGTTTTTATGATTTGTTATAATAGCAGGGAACTTAAATCATTGGTAATATTATAAGAGATTTTGAGATTATCAAATAAGCTCACAAGTGCATAGCCTGATAATATCTGAGTAACTCAATGCACGTATTATTACCAAATATACAAGAAAAGTAACTTCTTCTGATACTCTGTTCTGTTTAAAAACTAATTACATCACCGTGTATTTTACTATTAATGCCAACTGCAGAATTATAAAACAATGTCTAACCTCAGAAGCAAAAGTAAAATGTTGTATTAGAGGAATACTTTTAAAGGTGTTTGGCCAAATCTTAAAGCTGGGATTTTGCTTTGAATTGCCACAGTCTGAAACAATTAATGATAGATGATACTCATTGCATAAAGATACATCTTTAACATGGAGGAGGCATAGATATTGTGTCCCACACCGACATAGGTGGCTGAAGTATTTAAGACATGGACTCGTGAATGCGAGGTCCATGATTCAAATCTTGCCAGGACCATCCTCTCTGACTGAGGTTTTATCCAGGTTTTCTTCAGTCCTCTTAACAGGCAAATGCTGGGGAGGTACCCTAATCTTAGGCCTGGAATATTTTCTTACCAAATTTCCTTTTCTGATTATCATTTTATTGCATGTATTACCAGTGTCCACACGCGGGTTCAAACCCGGCGGAGGGTGATGGACTTTTTTGGGGCGTAAAACTCCTTGGCATGGCTTCCTTCGGAAGAAAAATAAAGCTGGTGGTCCTGTGTCATAGATTTACGGCACATAAAAGAACCTCAAGCCTGAGAAAGAGGCCGGTCTTTCAATATAGAATGGGGTGCTAAGGACCACAGCAGTTAAAGAGCATCCATAAATAACAACAGTGTCCACTGCCTGTGGTGCCATATGTAGTAACAATGGGCATCATATCAAATCAGAATCATCTTGCCCCAAACTACCCCTTGAGTTTCTTAAAAATGGATATAAGATTAAAATACCATATCAAATTTGCTAAAAAACTTGGTCAACCATTCAAAACACTTTTGTTCCACTTACTTGTCAGTTTTGTAAAACATGTTTTGAGAAGCACATCCTCCTCTTCATCAGCTAATCCGTTGATTGAGGGTGTGCTTCTCGAAACATGTTTTACAAGATTGACCAAGTTTTTTAGCAAATTTTATTACCATGCTCCACTGTTATAAATACTTCATTATTTTTAATTTTATAAAACACCATATGTTTAATATATTTGCTTGGCTAATAAAATGTATAGCTTGAATTTTTTGAAGTCTGTTTCATACCGATGAATTTTGTATAGTTTTATTTAACTGAGAAATTCGTAGGTAGATGGAAAAATTTGTCCCTCTCCCCCTCCCTTCCCATCCCTCTCTCTCCCTCTCCCTCCCTCCCTCCCTCTCTCTCTCTCTCTCAGGATTTAGCAATAAAGCCATTCTCCTTGCTTCCCAATATTTTGAGGTCAAGTCTGGATACAATTTAAATGTTCCATGTTCATTTTTTCTTCCTTGCTATAATTTGGAGATAGTGGCAGTCCTTTTTTCGTTTTTCATCAGACATTTTCAATATATTCAACATTTGACCATTGCTACAGCCTCCATTATTCCTTTTGTATCTATAACAAAATGTAATGAAACTATTTCTGCAAATATTTATCTTGATTAACATGAAGTAGATAGGAAAATAAGTCTCTAAACAATTCTGAAAGTTCAAAACGGCCATTGAACATAAGCAGTTAAAATTAATATACTTATGTTTGTGCCCGTAAAACATAATTTTAGTATTGAATTTTTTTTAGTTATAAAATATTGTTACAAAGTAAAAGCCTGTGTCACACATAAGGGTTTAAGCTATCCACCATTGAAGAAATGGTTCAAACAAGTAATTTCTGAGATACCTTTGAACAAAACTTGCTATTATATACATTTCTTATGTATTAGTATAGCCGATAGGATTGCTTTGCAAATACAGTAGAATCTCGTTAGTACGTTTTTGCAGGGACCTAAGGATTTGGACGTCATAGGCGGGAAAACGTGTTAACGAAAATGCAAAATCTGCAATTTAAGAACATAGGTAATAAAAATCTAATAATTACTACGTCTCCATGGGCAATTTAAATAGATTTTGAGTACAATTTCATACTGAATACGATCCCGTTTCCATGTTAAATTCAATATGTTTAAATGGATTTGGATACACAAAGCCTGAGAATAAATAATTCAAGCTTTTATTTTGATCAACTTGGATTTTTTAGGTTATGAATGTTTTTGAGAAAATAAATTGCGAATTGTGGAAGCGGCAATAGTGGTTTTGCTGTGTGTTGTATTACACACGTGATAACAATTTCTGCTAAAAAAGAAAAAATTATGAGCGTGCATCGTGTTACGAGTACAATAGACGATATTATCTTTGGTGTATACAAGACGATTTGAACACGGAGGTGTTTCCATGCAACAAATTTCGTTCCGGTCCTCTTCTGATCCTATTTTCCAAGAGAAAAGTTTTGTTTTAGTATTTTTCCCTTCTTTAAAAACAGTTTCAATTAATTTAGGTTTGCTAACAATCGTGTTTAAGGTTGACGGAGGAATGTTTAACTTCCACACTATATCGACATGTTTTATATTTGGATTGTATTACATCAAGGATTTTCAGTTTTTCACTGTTGGTTATTTACCTACTACACTTTCTTTTTTTCATTGTAAATGAAAAGTTAAAATACAATCTACGGTTGTTTGGTCATCACTCAACATTAGAAACTATCGTTAGCGTTTACCACGCCAAGGTAAAGCATTCTCTATCCCGCCCACAGAAATCGTCTCACACAAATATTTAAATGCATGTATGTGATTGGCTGCCGATATCCACCCCGTGACCAAGGATTGACCAAAGTAGCAAATGAGGACCTCAAACTATGAACGTGTTAAACGCCTACATCCACTGTACCCATCAAGGATTGGCCAAAACAGCGAATGAGGACGTCAAACTTCAAACGTAGTAAGCGGGACCGGGAAAACGCACTAAGCAAACATTATTTATTATATTTGGTGATTTGGTACCGGGACTTTTATAATTCAACGTAATACACGGGAAAACGTGTTAATGAGGAACGTGCTAACGAGATTCCACTGTATTACAATGAGTTGGTGATCAGACACTACTAATCAGGGCTTAAGAGTTGAGCATCTAATAAAAGGTTTAGTATCTAGTGCAACATGTATTAAATTTGCTTCAAGTTTTCCCAAGGATTATTTATTATTTAATAATTTTGTTATTTAACTTTACAGTTAGTCTTCAATTTAACAGTTTCACTCAAGGAAGACGTGGGGAAATCTGGAGAAAGCACAAAGAAGGGAAAGGAAAAGAATGTGAAGCAGAAGAGCAACAAGTGAAAAGTAAGACTAAGTGGACACCAAAGAATTGAGGAGGTAAATAATATGTTAATGTGTAGTTGTTGTAGCATAAGAGTGTTTCATAATATCTTATTAGGTACATTAGTACTGCGGAGCACCTATTAGTATCCACCTACTCTGCTTCTGGTATTTTGAAATTCATACAAAATTGCAAACCCAAGCCTGACTCCAGTAATGTGAACACATTTCAGACAACAAAATTCATAAATTTATTCATAAGGGAGTTATTAAAGAATTATGTCCCTGCATTAACCACTTAATTTTAGTTCATTAACTTTATTCTTTAAAATATATCATGACGTATGTTTAACTTTGCATTTTGTTTGTTGTAAATCAAATAAAATGCATTTGCACATGCACATTGCGTGCAATTTCTCAGAAACTATTTAAAATAATTCCTTTTGAATAAACATATATTCCAAATACGTTTAAGATGTCTGAATTTGTTGGTGCTAAAGGTAAATAAATGCCAGGACTCAAAAATTTTCAGGTAATTTATATGGAAAGTCTCCGAAAATGTATGATTTTTAGGTACATTTGAAGCTGAAAGTTTATATATGGGGTGTTTCTAAATTAGACTGACAAACTTTGGGATCAAATAAGGCACCCATGGGCTGCAGTGCTTCGTTTCACTGCAAGAGGGGCTTATATGATTAAGTTGGTCGATCTTGCAGGAAGGGATTGAAGTAATTAGATATGTGAAAAGTGAATAAACAAATCACTATGTTACAGATATTCTGTTTATTGACCCTGACATACTGAAAAATATGCAAATCATATTGGAGAAAAATGAAAAACACTCACTTGAATTTCAATAAGCATTATTGATCCATTATTTCTGTCTCGTCACTACAAGTGCTGAACACACGTCCATTGACTTCCAGATAAGCAGTGCATTGACAGCTACTGCACCGACTATGTGTGCTGCAAGATATTTTTCTGAGTCAACAGGGGTTTCCTAAACCATTGTTTTCATGTAGCCCCATAAGAAGAAATCAAATGGGGTAGGGTCTCATGAGTACACTGACCAGCGTTTGGGCCCACCTTGAGGTTCTAGAGCACCAAAAGTAGCTCTCTCACAAGTACACTACGTGATCAAAAGTATCTGGACACCTGGCTGAAAATGACTTACAAGTTCCTGGCACCCTCCATTGGTAATGCTGGAAGTCAATATGGTGTTGGCCCACCCTTAGCCTTGTGACAGCATTCATTCTCACAGGCATACTTTCAATCAGGTGCTGGAAGGTTTCTTGGGGAATGGCAGCCCATTCTCCAGGGAATGTGGAACTGAGGAGAGATATCGATGTAGGTTGGTGAGGCCTGGCACAAAGTTGGCATTCCAAAACATCCTAAAGGTGTTCTATAGGATTCAAGTCAGGACTCTGTGCAGGCCAGTCCATTACAGGGATGTTATTGTCATGTAACCACTCCACCACAGCCCGTGCAGTATGAACAGGTGCTCGATCGTGTTGAAAGATGCAATCGCCATCCCCGAATTGCTCTTCAACAGTGAGAAGCTGGAAGGTGCTTAAAATATTAATGTAGGTCTGCGCTGTGATCGTGCCACGCAAAACAACAAGGAGTGCAAGCCCCCTCCAGGAAAAACACAACCAGACCATAACACCACCATCTCCGAATTTCACTGTTGGCACTACACACGCTGGCAGATGACGTTCCCGGGCATTCGCCATACCTACACCCTGCCATCGGATCGCCACATTGTGTACTGTGATTCATCACTCCACACAAGTTTTGCCACTGTTCAATCATGTAATGTTGAGCTCCTTGCACCAAGCGAGGCATCGTTTGGCATTTTCCTGCGTGATATGTGGCTTATGAGCAGCCACTCGACCATGGAATCCAAGGTTTCTCACCTCATACCTAACTGTCAGTACTTGGAGTGGATCCTGATGCAGTTTGGAATTCCTGTGTGATGGTCTGGATAGATGTCTGCCTATTACTCTTTACGACCCTCTTCAAATGTCGGCAGTCTCTGTCAGTCAACAGACAAGGTCGGCCTGTACGCTTTTGTGCTGTACATGTCCCTTCATGTTTCCACTTCACTATCACGTCAGAAACAGTGGATCTAGGGATGTTTAGGAGTGTGGAAGTCTCGCGTACAGACTTCTGACACAAGTGACACCCAAGCACCTGACCACGTTCGAAGTCCATGAGTTCCATGGAGCATCCCATTCTGCTGTTTCACGATGTCTAATGACTACTGAGGCCACGGATAATGAGTACCAAGCAGTAGGTGGCAGCACAATGCACCTAAGACGAAAAACATATGTTTGTGGGGGTGTCCGGATACTTTTGATCACAGTGTATATTCTTCATTCCCAAAATTAGCCAATGCTGCATCACATTGAAATCACACTCCTTCTCTGATACTAAAGAATGGTTCAAAATAGGCCGAGAACGGTAACCAAAATGGAAATGCATATCAGTCACTAAGTGGAAAGTCGATTTTGCGCATTGGGATTTCATTTACTTTTAACTGACCAGCGATGTTTTTTCACCTGCTTCCAATTCAGCCAACATAAAGATTTCAATAGAGTAAACATTATCTAAATGTAGATCCATTACATTTCCAATTCTTCTAGTTGTACCAAGCTTTCATTTTCTTTTATTTAATGGCATATGTTAAAGTTGTTTGCTGTTCTTTTTAGTTTTTGCTGTTGCCTTTTAGGCAATATCTAGTTTCGAGTTGCATATAAGCAAACTGCAGATGACCCTTTCACTAGAAGAACCCAACACTCAATGGATCTGAGGTTAGCGCAAACATGTGTTAGAATTTCTTCCAGTTTCACGTTTCCAGCTTGCTGGTAGAGAGAGTATTAGCGGCTGTTTCATGTCACGGTGCCTAGAATAATCTCTACAGTGAAGCATCTGATATGCACAATATAAGGGGCATTCAAAAAGTTTTGCAAGTGTCATCTTAAAGTCCAAATTAAAGATGGAATTCAAAAACTTATCCTCTCAATCCTTCAAAGTAGTCTCCATCTCTCTCTACACGCAGTTGTAGATGGTGCAACCACATGTCAAAAGCACTATAATACTCAGACTGAGGTATTGTCAACAGAGCTGAATTTATAGCCTGCGCAAGGTCCTGCGCTTGTTTAAAACGTTTTCCAGCAGTGCAAGATTTCACTCGAAACAGCCAAAAGTCACTTGGTAGGGTGGATGGTCAAGCAACTGGACTTTAGCAGCTTCTAGTTTCCTCCAATTTGCCACTGTTCTGTGAGGAGACGCATTGTCATGCAAAAGCAACAGTCTTGAAGTTCCTGTCTTTGGACACCACCACCTCAGCTATTCAAAACACTTAAGCCATGGTATTCTCCATTCATTGTCATTCCTTCTGGCATGCAGTCAACCACTAATTGTCCTTCATAGTTGAACATTTGCTTCCGAGAACAAAAATCTTGTCGAGTAACGACTGGTCTTGGATCATTCTCATTTACCCAGACACAATTCTGAGCTTTATTTGGTGTGGTATAATAATAAAGACAACTTTCATCACCAGTGCATACATCTGTAAAACGTTTAGGGTCATTGGGTGGAAACATGCTCAGCAGTTTCCTTCCACATTACTTTCTCCTCTTCTCTTCATTGGTTACAGAATGTGGAATTTTGCACAGATTTTTCGCAGCTTCAAATGTTCATGGAGTGTAGTCAATGCTGCCAACACTGATGCTGACTTCCATACTTAGTATTTCAACAGTAATATGTCGATTTTCCTCTATCAAGTTCCTTACTCTTTGAATTTTTCTTTCATTCACAGCTTCCTGAGGCCGGCCAGAACGAGGGTTGTCTTTCGAAGTCTCTCGCCCTTCTTCAAATGATCGAATCTATCTTGTAATGGTATTGAATGAACACACTTGATCACTATAAACAGCTGACAAGTCCTCGTGGATTTTTTTTTTTTGGGGGGTGGCTTTTTCACCTAGCTTGTAGCATGTGAAAATGTAGAATTTAATGTTCTCTCTAGAAATATCCATGATTTTTCACTAGCTATTGACATAAGACTGAACTCGGCTGGCCCCGTAGCTCAGTCGGTAGAGCATCTGCCTGCTGTGTGAGGGGTCCAGCTTGGGGGACTGGGAATTTTTCTGTAGTCAAGATTATTCCCTATCCTCCCCAGAGTCTGGAAGTATGAATGAGAGTGTGAATGTAGGTGTGTCTTCTAATGATTAAAACCCAGAAAGTGCAAGAAAACCAAGGACAAGAGAATACGAGTTAACACCATTGCCAATAGGCGAGAAGTTCCAAAGGAAAGGCCGCCAATAAGACCAATGTAGTTAAAGGCAGGGTATAAATGAAACTAAAAAAAATATACTGAACTCAACAGACTGTAGACTATGAATATTAAAGTTTAAACTCACTTTTATGTTGACTAATTTTGAAGATTTAGAAGCTAGTAACAGTGATGTGTCATAATTTAAAATAGAGAGTTGAGGGTTGTTACACTACATCACTATGATATTCTTACTTGAACGCATTTCGGGAGACGGCTTGTTCCCATCGTCAGCATTTTCTCTCAACTGATTTTTGCCGGTCATCGTCTGGGGGATGTGTGTGGTTTGTGGTGTTCTCTGGTGCTGGGCTGATGAACCTCCAAAGGCTGTTGGGTGGCGGCAGTTCGAAATTCATTAGGTGATTCCTGTGTTTGACAATATGTATTTTTAATTTCCTTACGCTACTTAGCAAGAAAATGAGCGCCAAAACAATGAAACTGAAAAAGAAACTAAACAACCTTATATCCAAACAAAAAAACTCCCTGGAATACCGGGAAAAATCTCCTAGACATAACCAAAAATGGAAAGCAACATATAAACATAACCTAAACAATGAACCTACCACAGGCCAATATGTAGTTAACCTCTCAAAAGAACCATTCACCAGCACTGAGCTATCTGTCTTGAACAATGGCCTAAAAACCTGTTTCAACTTCACAAAAAATACAGAAAACTTTGTTGCTGATATTGAAATAGCTTCCAACCACCTTACAGATAAGGATAAAATTTTAATACAATCACAGTGTGAACCAATATTGGACCAGATACAAGCCTAAAAACACCACTACGTACCACATCAAAAAATTATCAAATCTCTAAAGTCAAAACCTGTAGTATACACCAAAGCAGACAAAGGAAACACATTAGTGATATTAGACCAAAAAGATTATGAATCTAGAGTTATGCAATTATTACATAACCCAGAGAACATAGAAATCCGCAAAAATCCATTAAAAGAATGCACCAAGTCACTCCAGAACACATTGATAGAAACCAAAACATTAACAAAAGCCGAAAAATCCAGAATTAAACCAGATTTTCCCACCATACCTAGGTTATATGCACTACCAAAAATACACCAACTCGGCAACAAAATGAGGACCATAGTGAATAACATAAACTCTCCCACATATAAACTAGCAAAATGGCTTTCAAATACCTTCAACTCCATGCCTATGTTCAAAAGTCTTAGCATAAAAAATTCTTTAGAATTAACCAGTCACCTTTCAAATATAAATATATCACCCACAGACATGATGGTATCATTTGATGTCTCTGCACTCTTCCCAAGCATACCAAAAGAAGAATTATTACCACTCCTAGAAAATTGGATATTAAACAATGGCACACCTAGAGCACAAACAGAAGATTACCTAAAACTAACAAAATTATGTCTGGACCAGAATTTCTTTTCATTCCATCACAAAATCTTTAAACAAACCTCAGGCCTAACTATGGGAAACCCCCTTTCACCATTTTTAGCAGAACTATATATGAGCCATTTTGAATCCCATATTACTAAATCTTTCCCACATCTATTCAAAACCTGGTATAGGTATGTAGATGATATTTTTGCTATTGTTCCAAAAAAAACTTTCAGAAGATGCTTTGAAATTATTAAATTTACAAAAAAGATCTATAAAATTCACAATGGAAAAAGAAGAAAATGGCCAATTACCTTACCTAGACATCAGGATCATCAGAAATAATGCACACAACAAACTAACGTTCAGCATTTACAGAAAACCAACGCACACAGAAAACTATATTAAAAACAATAGCTATAATCCTACAAGCCACAAACATGCAATTTTAAATAGTATTACAAACAGGTTAGTACATATACCAATGGAGAAAGAGGAATACCAGAAAGAATACCAACACATTATCAACATAGCCACTATGAATGGATACCACAAAAAAACAATAGATAAGAAGATAAAAAGGTTTGAAAGACAGAAATACATCCAACAAATGACTACGTTACTCAGACAACAAAAACCACAAGCATATAGAAAATACAACATCACCCTGTCTCCACAGAATAACCACAATATACAGAAACTACTATGCAACAGAACAAAAGATCCTATCCCCAACGATAAATCAGCTGGTATATATCAAATTGATTGTAATGAATGTAACCTGGTATACATAGGAAGAACCAAAAGAAATCTTGAAATAAGACTTAAAGAGCATATGAGATGCATTTACCAAAAGCAGCAAGATAAATCAGCAGTAGCACATCATTTCTGGTCTTCAAACCATGATATCACTGCAAACATAAAACTCTTAAAACCGATCAACAGCAGCAATGAATTGGACATCTGGGAAAAAATACATATTGTCAAACACAGGAATCACCTAATGAATTTCGAACTGCCGCCACCCAACAGCCTTTAGAGGTTCATCAGCCCAGCACCAGAGAACACCACAAACCACACACATCCCCCAGACGATGACCGGCAAAAATCAGTTGAGAGAAAATGCTGACGATGGGAACAAGCCGTCTCCCGAAATGCGTTCAAGTAAGAATATCATAGTGATGTAGTGTAACAACCCTCAACTCTCTATTTTAAATCACTTTTATGTATATTTTAATAGCTTAAGGTTAATTGTTGCCAGCCATATTAGTTACATTTTTGTAACCATTATTGACCAACGATGGATAGATTGGTTGCAAAACTTTTTGAATGTCCCTCGTATGGATCTAATATGCCATGTCCGAGAACGAGAAAGTTGAAACTTGTTCAAGTATTTTTTCCCATTTCCGGGGCCCAGGAAAGTTGCCTGTCAATTGTGAACGTCCCATTAAAATACATGTATTTCACTAATTAAACACACAGGGAACATAAATACCTGGGAGTAAAGATTACACAAGATGGTAAACAAGAAAGGGAAATAAGATAAACTCAGGAAAGTATGCTATATCTACTTTGAATGGTATATTATGGGATAAACAGGTCTCAAAGGGAACTAAAACTACAATTTTTAAAACAATAGAAGTATTATAACCTATGGCTACAATGTGTGGATTCTGAACTATTAATTAAAAAGAAAATTATTGGCAACAGAAATGTATTATAGGAGATTTGCTAGGATATCTAAATGAGAAAAAATTAGAAATGAGATTTGTAAAAGAAAATACGTATGTTCAAAATTCAATTTTAGATTATATTCAACAGAAACAATTAGAATGGTAAGGGCATGCTAAAAAAATGGAAGATGAAAGCTTACCCAAAAGAATAAGGGAGTGAACACCACCAGGAAAGAGGAGAAAAGGAAGATCGCATAGCAGTGGATTCAAGGAATCAGAGGGGCAATGGTAGATTGGGAAATTAAAGATTTATGGCCCAACAGGCAAGAATGAGAAAAGTAATAAGATGTTAAAAACTGTAGTCTTGGGTGCCATAAAAATTATATATATTCAACTTTGTCCTTGTTCTGGTTACCATTTTTGGATGTTGTGGGCCAGCCTTAAGAGAAAGGAGGTGCAGTAGCTTAGGTAGAACTCCTTGCAAAAAATGCTATGTATTGGCATTGGGTATTGCAGCAAAAGGTATGGACCCCCAAGGAAGTCATTCACAATCTCTGCCCACTCATTGAACCAAATCTCATTTGATGCAACTGCACAACCGTGGTATAGGGTTTTTAAAAGCCCAAACATGGGAATTGCAGGAATTAATAATCACTCATATGATGCAAGCTTCATCCATGAATAACACACTGGTTGCAAAGTCTGGTTAGGGTGCACTTTGGTTCAAATCTGTTGCTGCAATGGATAATCACCTGGCTTAATAGTGTGGGCTTTTTCAAGATATAGCTGCAACAGCTGTAATACTCCTGACATTGGCATGACTAATGTTCAATTGGAGAGCAATAGCTCGAATGCTCACCAAAGAATTGTTCTCTGAACACTGCAGCACTGCTTCCTTGGTTACAGGCGGGTAATGATGTTCGATTGTCAACTTCAAGTGAGCGTATGTAGGTCTTCAATTTTTGGAAAATATTTTTTAAGTCCTTGTCCTTGACTCTCTGCTCAATTATGTACGAGGTCTGTTCAAAAAATTCTGGAACTTTGTCCTCAACATTTTTCTACACTTTACTTTTACTTATTGTGCATGGTCTCCTCCACAATTGACACGCTGCTCCCAATGCCATTTCCACTTCCGGAAGCAGTCTTGGTATTTCTCTTTCTGGAACGCGCGAAGCGCCATCTGCAAATTTTCTTTTATCTCGTCTATCGTTGCAAATCTTCGTCCTTTCAACAGGGTTTTCAACTTTGGAATAAAAAGAAGTCCGCAGGGGCCAGGTCTGGATAGTACGGAGGATGAGGCGGCGCAGTGATATTGTTTTTTGTGCAATAATCACACACCAACAGGGATGATTGTGTGGGTGCGTTATGATGCAATTGTCTAGTCACATTTCAAGCATTTCCTTCTCACATTTTCTCGGTGTCACAATATGTCCTGATAGTCTGTCTTCGATTGGCACGCACAATTTTGTTGATGTTCCTGACATGAGTGTCATCAGTAGACGTCAAAGGGCGTCCTAAATGAGGGTCATCTTTAACTTCTATCAGGCCATTTTTAAACTTTGTGAACCATTCGTAACACCAAGTACGGCTTAAGCACTCATCACCGTAGGCTTCCTGCATCATTTGGCTTGTCTCTGTAAAGGTTTTCTTGAGTTTCACCAAAATTTAATGCAGACAGGTTGCTCCTCTACCTCTGCCATCCAGAAATTTGCAAACTGTGCGACACAACGTTCTACTCAATACAGCACTGAACAATAACTAACAGACATGAATAATGAAACTTCCGGCAGTTACATGTTAAACACAGGCGTGTGCAGGGATGCTAACCGCATTTTGCTCCAACACTCCATTGGCGCGAAATAACGAATGTTCCAGAATTTTTTGAACAGACCTCGTAATGTGTCCAGTTTGCATATTCTGTTGTGAATACTGGTAAAATGTACTGTGGTGGGAAACCAGTCTGTTTGAAAATTGAACTCTGAACTGCAGAACCAATGCTGGCCCATATGTCATATGCATGCCTACCAATTCATTCAGTGTGTAATGGTCCATGTTTGTCATTGTTATGTTAGTTCACTGTTCTGCATGTAAGCAAGCAAGAATTATACTGTATTAACAAGTGGAACACAATGAGTGGATAAATGGCACTGAAAACACAAGCAGTTAACAGATTGAAAGTAAACAAGCCTGCTCTCAGTGATTAAATCAGGCAAGTGCATGGTACTGAGCTTCAGAAGTAAACAAATGACTTGAAAGAATAAACCAATGGGTGGTAGTAATAATGAAAGTGTTTGCTCTGAGAGAGTTTTTCCTCTTCCTTTGGAAGATTATCTGTAATATTAATAATTTATTTATTCAGGTTTCACATGCCTAAATTATTACTTCAATCCCTTTCCTTTAAGATCGACCAATTTAATCACATAAAACACACAATCACATAAAGAGTTGCAGCCCATGGTTGCCTTAACAAAAAGTTTCAAAGAAAGGTGTCTATTGATCCCAAAGCTTGTTGGTCTAATTTAAAAACATCCTTAGAATAGCTCTCACCTTGTAGCATGGTGTTTAGTGCTAGCAAAGGTACACTCGTTTCCATTTATACTGTCACCACAGCTTCAGGAGGCAGTTTACCAACTTTCTCAGAGGGCTACATAGCAGGAAGGGATATATCTGGAGGCTCTGCCTTTTTTGTTCAACCAAGCAGTGGTGTGTTAACTGTAGCTCACACAATGTAAATATTTTGGAGATACACAACATGATCAAAAGTATCTGGACACCTGACTGAAAATGACGTACAAGTTCGTGGCACCCTCCATCAGTAATGCTGGAAGTCAATATGGCGTTGGCCTACCCTTAGCCTTGTTGACAGCGTTCACTCTCGCAGGCATACTTTCAATCAGGTGCTGGAAGATTTCTTGGGGAATGGCACCCATTCTTCACGGAGTAGAACTGAGGAGAGGTATCGATGTAGGTCAGTGAGGCCTGGCATGAAGTTGGCATTCCAAAACATCCCAAAGGTGTTCTATAGGATTCAAGTCAGGACTCTGTGCAGACCAGTCCATTATGGGGGTAACAGCCGTGCAGTATGAACAGGTGCTCAATTGTGTTGAAAGATGCAATTGCCACCCCTGAATTAAGAAGGTGCTTAAAATATCAATGTAGGTCTGTGCTGTGATCGTACCACGCAAAACAACAAGGGGTGCAAGCCCCCTCCAGGAAAAACATGACCACACCATCACCTCCGAATTTCACTGTTGGCACTACACATGCTGGCAGATGGTCATTTGCCATACTGACACCCTGCCATCAGATCGCCATATTGTGTACCGTGATTCGTCACTCCACACAATGTTTTGCCACTGTTCAATCATGTAATGTTGATGCTCCTTACACCAAGCGATGCATCATTTGGCATTTTCCTGTGTGACGTGTGGCTTATGAGCGGCCGCTTGACCATGGAATCCAAAGTTTCTCACCTCATGCCTAATTGTCATAGTACTTGGAGTGGATCCTGATGCAGTTTGGAATTCCTGTGTGAATGGTTTGGATAGATGTCTGCCTATTACTCTTTACGACCCTCTTCAAATGTCGGCAATCTCTGTCAGTCAACAGACGAGGTCGGCCTGTATGCTTTTGTGCTGTGCATGTCCCTTCACCTTTCCACTTCACTATCACATCAGAAACAGTGGACCTAGGGATGTTTAGGAGTGTGGAAATCTCGCGCACAGACTTCTGACACAAGTGACACCCAATCACCTGACCACATTCGAAGTCCGTGAGTTCCACAGAACGTCCCATTCTGCTGTTTCATGATGTCTAATGACTATTGAGGATGAGTACCAGGCAGTAGGTGGCAGCACAATGCACCTAAGATGAAAAACGTATGTTTGTGGGGGTGTCCGGATACTTTTGATCACATAGTGTACATCAGGGAACGATCATGGGTATGTGGAAAGCCAATCTGCAGCATTCGTATGGATAGATTATTAAAATAATGTCTAATACATGTATTCCTCTTTGAGAGTAAAAAGTACAATTTATTTCAGTTTTATATTATACTGTCATTAAAAATAATTTCTCATGTAGAAATTATGCGAAACAGTGTTTTATTTAGTTGTATATTTAAATTGTACAGGTTATTCTAATAATGGCTAGTAAAAGTGTCCTCTTTGAGAGTAAAAACTATATGATGTATTTTTTACATTATGTTGCCATTATATATGGAAGCGAATGTATCTGGGGTTGATTCCAGTCTGGTGAGGGATTTTTTCATCTTGAAAAACTTCCATCCTGAGTGCATTGATGTCAGACTATTCCCAATTGCAGAAAGCAGTGGAAATCCACCATAATATTGCTACCCATTATGTAAGGTGTGATCAAAAAGGAACAGGAATTTTTGTTTTTATTTAATCAAGATCAACTTTGTCCCCTTCAAAGTAATCCCCCTTAGATATAATACACTTCTGCCAGCGCTTTTTCCAATCTTAGAAGCACTTCTGGAACTCACTTTTCGTTATGGTGTTCAGCTCCATCAATGGTGGCAAAATGTCATCCTTTCATGGCTCTCTCCAGCCTTGAGAATAGAAAGAAGTCATAGGGGGCCATGTCCGCCAAATACGGTGGTTGAAGCAATATAACGGTTTTGTTGTTTGCCAAAAAGTCACGAACAAGCATTGAGGTGTGAGCGGGTACATTATCGTCATGCAATTTCCAGGAGTGGTTTTGCCACTATTCTGGTAATTTTCTTTGGATGTTTCACGCAAACGGTGCATAACTTCCAGATAGTATTGCTTATTGACCGTATGACTATAAGGCAGAAACTCCTGATGCACTATCCCATTGTACACATAGAAAACAGTGAGAAGAATCTTCACTTGTAATCGAACTTGTCAATTTTTTTTGTCTTGGCTTTTTAGGAGTTTCCATTGGGCCTTAGTTTTGATGTCATACCCATATACTCATGTCTCGTTACCTGTTATAACCTTCTTTAGAAGTTCTGGATCATTTTTGACTTCATTCAACAATTCATGAGCAATGTCTACGCGAGTCGTTTTTCGTCAAAATTCAACACTTTTGGAACAAACTTTGCTGCTACACGTTTCATGCCCAAAACATCCGAAAAAATTGCCTGGCATGAACCAAAGCATATGCCGACATCATTAGCGATCTCCCTGATGGTGATTCAGCAATTTTCCAGAACCATTTTCTTTACTTCTTGCACATTGTCGTCAGTAATTCATGTGCTAGGGCATCCAGGGCGGTCGTCATCTTCGTCTTCTCGACCCTCTTTGAAATGTTAATACCACTCATAAACTCTTGTCTTACTCATAGTAGATTAGCCAAAAGCCACAGTCAACATTTTGAATGCGAGGCTGCACTTTTCTTTGATTTTTCAAGCAAAATTTAATGCAAATTTTTTTATCCATCTTTAGCAAAAGTAAAAATTTGCTGAGCAATCGAAAAGACGTATAACTGTCAACAGTAAACTAAATATTCAAGATACAACAAAAGTTTAGAACATCGGATGTATAAAGCTCGCAAAATTAAAAAATTCTCT
The DNA here is from genome assembly GCA_030765065.1 of Deroplatys truncata. Taxonomy (NCBI): domain Eukaryota; kingdom Metazoa; phylum Arthropoda; class Insecta; order Mantodea; family Mantidae; genus Deroplatys; species Deroplatys truncata. Next base: position 65,145,572 of record CM060978.1, on the reverse strand, counting down.
TCTTTTTTTTTTATCACACCTCGTATAACAGAATAAAAAGTAAGTCTGCATATTTCATTTGGTTGAAAGTAATACAACATATTAGGCAGTTTGTATGGAGTTGCAATCCATTAAGAGTGCTTAGTAGAGAAAGACTACTCCCCTCGCCCACAAAAAAATTTACTGCTTATAAGATTAGTTTATCCAGATTTCACTAACAGCCTTACCAATGCTGCTACACTACCTCTGTCACAGAGTGCACACTTTACTCATGGTTTTCTTTATTTGTGTATGTATGTGAGAGAAAGAATCAAAATCAAAGCTAATTTGAACATTTATTTGTTTCAGAATACCTGTGGTGCTTGAAGTTCCGTAATATCAGCCTGTGCATTATCGTTTGCTCCATGTAATATTTATTCTTTCAAGAATATATTTAAATATGATTTGATACTTTCAATTGTTTTATTTATCTGTACCTTGTCATTGCACAGTAAATATAAAGCAGAGAAGAAGACAGTATGCTCCTTATTTCTGTAAGAGAACAATTGAAGGTTGAGATAGGCTAACGTGCTAGCTGTTTTCTATATAAAAAAAAACTAGAGGGATAAGCTAATTTGTTGGCAGCATTCTGTAGAGAAACATTGGGGAGATAGCTTAACATGCTCATTTTATCTGGAGGTTAGGCTAACACAGGCTAATGTGCTCCCCTCTTTCCCTAAGAGAGACAGTGGAGCTTAGGCTAATGTACTGTCCTCTTTCTATAAGAGAGGCAGAGGATTAGGCTAGCATAGGCTAATGTGCTCACTTCCTTCTGTAAGAGAGGCTGTGGAGGTTAGGCTAGCATAGGCTAATGTGCTCACTTCCTTCTGTAAGAGAGGCTGTGGAGGTTAGGCTGGCATAGGCTAATGTGCTCACTTCCTTCTGTAAGAGAGGCTGTGGAGGTTAGGCTGGCATAGGCTAATGTGCTCACTTCCTTCTGTAAGAGAGGCTGTGGAGGTTAGGCTAGCATAGGCTAATGTGCTCACTTCCTTCTGTAAGAGAGGCTGTGGAGGTTAGGCTGGCATAGGCTAATGTGATCACTTCCTTCTGTAAGAGAGGCAGAGGAGGTTACGCTGGCATAGGCTAATGTACTGTCCTCTTTCTATAAGAGAGGCAGAGGATTAGGCTAGCATAGGCTAATGTGATCTCTTCCTTCTATAACAGAGGCTGTGGAGGTTAGGCTGGCATAGGCTAATGTGCTCACTTCCTTCTGTAAGAGAGGCAGAGGATTAGGCTGGCATAGGCTAATGTGATCACTTCCTTCTATAAGAGAGGCTGTGGAGGTTAGGCTGGCATAGGCTAATGTGCTCACTTCCTTCTGTAGGAGAGACTGTGGACATTAGGCTGGCATAGGCTAATGTGATCACTTCCTTCTGTAAGAGAGACTGTGGAGGTTAGGCTGGCATAGGCTAATGTGATCACTTGCTTCTGTAAGAGGCAGAGGATTAGGCTGGCATAGGCTAATGTGATCACTTCCTTCTGTAAGAGAGGCAGAGGATTAGGCTGGCATAGGCTAATGTGATCACTTCCTTCTATAAGAGAGACTGTGGAGGTTAGGCTGGCATAGACTAATGTGATCACTTCCTTCTGTAAGAGGCAGAGGATTAGGCTGGCATAGGCTAATGTGATCACTTCCTTCTATAAGAGAGACTGTGGAGGTTAGGCTGGCATAGGCTAATGTGATCACTTCCTTCTGTAAGAGAGGCTGTGGAGGTTAGGCTGGCATAGGCTAATGTGATCACTTCCTTCTGTAAGAGAGGCAGAGGAGGTTAGGCTGGCATAGGCTAATGTACAGTCCTCTTTCTATAAGAGAGGCAGAGGATTAGGCTAGCATAGGCTAATGTGATCTCTTCCTTCTATAACAGAGGCTGTGGAGGTTAGGCTGGCATAGGCTAATGTGCTCACTTCCTTCTGTAAGAGAGGCAGAGGATTAGGCTGGCATAGGCTAATGTGATCACTTCCTTCTATAAGAGAGGCTGTGGAGGTTAGGCTGGCATAGGCTAATGTGCTCACTTCCTTCTGTAGGAGAGACTGTGGAGGTTAGGCTGGCATATGCTAATGTGATCACTTCCTTCTGTAAGAGAGACTGTGGAGGTTAGGCTGGCATAGGCTAATGTGATCACTTCCTTCTGTAAGAGGCAGAGGATTAGGCTGGCATAGGCTAATGTGATCACTTCCTTCTGTAAGAGAGGCAGAGGATTAGGCTGGCATAGGCTAATGTGATCACTTCCTTCTATAAGAGAGACTGTGGAGGTTAGGCTGGCATAGGCTAATGTGATCACTTCCTTCTGTAAGAGAGGCAGAGGATTAGGCTGGCATAGGCTAATGTGATCACTTCCTTCTATAAGAGAGACTGTGGAGGTTAGGCTGGCATAGGCTAATGTGATCACTTCCTTCTATAAGAGAGACTGTGGAGGTTAGGCTGGCATAGGCTAATGTGATCACTTCCTTCTGTAAGAGGCAGAGGATTAGGCTGGCATAGGCTAATGTGATCACTTCCTTCTATAAGAGAGACTGTGGAAGTTAGGCTGGCATAGGCTAATGTGCTCACTTCCTTCTGTAAGAGAGGCAGAGGATTAGGCTGGCATAGGCTAATGTGATCACTTCCTTCTATAAGAGAGACTGTGGAGGTTAGGCTGGCATAGGCTAATGTGATCACTTCCTTCTCTAAGAGAGGCAGAGGATTAGACTGGCATAGGCTAATGTGATCACTTCCTTCTATAAGAGAGACTGTGGAGGTTAGGCTGGCATAGGCTAATGTGATCTCTTCCTTCTATAGCAGAGGCTGTGGAGGTTAGGCTGGCATAGGCTAATGTGATCATTTCCTTCTGTAAGAGAGGCAGAGGATTAGACTGGCATAGGCTAATGTGCTCACTTCCTTCTATAAGAGAGACTGTGGAGGTTAGGCTAGCATAGTCTAATGTGATCACTTCCTTCTATAAGAGAGACTGTGGAGGTTAGGCTGGCATAGGCTAATGTGATCACTTCCTTCTGTAAGAGAGGCAGAGGATTAGGCTGGCATAGGCTAATGTGATCACTTCCTTCTATAAGAGAGGCTGTGGAGGTTAGGCTGGCATAGGCTAATGTGCTCATTTCCTTCTGTAAGAGAGACTGTGGAGGTTAGGCTGGCATAGGCTAATGTGATCACTTCCTTCTGTAAGAGAGACTGTGGAGGTTAGGCTGGCATAGGCTAATGTGATCACTTCCTTCTGTAAGAGGCAGAGGATTAGACTGGCATAGGCTAATGTGATCACTTCCTTCTGTAAGAGCGGCAGAGGATTAGGCTGGCATAGGCTAATGTGATCACTTCCTTCTATAAGAGAGACTGTGGAGGTTAGGCTGGCATAGGCTAATGTGATCACTTCCTTCTGTAAGAGGCAGAGGATTAGGCTGGCATAGGCTAATGTGATCACTTCCTTCTATAAGAGAGACTGTGGAGGTTAGGCTGGCATAGGCTAATGTGATCACTTCCTTCTATAAGAGAGACTGTGGAGGTTAGGCTGGCATAGGCTAATGTGATCACTTCCTTCTGTAAGAGGCAGAGGATTAGGCTGGCATAGGCTAATGTGATCACTTCCTTCTATAAGAGAGACTGTGGAAGTTAGGCTGGCATAGGCTAATGTGCTCACTTCCTTCTGTAAGAGAGGCAGAGGATTAGGCTGGCATAGGCTAATGTGATCACTTCCTTCTATAAGAGAGACTGTGGAGGTTAGGCTGGCATAGGCTAATGTGATCACTTCCTTCTGTAAGAGGCAGAGGATTAGACTGGCATAGGCTAATGTGATCACTTCCTTCTGTAAGAGCGGCAGAGGATTAGGCTGGCATAGGCTAATGTGATCACTTCCTTCTATAAGAGAGACTGTGGAGGTTAGGCTGGCATAGGCTAATGTGATCACTTCCTTCTGTAAGAGAGGCAGAGGATTAGACTGGCATAGGCTAATGTGCTCACTTCCTTCTATAAGAGAGACTGTGGAGATTAGGCTAGCATAGTCTAATGTGATCACTTCCTTCTATAAGAGAGACTGTGGAGGTTAGGCTGGCATAGGCTAATGTGATCACTTCCTTCTGTAAGAGGCAGAGGATTAGGCTGGCATAGGCTAATGTGATCACTTCCTTCTATAAGAGAGACTGTGGAGGTTAGGCTGGCATAGGCTAATGTGATCACTTCCTTCTATAAGAGAGGCTGTGGAGGTTAGGCTGGCATAGGCTAATGTGATCACTTCCTTCTGTAAGAGGCAGAGGATTAGGCTGGCATAGGCTAATGTGCTCACTTCCTTCTGTAAGAGAGGCAGAGGATTAGGCTGGCATAGGCTAATGTGATCACTTCCTTCTATAAGAGAGACTGTGGAGGTTAGGCTGGCATAGGCTAATGTGATCACTTCCTTCTCTAAGAGAGGCAGAGGATTAGACTGGCATAGGCTAATGTGATCACTTCCTTCTATAAGAGAGACTGTGGAGGTTAGGCTGGCATAGGCTAATGTGATCTCTTCCTTCTATAGCCGAGGCTGTGGAGGTTAGGCTGGCATAGGCTAATGTGATCACTTCCTTCTGTAAGAGAGGCAGAGGATTAGACTGGCATAGGCTAATGTGCTCACTTCCTTCTATAAGAGAGACTGTGGAGATTAGGCTAGCATAGTCTAATGTGATCACTTCCTTCTATAAGAGAGACTGTGGAGGTTAGGCTGGCATAGGCTAATGTGATCACTTCCTTCTGTAAGAGGCAGAGGATTAGGCTGGCATAGGCTAATGTGATCACTTCCTTCTATAAGAGAGACTGTGGAGGTTATGCTGGCATAGGCTAATGTGATCACTTCCTTCTATAAGAGAGGCTGTGGAGGTTAGGCTGGCATAGGCTAATATGATCACTTCCTTCTGTAAGAGGCAGAGGATTAGGCTGGCATAGGCTAATGTGCTCACTTCCTTCAGTAAGAGAGACTGTGGAGGTTAGGCTTGCATAGGCTAATGTGCTCACTTCCTTCTGTAAGAGAGGCTGTGGAGGTTAGGCTGGCATAGGCTAATGTGCTCACTTCCTTCTGTAGGTGAGGCAGAGGAGGTTAGGCTAGCATAGTCTAATGTGATCACTTCCTTCTGTAAGTGAGGCAGAGGAGGTTAGGCTATCATAGGCTAATGTGCTCACTTCCTTCTGTAAGAGAGGCAGGGGAGGTTAGGCTGGCATAGTCTAATGTGCTCACTTCCTTCTGTAAGTGAGGCAGAGGAGGTTAGGCTGGCATAGTCTAATGTAATCACTTCCTTCTGTAAGAGAGGCAGAGGAGGTTAGGCTGGCATAGGCTAATGTGCTCACTTCCTTCTGTAAGAGAGGCAGAGGAGGTTAGGCTGGCATAGTCTAATGTGATCACTTCCTTCTGTAAGAGAGGCTGTGGAGGTTAGGCTAGCATAGTCTAATGTGATCACTTCCTTCTGTAAGAGAGACTGTGGAGGTTAGGTTGGCATAGTCTAATGTGATCACTTCCTTCTGTAAGAGAGACTGTGGAGGTTAGGCTGGCATAGTCTAATGTGATCACTTCCTTCTGTAAGAGAGACTGTGGAGGTTAGGCTGGCATAGTCTAATGTGATCACTTCCTTCTGTAAGAGAGACTGTGGAGGTTAGGTTGGCATAGTCTAATGTGATCACTTCCTTCTGTAAGAGAGACTGTGGAGGTTAGACTGGCATAGGCTAATGTGATCACTTCCTTCTGTAAGAGAGGCAGAGGAGGTTAGGCTGGCATAGTCTAATGTGATCACTTCCTTCTGTAAGAGAGGCAGAGGAGGTTAGGCTGGCATAGTCTAATGTGCTCACTTCCTTCTGTAAGAGAGACTGTGGAGGTTAGGCTGGCATAGTCTAATGTGCTCACTTCCTTCTGTAAGAGGCAGAGGAGGTTAGGCTGGCATAGTCTAATGTGATCACTTCCTTCTGTAAGAGAGGCAGAGGAGGTTAGGCTGGCATAGTCTAATGTGCTCACTTCCTTCTGTAAGAGAGACTGTGGAGGTTAGGCTGGCATAGTCTAATGTGATCACTTCCTTCTGTAAGAGAGGCAGAGGAGGTTAGGCTGGCATAGTCTAATGTGCTCACTGCCTTCTGTAAGAGAGACTGTGGAGGTTAGGCTGGCATAGTGTAATGTGCTCACTTCCTTCTGTAAGAGAGACTGTGGAGGTTAGGCTGGCATAGTCTAATGTGATCACTTCCTTCTGTAAGAGAGGCAGAGGAGGTTAGGCTAGCATAGTCTAATGTGATCACTTCCTTCTGTAAGTGAGGCAGAGGAGGTTAGGCTAGCATAGTCTAATGTGATCACTTCCTTCTGTAAGAGAGACTGTGGAGGTTAGGCTAGCATAGTCTAATGTGATCACTTCCTTCTGTAAGAGAGGCAGAGGAGGTTAGGCTAGCATAGTCTAATGTGATCACTTCCTTCTGTAAGAGAGGCAGAGGAGGTTAGGCTGGCATAGTCTAATGTGATCACTTCCTTCTGTAAGTGAGGCAGAGGAGATTAGGCTAGCATAGTCTAATGTGATCACTTCCTTCTGTAAGAGAGGTAGAGGAGGTTAGGCTGGCATAGTCTAATTCCTTCTGTAAGATAGACTGTGGAGGTTAGGCTAGCATAGTCCAATGTGATCACTTCCTTCTGTAAGTGAGGCAGAGGAGGTTAGGCTGGCATAGGCTTATGTGCTCACTTCCTTCTGTAAGAGAGACTGTGGAGGTTAGGCTGGCATAGTCTAATGTGATCACTTCCTTCTGTAAGTGAGGCAGAGGAGGTTAGGCTGGCATAGTCTAATGTGCTCACTTCCTTCTGTAAGAGAGACTGTGGAGGTTAGGCTAGTATAGGCTAATGTGTTCACTTCCTTCTATAAGAGAGACTATGGAGGTTAGGCTAGTATATTCTAATGTGATCACTTCCTTCTATAAGAGAGACTGTGGAGGTTAGGCTAGTATAGTCTAATGTGTTCACTTCCTTCTATAAGAGAGACTGTGGAGGTTAGGCTAGCATAGTCTAATGTGATCACTTCCTTCTATAAGAGAGACGGTGGAGGTTAGGCTAGTATAGGCTAATGTGATCACTTCCTTCTGTAAGAGAGGCAGAGGATTAGACTGGCATAGGCTAATGTGCTCACTTCCTTCTATAAGAGAGACTGTGGAGGTTAGGCTAGTATAGGCTAATGTGTTCACTTCCTTCTATAAGAGAGACTATGGAGGTTAGGCTAGTATATTCTAATGTGATCACTTCCTTCTATAAGAGAGACTATGGAGGTTAGGCTAGTATATTCTAATGTGATCACTTCCTTCTATAAGAGAGACTGTGGAGGTTAGGCTAGTATAGTCTAATGTGTTCACTTCCTTCTATAAGAGAGACTGTGGAGGTTAGGCTAGCATAGTCTAATGTGATCTCTTCCTTCTATAGCAGAGGCTGTGGAGGTTAGGCTGGCATAGGCTAATGTGATCACTTCCTTCTGTAAGAGAGGCAGAGGATTAGACTGGCATAGGCTAATGTGCTCACTTCCTTCTATAAGAGAGACTGTGGAGGTTAGGCTGGCATAGGCTAATGTGATCACTTCCTTCTGTAAGAGGCAGAGGATTAGGCTGGCATAGGCTAATGTGATCACTTCCTTCTATAAGAGAGACTGTGGAGGTTAGGCTGGCATAGGCTAATGTGATCACTTCCTTCTATAAGAGAGGCTGTGGAGGTTAGGCTGGCATAGGCTAATGTGATCACTTCCTTCTGTAAGAGGCAGAGGATTAGGCTGGCATAGGCTAATGTGCTCACTTCCTTCTGTAAGAGAGGCAGAGGATTAGGCTGGCATAGGCTAATGTGATCACTTCCTTCTATAAGAGAGACTGTGGAGGTTAGGCTGGCATAGGCTAATGTGATCACTTCCTTCTCTAAGAGAGGCAGAGGATTAGACTGGCATAGGCTAATGTGATCACTTCCTTCTATAAGAGAGACTGTGGAGGTTAGGCTGGCATAGGCTAATGTGATCTCTTCCTTCTATAGCCGAGGCTGTGGAGGTTAGGCTGGCATAGGCTAATGTGATCACTTCCTTCTGTAAGAGAGGCAGAGGATTAGACTGGCATAGGCTAATGTGCTCACTTCCTTCTATAAGAGAGACTGTGGAGATTAGGCTAGCATAGTCTAATGTGATCACTTCCTTCTATAAGAGAGACTGTGGAGGTTAGGCTGGCATAGGCTAATGTGATCACTTCCTTCTGTAAGAGGCAGAGGATTAGGCTGGCATAGGCTAATGTGATCACTTCCTTCTATAAGAGAGACTGTGGAGGTTAGGCTGGCATAGGCTAATGTGATCACTTCCTTCTATAAGAGAGGCTGTGGAGGTTAGGCTGGCATAGGCTAATGTGATCACGTCCTTCTGTAAGAGGCAGAGGATTAGGCTGGCATAGGCTAATGTGCTCACTTCCTTCAGTAAGAGAGACTGTGGAGGTTAGGCTTGCATAGGCTAATGTGCTCACTTCCTTCTGTAAGAGAGGCTGTGGAGGTTAGGCTGGCATAGGCTAATGTGCTCACTTCCTTCTGTAGGTGAGGCAGAGGAGGTTAGGCTAGCATAGTCTAATGTGATCACTTCCTTCTGTAAGTGAGGCAGAGGAGGTTAGGCTATCATAGGCTAATGTGCTCACTTCCTTCTGTAAGAGAGGCAGGGGAGGTTAGGCTGGCATAGTCTAATGTGCTCACTTCCTTCTGTAAGTGAGGCAGAGGAGGTTAGGCTGGCATAGTCTAATGTGATCACTTCCTTCTGTAAGAGAGGCAGAGGAGGTTAGGCTGGCATAGGCTAATGTGCTCACTTCCTTCTGTAAGAGAGGCAGAGGAGGTTAGGCTGGCATAGTCTAATGTGATCACTTCCTTCTGTAAGAGAGGCTGTGGAGGTTAGGCTAGCATAGTCTAATGTGATCACTTCCTTCTGTAAGAGAGACTGTGGAGGTTAGGTTGGCATAGTCTAATGTGATCACTTCCTTCTGTAAGAGAGACTGTGGAGGTTAGGCTGGCATAGTCTAATGTGATCACTTCCTTCTGTAAGAGAGACTGTGGAGGTTAGGCTGGCATAGTCTAATGTGATCACTTCCTTCTGTAAGAGAGACTGTGGAGGTTAGGTTGGCATAGTCTAATGTGATCACTTCCTTCTGTAAGAGAGACTGTGGAGGTTAGACTGGCATAGGCTAATGTGATCACTTCCTTCTGTAAGAGAGGCAGAGGAGGTTAGGCTGGCATAGTCTAATGTGATCACTTCCTTCTGTAAGAGAGGCAGAGGAGGTTAGGCTGGCATAGTCTAATGTGCTCACTTCCTTCTGTAAGAGAGACTGTGGAGGTTAGGCTGGCATAGTCTAATGTGCTCACTTCCTTCTGTAAGAGGCAGAGGAGGTTAGGCTGGCATAGTCTAATGTGATCACTTCCTTCTGTAAGAGAGGCAGAGGAGGTTAGGCTGGCATAGTCTAATGTGCTCACTTCCTTCTGTAAGAGAGACTGTGGAGGTTAGGCTGGCATAGTCTAATGTGATCACTTCCTTCTGTAAGAGAGGCAGAGGAGGTTAGGCTGGCATAGTCTAATGTGCTCACTGCCTTCTGTAAGAGAGACTGTGGAGGTTAGGCTGGCATAGTCTAATGTGCTCACTTCCTTCTGTAAGAGAGGCAGAGGAGGTTAGGCTGGCATAGTCTAATGTGCTCACTTCCTTCTGTAAGAGAGACTGTGGAGGTTAGGCTGGCATAGTCTAATGTGCTCACTTCCTTCTGTAAGAGAGACTGTGGAGGTTAGGCTGGCATAGTCTAATGTGATCACTTCCTTCTGTAAGAGAGGCAGAGGAGGTTAGGCTAGCATAGTCTAATGTGATCACTTCCTTCTGTAAGTGAGGCAGAGGAGGTTAGGCTAGCATAGTCTAATGTGATCACTTCCTTCTGTAAGAGAGACTGTGGAGGTTAGGCTAGCATAGTCTAATGTGATCACTTCCTTCTGTAAGAGTGGCAGAGGAGGTTAGGCTAGCATAGTCTAATGTGATCACTTCCTTCTGTAAGAGAGGCAGAGGAGGTTAGGCTGGCATAGTCTAATGTGATCACTTCCTTCTGTAAGTGAGGCAGAGGAGATTAGGCTAGCATAGTCTAATGTGATCACTTCCTTCTGTAAGAGAGGTAGAGGAGGTTAGGCTGGCATAGTCTAATTCCTTCTGTAAGATAGACTGTGGAGGTTAGGCTAGCATAGTCCAATGTGATCACTTCCTTCTGTAAGTGAGGCAGAGGAGGTTAGGCTGGCATAGGCTTATGTGCTCACTTCCTTCTGTAAGAGAGACTGTGGAGGTTAGGCTGGCATAGTCTAATGTGCTCACTTCCTTCTGTAAGAGAGACTGTGGAGGTTAGGCTAGTATAGGCTAATGTGTTCACTTCCTTCTATAAGAGAGACTATGGAGGTTAGGCTAGTATATTCTAATGTGATCACTTCCTTCTATAAGAGAGACTGTGGAGGTTAGGCTATTATAGTCTAATGTGTTCACTTCCTTCTATAAGAGAGACTGTGGAGGTTAGGCTAGCATAGTCTAATGTGATCACTTCCTTCTATAAGAGAGACGGTGGAGGTTAGGCTAGTATAGGCTAATGTGTTCACTTCCTTCTGTAAGAGAGACTATGGAGGTTAGGCTAGTATAGTCTAATGTGTTCACTTCCTTCTATAAGAGAGACTATGGAGGTTAGGCTAGTATAGGCTAATGTGTTCACTTCCTTCTGTAAGAGAGACTGTGGAGGTTAGGCTAGTATAGTCTAATGTGTTCACTTCCTTCTATAAGAGAGACTGTGGAGGTTAGGCTAGTATAGGCTAATGTGTTCACCTCCTTCTGTAAGAGAGACTGTGGAGGTTAGGCTAGTATAGTCTAATGTGATCACTTCCTTCTATAAGAGAGACTATGGAGGTTAGGCTAGTATAGGCTAATGTGTTCACTTCCTTCTGTAAGAGAGACTGTGGAGGTTACGCTAGCATAGGCTAATGTGTTCACTTCCTTCTATAAGAGAGACTATGGAGGTTAGGCTAGTATAGGCTAATGTGTTCACTTCCTTCTATAAGAGAGACTATGGAGGTTAGGCTAGTATAGGCTAATGTGCTCTCCGCTTTCTATAAGGGACATGGAGGTTAAGCTAGAATAGGCTAATAAGCTCATCTCCTTCTGTAGAAGAGACAGTGGAGATTAGGCTTGCGTATGTACTGTCTTTCTATAAGCGACATGGAGGTTAAACTGGATTAGGCTAATAAGTACTCCTTCTATAGGAGAGACAGTGGAGATTAGGCTTGCATATGTACTGTCTTTCTATAAGAGACATGGAGGTTAAACTGGATTAGTCTAATAAGCGCTCCTTCTGTAGGAGAGACAGTGGAGATTAGGCTTGCATATGTACTGTCTTTCTATAAGAGACATGGAGGTTAAACTGGATTAGGCTAATAAGCGCTCCTTCTGTAGGAGAGACAGTGGAGATTAGGCTTGCATATGTACTGTCTTTCTATAAGAGACATGGAGGTTAAACTGGATTAGGCTAATAAGCGCTCCTTCTGTAGGAGAGACAGTGGAGATTAGGCTTGCATATGCTAATGTACTGTCCTCTTTCTGTAAGAGAGGCAGAGGATTAGGCTAACAAAGGCTAATGTGCTCCCCTCTTTCTATAAGAGACGTGGAGTTTAAACTAGAATAGTCTAATAAGCTCTCCTCCTTCTGTAGGAGAGACAGTGGAGATTAGACTTGCATATGCTAATGTGCTCACTTCCTTCTGTAAGAGAGACCGTGGAGGTTAGGCTAGCATAGAGAATACATTGTAGAAAAGCAGTGGAGGATAGTGTGTTCACTTGCACTTATATAGCAGCCTAACTTTTGACACCTTGTTTTTTTTTCTTTGAATGATATTACATGCAACATAGATGCAGTAATTTAAAATCTAAGGCATTTAAATCTACCCCTACACTCGAGAGATGGCAACAGACTGACTACCATGTTGACTTACAAGCTTTGTGCATTCGCAACTTTATGATGTAAATTACCTTATGGGTTTAATATATATATATGGGTGATGCACACTTGAAGAGGTGCATTATCCCTTACCATCGATCTCTCAGCTACAAGTTTACATCAATGCCAGTAAGTGGTAGCAGACTATTGCAAAAGTTTAATTCATGTGAGGGTGCTAAGTCGTGTCAAGTGGGGAACCCCATTCACTTTTCAGTTTGTCATAAATTGGTCTAGATAGCAGCATGCTGAACACTGTCAATTCGCTCACGGCTTGGCAAAATTTAGATCTGATGGGAATATATGTTATAATTATGCAGATATTTTATAAATATACTATGGGTTTTCAGATGAGTTATGGTATATTATGTTATGAACTAAAGACCTCAATCATAGTGTGATATAGACATTTGCGTGATTGAAAAACACTCATGGATTTTCTTTATAAATAAATAGTATCAGCCATTGTGTAATACAGTTTTGCCTATTTAACATGTACCTACATGCAGTGTAAGATGTATTTATATTAACTTTTGTGTGGGCTATGTGGAGGGACAGCACATTTTGTGAGAAAAAATTGTGCCATTTTCCCGCTTCAGAAAATCAGACTTGGCGAGTGCTAATAAATTAGTAATATTAATATTTGACTGATGAAAAAATGCAAATGGAGAGTAGCGAAAGCTTACACCTTACTTCATTCTTGTCCTAAACTGCTTAATTATGTATAAAATAATAACAAATTCCAAAACCACCTTTTTCTTTTTGCCAGACATGGTTTATTATTATTGCTACTGTTGTTGGGAACAGCTGCAGTTGCATCAATTTGTTCACAATCATAACTATTATGCAGAGATGCCATTTCACATTTTCAGGGATATGTGGATCTAAAATTTAGTGAACACCCAAAACGTATACTCACAAGCCACATTGAGGATAGACTTAGCACACAGGCTGAAATAGGTTAACATGCTCATCTCTTTCATAAGAGAAACATTGAGGAATAGGCTTAATCGTGCTAATATGCTCACCTATGTAAAAGGAACAGTAGGGAGGGATAGGTTGAGATGGTGCTGGAAAACCCATCACTTTGTTTTGACTTCCAAATCAGCAGTGCTGAAGCAACATTGTTTATTTGCTCTGTAAACAGCTAATATTCATGAATTTATATGCCATTTTAAATACTGTCTCAGTATCATTATTCTCAGACACATTACAAACACTGAAGCAATCAACACATGATTTATTTTGAATTTATTCCAGCATTTTGAAAGTCAAGCTGTCATTAGGCCACAAATCTGAAAGTGTCTGTATCTGTGATGCATCTGGGCAGTAGTGACACTGTATATGCTTATTCAAAGGATCCAAGGAGAATCAGTATTCAAGAAAGCTTTTATTTCATCAGCCTGCTAGAAAAGTTTAGCAAGTATGTAGGGTAGTACAGTCTTTTAAGTGCATCAGGCAGTACTGCAATAACATAACATTTCTGGAATATTTTTCACAATATGTAAATTGCCAAATTAATTTGAATACGCTGACAGTTTTAATATGAATTATATACATATTATTAGTCAGCATAGATATAAAGGTACTCTGCTTCAAGAAGAGCTGCCCATGTTGGTAGAGGAATCAACTGCTAAACTAGGCTGTAAATTAAAGCTATACTGAGATCCTGGTTTTTACACACAGTGGATTATGTTTTTATACCTAACTGGAATATCTTCATTATACTTAAGAAGTATACTTGACAATTTGATACAAACATTTTAAAAGTTCACAGACATACTGTGTAATGAATACATTATTCACCAGAATATTACTTTGATGCACAAGTTTGTAGCTTTTGTTCAGTATGGTAATCTACGAAGATGAAAGCTTTTTACTTTCTCTACCATCTACTTACAGTAGTATAGCGTATTCTACCCAAAAATTGATGTTGAAGTTTCCAAAAATATATGCTTTGAGGTCCCCTGACCCTCTCCTTCCAAAAAGAATTCCAACCACCCCAAACTACCCTTTACATGTGAAAATGCTCATTTTTTGTTATGTTTTTCAAAAACAGGTTCCAAATATTTTGATTAAAATAACATATGCTTGAAACTTTGACATGAATGTAATATATTTCCTGAAGTTTCTGTACATAGCCTGTGAAATACCTTTCAACTTACTACAGAAAAAAATGTAGACCTCATTAAAATATAGAATTTGTGCTGTATCATTTTTTTACTTCAGCTACCATTTATCTATAGTGAATAGAGGATCTCTTGTAGCCACCCAAAATTTGACATTGAGATTTGATAAAATATACATCTTTTGAGGCCCCTTGGATCCAAGAAAAGCAATTTTAGAAAAACACTGTGTGACTCTCTGTGAACAGCACAACTCAAAAATGAAGAGCCAGTTAAATATTAAACTTGATATTTAAGTTCAGCATCCTCCAAGGATATGACACAAAGATTTTCAGGAAAATCCTCCCACTCCAAACTACCAACATGGACATTTTTTAACTTTTTTTTTTTTTTTTTCAAAAAATGGCTCTATAATTTTGATTAAAATACCATTGTTTAAGACAAAGAAAATGTGTAGGTAACTTGAATTTTCTGGGATTAGCCTGAGAAGAAGTCCTCTTTATGTTATTGAATTTTTTATAATTTTGAATTACAAGGAAACCTTTAACAGATACAAAAAAAAAATGTAGAGATCATTAAAATGCACAGTTTGTGTCAAACTTTTCATAGTGTTAGCCAGTTTCTAAATGTTCATGCTCAGCATTATCTAACGGACATGCTTGAAAGTGGTCGTCCTCCGTGGACTAGTGGTACTGTGCTAGCCTCTAGTTCCCAAGGTCATGGATTCAAACCCGGCAGAGGGTGATGGATTTTTTCGGGTGCAGAAATCCTTAGCATAGCTTCCTTCGGAAGGGTGGTAAAGCCGGTGGTCCCATATCATAGATTTATAGCACGTAAAAGAACCTCAAGCCTGATAAAAAGGCTTCTAAGCAAAATTTCCGGTCTTTCACTCCCAATATAGAATGGGGCGCTAAGGACCATAGTAGTTAAACAGCGTCTATGAATAAAACTCAATTTCAATTTTGCTTGAAAGTATGTAATTCTTGCTTTCCCTCCCACCCTTTCTTTTCTATCCAACACAATAGCTTGTTACCATGTATAAACATTTGCATGCTATTTGCACAGGTGTAGCTAACAAATAGCCATTCAATAGGGGTAGATAAACATCTTGCATATCTTATTATGACATAGGTTTAATATGTCAAAAGAAATATTTAAATACAAGGTGCTACCCAAAAGTTCCTGAAATGCATCAATAAATTGGATCTATCTTATCACCATCATTACCTTTGAAATAGTCCCCTTGTGAGAGTATACACCGCTACCAGTACTTCTCCCATATACTGAATACCATCTGTAAATTATTTTTAAAAGTTTGTTCAGCACCTCATGCAATTTTACTTGAATTTCCCCAACTGTCTCAAATCTTCAACCTTTCAGCTAGATTTTCATCTTGTGGGACAAAAAGAAGAGGCTAAATCTGCAGAATATAGTGGATTAGGAACAACTGTCACTTTACAAGAACTATGTCTCTGAAATGCATTCGAGGTAACTCTATAAAAAATTAAGTTAGAGTGTGTGTGCCACACGAAATAATTCTTGCAAATATATTACTTTGCTGTGTTTTTTCCTATATTATTGGTATTTTAATTGTGATTTTGTTTTTCCCCAAGAATTCTTGCACATGAAAGCTGTATGCAGCTTTGTACCATTGTGATGGAGAAACCTAAATTGCCTGTGCACCAGATTTCCAGATGTTTTCTTCTGATTTCCTTCAATTGTCTCCAGATATCATGATAGAATACCATATTCGGTCATACCAGGAAGGACAAATTCCTGGTGGATAATCCCCTTTATGTCCGAACAGAAGTGACTTTTTGGATATATTGCAGTTGGTGGCCATGCAGAGCAATCATTATCAGCCATTGTTCGGCCATTTTTAAAACCACTTGAACCACTCAAAGGTTTGAGTCTTCAAATGTTTCTGCAACAATTTTTCCGAGTTTGAAATAAAACTTCCTCACATCTGCCACTGTAAAATTGCAATGTAAGCAACACCAACAATGAAAAAACACTCACAAATACTAATGTGTCCACTCAGAACAAAGCCATTTAGTAACTGAGTCACAAGAGATGTATAAAGTTTCACCTAGAGGTATTTTCTTTTACTACCGCTCAATTGTGTGCCACATACTCATTTTGAGAATTTTTGGGTAGCATCCTTATATGTTGCTTTCCACCCAAGGGACTGCAACTTGCTGAGATTTTTACCGATAAAATGCATAGTGTCATAAGGTATAATTGCATGAAAATGAGAGAACATCATGTTCACTTTGGATGAAGGATGTTGTTGTGATTACAATTCTCTATAGTAACTTTACACCGAAATGTATTCATTATAGTAATGAAAAGTTACAAGGAAGTGTGTGAAACAATTTCTATGTGCACCATCCACATCTGATGATAGCCACTTTGTTGCAATTAGTGTACTGTTCCGTTAATCTTTGAAGCAATAATCAGTTGTATTCTGGAAATGTTCTCCAGCTAACATACAACCATAATGATGTGCTTGCTGAAACCTTGGAAGCAAGAATTGTTAAAAATGCCAATGACTGAGGGTTTCAACATGTTGCAACAAATCATCAAAATCAACTTTGTGAGTTGTTCCCCATATCACGTATTTGTACATCCTGAAGAAATAGTGATCCAGGAGCTGGAGTTCATGTGTTTGGAGGTATAATTTGTATTACCGGTTTATTAGAATCAAGATCCTCTTCCTGTAAAAGGGTCTTTTACAAACATCTTGTTAATGTTTTGTTAGTGTAAACTCCATAAGAATCAAAGAACACGTTATGTGTGCTTGAAAACTGAAGGAAGGCCTCTTGCAGTAATTAAGTAAATAATTGATGTGTCATTTTACCTGATAAGCTCCATTTAACATTGCAATTGTTGGCTTTGAACATCTTTTCCTGTACTTTGGCACTTACACCAGTGGACTCATGAGGTTCACAAACCATTTCGGTAAAGGGTTTCCACTTCTTGATAGTATAGGTACAATTGTTAATGAATGTGTTGTTGCCCCTTTTGATTGCACTTTACCACGAACACGAGGAGTTCTTTAATCTCTTAGTGTCCTTCCTACATACATTTCTTTCCTGAACCCAAATTCAACAACGTATATCTGGTCATCGCTGAAAGTAGTCATGTCATTGCATTCTCTTCTGAAATCTTGTATTACATACTGTTGGTCTGTCACAAAAGACATCACCTTCTGATATTATTTAAAGGTGAGTCGAAATTGTAACACTAACATCACTTAAGTTTACTCACTTAACATGTTTCGGGAAACCGTTGTTCCCATCCTCAGAAGGTTAACTCGACTGGCCCGTGTTGTTGGTGTTTCCGTTTTTTGGACTGGATCCTGTGGTGGCATCTTGTGGTGGAGAAATGTACTTCCAGAGAGGATTTGGTGGCGGCAAATCAAAATTCATTAGATGTGTGTTGTGTTTTAGAATGGTGATCTTCTCCCATGCATCTAATTCGGCTGCAAATTTGGCTCGTTTGACTAATGTAATATTGGGTTTGATGTTGTGATTAGTGATCCAAAAATGGTGTGAAACTGCAGATTTGTCCATTTGTTTGTATTTAATACATCTCATGTGCTCCTTTAGCCTAGTTTCTAAGTTTCTTTTTGTCTTACCAATGTATACTTTATTGCAATCTGAACAATTGATTTTATAGATTCCAGCTTTTTTGTCTTGTGGAATGGGGTCTTTTAACTTGTTACAAAGTAATTTCTCTATGTTAAATTTGTTCTGTGGAGCTAGGCTGATGTTATGTTTCATGAAAATCTTCTTAAATTTGTGAAATGTTCCTGGGTGGTATGTGAATTTCTTGAACTTTAGTTCTTTATCTTGCTGGCTGAGATTAGTTGTGTTTCTGATGTGCATCTGTCGTTTGAATTTTGCAATTTTTTTGTCAATAGTTGCTTTGTTGTACCCATTATGTATTGCTGTGTCTACTATATGCTGGTATTCTAACTGGTATTCTTTTTTATTTAAGGGGGTATATACCAGTCTATGTGTTAGGCTGTTTAGTAATGCATGTTTGTGTGTGGTTGGATTGAAACTCTTATTTTTTATGTAATTAGTAGAGTGTGTTGGCTTCCTGTATATGCCAAAGGTTAGGTTCTTTTGTTCTCTGATGATTTTTAGGTCTAAAAATGGTAGCATGCCTTCTTTTTTTATTTCTATGGTGAATTTTATTGATTGGTTCTGTAGGTTTAGTAAGGCTAAGGAGTCTTGTATGAACCTATTAGGGACAACAGCGAAGATGTCGTCAACATATCTGTGCCAAACTTTAAACATGTATGGAAAGGAAGTTGTTATGTGTATTTCTAAGTAGCTCATAAATAAATCTGCCAAGAAGGGTGAAAGTGGGTTGCCCATGGTTAGACCAGTTGGTTGTTGATAGAACTTCTTATTGAAACTAAAACAATTTTGTCCAATGCATAAATTGGTAAGTTGTATGAGGTCTTCTATTTCTTCTTCAAGTAGGTTAGTCTGCTGTAGCCATTTCTTTAATTGACGCAGGAGTTGATCTGTAGGGACACTTGGAAATAGTGCAGTGACATCAAAGGAAACTAATCTGTCTTCTGGTTCGAGTTCCAGGGATTTTATCTTCTGTATTAAATCTTCTGAATTCATTATGTTTTTGCTGTTGAATTTTGGTAGTGAAGAGAATCTCTGTACTAACCATTTTGCCAGTTTGTAGGTAGGAGAATCAATATTGCTGACGATTGGTCTCATCTTATTACCCGGTTTGTGTATTTTAGGTAGAGCATACATTCTTGGTAAAATGGGGTGGTCTGGTTTTAATCTAGATTTATCAGTGTCTGTTATAGTTTTGCTTTCCTGGATGGTTTGATTGAAGGCTTTTAAATGTGATTTTAATGGGTCTTCTTGAATTTGTATGTAATTTTCTTGTTGCAGCATATTTTCTACTCTGGTAATATAATCATCTTTTTGAAGTACAACTAGTTTATTTCCCTTGTCAGCTTTTGTGTATACTACTGGTTTTGATTTTAATGTTTTGATCACATGTTTGGTTGGGAAATTGTTATGTTTATCTGCTTGTATTTCTTGGAGAACTATTTCACATTCTTTTTTTATAGTGGTTTTACTATTTTCATTTAGGTTGTAAGTAGCAATCTCAATGTCTGCGACTATTTCATCGGTTGTTTTTGTGTAGCCAACACATGTTTTTAGGCCAAGGTTTAATACCGATAATTCTGCTTTGGTGAAAGTTACATTTGAAAGATTAATTACGTCAGAGTATGGCGTCGTTTTTTCATTTTTTAGGTTAGGTTTATATGAATGTTGCTTCCGGCGTAGTATGTCTAGTTTTTTCTTTAATTTCAGCGTTTTTGTTTTCATCCTGTAGCTAAGAATAGTGAGGAATTTTGATTGCATGTTTTGCCAAAGTGGATAGCCGAGTGTGTCCGTTAATTTAAGGTGAAGAGAATATAATTCCAGTTCCAATTTTTGTAATTTTGCGTAGTGGTTGTTTCTCTCAATTATTATTACTTTTTTATCGGCTGATGTTTGGTGTTTGCTGTTTTTGTCGTATTTTACAATTCTCCTTACCTCACAATTCTCCTTTTACAATCCTCCTCACCTTCTGACTTACAATTTTAAAATGTTTCTTGAAGCAGTGCAACCAAGAGGAACTGGCTTTGCAAACATTTCAATCCATTTGTAATTCATGGCTTTTGCCAATGCAACTTTCTGTAAATCACAATTCTTAACTATTTCTTTCATTGATCTCCATTCCAAGAGTACATCAGATATGTGCTTATTCACTTGTTTCTTTTGATCCATATATTCCACTGATGTTCAACTTGTTTTGTAACTATTCACTTGTGAGCCATGTATAATCATGTTTAACAGATGACCATCGCTATGATTCAACATTGTTTTGTGATGTTTAGACACAAAAATAACAACTCACTATCTAACTGACTAGCTCACTTGCCAGCATACTCGCTTATGTACAACTGCATGAGCTTCTGGAAGCTTTGTGGAAGGAGGGAGAGAATCGTCCAGAATTATCTCTTTGCGTTGCACTTCTGTGAGCTACATCAGGGGAAGAGTGCTCCTCTGTCTCCTTGTATGTCCAACTGGCCAATCAGCACTGAAGGACCTTCTGTGCTATAAGCTAAACCCATAGCCACTGTGTAAATATCATAAGCATAAACATGAACATTCTCTTAAGCACAGTTTTATTTTTTACACACTTACTCACTAGCTGCATTTATTTAACAGAAACATTTACGTATCCTTCTGATTCTAATATCAAAGCAAGTATCTTTGCCACATGGAGAAAATTTATCTTTACTGGCTCACATACACGATAGGTAAAATACACGCATGAGCTACAACATACTGGAAAGCTGGTCAGCAGCTTAACTGCTATCAGCTGGCCAAATATAATGCATGGAAACTCACGATGTTCTAAATAACAATTGACTGTGACACATACTGTAATACTTGGAAAGTTGTATGATTCTGGATAATTATACATTTAGCATGCTATATCCATTAGTATCAAAAAGTCCTGAATGTTTGCTTGTAAGCACATCTTGTTCAATTTGATTATTTCTAAGCAAAACTATGAGAATAAGGTAACTTGGGTAGAATAATCACATTTTATAGTAATAGATATGTGAATTTGCCATTGGTAGTGAAAGCCGGCAAATATATCAGATCAACATTCTTTTTTTATTTCTTTATTTTTGTACCTTCGGCTGTTTAAGAAATATTTCTTTTTGCGGACAGAATTTTCTAATATTTCAAGTAACACATATATGAAATGTTTCTCATCAAGCCACACAAAAAGTATGCAAAATATGAAGTCCAGCACACATATAGCAAGTTTATTTTTAAACATTTGACTGTTGCACACTGGCGTCCTGTCTGCTTCTATGTAAGTATAGCAAAAATGCTTATGAAATAATTTCAATACATATAACTAACAAAATGTAGAAAAACAAGTTTTTTCTTTTTACATGTAATTGGCAGAATAGATAGGAACATAAATTATAGTTAGTGAAAGTTGTATGACTGTATCATGTTAAGTGTTTTTTATAATTTCTCATTTGAATTGGTATTACTGTGTTTGCAATTAGCAATTACTGGTATTTGTGGGCTAAAGGAAGTGCAGTGACAAGTGGCAGGGAAAAAAGTGTAATATGTTGCACTCACACATCTTTCACTAGTCTTATACAAACTATTTTTACATATGTGAATACAATAAGGCATCAGGGATTGATGGTCTACCAGGGGAATTTTGGAAAAAAAAATAGATAGAGAATAGAGATAGGACTGAGATACTAGTTAAATTAATGAATATTATATTTGAAGGAGGAAAGGTACCACACAACTGGAGGGCAAGTATAATTGTACCCATTTATATAGGGAAAGGAAGTGTCAAAGATCCAATTAATTATAGGGGTATTAGTTTGCTCTCAGTCTAAGGAAAGATCTATTCAGGAATTTTAGCAACCAGATTGCAGAAATGGGCAGAGGAAGAAAATAAATTATCAATATTTCAGAGGGGATTCAGAAAAGGTAGGAGAACAGTGGACAACATTTTTATTATAAAATCTATTATAGATAAATCCTTAAGTATTAAAAGAGGTAGGGTATATATGGCATTTATTGACTTAGAGAAGGCATTTGATACTATAGATAGAGAGGCACTATGGATTAAAATGAGAAGTAAGGGACTAAACTCAAAATCCATTACAGCAATACAGAATATATAATATATGTGTATATATGAATAATAAGTTTTATATTAGGCTGAATAGTGATGAAATTATGTGAAAGAATTGATAGTAATATGGGGTTAAGACAAGGTTACAAACTTAGCCCTATACTGTTTAACTTATTTATTGACGATATCTTAGAAGAGTTAAATAAGGATAACTTATATTTACCCACAGTAAATAATAAAGAAATTCCAGGATTACTGTTTGCAGATGATTTGGTCGTAGGTTCTATTTCAGTAGGAGGTCTAACAAAAGTGTTGCATATCATATATTCATTTTGTAAGAAATAGGGTTTAAGAATAAATTTTAAAAAATCAAAGATAATGGTATTTAAAAAGAGCTATAAATTGAAGGAGGAAAAGTGGAAGAGTTGCAAATAGAAAACAAGTTTGATTATTTGGGAGTGAGAATAAGTAGTAATGGGAGATGGAATGATCACAAGATAAGTGCCTTAGCTAAGGGAAGATTAGCAATGACTGCTATAAGAATATGCTTAAAGAAAATACCTGATATGCAAATTAAATGGTTGGAAAGGGTTTACAAAGCTGTAGTTGAAGCAAAAATGGTCTATGGATCAGAGATTTGGGGAAGTGACAAAGGATGGGAGATGATTGATAAAGTACACAGATCATTCTGTAAATGTATGTTAGGTTTATCTATTTCATCACCTAATGGAGCAGCAATGTTGGAGTTGGGAAGAGTAGGTAGCAAGGGCATGATAGTAGAAAGGATACTTAAATATTGGCATAGATTGAAATCATTGGACGAGCATAATATCTTGAAGCAATGTTTAATAATACAAGAAAAATCCAATGATGGGATGAACTGGCCTCAAGGAATAAGGAGAATTTTACAGGAAATAGCAATGGGTAACTTATGGGAGGAGAGAGAGGGTTTAGTTAAAGGTTTCTGGAAAGAAGTGAGGAACAGAGTAGAAGATATAGAGAAACAAGAATTATTTCAAAGTCTGGAAGGAAAGAAAAGTTTGGAACTATATAGACAATTAAAGGTGGACTGGGGAAGGGAGAAGTATGTGGATGTAGGTAATAGGTTACTGAGAGAAGGGTGGGCCTGGTCCAGATTAAATGCACATATGCTAAGGGGAGATAGGAAGGGAGCGAATTTGGATAGACGTCCTCTTTGTGGAGAGGCAGATAATGATTTGCATTATATAATTGAATGTGAAGAAACTAAGTTGTGGAGAGATCAGTTTTTACCTAAAGAATGGGAGAATGTTAACAAAGAAGTATTAAAAGTTAGAATAATGAAAATACAAAAGGAGAGGGATATAAAAAGAATAGGAGAACATATGGGGAGAGTAAGAGAAAAATGATTTAGAAAAATAAAGCAATATGAATTTGTTATGATCCACCATCCATAAATAACAAGTGTTAAAATGCATAATGGACCAAAGAAAGAAAAAAATAGCAACTCAAAGTAATGTATTAAAATTTGTAAGAATTTTGTATAGCATTATGGAAATAAATATATTCTACTATATGTAGAGAAAGTAAAAATATCTAATGTGATACATTCAACGACTTTCTCTACCCTTTATCGTTTATTAGTGAGTATACATACTATTCTTACTAAAGCTTATTTTTATATCTACTAGGTTTTAATCCAAATAAACCTTTGCAGAAATAGCTACATTACACATTCAGTTAAGCTTGCGCATGCAGGCGCATGCCACACACACACGGACCTTTTTCTAAAAATGCTTTTTTTTTTGCATTCAGGGGCCCTCAAAACATATATTTCCAGTGAAATCTTGACATCGGATTTTTGGGTGGAATACAATACTTCCCCTACTTACTATCATAGTAAAAAAACTAAAAATAAATTAATGAATAAAATGCAACACTTTCAACGTATTCTTCTGTTTAAAAGAGGATTAAAGGCTACACAGGGAGCTTATAGCCAGTGTAGGGTATGGAAAGAAAACAATTTTATCATATCAGAGCCAATTTCACACATGTGATTCTCCATGCTTAGAACAGGTTTTGATGACTACTATGATGAACTGTGACCAATCACAGTGCAACATTTGCATTGCATGTGCAAGGTTTAAGGTTTAAAATGCTATGAACTTGTGCATCAACCCATAATATGTGTGAAGGTAACCTAGGATGTTTAATCAGTCTTTGGTTTTATTTGAACTGCATAACAAAAACAAATAAATACAAATAAAAATAATCATACTTCAGTAGCACACATGATATTACTAGTCTTCAATAATCACACACTTCAACAATTACCATCACCTTTGTACCAATGAACTGTCATTCCAATAAACATGAAATAATGTTAAAAAGTAATATAGACATTGCAAAATTTCTCAGTATTATAAAATATCTCTTTCAGATCGTCACCCCTACCATAAAGAAAAGAACACAGTAGTTTTATCAAGCATTAATTACTTTAACATTTAATTTTTAGTGGTTTTCATTTACAAAGACCTTGGATGCACAGGGATAACAGTAATCCCCACTAGAAATCCTCTGACCAATCAGGCTTAATTATGCTGTTAGACTTGTATGGTATACTGGCTTTAGTTATGTTCCATTTTGTGTGCTGAAAAAAGTGCATGATCAGCTCAGGAAAATATAAAAAATGGAAACAATAAAAAAGAACATGAGCATACAGTAGACAGAATAAAATAAAATCATATCAAACTTATATAAGGAGTACCATAATGTGCTACAAACAAAAGAAATTTAGAAATGAGAAACATTCAGTATTTTAAAACAATTCCATCACCTTAGTTTGCCTTTTCTTCCTTGCTGCCATAGCATCTTTTACTCTTTTGAGATGTTATAAGTCAGAAAGGACTGTGATTGTTTCTTAGGCATTCCATTGGAATGACCATTATGTGAACTATCTTAATTTCTGTGGGAAATACACAGTTCTTTAGCTATTTCTATTTACTGACCTTCTGTCATTGCTGCTGCATAAGCCTTGGCAACAGGCAGTTTCCTTTGCTATCAGATTTATTGCAGCACATTTACCGCTATCAGTGAGGCAGCTATCGCCTTAATATCAATGAATGTACAGTGTAAAGTGGTCTTTTTATCCGATTCCACTTCAGCCATTCAGGCTCTCTGCTCGCAAGGAAAGCAACATGAGGACGATCTGATCACTGCCAAGACAGACTGTATAAACTGCAAGAATTGACAGAAGTTCGTTTACAATGGGTCCCAGGCCACTGCGACCTTGACGGAAATGAGAAAGCCGACGCTTTAGCCAAGGAAGGGTGCTCAATGGAGCAGCCAATTGTACCAATGACATACTCAAACATCAGTAGTGTCATAACATCTCGAATCAAAGGAGCAATTGTAGACTCTCGGAAGGTAGCGGCAGCTGGTAAAAGATGGGAAATGCTTGCTTCAAACCCCATCCCCAACAACCTGCCCCGGGAGCTGGCAGTAGCCACCTTTAGGATGACTACAGGGCACGATTATTTGCAAAAACACCTGCATAGCCCAATTTGTCCCCTCTGCTTGCAAGAGGAAGGCACTGCTGACCATTTGGCCTCCTGCACTGCCCTGCAGACTGTTATAGTTGAAGATTCTATGGAAGGAAGGTCACGGCTGTACTGGGAGGCAAGGCGTCGAATGGCAGACCAGCCAAGGATGGGCGTTGGCTGAAGAAGAAGACTTTTTGTTAGGCTTATTTTGCACACTGGGTTTTTTTGGTGAACTATTAGACGGTAAAACCCAACTCATAGAAGACGCTCCATTGCTTGTTGATATATTTTTTTTGTATTAGCTTCACTTGGGAGGTTTGGGGTTGTAAACAAAATTATTTAGTAACCTGAAAAGCAAAACTGAAACATTTATTACACTAATTTCAGTACCATCTTTGAGTCTATCAGCAAGTATAGCACGAAGATTTTAAATTGTACTTTTCTATTCTTAACATGCACAGTCTTTTTTAGAAATTGTGATGCACTTTCTCTTCCTTTCACTCATCTTTGCTGCTCACAGTAAAACCAAATAACAACATGGTATTGAAGGCCGTGAGCAAAATATGTAACACAAAATTAACAAATCTCGCAAGGACCATCGCAAGCCATCCTTTACTGAGGGGTAGTTTTCAGGTAGAAGTTTAAGCAACCAAGAGATAAAAATTCAGCCGTAATATCTACATTAATATTGAGAGAAAATTAGTTTATGTGTATGTATGGTAATCTCAGAAACCAATTGATTTTGATAATTCTTTCACCAGTGAACAGTATTGTTCTTCCCAATGGACATAGGATATATTTCAGTTCCTAAATGTCTTAAAAGACTAGAAAGAATTTATAAGCTGGATATTATAGTACAAACTTGTTGGTGTTATTTATGAAGTGTCTTCAACTTATTGTTGAGAATGCCACAAAGTAGAAAATAGCTGTTACTCCACAGAAAATGAATGTACAAATAAGATGAGCTACATAGACGGTCGTGGTTTAGCAACTAAGAAAACAACACAATTGGATGTACTTATAATTGACAACATGTACACTATACTTATTTTCTTTAATTGAAAGTTTATTCAAATACCGCAGATGTGTGCAGAATTTAGCATCAAAACATCCACATAACTTATAGTCTTATTCTACAGATTAGGTAGTAAGTTTGTGGATGCCACAATCTTTAAATAACTCTTCTTGCTGTATTTTCTCTGTATGTTGAAATCGAGGTCATTACCACTGTGTGCTGATAAGATATATTAAGGGATAACATTGTTTCCAGCGTAACATCAGAAAGTACTCAACTGATATTCATAATTAATAGCTGAGAAGATTAATTTTGTTGATGGTTGCAAACTATTTCCAAATGTTTAAAATACTATTATTGTTTCAATGCTCTCCATATGGCCAATGACCTTCAGGGAAGCACCCAGCAGGTCCATTACTTCTGATGAGGTGATATGAATATGGTGATGGAATGAATACATAGACATACAACTTTTACCATGGACTCTGAACCATATTAGGCCTTGTTGAGCTACTGAGAATGAGGGCTTGGATAACACCAACTTGAAATCACCAACCCAGAGCTGGAAATCAAACCACAGACTGTCAGCACGAGAGCCACCAATGAAATTAATTAATTAATTTCCTTCCTTCCTTCCTTCGGTAGTGTTTAATGCCCGTTCTTACTACATGAAATCTCATTAACACATTTTCCCGTGTATTTCATTGCATTATAAAAGTTCCAGCACCAAATGTTTGTTTAGTACATTTTCTTGCTTCTGCTTACTACATTTGAAGTCCTCATTCACTACTTTGGTCAATCCTTGGTCACGAGGTGGCAAACAGCAGCCAACCAACGACATGCATATATGTACATATTTCTGTGATGTGATTTGTGTGGGCAGGATAGAGAATGCTTTTAGTTTGGGGTGGTAAATGCTGATAGTTTCTACTATTGAGTGTTGACCAAACATGTGTAGATTGTATAGTGTTGCACTCCTCAGGATGTATTCAAGCATATAAGTAATTTTGGCAATTCATTCATTCACTCTGAGTGCCAAATATTATTGTTACCCATACGTAATGACACCTCTAGCCTTGGGTAATTTAATTCATATTTATAAAGCGACCCAGGGTTCCTACCGCCAAAAGATGTCCCTATTGTTTAGTTTAATGAAACAAAGACATTTATGAACTTGGCAAACTTCATCAAATTGTTTCATACTTTAAACTCCTCATCTCAAACCACAAGCCTACATGCTGTCCTGTAACAGGATGTAATACCGCATGACTAGGTTTAAACACATACAGCCAAGAGGAAGGGACAGCATTCAGAGGATTCATATAAATAGTCTGACAACAGATGATAAGCCAGACTCTTGTGCTGTTAGTGATAAGCGACTTCATGATGCTCTGCCAGCTCTGCCCCTCTACTTCTCTTCATGTTAAGTGAGTAACAAGTATTACTCTGTACTTTGGTTTACTGCCAGAATCATAACTTAGCTTAAAGAAACCAAATCAGTGAGCTATCTCATTTAGGGAACCAGTATTGTGCAGGAAATAACTTTGTATTGTTATTAGTCATAGATAGGTGTAGGATTAGTAGTTAGGGATATTTACCATGTTATAATTCTTGGTTCGCATTCACATATTTTATTAAATATATTTTTAGTAATGTTAGATAAGTGTTTTGAGTCATTGAATTGCTAAACTCCAACTTCCTCCAATAAGAGCACCTATCACTATAAAATTGGTGGCAGCCTTGTGGGATTTTTTGTTATTTTTAGGTACTCTTACAAATACCCGAACCCATATTACTAAATAATCTAGTCAAAAGTTGGGTATGTTTAGCTGTATATTTCGGTGTGAACGAGCAATTCAGCCAGTAACGTTTACTATTGTATACGTACATGTAGTATCTGCCACCAGTGCCCAAGCTTTGCGAAATGCAGATGAGTTTGCTCTTACCTTAGGTACGGAATTTTTTAGGAAATATACTGATATAGATCCAGATTTGTTGGAACCACATAAGCACAAATTTAAAGGTCTTATAACTGACTCAAGAGTAGAATTGGCTTTCAGAGGTAAATTAAAAGGTTTTGCATGCCCATCATACAAAATATATACTCATCATAACGTGTATGGAGCAATAATGTTTGATGTTGAAACTAGAATTTTGAAAAGACATCGATCCAGGGTGTGAATACAAAGTTTTGGAAATAGAAAGAACTGATTTCTTATATGACTATGCTTCAGGAGAGGTAGTGCTTGAACAAAAAGTAGGGGCATCATCAGGGAAAAGCGTATCAGCTTATCAGAACGTGTCGCCTAGATATACAAAACCTAAAAGTGTACCTCATCAAGTGCAGTAAAAAGGGGTTAAGGAATTTAAAGGGATGCAATAACGTAATCAATTTGAGGTGGTACTGTTGTATATTAACAAGCAGAAACACAATATACATTATTTAAAGGTTTTTTCTTTTGTTTCAGAGTAGTGTATAGCCTTTCCATGCAGGGTATTCCAAGAAGGGAGTTATAATATTTTTGGGTGGAGTCAAGTGTGGCAAAGAGAGAACAAGGGGAGCGTGATACTCCATAGAAATCTCCCCCTCTTCCGAGCCATGTGATTCTTCTTCTTCCTCCATGTCACTCACGCCACTGATCGTTTCCCTGTTAGCAGTGTTGGTATCATCAGGGTTTAAACACACGTTTGCTGGATGGTTGTGCAAAATAAGGTTGTAACTCAGGGACATCGTGAAGAGTGATCACCGATTCTGTCCTCGTTAACGGCTCACTGAATCCATCCTTTCAAAATGCAAACCTGGTCAAATCTCCATATGTGCTGCCGATTTCGCACTTTACTCCTTATCATCACCTATCTGTATATCCTCACTCTTCTTTGGACAAGTCTATAAATTATGCAAAAGGGTAATTGTCACTCCTGGATTCGCACCATTATGGTATCACATCAGAACCAAGAAGAACTACTGGGTGTACTCTGTTTCCAAGCCATTGAAGCTAGCTAAAACATGCTCTGCAAGAAAACCTGACTCTACGGCTTTGCTGGTACTTCATAGAACTGGCCTTCTAGTTGATGATTTGGATTGTTACTATCACCCTGACCAAATGACTCTCCTGCCAGCTTTTACAGGGGAATCACACTGGGGTCTAGAGGATGATGCCATCATTGTGCCAGACATTTCCAGTTTCGTTACACTTGAAGAAGCCAACAACATTACCAGCGATCCTAGACGGCGCTCCAACCTCCACCTCTACAGGTAGGCCAGGCGGAGGAACGCAATGACGACAAACCGCAACAGCTGTCTCTTCAACAAATTATTAGCGATGAACGAGACGCTCGTGTAACTTACGAGCAACAAACTACCACTACCTCTGTATGGGCAGGTACTGGGACCTGCCTCATCATCCTAACGATGCTAATCATGGGTGCTGCTGTGGCCAAACATTGTCAATAACGAACATTGTGGTCGTCTACCTCACAGCCAGCAAAACTTACAATTTCCAGAGGTTCACCAAGTGCCAGACGAACCTTCGGAGGAGTCTCACAAATTGATCGTGAGAAAAAGCAACGATTCAACCACAAAGGAAACGGAAGGCACCACAGTTTGTTATACCTAAATAACAAGTGCAACGTGAAAGGACAAAAAAAATATATATATATATATATATATATATATATATATATATATATATATATAAAGAGAATTAATTCTTCAATAACTATAACCTAAATGTTTATGGACATGATAATCTGGACATTTGTTATTTGAAATCATTAACGTTTAACAAAAGTTAATATAAATTTTACAATGACTCATGTATTTGTATTTTTGTGTATTGTATGTATTTTCCTACCTATATTTTGAATTTTAGCATAGGATGAGATAGCTCTTCAAATCCACAGACATGATCTGAAAAACAAGTGAGTAAACTTAGTGTAAGTTAATGTTTGGATGGTATTACACAAATTCAGTAATTATGACAGAATAGAAAAAGCAGATTATACTCACAGTTAAACATGGTGAAGCAGCACAGGGGAATCACGCCAATGGTTCTTTTAAGGTGGGGAGGGTATAGTGTTGCACTCCTCAGGATGTATTCAAGGGTATAAGTAATTTTGGCAATTCATTCGCTCTAAGTGCCAAATATTGTTGTTACCCTCTAGCCTTGGGTAATTTAATTCATATTTATAAACCGACCCGGGGTTCCTACTGCCAAAACATGTCCCTATTGTTTGGTTCAATGAAACAAAGACATTTATGAACTTGGCAAACGAAATCAAATTGTTTCATACTTTAAACTCATCTAAAACCACAAGCCTACGTGCTGTCCTGTAACAGGATGTAATACCGCATGACTAAGTCTACACACATACAGCCAAGAGGACGGGACAGTGCCCAGAGGATTCATATAAATAGTCTGACAACAGATGATAAGCCGGACTCTTGTCTTTGTTAGTGCTAAGCGACTTCATGATGCTATGCCAGCTGAAGGGTGTGGCCCTTCTACTTCTCTTCATGTTAAGTGAGTAACGTGTATTAGTCTGTACTTTGGTTTACTGCCAGAATCATAACTTCCTTAAAGAAACCAAATCAGTGAGCTATCTCATTTAGGGAACCAGTATTGTGCAGGAAATAACTTTGTATTGTTATTAGTCATAGATAGGTGTAGGATTAGTAGTTAGGGATATTTACCATGTTATAATTCTTGCTTCGCATTCACATAGTTTATTAAATATATTTTTATTAATGTTAAATAAGTGTTTTGAGTCATTGAATTGCTAAACTCCAACTTCCTCCAATAAGAGCACCTATCACTATAATTATATTTTAACTTTTTGTTTGCAATGGAGAAAAAGAAAGTGCAGCAAATAGCCAACAGTGAAAAATTGAAAATCCTTGAAGACATAGATTGCAATCCAAATATGAAATGTGCAGATATAGCGCAAAAGTTAAACATTCCTCCATTAACCTTAAACAAAATTATTAGCAAATGTAAACTGATTGAAACTGGTTTTGAAGAAGGGAAAAATGCTAAAGCAAAACTTTCCTCTTGGAAAGTAGGATCAGAAGAGGATCGGATCAAAATTTGTTGCATGGAAACACCTACCATATTCAAATCATATTGAACACGCCAAAGATACTATCTTCTACTGTACACGTAACATGGTTCACGTTCATCATTTTGTTTTTTTTAGCGGAAATTACCACATGTATAATAAGCCACTTTTATTGCTTTCATAATTTGCAATTTATTCTTCTCAAAAACATTCATAACCTCAAAAACTGCTTAAATTATACGGAGAAACAAATAAACATGTTTAACAGGTTCGCCAACATAAATCCAAGTTGGCCAACATAAAAGCTTGAATTCTTTATTCTCAAACTTTGTGTACCCGAATCAATCTCAATACGCATTGTATTTAATATGGAAATATGGATCATATTCACTATGGAATTGGATTCAAATCAATTCCCATGGACACAGTAATTATTAGATTTTGTTGCATAATTATGTTCTTAAATTGCAGATTTTGTATTTTCATTAACATGTTTTCCCGTCTATGACGTCCAAATACTTGGGTCCCTGCAAAAATACACAAAAGTTCTACTGCACTTATGGCACCACAGGTGGTGGATGCTGGTGATACATGAAATGATAATTGGGAAAGGAAACAATCCAGGTTTAAGTTTAGGCTACCTTCCCAGCATTTGCATTATGAGGACTGAGGAAAGTGGAGGACATTACTGGCAAGATTTGAACCATGAAC
The DNA here is from genome assembly GCA_030765065.1 of Deroplatys truncata. Classification (NCBI taxonomy): domain Eukaryota; kingdom Metazoa; phylum Arthropoda; class Insecta; order Mantodea; family Mantidae; genus Deroplatys; species Deroplatys truncata. The sequence goes on along the minus strand of CM060978.1, from coordinate 65,113,437 downwards.
CTCCCACTCATGAGTCCCATGTCTTAATGGCTTTCGTCACCCACATCAGTCTGGTAGCCTGGGAGTAGAAAATTTTCATATTAACATTTTGCCCATATTTCAATAAATATTGATGCCACAGGTTTCTGTATTATATGAAAACTATACAGCCTTTGCATTATTAAATAATTAATGGGACTAAACAGAAGGTACAAGAGTTTAAAATTTCATCTATTGTGATTATATAAGAATTACTTCACCATTACAATAATTCTTTCATTTCTAAAATATAGTTACAGGCTATACAATATTTCCAGAACAGGGACGACTGTTGGTGGATGTTGAAGAAATCATAAATACAACTTCTGCCAATATTTTACATCTGTTTCTATCAGGAGATTTTTCATGCGTTATTAAGAATATCAAGGGAAGAAATTTATATGAACTTAATTTATTTGCTCCTTCACTGTTATTAGCTTCAAAATCAATAATTCGTCATAACGTACAAATTTCATGAAATTTCAATTCTAAGGGGTAATGAGAAGGATTCACTGTAACATCTTGTAAATCATTTCTTAGAGTTCTGGGGGCAGGAATAAAATTCATTATATTGGTTTTCCAGGTTTAAAGAGCTACCCTTATAATGCTGGGTATGTCAGTTAGTTTGAATACATAAATGATATTTTGTCCTAAAAACTTTCAGTTTGATTGTATAAGCATAAAACATTTATGAATGACAAAGTTGATGAAAACTATAGGAATTCCACTGGAAGCTCCCCAAAGAAAAAAAGTGTAATAGACATAATAAATACGAAACATATTGTGGAGAAGCCAGGCCTTTGCTTTGTGAATAGCAGATGTGTCCTCCAGCACTAACTGCCACATGATTGGTTGGAGGGAGAGGCACTCCCTGAATAAATTGGAAACATATTGTGGAGAAACAGGTCTTCGCTTTGTGGATAGCAAATGTGTCCTTCAACACTAATCAGCACATGATTGGTTGTAGGGGAGGCACTCCCAGCTCACAAAGCATTTGGATGGCTAATTGAGATGAATGGCAAAATATTTGAGACCTGGCTTTTCCTTGGCAGCATAAGAAGTTTCTCAAAGCTCTTAGGGGTATAAAGAAAAGCAAGTTTTCCACAGCACCAGGTTCTATGTATAGTGCTGTGTGCTGTTCTAGAGTGATATAGCAAGAGAAAAGGAGCCCTGTGTTTGACACTCCCACGAATGACTAGATGAGAGCAGAGCGGTCCTGTGTTTGACACTCAAGTGAGTGATCACAAGAGAGAAAAGAGGAATCCTGCATTCAACACTGAAGGCTGCTTCACACATGGTTTATTATAATGCTGCGCACAAGGAAGAACTAAAGAATGATTGAGAAAAAACTGGACTGTCACAACACAAAAGTGCTTTTACTGTAGATGCATGCGCATTAATTGTTGTAAATAGTATATTACAAATTTGCAAGCATAACGTTGAATGTAGATTTTGTGGGGACATACAACTCTTTCAGTGCATCCATAGGCCTTCCTAAATGAAAACCATATTAGCATCATGTGCTTCCTTTTTATGTAATAAAAACTGAAGATTTAAGGTTTTGAAAAAGCACCTACATCTTAATGCTTTCAAATATTTAGGCTTCACTTAAATCAGAAATGTTCACTCAAATAGTGAGCATGAGACCAGACATGATCCAAGCAATGTGCGAGGATGCAGAATATTAGAAGTAATAAGTACATCAGTTACACCTGCTCTTTCATACATCAGAAGGGGCTTCTTCCCCACAGTGGCACAACCATGGCAGCAATAAAGCATTTAACTCTGAAGCACGGAACAGATATACACCATAGAGGGAAAATACCCTTCAATAATCACAAGCAATGACAAACAGACAGAAGGACCCACAATATATGTTGGTGGCCCTGCTCCTATATTTAGTAACTGGTGATCTTCTGTCTTATAGTGCTCCTACTGAATGACATTTTTCCTACATGTTGTATAAATACAAATCTCTGTTTACCTTCCAGCTGTTAACACCATTCTGAACAGAATGTATGGGATTAATTGCTCAAGTTAAGCGTCAAAAGAATCAACAAACAGTTTGTGCATTTAAAACTTTGAGAAAGAGGAATAATTTGCAAGCAAGGTGTATGAGATCAGAGTTGTTTTCCACTTGATTCTCTCGCAAGTCCAAGTCCATCAGTTTAGTGTTGCCGTGAAGTGAAGCAAGTTCTTCAAGGCTGGAAATCTTGTTGTTCTTAAGTGACAGTGTGTGTAGAAGGGGCAGAATGGGCATATCTTGTAGTGATGCAATACCATTCCCATCCAACTTGAGCACCTGCAAAAAATAACATCGATTTCAAACAATATCAGTAGCAAATTTGTTTTGTTTACAAAATGAGGCTAATGCTGGATTGTAAGAAAACTTACATTTGAACCTTAATTTGTCATTTTGCGATGATTATAGTAACACAAGAATGTAAAAAATATAATTTTATAAAGTTTGATATGTTAAGGACAAAATTTGTTGAAGTAAATCCATGAAATTGGCTTTAGAATTCTTGCAAGTCATTTCCTAGATGCTTATGTAAGCAGGGATTATGATCATATGAATTTAGGAAAATGTTCATCTCATGCTTAACACATGGGTGGATTATGCAATTCATGCTGACACTCCATACACTAGAGTGTACTGTACAGTACACTGTACACTGTCAGTGCTGACTAAAGTACTAGTCAGCATAACCTCGAATGTTTAAACTTAGAGTTTTTTGATGGCTGGGGCTCTGGCTATCACTTGTCTAGCAGGACTCTGTGACAGTCAGCTCCTTAAATTTATTTTGTGCTAGCTTCAATGTGCCCGAGGTACAATGAAGATGGAACACTTGACTACTACTGTCTAACAAGTAAACGCTTATCTGTCTCTCTCTCTCTCTCTCCCTCTTGCAATGTAGTTATTTATTAGAAACATTAAAGTCTCCCTTGGAAACAGAATTAATGTCTAATAGTGTCAACCTTTCAGCTACCCACGTCCTATAACCCTTTCGATGTAAACCCTGTGCTATATCTCTCTGCCACCTCTGGCAAAGCGCTTGCTTGGGCTAAGTGACCTTTACACCACATCGGTGATCATTCTCCTAAATTTCATATGATCATAACGCTTGCTTACATAAGCATTCGGGAAATGACCTGCAAGAATTCTAAAGCAAACTTCATGGATTTACTTAAACAAATTTTGTCCTGAATATCTCGAATTTTATAAAATTATATTTATCACATTCTTGTAAAAACATAACTCGCAACTTTTCGAGGGAATAGGTAAAAAAGCTGATGTCCCATATTCAAATGATTTCTCTACCCACTATCATCTATTTTTACATCACTTCTACAAAACATTCTTCTGAAAGCTTATTTTTCTATCTGCTTCACAATATAAAGATTTGCAGAAATATTTACATTACACATTTTAATGTAGTTAATAAGGAGAATAGAGGTAACTGAACCAATAATCATATGTTTAAAAGTGGTAGCAATACACTGGCCTTAAAATTCCATACTCTTTCCATGACATTGCAAGAAACAACTAAATAGCAACAGCACTTTAAAACAATTGACAAATTATTGAAACACTCAAATCAATAAGGGGCATCTTTAAAGATTTGTGCCACAAAAAAGGTTATTTGAAATAAATTGTGTGCTTTACAGCAATCTACATTTTTGGAGTAGAAAGTTTTTGTCTATCTCATGGTTTAACTGGTATAAAAAACTGCAAAATTCCTTCACAATAAAGCAGACTTCGCACGCTATGCCCAGAAAATTCAAGGTAGGTATACATTTTGTCATGTAAATATCTTAAACATATGTTATTTTAATCACAATCGTTAAGAGATAGTTTTGCAAAAATAACAAAAAAATTTCAATGTAGAGAGTAGTTTGGGATGGTGGAATTCTCTTGAAAATCTTCGTGTTGCATCCTTGGAAGATGCTGAACTTAAATACCAAGTCTGCTAATTAACCAACTTTTCGTTTTTTAATTATACTGTTCACAGATGGACATACCCACACACACACAGAACTTTTTCTAAAAATCTTTTGATTCAGGGGCCCCAAAATGTCATGCATTTCAGGTGAAATCTCAACATCAAATTTTTGGGTGGAATACAATACTTCCCTTTACTTACTATAAGTAAGTAGTAAAGAAAGTAAATAAATATACAGACTTCCTCTGCAGTTTTCAATCTAGAGGTACAATTCCCAGCTAGGATGGGGGAATTTTTCTTTAACTAGAAGTATTCCCTCATAGAGTCTGCAAGTACGAACATGAGAGCAAATACATATATGTTTCAAGGTAAAAATAAATAAAAACCAATTATAATACATGGTATTTATTCTTTGGAAATAATTTTAATTAGCATTTTCTTCTTTTCTGCTTTCCTCTTTTCTTTCCACTGTTTAGGGAATGATTCTAATTAAAGAAACACTCTCCTGCCCAAACTAGGAATAGAACCCAAGACCTCTGGGTTGAGAAGTCACAATACTTAAAAGCTGATCACAAGTTTGTATGATGTTAACCTTTACTTAGGTTTTAATTTTAATAACACTCCAGCAAAAGCACAAGAAGAGAGAAAGGAAAGGAGTGAGAGAGGCAGAAGAAATGCAAGAGCGAAAGACAACTCCACAATTAATGCAAAAGAGCTGCAGATTCTGTTAGTATATTCACAAAACTACTCGAATGGGGATACCAACTCAATTGGCAAATCATTAACACTTTATTGATTATGTTTTTGACCTTTAGGTTAATAGTTACTTCAATAAATTTATTGCTTGTTATTGCAATGTAAATTAATAGTACAGTAACATTCTTAGGAGCAATAACATTTAAAAAATATGTGACGATCTTCTGAAAGACCTTTTAAAAGTTGCCTGACCCTATGACTGAACCTACCTGACAACACTGCAGATACTGCAATTGTCTCAGCGACCTACCGATACTATTGTAACTTAGATCCACTGTGTGTACTGTACTGAGGTGGTGCATGTGATAGAGCGCTGTTAGACCAAGGTTGGACATGCTGGCTTCTAGTTGTAGGCCATTATCACTTGACTCCTCCAGTTGCTCTATTGCATATTCAGTCTCATAGCGACTTCCTGTAAACAATAGTTCATAAGTCATTTCACATAGGTGATATATTTAATCTACAAATGCATTTCATAATTAGTGATCATTAATCTACCAGGAGCCTTTGCGATAGGAACCCAGCTGCAAAACAAGCTTCCTAAGACATTAATGAAATACAATGAAATCTGTTTAAAACAAAACTAAAAGAATATTTACTGATTAACCATTGTGTGTGTGCGTGCGTGCATGCGTGCGTGCGTGCGTGCGTGCGTGCGTGCGTGTGTGTTTTTTTCCTGGAATGCAAATTCCCTGTATGCAACAAAAATTAACTTGTTTTGGAGCAACAGTTTGTATCACACTGCTTCTCGTGCAATTACGGCCACAATTGCTACATTTCAATGGGGAATTGAAATTGACTTGAGTACACATTCCATAATGAATACAATCATGTTGAATTCAAAACACACTGAGATCATCTTAAGTACACAAACTGGACTAACTTTGGCAAAGGGCAAACCTATTAAAACATAAATGTTTGTTGTTCTGTGTGTTAAGCGAAGGTTTTGAGGTTAGTGTACTATGATTTTGTAAAGAATACGCAACGTTAATATGAGCATGGTAAAAGCAGCCCTCGTGTCTATTATTGCATCAGTTTCTGACAGGTTTATTGTTCCTTCACAAAATGTTGTAGCATGAATGACAGGTAATTGATGAAAAATGAATGCGAGTAAGTGCAGGCGCTTGTATTGGTTTTACAGAACAAGTTGTTACCTCTTATTGCACAGCTCTGCCCCATGGCCAATAATCACCTTTATTAACTTTTTCAAAATGTACAAGATATATAGGACTCATGTGTTTAATGAAGCTTTTTCTGTAATTGCTCATTAAATCTATTGTTTATATTAAGTATGTATTATCCATCATTGGTTAACCGTCAACCCCACTCCCTCCATTATAACAGTTAATCAGGGTTCTACTGTGCTTCCTCTATCTACTATATGTAATTGATAGAGAAAGTAAACAGGAATGAAAGAAAACACAAGGTAAATATGTGACAGTATGCACTTAGACAAATAATAATATTTTCTTTCATTATAACCTGTAATTATATTATATACATACGCAGATCTTTGTAGTATCCACTGCGAAGATGATCAATATGTAATAATGTATCTAAATGTTGCATCGTTTGTTTCCTGTAGGTGTGTCTGTCAATTGCTTGCATCAACAGAACAGTTGTCAACAATGTCCCTGTCAACAGAAAAAAGCATTTAAACACAAAATGCTTAGATAACAGTGAACTTGTAAATAACTTAAAATAAAGCATTATACTGTTAAAATGAAATAAATATGACATACTGTTAGCATTAAAGCTGAAATGAGCATGAAAAGTTAATGCAATTAGTACAATATATAGAAGTGGTTGCAAATATACAATTTCACTAAAATAGGTTAAATACCTCAGAACTAGTTTCGAGGAATTACTTCCTCATCAACTGATTGCAACTGGTTGGCTTTCCTCTGATGGTTACAGATGTCTCTTTGTCCCTCTAATGGTGGTTCCACAAGTTTAGTGATCAAATTTTTGTCCATAGGGATGTCGAAATTTATTAACCTTGGACGCAATTTCCAAAGAAATATTTTCTCCCAAATGCTTAATTCAGTAGCTTTTTGTGCCTGCTTGACAAGTGTTACTATGTCCTCAATTTCATGTCCTTGTATCCAAAAACGAGCTGCAACTGCTGATTTTTCTTCTTCCCTGGATTTGATGTTTCAAAAATGTTCCTTAAGCCTCGCTTCTATGTTATGCTTAGTTTGACCAATATAGATTTGATCACAATCCTTGCAATCTTTTCTATAAATCCCGGATTTTTTATGAGTTGGCATTTTTCTTTTTGGTTTGCATTTATGAGGTTTTTTATGCTGAATTTATTTTTGGGGATGAGCGCCACATTGCTATCATTGAAAATTTTCTGGAATTTGTTATGTGCCCATGGGTGAAATGTGACTTTATTGTATGTCAGATTTTGTTTGTGTGGTTTGAGGGTTGTATTTTCTTTTATCAGTTTTTGTTGCTTGAATTTTTTAATTAACCTATCCACCATATCTGGTTTGTAGCCATTTTTTCTAGCTGTTTTTAAAATATCTTGGTATTTTAAGTTATATTCCTTTTTATTGAGGGGGATGTTCACCAGTCTATGGGTCAAACTGTTAAAAACTGCACCTTTGTGTGATCGGGGATTGTAACTATTGTTTTTTATATAGTTATCCGACAGGTGCTTTTTCTGTATATTCCAAAAGCTAATCTATTGTTGTTGTTCATGATTTTTAGATCCAGGTAGGGGAGCTGGTTATCCAATTGAGTTTCCATGGTAAATTTAATATTACTGTCTTGCAAATTCAATAATTTAAGAGCATCTTGTACATGTTTCTTGTTAACTATTGTGAATACATCGTCGACATACCTGGCCCAAATTTTAAATAACCAAGGAAAGGCTTTTACTACTCTTGTCTCAAAAGCACTCGTGAATAAATCAGCCAGAAAGGGCGACATTGCATTTCCCATGGCTAGGCCTGTGTGTTGTTCAAAGTATTTTCCTCCAAAGCTGAAGAAAGTTTGCTCTTGCACAGTTTTGTCAAATTAATGAGTTCTTCAATTTCTGTTGGGTTTTTACTGATGGCAGTTAACCAATTTTCTAATACATCTAGCACCCTATCTTTAGGTAGGCTTGGAAACAATGAAACCACATCAAAAGACACTAAAGTATCCTCATCTCCAAGTTAGTTATCACTAAGATAAAGGACTTTCAACTTGGAGATGGGGATACTTTAGTGTCTTTTTGATGGGTTTCATTGTTTCCAAGCCTACCTAAAGATAGGGTGCTAGATGTATTAAGTGAGTAATTTTATCATTAACCTAATTGATTGTACAAATTTACAACAATTTTACAAATTTATTCTTAACCCAGTTTTTAAAAATAACAATAAAATAAAATATAAAGAAAACTAACCTCTTAACTACTGGTATCCAGCAGCATGGAATACTGGTAGCCAGCATTCCTCCTAATCTAAAAGTACAATTATAATTTTATTTAATCTCCAATACTAATCTAACTCTACCTTGAGTTGCTTTCCTTGGACCCCAACAAACTCAAACCTTGTCGAGTTGTTGGGTCCTACTTACAGCATATCAAATAAAAACTACTGTAATTTAATTTAATACTCATTTGCCTTTTCCTTACTAATTTTCCTCATCCATTTTGCTCTTACTCTGCCTAAAAAGTTCCCTACTTCTATTATATTTTTCTTAGATTTTACATTTACTACCTTTTTAGCTTGAATTTCTATTGGTAAATTTAACCATTCTCTCTTCTCTATCCTCTTTCTAAGCAACTTCATTTCTTCACACTCTAAAACTATATACCACTCTTTAACTTTCCGGTGGCATTGTGGGCATTTCTCCAAATCAATCTCTTTTCTCAAACCTTTCAAATTCACCACCCCTGTCCCAGCCCATGCAAATCCTGCTCTTGCTGTTTTATCACATATATCAACATACTGTTCCCTGCTCCATACTACTTTCATTTCTCTATATAATCTTAGTGAGCTCTTAAAAGTAAAACTCGCTAATAAATCTTGTTTTTCCATATCTTCTATTCTTGTCCTAATTTCATTCCAGAAACATATTTGTAGTAATTCTTTAGCTCTCCAAATCTCCCCCAAAACCTATCTTCATCAAGATTTCCTTTATCTTACCTAGCCAAGACTCTTTATGATTAAGTCTTTCCTGCACTATCAAACATTGATGTAAAATGTTCTGATCACCAAAATTTCTAATTGTAATCCAATATTTTAGTACTCTTTCCACAATTTTTCCTTAAATTCCCATTCTCCCTAATTCGGCTTGAGCTACTCCATTGGGTGATGATCTTGGTAAGCCCAATATTTGTTTACAAAAGCTCCTATGGATCATGTCTATATTTACCCACCCTTCTTCCAGGCCTCAAATCTCTGCTCCAATAACATTTTTGCTTCTACTACAGTAGTATAAATTCTCTCTAACCATTTTAATTGCATTTCTGGTAATTTATCTATACAAGTTTTGATGGCTTTCATTGCCATTTTTCCTTTAGCTAATACTATTCTCTTTTGTTCGCTCCATCCACCATTGCTGCTCAATCATATCCCTAAATAATCAAATTTTTGAACTACCTCAATTTCTCTTCCATGCCAATACCATTTCTCATATTTCCGTAATTTATTGCCCTTTTTAAATACCATAGCTTTTGTTTTATTTACATTAATTCTTACACTCCATTTTTTGCAAAATTTATCTATCACTTCAATTGTTCTGCCAATCCCACATTACTTATAGATCCCGCAACTAAATCATCTGCAAATAACAAACCATGTATTTCCTTATTATTAATTATTGGCACATATCTGTTCTCTACTCTTAATTGATTCCAAAATATTGTCTATGAACAGATTAAATAACACAGGACTCATTTACAACCTTGTCTTAGACCAATATTATTTGAATGCTTCTCATTAATTTATTATTAGCAATTTTAATTCAAAACTGATTGTCTGTATATATTCTTTGAAGTACTCTTATAAAGGTAGCACTCATCCCTTTTTTGTTTAATTTAAACCACAGTGCTTCTCTATTTATCGTGTCAAAGGCGTTTTCAAAATCTACAAATAACATGCATAATCTCCCTCTCTTGTTGGTTAAATATTTCTTTACCATTGTATTTATAACAAAAATGTTATCTAATGTACTCTTATTACTTCTAAAACCTGCTTGAAGGACCGATAATTTTTTCTCATCTTCTGCCCACTTTTGAACCCTTTCTGCCAAGCCCCCCCCCCCCATATATCTTGCCTAAAACAGATAGTAGACTAATTCCCCTATAATTTGCTGGGTTATTTATCTCCCCCTTATTTTTAAATAATGGTATACTACTATTGATAATCTCCAACTATTTGGTACCTATCCTCCTTCAAATACATTGTTTAAAAGTCAACTAACAATCTTAATCTAGTTTCGTTCACACTCCAAGCCTTCCAAAATTCCCAAGGAATTCCATCTATGCCACTCACTTTATTTTTTTTTTTTGAATCTATTTATTTGTTCTCTTACTTCATTTCTATCTGTCGATCTAATTGCTTAATATATCCTATACTTTCTATTTCTCTAATTTTTGGGCACTCCCCTTGTTCTGCTCCCAAAAGATTTCCAAAATATCAGCACCAGGTTTCAGAACTAATATTATTTTCTGTAACTCTGACCTTACAAGTTATTTTTATTAAGGTCCATATTGATTTTGTATTATTTACTCTTGTTGCCTCATAAATTTCCCGGCTCATTTTTTCCCCCCATTCCTTCTTTTTAACTTCCATAAGAAATTTGTATCCCCATCTTTCAATCATGAAGTTCTCTTTTTCCTGGTCATCCCCTGTTTGCCTCCATTTCTTTAATTCCCTTAATACTCTCTGTTTCGGCATCCTACATTCCTCATCATACCACCCTCTCCTTATATATATTTCCTTTTTCCCTCTCATTTTTGATACTGCTTGTTTCACTAAATCCTCTAGATTTATAACTGCATCTTCAGTTTTATTTTCTTTAAGCATTTCCTCTATATCTATTAGCTTTAACATATTTTATTGCTCTTACAAAAAGCTTTCTGCTTCTATATTTCTCTATTTATAACTTTGAATTCTAATTCCTTCCTGTTCTAAATAATTAACATTTACTTTTTCCACTATTGGACCTCTAAATACAGCTCTTATTGGAAAATGGTTACTAGAGGTAACTATATTCAACACCTCAAAATCCATGCAATATTCATCTAATTTTAATGAATATAAAATATAATCTATCACACACTGCCCATTTCTGTTCATAAATGTAAACTCGCCTGCGTCATCTTTTCCTTTAACTCCATTGCACAATACCAAATTACATTCTTCACAAAATTCAATTAATTTCTTTCCTTCATTATTAATACATTTGTCTTTCCTGCTTCTTCTATCCCAGTAAACTCTCCTTCATGATCTATTAACTGTATTTGACTTTCCCCCACTCTTGTATTGAAATCCCCCATTATTATAAAACCTTTGTATACCTCCCTAATTGATATTTCCTCCAAATTTTGTCTTAACTTGTTAAATAAATGTGGTTCATAAAATTCCGAGGAACTTGGCGGGTTATATATTACTGCAACACATACACTTTCTCTTTCCCAAAAACCACTTAAAACACACCACAGTACTGATTCTTCACCTAAATCTTCATATACTTTCACTTTAATTTTAAGGCTTTTTCTCACTAATAAAGCTAGGCCTCCTGATCCTCTCCCCTTATCTTTCCTTTTAATACCACATTTCCCATGAAAATCAATATCACTCACATCCACATTATTATTTCTTAACAACCACGTTTCCACCACACCTATCACATCCGCTAAATTTAAAATTTGAGATGTTTCTCCACTCTCCACTTCTCCACTCTTCACTTTATCCCACCACCCTTCAATATTCCAGAATATAACCCCCAATTCCTTCTCCTATACAGAATCTTTTCTCTCAAATCCAAATTCCTGTAATTTAGCTGTACTCCTAGTCGTCCTTTCCATTTCTGCCTTCTGCCCCACATAATCTTCCATTTGCACAATGCTCCCTCCAGGTGACGAAATAATACTGAGTCCAGATTCTCTCCACATATCCAGTCCCACAGCCATTCTGCGCGTCCTCTAGCAGCTGTTTCTCCGGTATAATCCATTTGCTCGGTGATGTATGCCTTCCGCTTCCCCTCCTCCTCCATTCTTTTCCTCGTGCTAACTTCACCTCGTGACATTTCGTTTAATCTATCTGTCTCCGAACCCAATATTTCTACTTGTATTCGTTGACCCTCTTCCGACACATACCTCATATTTTGCTGATGCATATCCTGCTTCCTTCCATTTATCCACAAATCCAGCTCTCTAACAAGAGCTTTCTCTCCTTTAGCCCTCAGATGTATTAAAAAATTGGTTAACTGCCATCAATAAAAGCCCAACAGAAATTGAAGAACTCATTAATTTGACAAAACTGTGCAAGAGCAAACTTTCTTCAGCTTTGGAGGAAAATGTTTTGAACAACACACAGACCTAGCCATGGGAAATGCAATGTCGCCCTTTCTGGCTGATTTATTCACGAGTGCTCTTGAGACAAGTAGTAAAAGCCTTTCCTTGGTTATTTAAAATTTGGGCAAGATATGTCAACAACGTATTCACAATAGTTAACAAGAAACATGTACAAGATGCTCTTAAATTATTGAATTTGCAAGACAGTAATATTAAATTTACCATGGAAACTCAATTGGATAACCAGCTCCCCTACCTGGAGCTAAACATCATGAACAACAACAATAGATTAGCGTTTGGAATATATAGAAAGAGCAGTTGCAGTTTTTAACAGTTTGACCCATAGACTGGTGAGCATCCCCCTCACTAAAAAGGAATATAACTTAAAATACCAAGAAATTTTAAAAACAGCTAGAAAAAATGGCTACAAAACAGATATGGTGGATAGGTTAATTAAAAAATTCAAGCAACAAAAAATGATAAAAGAAAATACAACCCCCAAACCAAACAAACAAAATCCGACATACAAAAAAGTCACATTTCACCCATGGGCACATAACAAATTCCAGAAAATTTTCAATGATAGCAATGTGGCACTCATCCCTGAAAATAAATTCAGCATAAAATTCCTCATAAATGCAAACCAAAAAGAAAAAATGCCAGCTCATAAAAAGTCTGGGATTTATAGAATATATTGCAAGGATTGTGATCAAATCTATATTGGGCAAACTAAGCGTAACATAGAAACGAGGCTTAAGGAACATTTTTGAAACATCAAATCCAGGGAAGAAGAAAAATCAGCAGCCGCAGCACATTTTTGGATACAAGAACATGAAATTGAGGACACAGTAACACTTGTCAAGCAGGCACAAAAACCTACTGAATTAAACATTCGGGAGAAAATATTTCTTTGGAAATTGCGTCCAAGGTTAATGAATTTCGACATCCCTATGGACAAAAATTTGATCACTAAACTTGTGGAACCACCACTAGAGGGACAAAGAGACATCTGTAACCATCAGAGGAAAGCCAACCAGTTGCAATCAGCTGACAATAGGAAGTCATTCCTCGAAACTAGTTCTGGGGTATTTAACCTATTTTAATGAAATTGTATATTTGCAACCACTTTGAGGCAGTATTTTTAACACTTGAATAATTTCAATTAAATTATATAATATGTAAATTCAATAACAGCCCACCTTGAAGCAATATGTGATTGTAATAATTTGTAAAATGTATGTAACAGTCATTGCAAGTGTTTATATTATTGTATACAAGTTCAATAATGTTATGTGAATATATTATGTAATTTAATAATGTAGGAGCTGTGAGAAATAGGTCAAAAGTTGCTAACAAAGAGGTAACAATGAGGTAACCTTGAGTCAATAATGAGTAAGAAAGTTTAACAGTACTACTCGTGATTCTTGGAGCAACAATAATGTAATTTTAGTGACAGTTTAAAAATAGCCAATCAACAACCAGAAAAAGCTTTAGTTAAATGCAGGTATTCTATTGGAGTAGGATTAGCCAATCAGAGACTTGAAATACAGAAATTTACAAGTTTAGACGGTTGAAATCAATTCAGTTGCCTGCAGACAGTGATAGTAACTGGATGCAAGATGCATCCTCGAGAGATTTAATATGTATTCGTGTAAGACGAAAAAATAGTTTTACGTGGTAAAAAGTGTAATTAATTAATAAAAGGAATCTCACAGCTCTTTATATTAGTGAAGTGCTATTTAATTTGTGTTAAGGATTAATAAAAAGGAGTGAATTAAAACTTAAAATCTGCGTAAGCCTATATTCTTGTCGAATCATGCCCTGCCAAGACTTCCATGTCTCTAACAATAATACTGACGCAGCCAAGGCAAACATAAATATAATATCTAAAGAAACAGTCAAATTACAAAGCTAATATTTTTAAACTTGGGGCGAAGGCTACCGGAAACTGTTTACTATACGTGCGGTTGCAACTACTACAAGTTCGGCTCCCCAACAGTTGAAATACGATACAACTAAAATCTAATACTTTATCAACTTCTATATATTATATTATTCTTTTCACTATGTCTTCCGATTTAAAAGAATTGCAACTAATACACTTTCGCATTTATTATATCCAGAAAGTACTTGGTTCTTGGGTCGAATGTATTCTAGATAATGTGAGATTCCCTTAAAAGTCTTACACTCCATTTCATTGACTGTCAGCAAATCTAACTTGTAACATAAGTTTGTGAAGGTTGCAAACAGAAATATTTGTAGCATCTCTCTTTGATTGCAGTTGTGGCTTCAAAAACAAAACAAAAGTACAACATGTGGGTTTTTATTTATACACATGTCAGTTGAGCTGCAGTATTTTATTAGCAAGTACAATAACTTCTGTTGTTCAAGAATGGTGTCAATAAGGTCATTTGGCTGAGTTCTGTCTTCCTAACTCAAACAGCATTTTCAGATGACTATTCTTTATTTTTACTGTTTTTTAGTAGTGTTTAACATCCATTCTTGCCACTTACATAACCACAGGTAGTGACACTGGTGATATTTGAAATGAAATTATAGTTGGGGAAAGGAAATGATCCAGGCTTAAGATTAGGATACCTTCCAGCACTTGCCAGTTATGAGGACTGAGGAAAACTTGGAAGAAACTATCAGGGAGGACAGTCCTGGTAGGATTTGAACTGCAGACCTCCCATTCACAACTCTATACCTTAACATCAGCTATTCATATTGGTAGTTGACTGTTGTCCATTATATAAAGCTGTAAATAGAAGTTGGTCACTAAATATTTATCGGTATGAGAGAGAGAGAGAGAGAGAGAGAGAGAGAGAGAGAGAGAGAGAGAGCAAGAGCAAGAGCAAGAGGTGTGTGCAAGGGGCGGGATCTCAGATCTGTCACTATTTATAGTCTGCACCAATCAAGAAGATGATTAACAGTTACTATACCCCTGCCGTTGAAACGTTGCACTTGACAGCTAGCGATTAAGTTGGTACACTCACAAAAAACAGATGAAAAGTTTTAACCATTAGACTTCCTAAACCAATCACAAGGCAGCATTTCAGGCGGTCTATGACAAAGCGGAAGCACAACTAGAAGCGGCTCTATTGCCACATGTAGCTATTTCTAATAACGTGTTTCAATTTGTGAATCTAGCACGTGCGTCAAGTTGTTCTTTGCAAGCTAATGTTGTTCATGGTTACTTATATTTGTGGTTATTATTGGTGTTCGTTTATACATATATATTTATATATATTTCATTCATATTATTTATACAAGATTTGAAGTGCAACAATGTCTCAAAAATGACACCGATCACAGACTGGATAACCTTTGCATCGATATGTGCAACTTAATAGTCAGGCATTGAAACTGTTAAGTACCCGGAAATTCTTTGAAAAGGAGTACATGAAGGTTCATGGGCATACCTCTATTCCTGCTGATAAAGCCGTACAACGAACTGCAGCAGCTCTTGAACTAATCATGAGAACTATTATTTACAAGGGAGTGAAACTCCAAGAGAAAGAGGACAAAATTCCTGAACCATCTCGAATGTAGCGTGAGTGAAAATAACTTTGTTATCGCAGCTTATAATTTGCTTTATTTCTCCTCATTGTAGCAGGCACGTTTGTACTATTTTGTCAAAAGTGCTAATTTATTCTACATACATTGCAATGTTTATGCCGAGTTATTTTCAATTAGCAATAATAATAATAATAATAATAATAATATGAAATAGTTCTTATTCAATGATGTTCGCTACTTACACATACTTTTTGTATGCAGCTTAGACATGATAGAAAAGAGAACAATCAGCTGCTGTTGTTTACTAACCACTCTGGCAACGTCGCAATCACAATATAGCCAAAGTTACGCGAAGCCACACGAACTGTCAAGAGCAAAGATGGTGGGTGTATAACCATGTGGCGGAAAGCTTTAACTGAATGGGAGGGGATGGATACGACATAGTGGTTGTCATAGCAACGAAAAGAAGGACCAATTAGAGCTAAGACATTTCCTTAGCAATGATAGATGCAAAAACGTTGTTGCTGATACCGTAACACATGGTTAGCATGACATGCCTGGCAAGCGACCGTTGCAGTAACATGAACTTTGTGTCTTATCTTCTGCTGTCGCTGCAGTTATAAGCAATGCTTCTTTTAGCTATAGCTTAATGTATTTACATCAGTTTAGGGATTGCCTGTGTACTGACAAGTTATTTTGCTTCATCCTATTTGTACGGTTATTTGCTTTGTGTTTACGTGGTTTGAGTCTGTGTATCTGTGCGTGTGTGTGTTAACACCTTTAATGGATATTTAACAATATCCAAAAAAAAGTGTCGAAGACAGAAAGCCAAATGAAAAACTGAACATACTCGGTAACCGAATAAAATGTATTTGGTAAAGGTATCCCAATTAAAAGACAAACGCGGGAAATAATATGCTCTGTGAGAGAATCTGCAGAATTTTCCCATTAGTGTAAGTAGCAATATTTCACAGGTATGTCTCTCTTGTTAACGTAGATCTTTAAACTGATATATTCTTGCATGTTCTATCCTTTCTATGCATATTCATTATTTTATACCAATATACCAATACCAATATAAATAAATTAAATTGAGTTTTATTTATGGACGCTTAACTACTATGGTCCTTAGCGTCCCCTTCTATATTGGGAGTGAAAGACTGGTAATTTTGCTCAGAGACCTCTTTATCAGGCTTGAGGTTCTTTTACGTGCCATAAATCTATGACATGGGACCACTGGCTTTATTTCGCTTCCGAAGGATGCCATGCTAAGGATTTTTACACCCAAAAAAAATCCATCACCCTCTGCCGGGTTTGAACCTACGACCTTGGGAACTAGAGGCTAGCATGGTAACCACTACATCACGGAGGACGACTGATATAAATCATACCCACCCTACAATGCAGATGCAACTCAGTCGCCTTCGTACACAATTCAAACGCGCTCTCCATGTGGTCGCAATAAGCAACAATGTTGCCTCCCTCTCCCTCTCTCTCTGTCCCTCCCTCTCTCTCTCTCTCTCTCTCTCTCTCTCTCTCTCTCTCTCTCTCTCTCTCCGCAAAGTGTCAATCCCTTTCTTTTTTGACAGCGAGTATAATAGTCCTGTTCTTTTAAACGACATGGAATATACGATACTAATTTAAGATACTAAAAGACTAAAAAGGATTTAAAAAGCCTGTATACTGAATACGAGTTATGCAAGATAGTTTTATGATATTTATTCTAATAAAGTTTGTCACCAATGTATGCTAAAAAAATTATATATAGGGAGAAAATTATATAATAATATTCAACTGATATTTTATAATTAACAGCTGCACAGTCATCTGTCTTAATAGTTATAGACTATCTGCCATTTCCAAAATGTTTTAACTTGGTAGACTAAAAGTGGAAAATCTTTATAATTCCATATTCCATCTACTGTGATTATCTAAAACTTACTTGACCATTCCAATAAAGGATGGTTCATAATAAAGAATGTAGACCAGAACAAGAATGATAAAGTTAAAATATATGTATTATACTGCAGGTGTTCATAATTAATGGATTGATTCTTTAAGTGAAAGCATCACTTGTAGTTTGTTTATGCGTAACTCAAAACTGGACATTTCCTAAAAAAATTACAACAGCAAAAACTGCAAAGAACTGCAAAAAACTGTAGAAACTAAACAAACAATAACAATTAATTTTAATGTATGCTATCAATAGAGGAATGAAGCTTGGTATGACTAGAGGAATGGAAATAGTACTGGATCTGCATTTAGAAAGTGTTTGCTCTATCAAATCTTGACACTGGCTAACCTGCACAATGTTGGCTAAATTGGATGCAAATGAAAAAAATCTGATGTGTTACACTCACATGACATTCTCTACTCTTGTACAAACTAGTTTTACAAATGCTTATTCTCCATATGCTTCATGTTAATCGAGATGTTAATCTTATTGCTAATTTTCTTGTAGATGCAAGGGGAATATGGTAGGATTTCAGCGATAGTCAAATGTTTTAAAAACTGGTTGCTATGTGGCACATTCCACTCTCTTTGCATGTCCAGGACATAAAAAAAATGAATAACGAATTCCTACTTGATAAAAAGTATAAGTATTGGAAAATTTAAGGGAATAACAAGCAATATCTCGAAAATGGTTCACTCAACAAAAAAAATGTATATGACATATATTGTGTATTTTAACGTGATCTACATTTTTTGTGTAGTAAAATTTTGTCTATCTCTTATGGTTTACCAGTTATGCAAAAGTCGTTCACAACGAAGAATACTTTTGGAGACATTCCCAGAAAATTCAAGATATACATTTTATTTGTCATGAAAGTATATTAAGTATATTAAATATATGATATATCAAAATCGTTAGAGCCATTTTTGAGAAAATTAAAATTTTCGAAAAATGTTCCATGTAAAGGGTAACCTGGGGTGGGGGGATTTTCTTGAAAACCTTCATGTCACATCTCTGGAAGATACTGAACCTAAATACCAAGTTTGGAGTTTATCCGACTGTTCATTTCCGAGTTATGCTGTTCACAGACAGACAGACACACACGGACATGTTTCCAAAAATGCTTTATATGCATTCAGTGAACCTCAAAACATGTATTTCTGGTGAAATCTCGGTATCAAATTTTTGGGTGGAATGCAATACTTCCCCTACTTACTATATGAAGTAGAGAAAGTAAAAATTTAATTGGTTAGTAGCAAACAAATACATCCCAATGCACAAAATCAACTTTTCACCTTGCTCCCCATAAGAGGAGGGGAGGGGGGTTTCTGACTCCTTCAGCTACTGTAGTGCAAGCACTGTGGATCCTGAGCACTCATGGCGCTTCTGACATTACTAGAAGTATGCTGGGCCAAACGTCTTAACCCCACCCATAGAGGTGCCGTTTTAATTGGTTTGGACTCAGCAGGGCAGTGTTCCTGATACCCATGGGAGATTGGAGACATCGGCAGTTTTCCATCCAGGCGGGGTTGTGAGATGCCTCAAGGTCCTCCAGTATCATCCTGGATAGCTAGTAGACAGGTGCTAGATTGCTGTCGTCCCCACCGACGATAATCTTCCCCTTTCAGGGTTGACACACATAAGTGGCATATCCACTTCTGCCCTGTAATGGGAGGGGAGGGCGAATTAAAATTTTCAGGTGCCAGCCCAAAGGAAAAGCTCTCGGGGATGGAAGTGCCACTCGGATGATGCTCTCCTCCCAGGGTCACGTAGGGGCCCAGTCCCCTACTGCCTAATTTCCACCTTCCTATCGATATGCATTCTCATTCTCGTTTCCGGGGTATTATAAAAAAAAATGTTGTATGGTGTTTTGCTTCTCGTTTTGTTCTCAGATTATTATGAGCCAGCCTTAACTGTTTCACTGCTAAAAGATGCTTAGAGTCTATATAATATTTCCAGAACTTAAAGACTACCCAGGGGAGGATAAGGAAATCAGAAATAAAGCATCTGTGAATATTTCATACACATTTCCATAAACAATATGACACAGTGGCTATGGTCCACGGCTATTGGGAGGTCGCTGCTGGGCAGTTGGGGATAAACATAAGCAGCGCTCTTGCAGCATCAACATTGGAAGTGCTATTGTCAGATAACCCAAATCTTTTGGATGTTTCCCCTTTTCGAATGTTCTGGAACTCTGCGAAAATTTCCCACAGCTATATAAGCTCTTGCAGCTCCCACAGCTCTTGCAAGTTGAGTCAGTTAGAGAGTGCATTTATGGTGTAACGAAAAGTGCATTCTTCTAGCGAGTTTGTGATGACTGCTGTGACATGCAGTAAGAGCTACTTCTACGAGATACTGGAGAAGTCTTATGTTCGACTCCCCAGTGAAGTGAACCATTGGTTAAAAGAGGCTACATGTGCGCATTTCGTTGCGCCGTTATGTCACTAAGAGAGTTAAGTGACAGTGAAAAGTTGAATAGATCACATTAACAAAAACACAGTGAGAACTTAGTGAAGTAACAGTTAATAACTGTACAAAATCACAATATTCAGGGGAATTTTTTTTATCCATTATTAGAAATAATGTAAGCCTTTACAGGATTACAAGAGGTAAATAGGATGTTTCACCACAAACATTTTCTACAACCTTGTACAATAATTTCGAAAGGAGCACAGGAGAAAGTAAATTAAATTAAATAATCATTCAAGGCTTAATAAACACCTATCCCACGTAGGGTAAACCACTTGCATTACACTTGCCACTCATAAAATTGCATTACAAACTGTCTACATATGTATTCCAGGATAAGTAAGATTCTTAGTATATGCTGTACTACATCCACCGAGTGATAAAATGATGCATGTGTACAGTTGATGATGCCTACAATACTAGGAAAATTTCCTGAAAATAGCAGTAGCTTCATCTTCCCAAAACTTGAAATAGCATGGGCGTAAGGAAGCGATTACTTCTGATACTTTATTTACATATCTGCATGATGCATTTTGAAACTCCGTTGAGTCATCATTAAGAATATGGATTGATGTCCTGACAAAATATCTCGAGGATAGTAGTAAATATTGCTACGGTAGAAGTGGCTAATTTCTATTAATAGGATATTCCAATTTTGATCCAGTTTTCCAATATTTTGAGCACTACCTATTTTGATAATGGAGTCGTCACAAGCCTCATATCATCTATTTCATAGATAAGTCATTACTTAACTGAAATGGCTTGTTCTGGACAAATGATTTCTATGTTGAAAGTATTGATTCTTTGCTTAATGGAGTGAAAATAACCGTGATACTTTTTAACAAGAGTTAAAGTAGCTACTTGATACCAGAATTATTGACTTGTACAAGTAATAATTTTATAAAGACATGATAAATAATAGCAATAAATAATTTACATCTATTCAGAATCAATGCATAATGTAAGAAGAACAAGTTACAATTCTGCCAGTGGAATAAGAAGTCATTAGCAGGCAATTTATAGCAATTAGTTAGAAGTCAGAGTAGCAAGGCAAGGTGTTCAGGCAAACTCAGTCAACTAGAAACCCACCAACTCAAGGTTTGGTAATTAGAACTCAGTACGTTCAGAAATCAGAGAGTTGCATGAAAATGCACTTATACCAGTTCTGAAAATTAGAAAGGGAAAGAAGTTTTAGAATTTAGCAAGCGAAAGAGTAAAAGTTGTGTTTCAGATGTGAATAAGAAGCTTAAGAGTTGGCATTATATATAGTAGGAACTTTGATGGGGTAGTCATGAAGTAGGCAGGACTTAAGGTGATAAAATTAGGATCTTACAGTCTTTTACATTTTACACAGTGTTTTACTATGATCGATTATAGGCAGTCTGTAGCACTTAAAGACCACGCTCGGGTTCTCACATACTTGGTAGTAGCCACAAGGGAATTCACTGTTTAGCATTTCAGTGATTCACGGCAACTTACACTTCTCCTTGTTATTATGGAAACCGTTTTAAACCCTAAATTTCTTAATACTTCAGAAGTTAGCAGATATAATATTTCAATAGTTACAGTTTCGTGTGCTAAGATTCATAAACGGTTTAATTCTTCATCCTCAAACTGTCGGCAACTTGCTTCAAATAGCTCATGTATTAGCCTCCATTAAATTCATCAGTCAACTTAACTAGTGTTATCTATTCTCACACCCTGTATACCCTCAGAGAAAGATTCCATTAGTTCACAACTGTAGTAGCAGCAGATTCATCAACGACGGAGATATTGGAGATGGCATCAAGTGTCTCACTTGTAGAGGGAATACATCATCACATGTTCTTTCATAAAGTCACCAGCCATCAAAACATGCCAGGGAAATGGATTTTCCTGCATTCATTACAGCAGCCTAACCTGTCCCTACCCTTTGCTTCACCTTCCCCCCAGCCTATAGGTGCTACTTATATCACAACCATAGGGACCATGGCTATTCACAATGAAAACTAAGCATTAACATACAGAAATGATACTTAAGCATAAACTTAATGCAATATGTAATTTACATCAACAAATGGAAACATGGGCAGCAGCCGCAATTGTAAGAGAGCGTGAAATAGTTGAGCTAATATAGTGGAGGGGCAGTATACATGACAAAAGAGGTTATGCACATAAATAAAAATGAACAAGAGCTTGCTACCCAGTTATAGGACATTAAACTCATGAAAAAGATCACCTACCATCACATTTTGTTTTTCTGCAATTTTTATACATATCCCAGTGATTCCTGGGCCATGATCTTAGATCTAAAGGCAGTTAGCAAGTCAAACATGGCAACAGAAAATCTCATGTGAGGGGGTAGAATAATCACATGAGGAGATTGCTCTTTGATCAGCTAGTTTATTCTTAACATAGAATAAAACATGAAAGCTTGGAGCTTGCCAGCTTCTACACTAACATTTATTTTTATGTGATTTATTGAAAATGGTCCCATATCACCTAGTTTTTAAGTTTACCTTATACTTAAGCTTAATTTTCACTGTGAATGGGACCTATACTGAACAATAATAAATTAAAAATTTACCAGATTGATTGTGAAATCTGCCATGAAATATACATAGGAAAAACCAAGAGAAACCTAAAACTAGACTAAATGAACACCAAGGAAATTAACACTTAAGCAAATAGACAAATCTGCAGCAGCTCACACAGCATTAAACAGGAAATAAAGCTTTTAAAGAGTGTCAAAACACCAACAGAACTCACAGTATAGGAAAAATCCACATCACCAAAAAGGTACATGGAGTAATGAATTTTGAAATTTGACCAGTAGATGACATAGTAAAGTTCTCCACTATACCTACGCCGCTGTATCTCCGGCCCTGACGTTTCATGAGGGTAAAGAAAGAGACAGGTATATATTACAATGGCCACCTTTAGCAATACTAGTGCTGTGAATTTCCATGCTAAAGGAAGCTATTCTGATTCGCTTCAACACATAAATGGGGACTGTAATTTGATTTGTCTGAAATAAATATAGTCTACTGTTGTTGCTTAGAGCTTTGCTGAACACAAACCACAACACGAAAGAAAAGAATAAAAGATCCGGCAAGGTTTGCAGTGCTGAGTTGACTCGCACAGCAAAGGGTGGAAGTTGTCTGCTAGGATCAATTACAGGCTCCCTCTCTGTGTGCGTACACTGCAGTTTGGGCTGTGTTGCCAATTTTCTTGTAAGTGAAGCACGTGTTGTCAGTAGCTGCTTGCTTTAGTCCAGGTGAAGTTTGTTTTCTGTGCACATGCGATTTATTGCATTACCCTTGTTTAAGTTTCCTGTAAATGCTATCTCTATACTTTAAATACTCTAACATATGCAACTATTTCATCGTTTGCATTTTACAAAGAGATGGCGCATGTGTTCAGAGTAGGGGTAAGAACTGGCAACACTACCTCTCTCGGTCGCGCTAAATGTCAGAGCCGGAGATAAAACGGTGGTACTATAAACAGCTGGATGGCAGTACAATTACAGTAGAGATCCCCTTTTAGAGGCCAGTGGATAGACAGCTAATGGAGATAAATGTCTTCAGAAGATGTTCTGAGTGAAACTAAAGTGTCACCAATCCACTGACAATTTCAACTACATTATTAAATATTAACTTATTTAATGGCAATGAATGTGTTAATGACGGTGTCACTGAACTGCTGAACTTACATTTGCTGTCAGGTTCCAGCTCCAGAAGTTGCAGGCATGAGTCCAGCTCATCCCTTAGTACCGATGAGATGCCTTCACTGAAGCCAGCACCAAACTGTGCTTTACTGTGTCTCGCCCAGGCCTGTTGGTGTCCCTCGTACTGGAGTACAAGCCTGTCCAACTGCTGATCCTTGTTATGTAATGTAACTGATATACTTTCTTGCAGAGTATTTCCTTGGGATGCTTCCACTTCAGGAGTAAACACCTACATTCATTCTTAAGGAAATTTCTATAAGCATATTTACCTCTAATACTTTCAGTGTGGAAGAGTCTTAAAACAGAAAACCTAGAGCTATACAATTTTCAAATACAAGAAATATTTTCCTGAACCTAGTTTTGGAAATTAGCTTGTTATAAAAGAAAAAGAATCTATGTTCATATGACTTTCTCTATTCATTATTTATAATTTCTCAATTACGTATAGTAAGTAGAAGAAGCATTGCATTCCATCCAAAAATTTGATATCAAGATTTCACCGGAAATACATATTTTGAGGCCCACTGAATCAAAACAAAAAGGGCATTTTTAGAAAAAGGTCCATGTGTGTGTGTCTGTGAACAGCATAACTCAAACAAAAAGCCGCATAAATACCAAACTTGGTATTTAGGTTCAGTATCTTTCAAAGATGTGACACAAAGATTTTTAAGAAAATCCCCCTCATCCCAGACTACCCTTTATATGGAACATTTTTCAAAAATGTTGATTTTCTCAAAAATAGCTCTTAAGGATTTTGATTAAAATATCATATGTTTGAGATACTTTCATGGCAAGTGAAATGTATATCTTGAATTTTCTGGGAATGTCCCCAAAAGTCCTCTTCATTCTGAATGACTTTTGCATAAGTGGTAAACCGTAAGAGATAGACAAAGTTTTACTACACAAGAAACATAGATCTCGTTAAAACACACAATTAATGCCATATACTTTTTTTTGCCGAGTGAATCACTTCTGAGATATTCCATGTTATTTGTTTGACTTTTCAACTTTTCTCAAATGGGAATTTATTGTTTTTGTTTTTTTTTGTTTTGTTTCTTTTTGGACATGCAAAGAGAACAGAATGCTCCACATAGCAACCAGCTTTTAAAAGATTTGGCTGTCGCTTAAAGCAATATGATAATTTCTGCAAATTTTTATATCGATTAACAGGAAGTAGATGAAGAATAAGCGTTTGTAAAAACAGTTTGTACAAGAGTAGAGAAAGTCATGTGAGTGTAACACATCAGATTTTTTATATTGCTTTATATGGTGGTGGCAAGGAAATGAAATCGAGGTGGTTAGGAAATTTGACTATCTAGGAGTACGACTAAATAGTAATGGGAGTTGGAATGAGCAAAAGAAAATGATACTAACAAAAGGAAAACTGGCAATGAAAGCTATTAGAGCTTGCCTAGATAAAATACCAGAGATACAAATAAAATGGTTGGAGAGAATATACGGAGCAGTAGTAGAGGCTAAAATGCTTTATGGAACCGAGATTTGGGGTTTAGAGAGAGGGTGGGAAAATGTAAACAAGGTGCACAGAAATTTCTGTAAATTAATTTTAGGCCTACCAAGGGCTTCACCCAATGGTGTTGCCCAAATAGAGCTAGGGAGGTTTGGTAGCAAAGCAAAAATTGTGGAAAGGGTATTAAAGTATTGATATAGAATTAAGGAATTGGAAAATAATAATTTGTTAAAACAGTGCCTAGAAGTGCAGTTAAAACTCAACAAAGAGGATACTTGGTGTAAGTATATAGAAGGAACCCTGAATGAAATAGGTTATGGAGATATTTGGAGAGAGGGGCAGGTACTGGAGAAAGGGTTCTGGAGAAGGGTAAATTTGAGAATTGAAGATATTGAAAGACAAGAAATTCTAGGTAGTTTTAATTTTAAATCTTCTTTATGTATATATGCAGATTTAAAAATGGTGTGGGGAAGAGAAAAATATGTCGATATATGTGATAGATCAGCACGAGAAGGTTTTGCATGGGCGAGGACAGGAGTGATGATGTTAAAAGGCTTAGGGGAAAGAGAGAATCAAGGAAAGTGTCCGCTATGTAATAGAAAGTATAATAACTATTGGCATTTAATTCTAGAATGTGAAGGAACTAAGGAATTGAGGGAAAGATGGCAGAAAAAGAAATGGGACAATTTACCAATTGAGATTATAGGTAGAAAAATGCTGAGTGTTAAATACAAGGGAAACATATTAGAAGTAGGAAAATATTTAGGTTTAATTAGAAAGAGATGGCTGAAGAATTATAGGAATAAGGAGTAAGAAGAAAAGTAGGTATTGAAAAGTAGATTTATTCAGTCAAGTAGGGCCCATTGACTCGGTAACCACTGTGTTGGAGGATAGGGGCCCTACAAAACCAGCAACTCGGTGAAGTATGTAAAGTGGAAATTGTATACACTATGTATTTAAAGTAAATAAATATCTATCTATCTATCTATATTGCTTTTGCAAACTATTCATACAAATTTTAAAATCTATTTTTCTATCCCCTTCAAGATAATCGAGATAAACATTTACAGAATTACTTTCATTATACTTTTTGTTTCAGGTATAAGAGGGGTTAGGAAACTGAAGCAATAGTCCAATGTTTAAACGCGGACCACTCTTTCCATAAC
Organism: Deroplatys truncata; assembly: GCA_030765065.1. Lineage (NCBI taxonomy): Eukaryota > Metazoa > Arthropoda > Insecta > Mantodea > Mantidae > Deroplatys > Deroplatys truncata. The sequence goes on along the minus strand of CM060978.1, from coordinate 65,086,918 downwards.
ATTGCAAGAAACTGCTGATTGGTGACAGCACTTCAAAAAATTCAAACTAATAACAAATATCTCAGAAATGGCTGAGACCACAACACAGGCTATTTGAAACCAACTGTGTGTTTTGAAGAAATCTACAATTTTTCGTATATAAGCTTTTATCTTTCATGATTTACTCGTTATACAAAATTTGTTCCAAATGAAGGGGACTTCATATGCAGTTCCCAAAAAATTCAAGATATGCATTTTATTTGGCATATAAATATCTTAAATAGGGTGGTCATATTGCCAGCATTGATTTTACTGAGGGACAATTGTTCCCAATTGTAGTACTTCTTAAAAAACCTGATATGTTGCACTCACATGACTTTCCCTACTCTTGTACAAACTAGTTTTACAATCACTTATTCATGTTAATCGAGATAAACATTTGTAGAAACTATCTTATTGTTAATTTTCTTGTAGGTGCAAGAGGAACATAGTAGGCTTTAAGCGATAGCAAATCTTTTAAGAGCTGGTTGCTATATGGAACATTTATTTCTCTTTACATGTCCAGGACATAAAAAAACGAATAACAAGTATTGAAAAATTCAAACAAATAACAAGGAATATCTCGGAAATGGTTCACCCCACAAAAAAAATGTACATGACATAAATTGTGTGTTTTAATGAGCTCTACAATTTTTTTTTTTTTGTATAGAACAATTTTGTGTATCTCTTACGGTTTACCAGTTATGCAAGTGTCATTCAGAAGGAATAGAACTTTTGGGGATAATCCCAGAAAATTCAAGATATATATCTTATTTGTCATGAAAATATCTTAAATATATGATATTTTAATCAAAATTGTTAAAGCCATTTTTGAGGAATTCAAAATTTTTGAAAAATGTTCCATGTAAAGGAAATTTTCCATTTCAATTTCTTAAAATCGTTTGAAAGATACTGAACCTAAATACCACGTTTGGTATTTATCAGACTTTTCGTTTTTGAGTTATGCTGTTCAGACACACGCACATGAAACTTTTTCTTAAAGTGCTTCTTTTGGATTCAGGAGGGCCTCAAAACCTGTATTTCCGGTGAAATCTTGGTATTAAATTTTTGGGTGAAATGCAATACTTCCCTTACTTAATATACGTAGTAGAGAATGTAAAAAAACTAACAAAATAGATACAGTTTACCATTTGCTGTTTTATATTACATAAAGGATACCCATATATGTGAGTATAGTTGTTCGTTGCAGCTTCTCCAGGATCCCTTCATGGGAACATTTCCATTATGGAAGTGAACTTGGTAGGTATTGTTCTTAAGGCACACAGGTTGTGTGAGCGTTACACAGAATATAGAGGGTGATGCGTAAGCCTGTAGTATTGTAAGAGGTTGCTGTGCTCTGCCTAACAGCCATCTCTGGTAGAACCAAGCACTCTGATCATTGGGATCTGTAAATGCTGCATTCTGTACCAGTTCCAGCTCTGAAAACACACAAACAGTAACAAAATTGGACTGGTTCCAATAGCCAGGAACAGAAACCAGAATAAGAACAAAAGCTATTGCTTGGGACATTTAGGAATAGAGCTGGTTTGATGACACTGTTATCGTGTTTACATTCAAATAACCTTTACACCTATACACAACAGGGACAGTTGTTGCATTGGCCACTACATCTTTTTCACTTTAAGTTTAAAGGAGTTGTAAACAAAACCACGTGACAAGAGAGCACCTCATTGTCTGGTGGACAAACTACAACCTAAGTCATCTCTTCCGCTACAAAAAACAGTTCGGTTCAGATTGTAACATTTTGTGGTTATTCTTACGCAGGGAAATTTAAAAAAACCCATTATTGTAACAGTTCAATTTATGAAACTAAATGCGTTTTATCAGATTCACTTTTAACTAAATGAACCATTATAGCAGAGGGTTTAAGACGCTAGGCGCAGGCACTGCAGTTTGCTTCCGGTTTCCGGATGAGCCGCCAGGGTACTTTTCTAACATGTTGAGAAAATATTATTTTAGAGCATGTCATGGTTGAGAATCCTCTGCCACTGTGGAAAACATAAATGTGGGAAATGGAAAAAAGACAATTGTGTTAAATACTTTTAACAAATTCTGTGTAAAGTACCACACCTTTAATCAACAATGAATATGGTTGGCCATTGTTTAGCAATAACTGAGCTTCTTTGTTAGTGGTGCAGAGTTGTTGCTGGGACTGCTTGGGTTGCATTTGTTTTCTGTTGTGTTTTAACCTATAGTGCTAATCATATTCTTAACTTGTTGACTCATAAAAGGTTAAAGCAAAAATGTATACTGATATTAATCATTAAATGAATGATTTCTAAAGCCTGAAGTTAACGACAGTTTAATCCAGTACCTTTAATCACAGATGCTGAACTGTTTAGGTACAACCTTTATTTGTTTATTGTTAGTATTATGTGTTAGAGGTTTCAGATGTAAGGTAAATTTGAGGCAGTATTTTAATACCTGAATAATTTCAATTGTATTTTATAATAAGTAAATTCAATAACAGCTTGCCTTGAAACAATATGTATGTAATAATTATTTTTAAATGTATTTAACAGTCATTGCATATGCTTATTATTATTGTAAACATGTTTAATAATGTTATGTGAATACATTACATACTTTAATAATGCAAGAGCTGTGAGAATAATAAGTTTTAAGTCGCTAACAATGAGGTAACCTTATAGCAATAATGAGTTTGAGAATTTGAATGTTACTAGTCATGATTAAAGCAACGATAATGTAATTTCTGTGACAGTTTAAAATTAGCCATTCAATAGCAAGGAAAAAGTTTTAAGTAAAATGCAGATATTCTATTGGACTAGAATTAGCCAATCAGAGATTTGAAATACCAAAGCTTACAGGTTTAATGGTTGAAACATGTTCAGTTGCTGGCAAACCTTGGTAGTGACCAGATGGAAGATGTGTTCTCTACAGAAATATTACGTGTGAATCGTAAAATATGTCTACGCGTTAGCTAAGTGAAAGTATTAAAGAATCTCACAGCTCTTAAAAAGTGTAGTGCTTTATTAAAATGTGCAAGGATTAATAAAAGAAGAATTTAAAAACTAAAATTCTGTGTATGTCTACAATTATTGTCGTACCGCATCCTGCCTAAGAAATACATGACTCTACAAACATTACTGACGCAGCCTAGGCAAATTCAAACATAAATAATATATAGAAGCAGTTTTAATAACAAAGTTAAATATTATAGTGTAAAATTTGGAGTGTAACAACAAAATTACATCTTAAAATCAGCTTCCTATACGTAGCAACATATTGCATAACAACAGTAACTATTACGTAATCAACAACTTCAAACCGATGCCTAAAGCGTGTTGCAAACTTCTTAAACAAAATAACTCCAAGAACAAAACTATTTCAAATTAGCTTCCCCAGCATGAAGCTAAATAAATTACGTAAACTAACACCTTCTTCAAAATATAGGAATAAGACATACAATGTTTAAAACCTAATATCCCATACTGTAATATACTGTATTCACATTCTGTCTGAAGCAATTTTCTTTCACAAGTACTTAGTTCCTGACATCCTCCACGTGATGCTGCCATGTGCTCGACGGAGTGACACATTTAAGTTTTGTTCACTTCTCCTTTCAGCTTATAGTAAAAAAGGTATAGTAACCAATGTTAAAGATCCATGTCCTGAGTAGTAAAATACATGTTTCACATGTAAGTGTCCACAATTAATGGGAAGTTTTACCAAGTCCTGGGAATGGGAAAGAGACTTAGCTGAGCTAATACAGCAGCCAGCAAAGTGATCACTGACCACCCAAAAGAGGTTATGTACATGTATCAAAATGAACAGGAGCTAGCTACCCAGTTAAGGATGTTTAACTTATAAAAGAGCACCACCTACCATAATAATTTGTTTTGCTATGATTTTTATAGATATCATGGCCGTGATCTTACACAGAAAGGCAGTTAGTTAGTCAAAAACATGGCAACGAAAAATCTTATATGAGATGGCAGAATGATCACGTGATGAGGTGTATGGAGAATCACTCTCCGACCGGCTATTTTTTTATGTTTAATGTAGACATAAGCTTGAAAGCTTGGAACCTGCAAACTTCTATGTTTATGTTATAAGTTATGGTCAAGTATATGTCAACACCAGCCAAAGTGAACACAAGCTTTAAGAATACGAAGCAAACTTCTAATTTACGTTATGCTTATGTCTTAAGTTTCATTGTGAATGGCCCCTTAGAACATTCACTGTAGAAATTATTTAAGGTGTGCGAGACCTCAAACAGCTGCTAGAGTTCTCTAGTCGCAAGCTAGGAAAATCAAACTGGAAGGAGCTTTAGCAAATGTTTATCCTGATTCCCTCAGATTCATTGGGTGTTAGAAAACAGAGAAACAAAAATAACAATAAAGAAAGAACAATAAATAACATTGATGTACGCCATTAATAAAGGAATGATGCAGATACTTTTGCTACAAAATGTTTCCTCTATCAGATTTTGACATTGGCTGACTTGCATTATTTTGCCTAAATTGGAAGCAGGTGAAAAAATTACAAACAAATAACACCACAAAGCGCAAAATTCACTTTCCAATTTGCTATCAATATGGTTGTCAATATGCATTCTCATTCTCGTTCCCAGTGCATTGTTGCATGTTGTTTTGCTTTCTGTTTTGGTTTCCATTCGCTTTTACTGTGATGCATCTACCATAACTTGTGCGCTCCTTAAGACCCATTAACCCAGCAATGGTATGAGACCCATAGTAAATAACATACTCTCTTACATAAACACTGGCTAAATGGCTAGTCAATAAATTCAACTTGCTAAGCAGAAACATAAACAAGTTCATTGGCTTGGTAAAAATATTAAAAAATATTATAATTAACACAGAAGATTCAATAGTATCAATGCATTCAAACCTCTTTTCTGCAGTGAACCAACCAAAAAACTGTTGACACTCCTCTAATGCTTAGCAGACATCAGGTTCCTACAAGAACTACATCCTCACAGATTTATGCCTCCACAAAGGTTCTTTCAATGCAACAGCAAATTCTTCAAACAAATCTCCAGCCTGGCTATGGAAAATCCGCTTTCACCGTTTCTGAGAGAACTTTTTATGAGCCATGCATTACAAAATTCTTTCCGTTGATTTTAAAACCCTGGTTCAGATATGTGGATGATGTTTTTGCTGTTGTATCATCAAAACTCTCAGATGAATGCTTTCAAACTATTAAACCTCCTGGACAAATCCATTCAGTTCACTCAAAGCAGAAGAACAATTCCTTCCATTTTTAGATCAAAAGATCATCAGAAAAAAGGTTTCCCTCTCCCCCTCCCTCTCTCATACATATACCCCTCCATGTAACACCTTGAACCCAAAACCCCACCAACATGCCACATTCAATAGTCTTGTCCACCAACTGGTCAACCTTCTCCTCAGCAAAGAGGAATATCAGCATAAATACAATATCTTTTGTATAGCACAACAGAGACATTTTGACTCCAATTTAGTCAAAAATAAGATATCAAAATTCCACAAATGTCAGAAAAAACAATTCTCCACACACAAGAACCACAACAGCAATTTGCTAACTTCAAATACCATCCTCATCTAAACTATAGATTCACAAAATACAATACAGCTTTAGCACCACAGAATAAATACGCTGAAACCATATTGAACGCTGAATAAGCCAGAATCCTATCTATTTAGGAAAAGAAGTTTTGGTCCCAGTATTTATGTATAATTTTTCCTGAATAATGTAAACTACTCAATGTGATAACAGAAACCATCTGCAACTGCTTATAGCAATATGAGGGTCACCAAGAAAGTTTTGAGATGTGAGAAAGTGAAGGTTGATCCACTTGACAAGAATGAAAAACCCGCTGCGCACACGTAGTCAGTCTTGCAATGGAGCTGGAGAGGGAGCATTTTCATTCAATGATTTTCCATGATTTTAAAAGTGGGTTAAACCAGTACCAAAGTCTTGAATGTTTGCAACAGGTTTTTTGGGACATTGTTCCTTCCCATGCCACAGTTTTCCGGTGATTTCAGGAATTTCAAAGGGGGCGAACCACTTTAAAAGATGAGGACAGAAGCAGGCATCCAACAATGGCAATGACTGAGGAAAACATCAAAGCTGTTGAGAAAATGCTTCGCGAAAATGAGTGTATGAGATGTAAAGAAATTGAGGCAGCATTGCAGATTGGCTTGCCAGCAGTTTTGAAAATCCTACATGAATTTCTTTGTGTGAGGAAGGTCTCATCCTGATGGGTGCCTCACAATTTGACAGAAGAACAAAAACATGTCCATGTTGAATGGTGTGAGGAAATCCTGACAAGATTCGAAAGAGGGGACTCTAGACAGGTTTCCGACATTGTCACAGGTGACGTAACCTGGATTTATTATTAATAAAATTCATGTGGCAACACACTCTAACTTCACTCTTACAAGACAATTACCTTGAACGCGTTTCGAAGACTCCTGTTTTCATCATCAGATAAGAGCCACTAACGAGCCTGTCGGTTGTGATGTAGAGGTCGCCGTTGAGCTTTCTGACGTTAACGTCATTTCTGGCTTGATGTATTTAAAAATGAGATCCTTTTCCGGAGGGAAATTGAAATTCATTAGATGGCTTTTGCTTTTTTGTATGAGGAGTTTTTCCCATATAGTCAATTCTATTGGATTTTGGATCGACTTGGTAAAATTTATTTCATTATGGATGTTGTGGTTTGAATTCCAAAAATGATATGCTATGGTAGATTTTCAGTTCCTAGAACTAAAATGCCAGGCATTTACCAGATAAATTGTAGTGATTGTGAACTTAAGTATATAGGCAAAACAAAAAGGAACATAGGGGTGAGACTGAAAGAACATTTTAGAAATATAAGACACAAATAAACAGAAAAATCTGCCATCGCATATCATTTTTGGAATTCACAAGAACAAATACTGGGCATTTCCTAAATTGTTAAAACTGCAACTGGTGCATATAGGAAGAACAAAATGAAATACTGAAATTAGAAGAAAATAAAATTTCAATTCCTTAACTATCAGAAGACAAATCCACCATGACAAACCATTTCTGGTCCACGAACCATGACATTAACCCAAACTGAAAACCATCAGCACATCCACAGAACTAAAAAACTGGGAAAATACCCTCTTTGCCAAATGCAAGGAAGAATTAATGAATTCTGAAATCCTGCCTGTAAACATCCTAAGCAGTTTTATCACAAAGAAACCAAAGGATACCTCCTATGCACTCAACACAACTAGAGACTTTGGTTCCACTGCCTCCAGTCAGACTAAGGTGAAGATGAAAACATTTGCACACTCTTTCAAGACTTCAGAGCAATAATATGGGACACTCCAAGAGAAGGGCTGCTAAGGAACAGCCAGCCACCACAGCTTCTTACACTGCTGGGGAAGAACCATCATCGCTGCAACCACTCACTGGCCCTGTTTCTCCTTCAGATACAGGCCAGCTGCCAGTAGCTGCTCATCAGCCACCACCTCAACACAGCCAGTTGAGCATGGTGTTAGCTGGAGTGCCCTGGGATCTGCCAGCACAATTTATGCTTGGTGCAATGCAGCAACAGTGGCCTTCTGCAATGAAGGCCACCAGGATCACCTCTGCCCAGGACCAACATAGCTGGTGTACTTGGAGCTGGCCAATTGAACAAACCTGGAGGCTGCCTTGGAGTCTAGCCATTCCTTATTAGGGAGGCTGTTTCATGTCAAGGCCAGCCAATAGGACCAACTAGCTCCATGCCGCCGCTGCTGTGCCTAAGACAACCTGCATCATCTTTGCGTGTCAACAACACGATCTCCATCGCTATTATGCCACATTTAGAGGGTCATCAAACTTTTCATCAGTCAGGTGCTCTACCCCCTGCATTCACACAGGAAGGCATTGCTGAAGCCGCCACAACAGACGACTCCATAACCATCACCACTGACACCATCATCTACAGTGCCAACCAGGAAATCCAGGGCCTATACGACGCTGTCCAGAACCTCCATGCAGAGTTTCTGAACCTGTCGGCGAAGCTGATGGCCCTGGAGGATTACCTTCCCGACCTTCAGACCATGTTGGACACATCTCTTTGAACTCGCCACATCACAACAGCATCTGGACTCCATAGATTGCATACTTTGAGCCCTGGAAGCACACTAGTGCCCCACATTCACTTTCTCGTGACTATTTATAAACTGTTTTAAATAGTACATTATTGTTCCAAGAATTATTAGTAGCATTATTAAACTTTCTAATTCATTATTGCCTCAAGGTTACCTCATTGTTAGCAACTTTCGGCTTCTATTCTTATGGCTCCTACATTGTTAAATTACGTAATACATTCACATAACATTATTATACATGTACATAATAATACAAACATAATACAATGACTGTTACATACACTTTATATGTTATTTATACACATATTGCTTTTAAGGCGGGCTGTTATTATATTTTATATTATACAATATCATTCGAGTGATAAAAATACTGCCCCAATGCTTCCAGCATGCCGACGTCTTCAGTCTGCAAACACCACCTTACTTTCCTCATCCTTATTGTCACCTTCAAATAGCCCAGTACCTCTCGTACTTTTAATTCAGATGCTATGCAGGACCATGCTACCTTTCCTACAAATTCCTTTGTTTATCCTTTGTCCTATTTTGTGGAGGGGTTTTAGTGATTATGGCCATGTACTGGCAAGTCCTACAATTTCAGCTTTGGTCGGGATAAGTATATAAGTGTATTTCCCCTCCACTCGATAAAGAAACTTCTGGAATATGTTCCTGTTAAATTTTAATTGAGTCTCAACCGACTCAAAATTCAATTAAAATATTAGTCTGATCCCTCACCTTCCTTGTGCTTAGCTTCCTGAATAGGCAGTTTTCCTTCAGGATGTGGAAATAGAAGAGGTAAGAGTTTACTGCGATAGTGCCATGATGAATAGTTGGAAAAGTTAGTTACTATCTTCTTTGTGGAGAAGGCATACTCCTCTGATACAGGTACCCTAGATCGCTCCACAATGAATCTGCGATAGTCCCAACAGTGAACTGTAAACATAAAATACAGCCTTTTGATATAAACACATCTGCATTTACACAGGGAAAAATGTTACATCTATAGATTTTGCTTTAAATTATAAGTTGTTGGTTCTCTTTTCTACATGTGTGTATTTTAATTTTTAAAGACAATTTTCCAACCCTTGTTGGAGCTCACATCTATAATATACTAGTACAAATCTTTTCTCACAGCTTTTAGTACTTATCCAAGTTGTTGGGAAAAATTTCTCTCCAATAAATAAATAAATATATATTAACCATTCAACAACAAAAGCAGCTTTTTATTTTTTTTTTATTTTTTTTTTTTTTAAATAGAGAGTTGAGGGTTGTTATACTACATCACTATAATACTACATCACTTCTCTCTCAGTTGAGAGAAAATGCTGACGATGGGAACAAGCCGTCTCCCGAAATGCGTTCAAGTAAGAATATTATAGTGATGTAGTGTAACAACCCTCAACTCTCTATTTTAAATTATGACACATCACTGTTACTAGCTTCTAAATCTTCAAAATTAGTCAGCTTTTTATGTTTATTGTTAAACTCTGATTTTATTTTACTTTTTCTCTATAAATTTTATTTTCACTTTATATACAGCATAAAATCTTATAAATGTATTAATTTATGTTTATTTTCAATTACAAACAGAAAAAACATCTAACTGTAATGTTTATTTCTTTATATTGGTACTTTAATGAACTATGCTGGTAATACCTAATAAATGTTTTTTAGTTAACTTTGCAGCACTCTTCTTGGTGCCATATTGTGCTCATTATAATAAATTGTAAGAATGACTGTGGAACATGTATTCAGGCATCTGTGCAGCAACAGTCCTATTAGAGGATAGCTAGTTATTAAGTAACTGGAGCATACATGCTCATACACCAAACATATCACGGAACCTTCTTTATTAGTCATCTAATATTGTCTGTTCAAGAGTCTTTTGAGCCAGTGGAGGGGGTAACAACTGCTGGCACGCAGCCAGTTTAGCTTCATGTGGCTGTTCTTTGTTCTAGCTACTACGTTGACCATGCAAATTCCTTATCTTCCCCTTTCACTGGCTCAAAAGACTCTGAACAGATAACACATAGATTCAATTCTTCTAAGATCATATGCATGCTGACTTTCTATTAGCATTCCTTTTCATTTGCTACAAAAGGCCTATTCAGCATTTTTGATTGTTAAATATTATACAAAATAAACAAAGGTACAGTGTTCACCTTTGACTTGAATTTGGAATAATACACAAAACAGTACAGTTATTACAGTAGAATCTCGTTAGTACGTTTTTAAAGGGACCCAAGGATTTGGACGTTGAAAACGTGTTAACGAAAATACAAAATCTGCAATTTAAGAACAATAATAATACATCTTGCCTCAAAAACGGATGTGAAATATAGACACTATTTACATTGGTATGAAATACATATCTATGATTGATTGCTTTGTTGGTTTTAATGCCAAAATGTTACTGTCCATCTTGTTTAGTAAAATCATTACATCGTCATCAACTTTTAAACTACACACACATAGCTTCACTACATCCATTGACTCCATCACTTCCGACACTGTAGGAATTGGCTCAGATCTGACTCATCATCAGTTTCATCTCCCACTGACGCTTCCTTCCTTTGTTCAAGTATTTCATCTATTGTCACTGTTTCACACATTGGAATTTCATTGTCAATGTTTATATATGTTTCAAGACATGCTGGCGCTGTCTGCTATTTGGCGCCATTCTTCACCCTCAGAAAACCCATCTTCCAGCATGATGTCATCACCAAGAACCCGGCAAAAGCCAGCTTTATTAAAGCAGTTCTAATGGTATCTTGCATTATAGAATCCCAGGCAGCCTAATGAAATGCACAGCATCTAAGACAGTGATTTTTCTTGTCATCGATTTCAGTGCAGCCAACCTTCTCTGTACCAACCTCTTCCAATATGTTTGCTTCATGCACTGAATTATGCCTTGATCTAAAGGTTGTAGCTTACTTGTGCAGTTTGCTGGGAGGAAAATGATCTTTATGTTTCTTAAATTTGAAATAGTTGGTGGATGAGTGGCACACTGATCAATGAAGAGTGCAATTTCCCTGCTTCTTATGCCCAGTCTTGCATTCCAAGCTCGTAAGAAATTTTCAAATATTGCAAACGTTATCCAGACTTTTGTGTTGGAAGTGTACTTACATGGAAAAGATAGCTCATTCTTGAAGCATTATGGACTGCATGGTTTTCCAATAACCAGTGGTACCAATTTCTTTGTTCTGTTTTCATTACAACATAACAAAACTGTAATCCCCTCCTTGTTAAGCTTCCCACTGTGACACTTATTGCCCTTAAAATCCAGGTTCTTGCCTGGCAAAAGATGGAAACATCAGGGCTGTAGTCTTTCAAAATTGACAGGAGCGTTGTATTTTTCAACATTTCTATATTTTCACACAGGGCAGCATCATTATCTAAGACAGCAACCTCACCCTGCACACATCTGTAAACTAAGCCATGTTGATTCTTGAATATTTCAATCCAGCCATTGGATGCTTTGAAATCATCCAGCCCCTCTTTTGTGCTAAATGTGGCGCCTAGCTTGAATCACAGTACTGTGTATTGGCACATTTGAAGCTCCTGCTTGTGTAAACCACTTTAGTAGAACATATTCTAATTCTGGAAACTGGCTATGGTGATTACATTTTCTTTTAGAGTTTTTCCCTTCTTCAAAAGCAGTTTCAATCAGTTTACATTTGCTAACAATTGTGTTTAAGGTTGATGGAGGAATGTTAACTTCAGTACTATATCCACACATTTCATATTTGGATTGCGATTTACTTCAAGGATTTCCAGTTTTTCACCATTGGTTCTTTGCCGCACTTTCTTTTTCTCCACTGCAAATGAAAAGTTAAAATACAATCTACGTATTTTGGTCAACACTCAACAGCAGAAACTATTCTCAGCATTTACCACGCCAAGCTAAAGCATTCTCTATTCCACCCACACAAATATGTATATACATGCATGCTATTGGCTGCAGGCCCCCACCCCAACTGAACTGACTAAGAATTGACCAAAGTAGCATATGAGGACGTCAAACTTCGAACGTAGTAAGCACCCACTCTCACTGGGCCAAGGATTGGCCAAAATAGTGAATGAGGATGTCAAAATTTGAACATAGTAAGCGGGAGAGAGAAAATCTACTAATCCAAGGTTATTTATTACATTTGGTGTCGTAACTTTTATAATTCGTCATACACGGGAAAATGTGTTAATGAGGAACTAGCTAACAAGATTCCACCGTACTTATTTACAATCATTGCATTAATTTTGCTTAGCTCACTGCTAATTTGCTTTGAAATTGTTCTGCTGACAGACCATTGTAATCAATGCATGTGTCTGCCTTTATTCACTGTCGTCATTGTTTTATAAATTCATCACTTTGTTGTTAAAATTTAAAGTACAAAAATATAATAACGAATAGAGGAATTAATATACACACAGAAAAATTAATAAGACACAAAGAATCAATAATAACAACAATAGTAATAGTGTGATTATTAATGATAATCATATGCTATACTAATTACCTTTTGTATTCACAAAATATTTGCACACTATAAAAGGATTAGTCAATTAACAGCTCTTTACGCTTTTTCTAAGCTTAGTGTGAGTATGATTATTTATTTTATTTCTAATAATTACTAGATTGTACATATGTCCATTGTGTACTATTGAATTGATCTCTCTTGTTGTTCTGGCAGCCTGTAAATGGATTTTGATTGTTTCATATACAGTGACATTTGTATTGGATGAATGAATGTTTTTATAGAAGGTACACAACTTCTAATACAGAATTACCTCAGCTATTCATTTTCATAAGCACACAGTCAAAATACCATATAAATGTAAAAGTGAATTTTCTTATGGAAGTGAAACTTTTTTATTAGACTATTACTCTAATTATGTATTATTTAATATAAGAAAGCAATAAATGAAACAAACACATAATAAACATACCACACTATTTAGAGCACTTACATACATACCAGTACCGTCATTCGTATTTTAAAATAAAAAAAAATTCAGAGTACTGGTGCTTTACACTGGTCTAAAAAAAATTGTCAATCTATCTTTGCTTCCTTGATTTTTCCACACAGTCATTCACTAGACGGTTATATGCGTTAATCACAAAAATCCTGTGATTATTCAGGATTTGCAATGTTAGAAATCCTGTAATTTCTAGAGCTTGAATTGCCCCTTGCATACTTGGAACACTTTCATTATTAAAGGCCTACTTCTTCATCACCATCAGATACAACTTGGGAAACAATGACTTTGCCCGACCATTAACAAGTGCGTTGCAATAATGCATTCCGAAAATAGTAATGCCTCATGCAACATGTTAAATGCTGCAACACCAGGATAAAGTATACAGAAACCATGCATAGTATATCTTAACACAGCATAAACATAACGTACAAGTAAGTAAATTAATGTATTTCTCACACAGGGACCAGAAAAATGTGATGTATTAATCAAAAAACATAACCGAAAAATGTATAATTGAGCTAAATATTAATGGACAAAGTTTGGCACCTAAAAAGTTAGCATATATCTGCAAAAAAATGCAGAAGCAAATGTGTAAGTGAGGTTCAACTGTATACAGAGTGAATCTATTAACAATTTTCACAAGTTGTTCAGGGAGTTTTCTGAGTGTTGTGATATAAGGAACCCACGATCCCAGATGGCTCATTAGCAAGTAATTTCATTGTTTTCATTTTGTTTAGCTCAACCATCTTTGTATCTATGTACTTGGAATATGAGTGTTTAGAACTAAACAAAACCTTTGACTGCTGTAGAGCATGTTTACATTATATCCGCCATTCCCTAACATAAGGGACTGGCGGCACTTCATGTTGATATGTTCATATGCCCGCAAATTATCAGTGGCACATCTTCCAGAAAATGTAGGTCACATTGAAGGAACATTTTGTACACTGCTCCATTCAGTTTGTTGGGAGTACAAAGGCCTAATCACAGAATCATTAATGATTCAGCCAATACTTTCACAGAGAATGCCTATTGGAGGCTCAATTCACCATAGCATATGAATTTCTATACTCCCAGTTATGGCTATTCTGACTGTCAAACAAGCCATCTTTAATAAACACTGCTTCGTCTGTGTAGGTACAATATCACAGTAGGAAAATGTTGATTGTCTGCGCATCACTCTAAAAATCAATTAGCAAACTACACGTGTGAGGCAGTATTTTAATGCCTAAATGATATTAATTGTATTTTTTATTTATTAAATTCAATAACAGCTCACCTTGAAAACAGTATGTATATAATTATTATATAAATTGTATGTAAAGTCATTGTAAATACTTATTTTTATTGTAAACGTATTTATTAGTGATATGTAAATGTTTATATACTCTAATAGTGCAAAAACTGTGAGAATACTATGTTTTAGGATGTTAATAATTAGGCAATAATGTAATTTTGGTGACAATAATGTGTTTGGAATTTTAAAAGTTATGAAAAAGATCGGTAATAATGTAATTTTGCTTACAGTTTGGAATTAGCCAATCAAAAGTAAAGAAAGATTTTTTAGTTTGAATACTTAAATTCTATTGGACTAGAATTTAGCCAATAAGAGAATGGCATTACCGACGCTATAGGTTTTTACCGTTGAATCTAGTCAGTCGCGGGCAAGATGTAGTGAACAGCAGGCGTAAGAGTCGCAGACATGAAGTTGTAGAGAGTAGACGTGAAAGTCGTGGGTAAAAATGTTGTAAAGTATAAATGATAAAATTTGTGTTCTATACCAAAAATGTATTAAGTGCTCACAGTTTTTCTTTTATAAAGTGTTGTGTTTATAAAATGTGCATATATAAAGTGAAATAAAAAGAAGTAAAAATTAAAAAAGTAAATTGTGTGGCATCTTATAATTTGAGTCTTATCACAACCCTACAAGAACTCGTGTTTCTATAGTGCGACTGAAAGCAGCCGAGGCAAATAAATTTAATAATATTACGTAAAAACAAGCATCATCTTCACTATAAAGTTTGGCGTCCTAAAACTCAAACAACATCAAAAACATCAATAAATTGCCTTCTTCAAATTGGCATACAACTGTGGGGTTAACTCCTCCAAATAATTATGCAACCTACTATCTGCAAATTGAAGAACACAACTTCTTCAAATTGGCTCCCATACGTGGGGCAGATAAACATAAAGCACCTCGAAAATATTTCATTCCTCAAATGGAAAGCCTGTTGATTGCAATGTCTGGACCCTCTTGGATGATACATGTGCAATTGCTGCTCATGTAAGACCCTCAAAACAGTTTTGTGCAATAGAACTGCTGCTTTGCTGGGTTGCATCCTCTTCAAAATAGGGTGTTCTGACATTCCTCTCATGGCCAGTATTTTGCATACTAACAGTGAAGGATCTGGTTTCTCTCAGTTGCCTGTGTAGAGCTCAAATATTGTGTGATCAGGTTGCCATCACTCCAGGAACAGCTCTGCATAGCATCTTTGTGTCACTCTTCCATTGCATTTAAACTGTAGATGAGGTGCTTATCAGCTAATTCTGCATAAGTAACGTTATCTATACCATATCACTAATAACGTACTACAAAGTAGTATACAATAGAAACAAAAGCTGAGACAGAATTGAGCAGGCGTACAAGCCTGCTCTGCTACAACAGTGAAGGATTGTGTTTCATTTGGAAACAATCACATTCCAAATAAAAAGATACAAAGGTAGTTGAGTTAAACAAAACAAAACAAAAGCAATGAAATTACTCGGTAATGAGTCACCAGAGACCATAGATACCTTATATCAAAACACTCAGAAAATACAGTAGAAGCTTGTTAGTACGTTTTTGCAGGGACCTAATGATTTGAACGTCATAGGCGGGAAAACGTGTTAACGAAAATACAAAATCTGCAATTTAAGAACACAGTTATGTAATAAAATCTAATAATTACTACGTCTCCATGGGCAGTTGAAATAGATTTCAAGTACAATTTTATACTGAATACGATCCATGTTTCCATGTTAAATTCAATGTGTGATCAAATGGATTTGGATACACAAAACCTGAAAATAAATAATGTAAGCTTTTATGTTGGTCAACTTGTATTTTTGAGCTTATGAATGTTTTTGAAAAAATAAATTGTGAATTATGGAAGCGACAATAGTGGCTTTGTTGTGTGTTTTATTACACATATGATAACAATTTCTGCTAAAAAAAGAAAACAAAATTATGTGCGTGCATTGTGTTACGAGTACAATAGACAATAGTAACTCTGGCGTATTCAATACGATTTGAATACGGTACGTGTTTCCCTGCAACAAATTTCGTTCCAATCCTTTTCTGATCCTATTTTCCAAGAGGAAAGTTTTGTTTTAGCATTTTTCCCTTCTTTAAAAGCAGTTTCAATCAATTTAGGTTTGCTAACAATCATGTTTAAGGTTGACGGAGGAATGTTTAACTTCCGCATTATATCCACATGTTTCCTATTTGGATTGTGGTATAGCTCAAGGATTTTCAGTTTTGGTTATTTACTACACTTTCTTTTTTTCATTGCAAATGAAAAGTTAAAATAAAATCTACGTATGTTTGGTCAACACTCAACAGTATAAACTATTGTTGGCGTTTACCATGCCAGGTAAAGCATTCTCTATCCCGCCCACATAAATCGTGTCACACAAATATTTACATACATGCATGTGATTGACTGCCGGTATCCACCCCGTGACCAAGGATTGACCAAAGTAGCAAATGGAGGACATCAAACTTTGAACGTGTTAAGCACCTACTCCCACTGGACTGACCAAGGATTGGCCAAAACAGCAAATGAGGACATCAAACTTCAAACGTAGTAAGCGGGATCGGGAAAACACACTAAGCAAATGTTATTTATTACATTTGTTGATTTGGTACCAGGACTTTTATAATTCAACGTAATAAATGGGGAACATGCTAACGAGATTCTACAGTATCCCTAAACAACTTATGAAAGTTTGTCAGTAGAGTTGGGATTCACACATATACAAACATGGAAAGGTAAGATTATTATTTTGTTTGAAGCATATTGATTACAAGGTGTGATCTTGCTCAGATTTAGCATTTTATGTGTGTTTCAGCCATTATGAGTTTAACATAATGAATAACATGGAAATGCAGTATTTGCAGTATCCTCTTCATAATAATGTACTTATATTTGAAAATAGACTCATCCAAAAATGATTAATCACAGAACAGGAACAACAAATATTTTTTTGAGAATTAATTAAAATATTAAAACATGTGTAATCAAAATAAGTAAATCATTAACTGTTTTGGTGTGAGCGCTTTTTAATTCAAGAATGCCCACAAGCACCACCATACAAATTCTGTCACTGACCTCTCTGTTATTCTACATTACTCCCAGTATATTTCACATTCTTGAAAGCAAATATGCTTGTGGTTGTAAGTGTAGGAGGAATGGAAATAGGGTATATAAAAGAGATCATGCTCACCTCGGTAAATGTGGGGGTAGCATGCCTGTCTCACATTCAATACTAAGTTCCAATCTCAGTTAGGGTGAGTTATCTGGAAGGTTTTCTTCCCAGGATTTTCTCTCATCAAAAGGCAAATGT
The DNA here is from genome assembly GCA_030765065.1 of Deroplatys truncata. Lineage (NCBI taxonomy): Eukaryota > Metazoa > Arthropoda > Insecta > Mantodea > Mantidae > Deroplatys > Deroplatys truncata. The sequence continues at coordinate 65,069,204 of CM060978.1, read as the reverse complement.
CAGGTAACTTATGTCCTGTCGATCCTGGGATCATTTGAGCACCATTTCATCCATTTCATACACTCACTGTACGAAAAAAAATCTGATGTGTTACACTCACATGGCTTTCTCTAACAATTTTTCTTCAACAAACTATTCTTACAAAAGCTTATTCTTCTATCTACTTTATATTTATTGAGATAAGCATTTGCAGAAATAGTTTTAAACTGTAGTCAACTCTTTAAAGAGCCGATCACTGTGTGAAATTCTGTTCTCTTTACATGAATACAAGAAAAAAATTAATAGTGATTTTCCACTTGAAAAAATAGAAGTATTTTAAAATCCAAACAAATAACAAGGAATGTCTTTGATATGAAAGGGAGAAAAAAACCAAAAAAAAAACATGTTTTTGACAAACTATGTGCTTTATTGTGATCTACTTTTTTTGTGTAGTAAGATTTTGTCTATCTCTTGTGGTTTTCCAGTTATTGAATGTCATTCAGAATGAAGAGGACTTCACAGGCTATTCCCAGAAAATTAAAGATAGACATTTTATTTGTAATGAAAATATCTTAAACAACTGCATTTTAATCAAAATTGTTCTAGCCATTTTTCGGAAAATAAAAAATAACAATTTTTTCAAGTAAAGGGCGGTTTGAGGTTGGGGATTTTCTTGAAAATCTTTGGCACATCTTTGGAAGATACAGAATTTAAATACCAAACTTGGTATTTATCAGATATATATATCTCTCTCCCTCTCCCCCTCCCTCTCTCTCTCTCTCCCCAAAACCTTTTTCTAAAAAAATTTTGGGGGGTTTCAGGGACCCTCAAAACATATTTATAGTGAAATCTAAGTATCAATATTTTGGGTGGAATAAATACTTCCTCTACTTACTATTAAGTATGTAGTAGAGAATGTAACAAAATAACACAGGGTGAATGTGTTTTATTAATTCATAATCTTACAAGCAGAAAAGCATATGTATATTTTTGTTGTAACTAGGCAGACTGCAGTTGTCCAGTTGCTTGTATATGAATAGCAAGATGATCGAAAACACTGTAAGACTGATGAGCACGTTAGGGTAAGTTTCAGCATGACATTCACCCAATACCATCAGCATATCAAAATCTTCATTTGTGAAAACCATCAATACCGCATTTTACGGACTATAAGATGCACTTTTTTCTTTGAGAAATTGCCTCCAAAATTCAGGTGCATCTTATACCCGAAACTGATATTAACATGTCCAGTGTTTGATTTTAAATTCCCGACAATCTTAAAAATGGTCGTATATTCAATGCCATGGGAAACCTCTCACTATCTGGCAATATTGGATTCAAGCGGCAGCAGCAGCGCACCAATGTGACGAACGAGAGTTGCAGGGAAACACAACAATACTATCTCTGTCATCCTTCCACCCTGCCATCACAACCCATGTACACTGTCTAGTCTACAATGCGTCATTGTAATTTGCTGTGCCAGTGAGCTTGAATTGAAAGTGATTTGTGTTATTGGTAACAGCACAATATTTTACCTAGTAGCTAGTTTCGCCATGGAAAAAATAAAGGCCATTCATATGATGCGAGCTACTAACTGAAAGTGTGGCATAAGTAATGCTCTCAATGGCAGTAAAGACCATCTTATATATGAAGAGGACGACAACGATGACGAAGAAGGAGACGATTTTCTGAGATTTTAAAGATCAGTTTGGTTTTATAATCTAATAAAAGATTATTTTTTTAGTCTGGCTTTTAAATGATAAATGTTAAAAACGTTATTTTTAGAAAAATTGCTTAAAAATTAAGGTGCATCTTATAGTCCATAAAATACAGTATTTGTAGTGGAAGTAAGGTATTTGTAATCACTGTTAACTTTTATACGTATTTTGAGGCAGTATTTTAATGCCTAAATGATATTAATTGTGTTTTATTATAACTAAATTCAATAACAGCTGCGACAGTATTATGTTTATTTATTTATTGAACCCCACCTTTGGGAGCCAAATATGTGACGTGATTCTTTGTTAGGTTTGTTTGAAAAAATGCTACTTTTTATCTGCCGCACGTATTGAAGACAATTTGTCACGGTCACTTTGTGTTATCTTTTACTGAGCGCCTGTTATTTTATTTAATTTTTGGTTCACTGTCCTCCGGCTAGCTATGATCTCTCGGTCAAGCAAATCTCTTAATCAAGGTGTGTAAACGGAAGGGAGTTTTTATCCAAAGATAACACTGATGAATTTGTTTTACACTTTTATTGTCGTAACATATTATGCACTTTCACATATTAATCTTGACACTCGCCAAACTGAAACTGTTATAATAACTTATTTTACTGCACATTATTAATTCGCGTACTTCAACTTTTTGTGTAATTAACTTTATGATACTTGAGATTTCTTATAACTTTGCTACGTATTCACCATGACTTTTTCTGTTGAACTCAGCGACGTGTAATGCACAAATGTTTCCAATGGACTGAACGAATTTGACTCTGACCTAGCCCTTTTTATACTCCTACACCCCGATATGCCTAAAGATTATAACCGAGCTGCTAATGGTTAATAAAACGCGCCAACATTAGCGTCTATTTTTATATCCAATGAAAATTACGAAAACATATGCTCTAGGGAAAATGTTCCAGCAAATTCTAAGAAAAACGCGCCAATATTACGTCATTTGCTCGTCTCTAATAATGATAAACAGCTCACCCCCTCGCTACATTATTGCACGCTATTATTGTCAGTTTCAGTAAGGCCGTATAAACTTACTTCTCGACAATGCTTACAATCATCAAACATCTCAAATCAATGTCATACAAAAATGCATATTCACAATATAATCACTCTTGACATTTACATAATTTGTGATACAAATTACTGCGTCATATGCCCCACTAGAAACATAATTATAAATATTTACAACTTGTTTGGAAATTTTTTAATTGGGTTTTTAGTCTCCTAAATCTTGGAACACACGCTATTTATCACTTTCACTTAACACTTCACACGTATTTAACACACGTCATATATTTTGCCTTTATCTCGCCACTATTTACTGGCTCTGGTTTAATGTGTTTAGACATTAATCTGACATTACAATTTTCTTTTTATAGCAAATACTGTACCCTGAATTATTTAGTTACTGTTACAAAAATGGTTTACTCTCTTAGATTGTTGACAAAAATTTATGCATTCAAGAATTTTTTTTTTAATTATTAAACATATTTACCAAAAATATTCACCCTCTACACAAATATATTTACATCTCTTAAATCTAGACACTTTTTCACATTATCTGTTTGCTACATAAGTATTTGTTTTAATTATTTTTACCCCATTTTTGTTGTTTTTGTACTTTATATTCACAATACTCTTGGAATTATATCTACGTACTTTTACTTTAATATAACATTAAGTTTTTAATTATTACATGCTTCATTTCTAATGCTGTTACAGTTACTAAGAAAATGTTATTTTTCCCTTTAAACATTTATTTATGTCCAGAATTTTATTTCTCCTTTCTCATGACATACATACATAGTTAACCCTCTTACATTCCAATACATTGCTCTGCAGTTCATCTTTAACTATCCTGGATTTACTTTTCATCTCATTGCTATTCCACCTCCTGGATCAAATTGTCTGTGGCTAAACATTACTCGTAGCTGTATCGTAACCTTCCAAAATTTATTCATGAATAGCCTCTTAAAGGATTCATATGAAATTTCAACCCCTGATACCATTTGAAAACAATCTAAAGTATCCTGAACAACACATCTTTTGACAACTATCATTTTCAATTCTTGCGGTATTTTTTTAACTTGAGAATACTCTGACAAGTCTATAATAAGCTGTACTGGATTGGAGTTTTCATTCTGAACAGCTTGGTACTTGTTAATTTCAGAAGTTAGCCTTTGATTATTTATAGGCAAAATTTTAACTTCTTCAGACAATTTATTTCTTTGCGTTACTGAATCCTTCTGTATTTCTGATATCTCCCCTCTGAAATTAACTTGCACCTGAATTAAATCTACATTCGTAACCTCTTTCATCTCTCTTACCTCACTTGAAATACTACTCACTCGACTTCCTAACTCTGTACATTCTACATCAACATATTCACTTTTAATATTAACCTCACTTTCTTTGTTAGATATTTCTCTGCTCATGTCTAACATTTTCTTTGAAACTTCTCCTATCTCACTTGCTATTATTTCCTGATTCTCATTTCTCATTCTTGGCATATTACTATCTAGCTTCATAACTTTATTTTCAATTTCCTCCCTGCTTTGTTCAAAGCTCTTACCAATATCTTCCCTTATTTTCCTATTTCTATTTTCCATATCTTCCCTTATTTTCCTATTTCTATTTTCCATATCTTCCCTTATTTCCCTATTCCTTTTTTTCATATCTTCACTGATTTGATTGAATGTTTGCTCCAATTTCTATTTCTCTGAGTTAGTTTTTGTTCTAATTTCTCATAACTCTTACTAATATCTTCCCTTAATTTCTCATTACTCTTAACAATATTTCTCAGCATTTTCATTATCATCATCATACTAGCATTAAAATTAACATTTCCTGCTATTCTATTCTTACTTTCTTCACTAACATTTCCTCCCTCAAATACTACATTGTTTGAGCTATTTTCTGTAACCTGTATTGAATTACAGCTAACTGTTACACTATCCCCATCCATAATTGTTTCTTCAGTATTAGTAGTAGACATTGTTCTCTTAATCCAGCCACTCCTCAAGTACATTTGATTGTTACAATTTTTTTTTTTAGAATAAAAAAAAAATCACACTTTTCTAACCTTTCTGATGCTATTTGCTGATGTTGCTTTGATGTCCAGCTTCCTGCCCCTCTCTCCTAGATTATATGTCGCTTCTGCGTCGTATTATGATGAATCTACGTCGTCTTGGTGTCCTGTAGTTGAATTCCCCTGTTGCCTTTTAATCTCGGAATTACGATGTCCACTCATCCGCGTCGTCTGTCGTTCCTGTAGTTGTTTCTGGAATCTGCGTCTTGTAGTTCAGTTCACTGCTCCATTCGTTCCACGTCCTGGTTCCTTCGCCCCTTCCTGGTTATTTCACTCCTTCCTGGTTAATTCTGCTCCTTCCTGGTTATTCTGCTCCACGTTCTGGGTGCCAAATATGCAGCAGTTTTTATGTTTATTTATTTATTTTTATTTATTGAGCCCCACGTTTGAAAGAATGCTACTGTTTATCTGCCGCACGTATTGAAGACAATTTGTCACGGTCACTTCGTGTTATCTTTTACTGAGCGCCTGTTATTTTATTTAATTTTTGGTTCACTGTCCTCCGGCTAGCTATGATCTCTCGGTCAAGCAAATCTCTTAATCAAGGTGTGTAAACGGAAAGGAGTTTTTATCCAAAGATAACACTGATGAATTTGTTTTACACTTTTATTGTCGTAACATATTATGCACTTTCACATATTAATCTTGACACTTGCCAAACTGAAACTGTTATAATAACTTATTTTACTGCACATTATTAATTCGCGTACTTCAACTTTTTGTGTAATTAACTTTATGACACTTGAGATTTCTTATAACTTTGCTACGTATTCACCATGACTTTTTCTGTTGAACTCAGCGACGTGTAATGCACAAATGTTTCCGATGGACTGAACGAATTTGACTCTGACCTAGCCCTTTTTATACTCCTACACCCCAATATGCCTAAAGATTATAACCGAGCTGCTATTGGTTAATAAAACGCGCCAACATTAGCGTCTATGTTTATATCCAATGAAAATTACGAAAACATATGCTCTAGGGAAAATGTTCCAGCAAATTCTAAGAAAAACGCGCCAATATTACGTCATTTGCTCGTCTCTAATAATGATAAACAGCTCACCCCCTCGCTACATTATTGCATGCTATTATTGTCAATTTCAGTAAGGCCATATAAACTTACTTCTCGACAATGCTTACAATCATCAAACATCTCAAATCAATGTCACACAAAAATGCATATTCACACTATAATCACTCTTGACATTTACATAATTTGTGATACAATTACTGCGTCACAGCCCACCTTGAAAACAGTATGTATATAATTATTATTTACATTGTATGTAAAGTCATTGAAAATACTTATTTTTTATTGTAAACGTATTTATTAGTGATATGTAAATGTTTATATACTGTAATAGTGCAAAAACTGTGATAATAATAATATGTTTTAGGATGTTAATAATGAGGTAATAATGTAATTTTTGTGACAATAATGTGTCTGGAATTTAAAAAAAATACTGGTTATGAAAAGATCGATAATAACGTAATTTCGCTTAAAGTTTGGAATTAGCCAATCAACAGTAAAGAAAAGTTTTAGTTTGAATACTTAAATTCTATTGGACTAGAATTAGCCAATAAGAGACTGGCATTACCGAAGCTATAAGATTTTTACCATTGGATTCAGTCAGTGGCAGGTAAGATGTTGTAGAGTACGGATGGTAAAAATTGTGTTCTCCGCTAGAATGTATAAAGTGCTCACAGTTTTTCGTTTATAAAGTGTTGTGTTTATAAATGTGCAAGTATAAAGAGAAATAAAAAGAAGTGAAACTAAAAAGTAAATTCTGTGACATCTTTTAATTTTTGTCTTATCACAATCTAAAAAGAACTTGTGTTTCTATAGTGCGACTGAAGCAGCCGAGGCAAATAACTTTAATAATATTACATAAAACAAGCATCATCTTCACTATAAAGTTTGGCGTCCCAAGCATCAAACAACATCAAAGAGTATCTTCATTACGTAACCTAAATACATTTTTCAAAGTGACGCACATACGCGGGGATTCTCACACCTCATATCCAGCATCCAGCTAAATAACTTCTTCAAAGTTGGCAACAAACATACTTCTTCAAATTACAATTGTGGGGCAAACTCCTCCAAACAACTATGTAACCATTACTTCCGCAAATTAGCATACAAAGCGTGGGGCTTAATATACAAACTGCAAATCTCACACAAATAAAATACTTCTGCAAATTGGCGTCCCTCAAAGTGGAGCTAAATAATTACATAACAGCACACTTTTTCAAATATACGTAATAATACTTACATAAGCTAAAATACAAAGAGGCTCAATAACATTCTTCAAATTCATTAGTCCCCCCCCCCCAAAAAAAAAAACACTATTGTGATTGTATTGTACAAGACCACCTGAGCTTCCTTTGCCAACATTAATTTTCTCTTTGTAACATTTCTTAATATGAATGGCAATGCTATATGTATATCTGGGGTTTGGAGTGCTGTCTTTTTGTATGATTTTCTCCTTGAAAGAGTACGAATTAATAAACATTTTTCCTATGAAAGATGTTTGTTTAGAAGGACTCTAATGTTGCGCTATTTGAACACCACACCTATTAGAAATTTTTGAAGTGATAAACCACTGACCCCACCTCCAGTTATGGCTGAGTGATGAAATCAAGCTCAAGTGAAAGTTTGCACATGCTTTAGTTATTTTATTTATTTATTTGTGCTAGCAATCTTCCTTAGAATATGGCTATACATCAGACCAAGCTGTTATCTTGCCATATTCTACCCACATTACACTCTTTAATTATTACATAAAAAATGATGATGATGATGATGATAATAATAATAATAATAATAATAATAATAATAATAATAATAAAAATAGTGATACCAAAATAGTAATCTTATAATAGTAATATTATAATAATAATATAATTACATAACTTAACATCACATGATGAAATTAATTTACATCTCTTTTTATTGTCCATAACCATTTCTTTTTTACTTTGGACAGGTACTTCCCTACCTTTTTACTATCCTTGTTAAAAATCTTGCTTAAAACTACTTTCCTGTCCAGTTTGAACCATTTCCCATTTATAGCTTCCTTTCTCCAATGCTGTGTACTTACAGTCAAAAACGATATGTACTAAATCTTCTCTTTCCCCACATATTGGACACTGGTTCTGTGGGAACCCATTTCTTATTCCTATTAGTCTCCATACACCTGCTTGTACCCAGGCTATACTTTCTCTTTGTTCCTTATTTGAGTTATCCACATACTGTTCTCTAGCCCATACATTTTTTATTAATACATATGATTCCAAGGAGCTTTTCTTCCCAATGTTACTAAAAAAATGCTTTAGTTATAAATATTTTTGTTTCAAAAATTTTCCGATGAGTGTTAACGAGTGTTATGATTTAACCTGTATTATAGAGGAAATTTTAAAAATTAAAGTCCAAAATGAGTTAATTTTCTTTTTCTGTTTTTCTAAAAGACGCATTAATAGTTTTATCCTTCATTCTAGACATGTTATAGCAGAGTCCATAGAACCGAAGTATACACTTACAATTTCTTTCATCCAGATCCAAGTAGGCATTACACAGTTTCAGTTCCTTCTCCCAGTCAGGAGACTGCATATTGTCCAGGACCCAACTTCTGTGATGCCAGGCTCCGTAAGATTTGGAATTGGCTTTTAAACACTGCTGAGTCAATTGAAGTTCAGACTCCATCAGCCCTTGAACTTGCTCCTGCGTCCTGTAACACCAACCATACAGTTACACCCCTCCTTGCGTCCATATAGTATATAATCCCTAAAACAATAGGTTTAACAGAATTGGGATAAAAGCTTATTTTTCAGAAACAATTCCAACCATTCTGGTTCCAAAAAAATCTGATGTTACATTCACAAAATGTTCTCTTCCCACTTCGTTTATTTTTTTATATACAGCATCTACAAACTATTCTTGTAAAAGCTTATTCTTCTTTCTACTTCAAAGTAATTGAGATAAAAAGTTAGCATAAATAGTGTCATTACATATTTCATTGAGGTACAAAGGGAATAGTGATAGTCAAATGTTTACAAACTAGTTGGTATATATTGGCCTTGAAATTCCATACCCTTTCTATGACATCGTGAGAACAACTGAATAGCAACAGCATTTTAAAAAAAATCTGTGTTACAGTCACATGACTTTCTCTACTCTTGTACAAACTATTTTTACAAACTCTTATTCTCCATCTATTTCATATTAATCGAGATAACCATTTACAGAAACGATCTTTTGACATGCAAAGAGAATTACATTTTACACATAGCGACCAAATCTAAAAATATTTGACTATCGTTTAAGGCATACTATGTTCCCCTTGTTTTGTAATTGCAAGGCCTTTAAGCATCGACATATATCTTAATAGCTGGTTGCTAGGTGCAGCACCATTCTCTTTGCCACAGATTAATACTCTTTGCATATCCAAGACAAAAAAATGAATAACAAATTCCCATTTGAGAAAATAAGTATTGAAAAATTTATGGGAATAACAAGCAATATCTCGAAAATGGTTCACTCAACAAAAAAAAAATGTATATGACATAAATTGTGTATTTTAATGCGATCTACATTTTTTGTGTAGTAAAAGTTTGCCTATCTTTTATGGTTTACCAGTTGTGCAAAAGTCGTTTGCAATGAAGAATACTTTTGGAGACATTCCCAGAAAATTCAAGATATACATTTTATTTGTCATGAAATTATCTTAAACATATGATATTTTAATCAAAATCGTTAGAGCCATTTTTGAGAAAATTAAAATGTTCGAAAAATGTTCCATGTAAAGGGTAATCTGGGGTGGGGGAATTTTCTTGAAAACCTTCGTGTTGCATCTCTGGAAGATACTGAACCTAAATACCAAGTTTGGTGTTTATCCGACTGTTCGTTTCTGAGTTATGCTGTTCACAAACACACACACGGACATGTTTCCAAAAATGCTTTTTTTGGATTCAGGGGGTCTCAAAACATATATTTCCAATGAAATCTCGGTATTGAATTTTTGGGTGGAATACAATACTTCCCCTACTTACTATACGTAGTAGAGAAAGTAAAAATGACAAAATTATTGAAATATTCAAACCAATTTAACCATATCTCAGAATTGCCTGTGCCACAAAAAGAAAGTTATTTGAAAAAAATTTGTGCATTTTAAAGAGATCTACATTTTTTGCATAGTATATTTTTGTCTGTCTCTTATGGTCTACCCGTTATACAAAATTATACAAAATTCATTCCAAATGAATATACATTTCACTAGTCATGTGGTACTTATTGTATTTTAATAAAAACTGTTAAAGATATTTTTGAAAAAAGGAAACCTCATGAAAAAGAGAGGCAAGTTAGGAGTGGGGGATTTTCCTGAAAATTTCTGTGTTGCAGAACATGCTGAACTTAAATATTATCAGACTTTTCATTTTTGAGTTATGTGCTCATTCTCTCTCATACCCACACACCTTTTGTAAAAATATTTTTGGTGGGGATTCATGAAAGCCCCAAAAAATATACTTCTAGTGATATCTCAATATCAAATTTTTTTGGTGAAATGCAATGCTTCCTCTATCTATTATAAGTAGATGGTAGAGAAAGTAAAAAAAAAAAATAAAAGAAAGAAAGAAAGATATTTCATTTATTCTTATTTTGAACCCCAAATAACCCCCACTTTGGATAAAGTAATTAAGATGCCTGCTCTCTAACCGGGATCTTAGGTGTATCATTTACTGATACACCTTAGATTAATAACACTTTATACTATAACACGTTTAACTTTGACGAAGCCCATATTTCTGTATTAGAAATCATGGTGAATAAAGTGAATAAACTAGGCTATACAATGTGGCATACACATATAAAGAAAAATTTTAAAAATTGTAGTTTGGTTTCACATTAGTCCTGAACCATTAACATTCATAATTCCAGGGATTTCTCTCTCCCATGCTAGCCTCTAGTTCCCAAGGTTGTGAGTTCAAACCCAGTGGAGGGCGATGGACTTTTTCAAGCATAAAAATCCTTAGCATGGCTTCCTCTGGAAGGGAAGTAAAGCCGGTGGTCCCATGTCGTAGATTTACAGCACGTAAAAGAACTTCAAGCCTGATAAAGAGGCCTCTAAGCAAAATTACCAGTCTTTCAAATGCCCGCCCAATATAGAATGGGACACAAAGGACCACAGCAGTTACAGAGCGTCCATAAGTAAAACGCAAGTTAATTTTTTATCTCCCTCCCTCACTTCCCCTCCTTCCTCCTCAGTGGAATGTAATGTGATGCGATGTTTCAAAATCCAATAATAAAACTACCTTTTCAGGGTGTTCCATCCCGACAGAAATTGAATAACAGTGAAGAAAAGGGAAGGTCTTCACCAAACTACATTCCTTTAAAAAATTGTGAGAGGTAGAAATTGCTAGTAGTCTACACCCATGTTTCCATAGCATACAATTCTTTGATTTATTGTATTCATTTATCATGCTTGACCTACTCTAATTCAATAGTCATTGCAATGAAATGCAGAATATGTTCAGGTAGTATCATACCACTCTTTACTGCACTTCATGTGTAGCAGAACTTCTCGCCTGATGTTCCATAAAGTATAAATATCTGGATTTGCTGAAAGCAGCTGTGCAGAAGCAGCCAACATTTCTTCATCTTTCTCTCCTGCTTGGCGCTGAAAAAAAAAAACAAGATCCAATAACACTTGATAACAAATTATACAGTATTTATTTTAGTAGATTATGATAAATAAAATAAATGTTATAACATGAAAGTATTTGCATAGAATGAAGAAGATGCAAAAATATGGAAAATTTCAGTAAAACTGTGTGTTGCATTCTCCAACCACTCTTCCACAAAATATACTTACAAAAGCTTATTCCTCTACTACTTCATGTTAATCAAGGTAAACATTTTCAGAAATGCTTTTAATACAATTTTATTATACAATCAAAGGGAATACAATAGGCTTAAGTGATAGATCTTAAAATGTGGGTTGCTATATGATGGATTTTAAATTTGAATCTTTGCATGCCCATGAGAAAAAAATCAAACTTATTTAGTGCTTGAAAAAATTTAAACCAATGGCAAGTATAACTAGGAAATGGTTAATACCATAAAAAAACTGTATTTAACAAATTAATGAGATCTACATTTTTTATAGTAAGTTTTTGTCCATGTGTTATTGTTAACCAGTTACACAAAATTCAATTTGAATGAAGACAGTTTACAGGCCTATTCACAAAAACTTGAGATATACATTTTATTTTCCATTCAAATATCTAAAAAATATGGCATTTTAATTAAAAAGCTTTTAGAGCCATTTTGAATAAGTAAAAACTAATGAAAAATGTTCTGCTGAAGTCTATAATATTTCAGTATGGGCTACGGCATCCCTGAATTGTAGCCAGGGTCCTGTAACACTGCAATTATACAAGCAGCATGAACAAAGCTCTCAAGTGTGATACAATTAGAAACTAAACAGGATCTTCATTTAAATTTCATGCAAAATGGGACAAAAAGCTAGTTTCCTTTCGTAAATTACTCAGAAATGTAATTCTGTGGAACTAATAATCGAGATAAATGGCAGAAAAGTAAAATCACTGTTTTTCGGTCCCCCCCCCCCCCCGGTTATTCACACTCCGGTTACAAATGAGGCTAAACGCAATGAAAAATAAGCAGATTGGTAACGCACTGTTATCCTCGTGCATAGTTTGGTGTTCTATGTCGTGTATAATAGACATGAGTCATATATTTCAACCTCATTATCTACAACCACCTGCTTACGTACCTTTGCAAATATTATATCAATTCCTGCTCGATAAAGCTTAGCTTTCTTCTCCTTCTCCTTTCTTTTTCTTTCTTGCTCTTCTGCAGACGACCGCGTCTTCACTCGTCCGTGCTGTAAAATAACAAAATACACCTTTCGGCTAGAACCACCTAACCTCAAAATGTATTTAAATCGCAGATTTATAGTTATGAATGACTGTCCCCTAACTATTTTCTAAATCACGGTATGACTTACCATTTTTAATGATTAATATATACTACAGTAGTTTAAAATATTAATAAATGAGATATCAACCAGTTTTTACAAGTTCGCTAAATCCATTCGATGACATTGACAACTATGGCAGAAATCATCTGCATCTGCTACGAAACGACTTCAGCGCTACTAGTAGTAAGCAAAGTAAGCAGAAGTTTCAGAGGAGCCTGTTCAGGTGTGACCTTTGGTGTTCTGTGGGTGTGACACGATTTCCACCGTAAACTTTGCCAGCATTGAAAAGTTCGCTAAGATATCCAACAGTAAATTTTGTTTTTATATTGAGATTTCTTCGGAATGATAAGTACACCTCCTCAAGAAAGTATTCGTCTACGCTTTAAAAAATTCTAGCTGCCAAATTAATGAGGGAAAAATCTAATTTTTTTGGACATTAAACATCAAATGATAACATAGTTTACATGTTTTGCTGGTTTTTCGGATCGTATATTTTATCAGTTTTATAATTTTTTGAAAAATATACCAAAATTACAACTTTTTTGTACGTGGTGTTTTCAAAATTATCTTCCATGCATTTTTTTTTTTTTTTTTTTTTTTTTTTTGCATACATCCACAGACATTCATCGACACTGACTTAAACTGGCGGAGAAATAAATCGTGGTCATAAAAAGTGAGCCGAAAATGAGGAATTAAGGCAAAAACGCTGAAAATTCCAAACTATGATATTTTATTCCTCCGTCAAATAAATTCCTATTTCCGCCGCAGAATCAGGGAATCACAACAAAAATTGCTTCAGGGAACGTATATGCTGTTGTCAATTTTACGGCCCCTATAAAATCTCAGAGAAGTAATGTTGCCCAAATGAACAAAGAGTTGAGTTGCCGAACATCTGTCTCGTCATAACGGCAAAAATCTCGAATAAAAAAGTCCTATCCAGATTACTTTGAAATGAGATTCTTATATAGATCCTCCAGATTATTAGGCAGACATGTTCATTCCACCATGGAGTGAGCTATATGATCCACAAAATCAACACATTTCTCTGAAATAAAAGAAATCGTTGGAAATTTTAGTAAAAAAAATGTAAAAGAGGAATAAAGTACAGTGGTACAGGAAAGAGGGCTCTGCCTTTGCATATTGTTACACCTACAAACCTGAGGAAACATTGTGCCCACCATAAACAATTTTTAATCTCATAATCAGGTACAGGAGTTTTAGTAATTAAACCATTAAGTTATGAACGCACCGAGGGTTGGTCGCGTGAGAAGTGGAAGAGATTGTGTTATCTGTAAACAAATATGAACAGTTAAAGGCACTACACCCTCCTTCGAAAGTAGGTTGATCAGGATTACGCAGTATAAGAAACAAACAATGTAGACATGTTTAGCTATTGGTAGTGTACAATAAAATTATTTCATTATTTAATTAATCATTAATGCACAGAAATCTCGGTTACATTGGCTTTTCTGTTTTATTGTGAGGTTTACAATGTACAATAACGCATTTTCGAAATACAATGAACATAAATCGCATGCGATTAGCATGTAGACAGTTATTATATTTTGAAAAACTACGTTCCATATCATCCGACGTAATAGGAGCAAATAAAAAATGAAATATCAGACTTACTTGAGATTCCCTGCCTCATCGCTTTACATATTTCTGCACACTCTTAAGTTCTTCTCTAGAATACCTTTAAGTTTCTTTCTCACCTTTCCTTAAAGTTCCAGCTTTATACCTCATTCAGTTTTCTGAAAGGTTGTTCTATTGCCTCCAGCATTTTTAATGTCTATGTTTGCAAATACATAATATGTTACTGTAGTTGCAATATTACTGAAATGATTGTGACTATATGAAAAATCTAGAACAAAGCTGGTGAAATTGTTTCCTTCACTGAACATATAGCAGCGTTTTTCTCTCGTCAAAGATATTGTAACACCCCACGGGGGTTGTTACCCCCGCAGTAGGAGATTACACTAGGGGGGTTGGTAGCTCAGAGGTAGTGGAGATGCGTCGGTACTGGGGTGGTAGGTAGGCCAGGGTGGCGTTCCAGGATGGCGTATTTAATGATGCACAGGGGATGCATTGACCCAATAAATTATATTATTACTTTAAGTGAGTACATTGGCTACTCAGAATGGGCTGAAGCCCGACAAGTAAGCAGAACTTAGTAGAGATACATTCTTACCTGTTCACCCGGGTGTTGTGTTGGCGACTCGTGCACGGGGTCTCGACGACGGATTCAACAACTGACCTGACAGCTACTCTTTGATAACTGGCCCCGATTGCCTTTTAATAACTCTCTCGATTGCCCTCGGATAACTGCTCACGACCGAGTCAAAACTCTGTAGTATAAATACGTACAGAAGAGCTGACTCGGCGTTCCTTAGCGTGGTCGTGTTATGGTAGCCCGGTTTCCACACTTTCCGCTGGTTTACGACATATGCTGTAATACTCGGTGCTCAACATGGTCCGCTACAATATTAACTACATTAACAGCTTTGTCGTAATATTGAGCTTAGTATACTACAGCCTGTAGCCATGTCCCTCACTGAGTTACAATTAGTTGTGGAGCCAAGGTAATTCCAGGTTTCATCCCCTTAAATATTTTGGTTCTTGAGGGTGCCTTGTGAAATTTCTTTTTCATATAGCTATAAAAGTATCAACATCCGAAAAACAGACTCTAATTTCTTCAGCAACTCGGTGACGACCATGTGCTAGACATGTTTAATGTATAATGTTTAACATCATATTTTAAACGTCCTTTGAGCTCTGTGACATACGTTATATCTGATGGTTTTGCCATTTAGTGCTGAAGTTTTCCCTGCCAAATGATCGTAATTGTAATGATCGTTTTGAGTGCGACTCTTCTTTATTTTAGGCATATTGCCACAGTTCTCCACTGGTTTGTATGCAGTGAAACAATCACAACGAAACCAGTGTTTTGAGAGATGGGGAGGGAAGGAGAGTGTCTGTCACAGTACCTGACCTCACCTATACTCCGTGCGATAACTGATTGCTCTGTTTACTTACTAAAACCCCTCTGCTGCACATAATATACATGTGACTCAACTCTGGATTGGAGGTAGTAACACTTAAAACAATTGCATTTTTTTGAATTAACATTTGTTTTGGGAGCACTTGCTCACAAGCTTGGTTGAAGTCCAACTGCTAGCTCATGTTCTGTTCAATATTTCCCTGTATGCAGACTCCTGGTGTTGTTAATACGTATTTGAAAATGCATGGAAAGATGTCATATGCATAAAACGATTCTTATTCTTCTTGATGAAAACTTTCTTTTTCTATACACGTTGCTGATGGATTTTAAGTTTTATTTCTGTTTCATGGTTTTCACTTCAAAAATAATCAGCAATTGTGGAGCTTTTCAATTGCTTATGTTTATCATTTGAAATGTTAATTTTTTCCCACTTCCAATTTTTACTTTCTCTACTACGTATAGTAAGTAGGGGAAGTATTGTATTCCACCCAAAAATTCGATACCGAGATTTCACCGGAAATACATGTTTTGAGACCCCTGAATCCAAAAAAAGAATTTTTAGAAACATGTACGTGTGTGTGTCTGTGAACAGCATAACTCAGAAACGAACAGTCAGATGAACACCAAACTTGGTATTTAGGTTCAGTATCTTCCAGAGATGCGACACGAAGGTTTTCAAGAAAATCCCCCCACCCAAGATTACCCTTTACATGGAACATTTTTCGAAAATTTTAATTTTCTCAAAAATGGCTCTAACGATTTTGATTAAAATATCATATGTTTAAGATGTCATGGGAAATGAAATTCTCAAATTTCCTGGGAATGTCTCCAAAAGTATTCTTCATTATGAACGAATTTTGCATAACTGGTAAACCATAAGAGATAGACAAAATTTTACTGCACAAAAAATGTAGATCGCATTAAAATATACAATTTATGTCATATACATTTTTTTTGTTGAGTGAACCGTTTTCAAGATATTGCTTGTTATTCCCTTAAGTTTTCCAATACTTATACTTTTTCTCAAATTCGTTATTCCTTTTTTTTATGTCCTGGACATGCAAAGAGAATGGAATGCACCACATAGCAACCAGCGCTTAAAAGATTTGACTATCACTTAAAACCTACCATATTCCCCTTGCATGTACAAGAAAATTAGCAATAAGATTGACATCTCGATATCTCAATTAACATGAAGCATATGGAGAGTAAGCGTTTGTAAAAATAGTTTGTACAAGAGTAGAGAAAGTCATGTGAGTGTAACACATCAGATTTTTTTCTGATCTGTTGAATGGCTCAGGCTGCAACCATGAGAGTTAATAGTTGATGTTTGGTAGGTATTGATTGGTAGAGAATCTTGAACTGTTGCTTTTATGGTGCAGCCAATATTAAAAAAATCTGATGTGTTACACTCACATGACTTTCTCTACTCTTGTACAAAGTATTTTTACAAATGCTAATTCTCCATCTAGTTCATGCTAATCGAGATAAACATTTGCAGACTCTATCTTATTGCTAATTTTCTTGTAGATGTAGGGGAAAATATATTTACAAGGGCAATATAGAAAAACAGTAGCCTTTAAGCACATACATATCTCTTAATAGCTGGTTATGTGAGGAAAGAGAAGATTTAGAACATATCGTTTTTGACTGTAAAGGTACACAACATTGGAGAAAGGTAGCTATAAATGGGAAATGGTTAAATCGGGACAGGAAAGTAGCTTTAAGCAAGATTTTTAACAAGGATAGTAAAAAGGTAGGAGAATACTTGTCCAAAGTTAAAAAGAAATGGTTATGGACAATAAAAAGAGATGTAAATTAATTTCATCAAGTGATGTTAAGTTTTGTAACTATATTATTATTATTATTATTATTATTATTATTATTATTATTATATATTATTACTAGAAGATTATTATTTTGGTACCATTACTATTATTTTATTATTATTATCATCATTTTTTATGTTATAATAAGAGTGTAATATGGGTAGAATATGGCAAGATAACAGCTTGGTCTGATGTATAGCCATATTCTAAGGAAGATTGCTAGCACAAATAAATAAATAAATAAATAAATAAATAAATAATAGCTGGTTGCTAGGTGCAGCACCATTCCCTTTGCCACAGATTATAACTCTTTGCATATCCAAGACAAAAAAAAATGAATAACGAATTCCCATTTGAGAAAATAAGTATTGAAAAATTTAAGGGAATAACAAGCAATATCTCAAAAATGGTTCACTCAACAAAAAAAAATGTATATGACATAAATTGTGTATTTTAACGCGATCTACATTGTTTGTGTAGTAACATTTTGTCTATCTCTTATGGTTTACGAGTTATGCAAAAGTCGTTCACAATAAAGAATACTTTTGGAGACATTCCCAGAAAATTCAAGATATACATTTTATTTGCCATAAAAATATCTTAAACATATGATATTTTAATCAAAATCGTTAGAGCCATTTTTGAGAAAATTAACATTTTCGAAAAATCTTCCATGTAAAGGGTACTCTGGGGTGGGGGGATTTTCTTGAAAACCTTCGTATCGCATCCTTGGAAGATACTGAACCCAAATACCAAGTTTGGTGTTTATCCGACTGTTCGTTTCTGAGTTATGCTGTTCACAGACACACAGACACACACACATGGACATGTTTCCAAAAATGCTTTTTTTTGGATTCAGGGGGTCTCAAAACATGTATTTCCGGTGAAATCTCTGTATCGAAATTTTGGGTGGAATACAATACTTCCCCTACTTACTATACGTAGTACAGAAAGTAAAAATAGTATAACTTATAGCAACAGTGGCATCTTTTGTTTTTTACATTTGGAGACACTTTTTAAAACATTAGCTCGCAATGCTCTGCTCTTTGTTAGCAATTGTCCCAGCTTTCTTTTTCATTTTAACCTTTTTCAATTTACATTACACAACATGCGGGTAACTAACAAACACTATGGAGAGCCCTGTACAGGACACACTTTCTGCTTGACAGCACTGGTTTGGATGTTCATCTGATGTGCTGGGTACACTATATTTTAAAAGAAAATACATCATAAGAACAAGTACGACTTGGGTTGTATATGACACAATTCCCTTATTGCCCATAGATTTACAATATGTTTTGAACAATAGAATATCAAATTAAATTCAAAGAGAGAGTGTATATTGGTATTTAAGTTCAGGGTCTTCCAAATATGTAACAAAGATTTTATAGAAAATCTGCCCAGCCTAAACTTCCCTCTAAATGGAAATTTATCCATTATTCTTGATTTTCTCAAAATTGACTGTAACAAATTTGATTAAAATACCACATGTTTAAGATATTTTCATGACAAAATATATATATATATATATATATATATATATATATATATATATATATATATATATATATATATCTACTTCATTGTGAATGACTTTTGAATAATGATAAACTGTTAGAGATATAGATCTCATTAAACACACAAATAAACTTTGTTTTGGTGTTAACCATTTCCAAGATATTCTTTATTATTGATTTGAATTTTCAAATATTTATACTTCTTCCAAGTGATAAGTTGCTTTCTTTTTTCTCATGGTCATGCAAAGAGCATGAAATTTCAAAACCATCACATAGTGACCTTTTTAAAAATCTGACTATTGCTAAAGCCTACTGTATTCTTATTCCTTCTTCATGGCATTTGTACATGTGCAATGAAGGTTTATCTCGATTAACAAGAAGCATACAGAAAAATAAACTTTTGAAAGAATAGAGAAAGTCATGTGAATGCAACACATCAGATTTTTTTTGTTTTCGGTTGTTTGAGGCTAAATTAATATTGTACTTTTTGAAGATATTCTTGATTTTTTTTATATGCTATGGGCTGATAAGTGAATTTCTTATCTTTTGAGTTCTTGTTTCTGCATGGACAACTAGTAATTCTCAGCTAGCTCAGGATCCAATGATTGAGGCTATATGCATATACTGGTATTGTTGATTACATCCTTCAGGCCAGAGATGGCAAACCTTAATTACTCATAGAATGCTAGTTAATTAAGTTTACTAATTTTGTGTGTGTCAACTGCCACTTTCCTTCAAACCATCACAAAACCCTTCTTTGAATTCCTGTTTTTCAAATTAGCTTTTAGGACACGTTATGTTATTATACGAGGGCTGTCCTAGAAGTACCTGACCTAACGAAGAAAACACAAACATTTTGGGGAAAAACATCTTCATTTCTCTATATAGTCTCCTTTCAGCTCAAATACACTTTTCTCAACGATATTCAATAGCTTCGATACCCTGTTTATAGTGAGAACTGTAGAGTTCTGCAAAATAGCCATCAACTGCAAACTCTACCTCTTCATTATTGGCAAATCTTTTACCACCAAGCCATTTCTTCAACTTCGGAAACAGAAAATAATCAGAGGGAGCTAAGTCTGGTGAATAGGGTGCATGAGAATTCAAACTTTAACTCATTGATTTTGGCGATGGCGATAATGGATGTGTGAACTGGTGCATTGTCTTGATGAAACAGAACTTTCTTTTTTGCTAAATGCAGTTGTTTTTGCTTGATTTCACCTTTAAAATATGCTTAAGTTTGCATAATACTTGCCATTGATTGCTTTTCCTTTTTGAAGATAATCAATGAAAATTATACCACGCGCATCCCAAAAAACTGATGCCATAAACTTGCCTGCAGATGGAACTATCTTTGCCTTCTTTGGAGCCGATTCTTCCCTTTCAATCCACTGTTTTGACTGTTCGTTCATCTCAGGTGTGAAGTGATGGACCCATCATCCATGGTTATGGATCGATGCAGAAACTCGGCTTTATTGCAGCGAAACGTCGCCAAACACTCGACTGAAACATCCTCACGATGTTTTTGTTCCATTGTGAGGTAAACACGGCACCCATCTTGTGCACAGCTTTCTCATGTCTAAATTTTCGGTTAATATGCGATGTACAGCACTTTTTGAAATGCCTACAATGTTTGCTAGCTCGCGCACTTTCAATCGACGGTCCTCCAATACCATTTTGTGGATTTTCTTCACAATTTCTGGCATGGTCACCTCATTTGGTCGTTCACTGTGATGTTCGTCTTGGCAGCTCATACAGCTTCACTTAAACTCTGCCACCCAATATTTTACTGTTGTAAACGAAGGAGCAGAGTAGAATCTAGCTCAGCTTTAATATTAGTTGGACTAAGACCTTTCAAATGAAAGTATTGTATCACATAACGATGGCCAGTTTTATCCATGTTTACAAACTTACTGAGAGAGTTCACTATTAATGGCTGCCAAACAATTACTAAACAACGTAGCATCTTCAAACTTACACTTTATAAGGGTGGTACTTTCTACCATAGTCATTTGTTTGAAACAACCACCACTATATATACGTCAGGTCGGGTATTTCTGAGACTGCCCTTGTAAGTGATTGTAAACGTGAAACTTTACATATTGACATTGAGTGGATTGATGACACTTTAGTTTCACTTACTAAATTTTCACTCAGAAAATGTTTTGAAGACATTCATCTCCATTGTCATCTGTATCTCCACTGGCATCTGGAAGGGTATCCCCTACTTAAGTATTTGTTGAACTGTCATCTAGCTGTCTAGAGGAGAACTTCACTGTCATCTATCGGCAGAATTTCAAAATTCATTACTATGGAAGCATTTTTGGCAATGTGGATTTTTTTCCATGATGATGAAGAACCTTGAGTGGTCTCTTTTAGAAGCCTGCAAGTAGGCTCTTAAGAGCCCTTTGTACCTCTTATCCTGTGTATTAATTAAGTCTGATGCTCCAAATAAATGGACCACATTCTTGATGTCTGCCCTTCTTATAGCCTCAGATTCCAAGAAAAAGGACCCTAGGGATACATATCTGGGCATAATGGGTCCTTCATATAGTATATGCTGCAAGGTAAAATTCACTCCCACATTTCCTGCATAAAGGGTTTTGTGTAAGTCACACTATCTATAAAAATCTACACAAAGTGTTATGTCCTGCAAGATAGCCAACAACTCCTCTGAGCTTGACCCAGTTAATCTCAGGATCACTATGTTTCCTGCCAGGCCCTGAAATGAAATCATGGGCTAGCTTGACAGATGTTTGTTTACTCCAAATCTCAAGATCAGCCCTTGCCTTAAGCTGGGTTATCTCACTATTGACACACCACAGAAGGGGATGGGACCAATTAAATCAAACCCCACACCCCTCTTAGCAAGTGTGTCTGCAATCTCATATCCTCTAATACAAATGTGCCTGGGAACCCAAAAAATGGTAACCTGACAGATGGCACAGAGTCTATCCAACATCATTTTGGCATTGACACACCAATTTTGATGTAGTTTTAAGGGCTTTCAAAACTGCCAGGCTTAGCAAATATACACCTCCACCCGTCTGCCTAGCAAAGTAAAAATATGCATAACACAGTCTAAAATTGCATATATCTCAGACTGAAAAACAGTGGCAAAATTTCTAAGGAGAATGGCCAGCCTAGTCCTAGGGCCCCAGCAAGAATCACATCTGGCTCCCAGCTTTTGGAAGAGACTCCATCCCTGGGTACCACAATCCCCCCCTTCCCTCTCCATACTGTGAGTTCTGCTTAAGTTTTGAATGTTTTAAAAAGCTCTCTTTCTCATTTAACATTGCATTCTGTTAAGCAAAAATGATGAACAATTGCAGATTTGTCTGCTTGCTTCGGTTTTAAATATCTTGTGTGTTCTGGTTTGTAGGTTTCTCTTGGTTTTTCCTATCTATATATTCATGGCTGTTTAAGAGCTTTTAGAATTACATTAGACTGCACGTTCCACGATACTATTTTGCAAATGCCACAGAACTTAAATTTAAAAAGCCTTATGGTTTAGGAAGAAGATATGTATAATTTGCTTAAGTTAAAGTAATTTCTAAAACATAATTCCATAGAATTTTAACACCCTCCTTTATTAAAGTATAATGTTCAAAATAAAGTTATATTGCTGGTGGACTTCAAGTGAAACATCATATTACATTTAGAGAAAAATTGTGCTGGGTCTTACTAGCAGTGCCATTTATATTAAATTGTCTTTCCTATTGACTTTTTATTAAATTAAATTTTTTTAAATACTTGATAGTGGAGAAACAATTTCATGATTTGTTTCTAAATAACTCTACGTATTAAGTTTAAATTAAAAGTGTTTGAATTACATGAAATTAAAATAGACAATACAAATTTGGGTGCTTTTCTTTCTTTTTTTTTTTCCTAATTTCCAGATTCTGTTTCTCACTGTTGTTGAAAAATTCTGCCAATATGCCTGTGCATTTACTATTTCACAGTGCCAAAAATATAATTGCTGAAAACAGCACTGTGCAGAATGCAGTCATTCAAAGCACTGAACAGTTCCATAATGGCATACCTTGCTTTACTCTCTGTACCTTAGTACGGGAAAGAAAGAAAGAAAGAAAGAAAGAAAGAAAGAAAGAAAGAAAGAAAGAAAGAAAGAAAGAAAGAAAGAAAGAAAGAAAGAAAGAAAGAAAGAAAGAAAGAAAGAAAGAAAGAAAGAAAGAAAAAAAACCTGTGCGACATTTATACAGCTTTCTCTAGCCACTATTATTTATTCTGATATATCTTCTACAAACAAACTACTCTTTGAAAAGCTTATTTTTCTGCCTACTTCATGTTAATTGGGGTAAACGTTGCAGAAATGGTTTTGTTTTACATTTTGTTGTAGTACAAGAGGAATACCTGAGATTGATGTGATGGTCAGATTTTTAAAAATCTTTGTACTCTTTCAATAACATCACGAGAAACTACTGAATTGTGACTACATTTTGAAAAATCACAAAGTATTTAAAAATTCAAATCAATAACAATGAACATCTCAGAAATGGCTGATGGTACCCAACAAGCAAATAGTAGTTTGAAATAAATTGTCTTTTAAAGAGATTTACATTTTTTTATTCCCTACACTTTACTTATACGAGGGTCACTATTTATATTTTGAGCCTAATAATTAAAAAAAAAAAAGTAATTTCTGATTGAAAACTGCTTTATTGCTTTTCAAAATATTCTCCTTTATGATCAATACACTTTTGCATCCGTTTGAACCATTTGTCAAAGCATTTATTCCAGTTTTCTTGAGACACCTCCAAAACATGGTTTTTGAGGGGATCAACGGCTTCTTCAGCCAACGAAAATCGTTGTGCATGCAATTTATTCTTGATGTTCGGGAACAAAAAGAAGTCATTGGGTGCCAAATCAGGACTGTATGGCGGATGACCCATCATTCGATTTTTTGAGCCTTCAAATACTCTGTTGTTAGACGAGATGTGTGTGCGCTCGCAATGTCTTGATGAAGAACGATCCTACGGTTCTTGTTGGTTTTCCTTACTTCACCGACGACTTCCAACAAATGGTTGTGTACCATTCGGCACTGACCGTTTTACGTTCCTCTAAAGGCACTGTTGCCAAATTGCCAGTTTTTCAGAAAAAGCAGGCAACCATAATGCCTAGGGTTTCTTCAATTTCACAATATGCCGCATGACAATCTTTCATTATTAGTTTTTGCATAGCATCAATGTTTTCTGGCACAACAACTGATTTTGGATGACCTTCACGAACTTCATCATTGAGCGAACGGCGGCCACGATTAAATTTGTTATACCAGCGTTTCATAGTTACAAAGGATGAAGCTACGTCGCCAAATGTGAAAGTTAGTTGATCGATGCACTCTTGTCTTGATAATCCATGTCAAAAGTCGTAATAAATCATTGTACGAACATTTTCACGAGTTAATTCCATGTTTTTGTTGACACACAATTTTCAAGTTAGTGTAAACAAAACAAATGACGCTCTATTGACAAAATGTTTGAAACAGATTATGGTAAAAAATGTCAAACTTTCCATAGGAAATGTAGATGGCATCTACAACATTCAAGGTTGCCAAGACTCAAAATACAAATAGTGCCCCTCGTAATATGCAGAAGTAGTATTTACATTCCAACCAAAAATTTGATAAGAGATTGCACTGGAAATAAGTACAAGTTTTAAGGTCCTGAATAAAACAAAAAGTGCATTTTATAAAAAGGTATGTGTGTATGTGAATATAATTTCTCAAAAAAGAAATGTCAGATAAATACAAAAGTTAGTATTTAAGTTCAGATCCTCCAAGGATGTGAAAAAGATTTTCATAAAATCCCCTCACCCCAAATTACACTTTACACAGACAATTTTTGTAATTTTTTTATTTTCTCAAAAATGGCTCAAACGATTTTGATTAAAATACTATATGTTTAAGAAATCTGAATGACAAATAAAATGTATACCTTGAATTTTTTGCAAACATGCTGTGAGGTCCTATTCATTCTGGAAGAATTTTGCATAATTTTGTATAATTGGGTAACCATAAGAGATAGACAAAATGTACTGCACAAAAGATGTAGATCTTGTTAAAACTTAAGTAAAATTAGTTTTTTTGGGGTGGGGGAGAGGGGCATTAACCCTTTCCAAGATATTCTTTGTTACTGGTTTGAATTTTCAAAAAGCTTCATCAAGTCCTTAGTTGCTATTCATTTTTTTCTTGTGATCATGCAAAGAGTACAAATTCAAAGCCATCACATAAACCCCTTTTTGAAGATTTGACTAACCCTTCAACTCCGACTGAACTTCTCTTGTACCCACAATGAAATATGAAATTTTTGCAAACATTTATATTGATTAACAAGAAGTAGATAGAAAAATAAGCTTTTGTAAGAACAGTCTGTTGAAGAGAAAGTACAGAAGGTCATGTCAATGTAACAAATACTTGCATGTTATTGATGAAGGCAGGTATAGTATTAAGATTTCCTATTAAAATATTGCACAAATTTCAATTTTATTTGAAAGTCACACTGGACTATAATTCCCAATGAAATTTCAATGTTATATTTTTGAAAATGGAACACAATACGACTTTTGCCTCCCAGAAGAAGAAATAAAATCTAATGACTGATAATATTTACAGTTTTATTTTACATATTTTGTGTGCTTACCATGCAAACTAATCTTCACAATCTTGTAGGGAACAGAAGGTTGTGAGAGAATATGTTCATGACAAGCTCGAAGTTGCTTTTATTCAGTCCAATTTATTTAAAATTCATAAAAAACATCTCAGTAATATTTAAAATACATACAGTCCATATTTACAAGTATAAAAGAGTACTGTTTTTCTCTAACATAGAGGATCGTAGAAGTCAACAGTCTCTTCGGCTGGTTCCCATGGATCAGATTCACACTCACTATCTGAATTCCAGGCTAAAATATCAGGTACAATGTATTCATCTCCTTTCAGGCGTTCTGCTTTCTTTGGAATGGTATTTTCTGACAGACCTTTCATAGCTGCAAATAAACAACACCATTTGAGTGGAAAATAAAATATTAAACGCTTGACAGTTGTGTTAAAAGTTTAAAGAACATCAATTTTTTACTTTCAACACAATTTCAAATGAGCAAGTAGGTTTCATTCTGTAAAAGAAAAGTTCAAAAATAAATAAAAATGGCATAGTTATGTGTTTCTATTTATATTAGTTCTATATAATATTCGGTTAAATTGGTACACAGCTCATAAATACCAGCTTTTCTCATATCAGTATGTTTATTTCATTTTTTTATGCCATCCTAGATGTTTATTTACTCTTTCAAAGCGGTAAGAAATTTTTAATTCTTTTATAACTCAAACTCTCAGACATTTTTTCCAATGGACCAGAGTACATATATATACATACTTGTATAATATACTGATTGAGAAGCAGTAATCACTTGTTGCAAATCATACAGCTCTCTGCCATAAGATAACCTTTGTTTCACAGCTGGAAATATACTGTTGATGGATGGAGCTAGCATTGCCAGGCGCTCCAATTCATTTGTGGATTTGGATGGGGTGGACCAGGATAAATGAGTGGTGGTAAAGCATACATGGATGATGGGGCAGATAGAAACATCTGGTTTGAGACCTATTTGTAAATTTTTTAGTTTTCTCCATAAGAAGTAAATGCAGATTTTTGCGCAGTAGAATTTTGATACACCATTTGTTTTCTTTTGGCACTGCTGGAAAAGGCAAACATTTTCACATTATTTTAATATTGATATTTACAAATTTATTAAAATATAATGGAGAGGAATAAACAAACGTCATTCTATGAGATTTTATAATGACGTTCTTACAATATGTTGATAAAACGTCAGATTTATGGGACATTTTTCATTGTGGCATTGCAGTTTAAAAAACAAATGGATGTAGAATGGGCTCAAGCAATTAAAAAACTGGAAAGTTGTATCAGAATCGAAAAATTCAAGCCATGCCTGGTATTCGAAGCACATATCTTCAGCTCTCCATGATAATGCTCTTACTGCTTGAGCTACCTTGGTGAGATACCTGTATGACCACTAAACCTTATCATTAGATTCAAGTATCTTCATAAGCCTTCAAGGCGCACTCAAATATTAAGAGATATATCTCAAAGGGACTTTCAATGTTGTAAGTGCTTTATAGTTAACAATATTAGGGTTAATTTGTACCTTAAGTCTTGGCCAGAAGTTTTTCAACTTTCCAACTTAGAGCCTACACACGACTGGTGAAAGAACAATTATTATCAAAGCACAGATTTAAAAACTTACTTAAAAAATCTTGAATCACTGCAATATTATTAAAATTTGTTATGAAAAGTTTGATAACTATGTGTTATAAACTTGAATAGATATGAGCAGTTTAATAAGACATTGATTTCAGACACAAATCCTCTAAAGGATGGTTTAGAATGATAGGAAAGAGGAACCAGAATGGAAACAACAAAGTTAAAATACATATACAATGAATGGGAAGCTTATTGGAGTCTAGGAATGGGAGACTTGGTCAAGTTTCAACTCTTCTATTCTTGCTCTACATAAGATATCTTCATGATATGAATTATTCAAGCACACATGAAGTATGTTACTACCACTAGAGCTCTCGCTAGCTGCAAGCTTAGAAGCAACACCAGAACACAAACTGCGGAAAACAAACTTTAACCCTTCATGCTAAGTATAGTGACATAACAGCATGTGTCCAGAGGTAAGGTAAACTTAGTTATCAATTGAACATGGCTGAATCTATCCGATGCTGTCACTCATCATCAGATGTCAGCAGTATGTAAGAATTTAAAATAGAGAGAGTTGAAGGTGGTTACACTACATCACTAAAATGTTCTTACTTGAACGTGTTTCGGGAGAACGGTTTGCTCCCATCGTCAGCATGCTTTCAACTGATTTTGGCGGTTATTGTCTGGGGAATGTACGTGGCTAGTGGTGTTCTCTGGTGCTGGGCTGATGAACCTCCAAAGGCTGCTGGGTGGTAGTAGTTCGAAATTCATTAGGTGATTCCTGTGTTTGACTATATGTATTTTTTCCCAGATGTCCAATTCATTGCTGCTGTTGATCGGTTTTAAGAGTTTAATGTTTGGAGTGATTTCATGGTTTGAAGACCAGAAATGATGTGCTACTGCTGATCTATCCGTCTGTTTTTGGTAAATGCATCTCATATGCTCTTTAAGTCTTATTTCAAGATTTCTTTTGGTTCTTCCTATGTTTACCAGGTTAGTCATTACAAACTATTTGTAATAGCTGTAATAATAACTGGCAAAATCAGTTGAAAACATGCTGATGATGGGAGCAAATGTTCTCCCGAAATGCATTTTAGTGATGTAGTCTAACAACCTTCAACTCTCTCTATTTTAAATTAAGACAAATCACTGTTACTAGCTTCTCAATCTTCAAAATTAATTAAGTATGCAAGAATGTCATTCACAGCCTGTTAAAACATGTTTACGAGGGATTCCAGCCACGATTTTCTGACATTGTACAAATGCGTGTGTGAGTAGTTCTACTTATTTAGAGCTTTTTGCGTGATATGCTAAGAAGACATCGAAAACAGCACTGACAGATAGTTAAAGAATGCCAGTGTTCAGTGAATTGAGTGATGATTCTTATTTCAAATTATTTGGCTCTGAAAAAGAAAGTGATGTAGATGCTGCCCTGCAGCAAGCTGGGTGCAACAACGGTCAAGTGACTTGAGTGATGATAGTGATGAGTACCTGAATCCATAGGTAGTGCATGCTGTTAAAACCAACTTAGTGTGAACCTGTGAATATAATACCAATGCTTATATGTATATAGCTTTCAGCACATAACCATTTTTGCACCCAGCATTTTATGAATTTTTTCAAAATCAGCATAAAGTCAGATGTGATCACTTACATTTACAGCATATTTGTTATAATGTACACAAATAAGTGTAAATAGCATAATATTTAATGTTAAAGCTTTTAAACTTTATGAAATCTTGCCCAAATTAATACCAAAAGGAAGAGTTAACATATGCTATTTAATACAATCAGATTAGGATGACATTTTGTAAGAGAAATTAGAAATAGTAAAGGTAAGGAGGCTTTTGGGAAATGTTTAGTGTCTCAAATTTTGAAATAGTTAACCTGTATTATGCTGGCTGAATTACAAGCATGTAATAAATAAATAAATCACTGATCAGTTACAAGCAAATGATATCACAATAAATCAACTATTCTTGCAGTTATCAATGTTTTCTGTGATAGACATTCACATTGCAAGGTATTAAGAACCACACTCACTTATGTCATACATAGCAGTTTGAGAAGGTATTGCATTCCAACCAAAACTTTGAATACCAAGACTTCACTGGAAATAATGTTTTCAGGCCTCCTGAGTCCAAAAATAAAAAAAGTTTTAGAACAAGTCAATGTGTTGTGTGTGTCTGTGAACAGCATAACTCAAAAATGTAATGCTGGATAAGTACCAAAGATACAGCACAAAGATTTTCAAGAAAATCCCCATCCCCAACTGCCCTTAACATGGAACATTTTTTGAAATGTTTGATTTTCTCAAAAATGGTTGTAATGATGTTTATTAAAATACCATATATTTAAGATATTTACATAGCAAATAAAATGTATATCTTGAATTTTCTGCGAGTAGCTTGTGAAGTCCTCTTCATTCAGAAGGAATTTTGTAAATCTTGCATAACTGGTAAACATTAAGCGATAGACTGAAAATGTACTACGCACAAATATATATATCCTTAAAACACACAATTTATTTCAATAAATCTTTTTGTGGTATCGGCCATTTCCGAGATATCCATTATTAATGGTTTGCATTGTTCAATACTTTGTCATTCTGTTGAAGTCCTGTCGACCATCAGTTGTTTTTTTTCAACTGCATGGAAAGAGTATGGAATTTTTTACAGCATCCAGTTCTTAAACATTTGACTATTGTTATTCCTTTTGTATCTATAATGAAATGTGTAATGCAGCTATTTCCGGAAATGTTTATCTCGATTAAAATAAAGTAAATAGGAAAACAAACTTTTGTAAGAATAATTTGTATACCTACAATAACGATAGAGGGTAGAAAGAGTCACATGAATGTAACGCGTCACATTTTTTCGATTTGGTTCCCACCCAAGTAAGTCACCCTTCAACTGTTTTCATTGCCCTTCAGGTTAGCTTTGGACCATGCCAGATAATTCCAAATGGACAAGCACTCATGATTATAGATGTGAGGGCCTCAAAATATGTTGTTGTTGTCTACTCCAGTATTTTTCTATGACGGATCCAGCAGGGGGCCTCAAAATATAGTTATATCGCAATGCAATAGTGGAATATTCTCTAAAAATCATATTTTGCACAAATAAGGATTCACACATTGCGGTATTGCCTGAGAAACTTACGTAACATTGAGATATTACATATATTTAAAATTTCAGTAACAGTTGAGTCATCTCACTAAGCAGTCAAAACACCATTATAAAAATGCACATTTCTGCAATGTTTCATTGTTAAGCCTGCTTCACAATAACCAAAAATGGTAACCAAAGTGGAAACGAGAACAAAAACAATACAGCATACAAGATTTCAGTTCACAATAGCCTGGTAACAAGAATGGAAATCCATATCGATGATCATATCAATCACAAAGTGGAAAGTCAATTTTGTGCATGAGATTTCATTTGCTTTCAACTGACCAATGATGTTTTTTCACCTACTTCCAGTTCAGCCAACATAATGCAGGTTAGCCAAAGTCAAAATTTTATAGACTAAACGTTATCTAAATGCAGATCCATTACATTTCCGATTCTTCTAGTTATACCAAACTTTCATTTCTTTAATAACATACATTAAAGTTGTTTGTTGTTCTCTGTTAATTTCTACCAGTTTTTGCTACTGTTTTTAAGACAATAGCCAGTTTTGTGCTGCATATAAAAGCAAACTACAGCTGATGTACCTTTCACTAGAAGAGCTAATCCTCAATGGATCTGTTGGTGTCAGGATCGGATGTGCATAGGCTAGAATTTCTTCCAGTTTCATGTTTCCAGCTTGCAACTGGAGACAGCACTAGCAGCTGTTTCATGTCACAGCCACCTTGAGTAGTCTCTATAAAGAAGAGTCTAATATGCACAATATGGATCTAATATGCCATGTCCAGGAACGAGAATGCTAAAACTTGGCCAAGTCTTCTTTCCTGTTCCTGGGGCCAGGGAAAGCTTCCCATCAATTGTGAACAGTACCATTAAAATACAATTGTTCTTGGTTGTTGTGAACCAGGCTTAACACTAAAACATCAATATATTCTGTGAGGTTAAGGGCCGGTTTCACCAACAGATGCTAAATGTTAACACATTGTTAAACTGATTTAACACTGAAGTTAACACAAATTCTGTTTCATCAAACAATGTTAACTTTAACAATCTGTTAAAGTCAGTGTTAAGTTAACATTCCCATACCCCTGTGTTAAGGCATTTAACAAATGTTAGAAATTGGAAAATGGTTGCCGCAAACCAAGCTGTTGTTGCGAGTTTGCTACAATTGGTATTTTTGAATGTCATTTCTAACAGAAGAGTACTCGTACGTCATAATAAATTTGAAACTCTTAAAAAAGAGGAATTTTTAAAGCAATATAGGTTGCCCAAGGGGACATAAACATGGTTTTATTGGAAATATGAGAGGTTAGAATACTACCAACAGAAGCATGCCTCTTTCTCCTATGCTAAGTGTTAATTAGGTACTTGGATTTTATGCTACTAACATTTTTCATTTACTTGTAATAATGTTGGAATTTCCAAAGCTAGCATTTGTGGGTTTATCCGGAAGATTTCCAAAGCAATTGATTCAAGAAGCAAACAGTATTTTTCGGGTCTGCTTCATTAATCAGCGATAACACACTTTCGTCCACTTTAGTTTCAATGCAGTGTTCATTACGAGTTTTAAACCGTCTTAAACGCTCTTCGTACCTAACGTTTCTGGTGCTGCACTTTATGTTAGCTAAAATTGTCGTAGTTGCTTACAGGACTTAAGGGAAACGACTTCGCTCCAATTAAATTACGTGTGGATTTTGTTCCAGGCTGCAATCTTATCCTTTAATGTAAGAACGTCAGCTTTTTCGCACTTGACAATACGTTTGTACTTATTAACCAGATGTTAGTTAACGCGTTTCAAATGGTGAAACATTTATTTTAGTTGACATGAGTCTAACCTCAAACAACCAGGAACATCACATGACCAGTGCCATCAATGTAAATAGTTGTGGGCTACTTACAGAGAGAGCGCGGCACAAAAGTGCATTGGAGTACATTCAGAAGCAGTGTAGTTTGGCCACCGCCTTCTCGAAAGCTGGCGTTCGCAGTTGTCTTTGACGTTAAAAACATGTTAGCTAACAATTTGCTGTAAAAGCTGATGAAACGCAAAAGTTTTAACCTTATGTTAAACTTTGAACAACTAGTTAACAAACAAGAGGTTAGATTATTTTTAAAATCGGTTGGTGAAATTGGCCCTAAGTGTAGCTAATAGTGGAGATTGGAGATTGGAAATTGGAAATTGGCAAAACCATTTCCATAACTTGCAGAAAGCAGCACAAGTTGGTGGAATGGTCCTGTCCTTAGTAGTGATGGGGTGCAAGTCACAGTTAAGCTGTGTAAGAATCAGATAAGAGAAATTCAGTACATGTTTATGGGCTTAGGCACAAATAGCTCAATGGCACTGTAAACTAATGTCTGTGATTCAAGCCCAAGCTGTGATACAGACTTTTTTACTGATCCAGTCTTCCCTCATTTGAGTCATTAAAGGTTGGCCCATAACAAACGAGACTGGAAACCAGAACAAGAATGACAAAGTTTAAACTGTATTATAAAGTGAGGATCATAATTAATGGGAACCTTTCCTGAGTCCTGCAGTGGGAAAGATGACTTGGTCAAATTTTAACTTTCTCATCTTGATCAGTACATTAGATCCATACTGTGCATATTAGACTCTTCACTGTAGAAATTATTCAAGGTGGACATGAAACATCCACTAGAGCTCTCTCTGATCGTATGCTGGGAAAATGAAACCGAAAGAAATTCCAGCAAATGTGCATCTTGACTCCCTCAAATCCATTAAGTGTTGATTCTTCTAGTGAAAATGTAATCTGTAGTTTGTTTATATGCAACTCAAAACTGGCTATTGCCATCTTCCACAAAAAATAACAAATACTATATCGCCGCCGCTGAATCTTTGCACTTGACAGTTCGTGTGGCTTCGCGTAAAGTTTTCTATATATTATGGTTGCGACGTTGCCAGAGTGGCTAGTAAACAACAACAGCTGATGGTTCTTTCTATCGTGTCTAAGCCGCATACAAAAGTGTACGTAAATAGCGAACATCAATGAATAATAACTATTTTTTATTATTATTGTTAATTGAAAATAACTCTGCATAAACATTGCAGAGTATGTAGAATAAATTACGCACTTTTGACAATATAGAAACAGAACAATGCAAACTTGCCTGCTATAATGAGGAGATATGAAACAAATTATAAGCATGGGATAACAAAATTATTTTCATTCACCAATTTAAAACTGCACTGGCTCAATTCCATCCAAATCTCCGTTGTATCATTATCTTCACCAAGGCATATCAATGGTTCACTCTCACTAATAATTCCATCTATTTCTTGTGTTTTTCGTATTAGCTTATTCACATGATCTACTTTCTTCTTCCACGAAGCCGCGTCCACCGTCGCCATATCTTCCCACAAAAGTATTTCCACCTCGGTAATGGTAAATGACTTATTGTTCTCTCTCATATAAGCCTTAATGTTGCACCACACTAATTCGATAGGGTTGAAGTGACAATGTAAGGCTTTATCAGCAGGAATAGAGGGATGGTCGTGAAGCTTCACGTACTCCTTTTCCTGTTCAAAGAATTCTCGGGTCCTCCATAATAGTTCCAATGTCTGACTATTAAGTGGCACACTTCAGCGCAAAGGATTTTCACTTTGTGAATCATCACTTGGCGATCGACGTTGTTTTTCAGACATTGTCGCACTTAAATCTTGCATAAATAATATGACTTAAATGTATATAAAATAGATAAATATATAAGTATAAATGAACAGTAATAAAACTATAAAACAATAACCACAAATAACAAGAACAATATGTAGCTTGCAAAGAACAACTTGACGCTTGTGCTAGAGATTCACAAACTGAAGCACTTGGTTGGGGATAGCTACATCCGGCTAGAGAGCCGCTTCCAGCTCCCGTTCCGCTTCTGCTTTGTCATCGACCAACCGGAATGCTGCCTTGTGATTGGCTTAGGAAGTCAAACAGTTAAAGCTTTTCATCTGTTTTTTTGCGAGTGTACCAAGTTAAACGCTAGCTGTCAAGTGCAACGTTACAGCGGCGGGGGTATACAAAGAACAGCAAAACCTAGTAGACATGAACAAAGAACAGTAACAAACAACAAATAATTTTAATGAAGGAATGATAGTGAGTACAACCAGAGGAATCAGAAATAGTAATGGATCTGCAATTAGAAAACGTTTACTCTATTGAATTTTGACATTGGTAACTTGCATTATGTTGGCTGAATTGGAAGCAGGTGAAAAACTATCATTGTTCAGTTACAAACATATGACATCCTAAAGTGCAAAATTGTAGCATAGCAATGTGTACACCATACCATATACTGATAGCAGTGTGCTATCGTATATGGTCATTGATGTGCATTCCTATTCTCATTCCCGGGGTATTGTGAACCAAAACTTGTACACAAGAACATAATTTATCTAGCTTTCATTAATCCGGACTTCCAGTTTACCCAGATTGATTTTTTCTTACTTTTTTCATCACGAAAATATGAATCCCTTTGGTAAATACAATGAATGTATATAGTTGTAATGTTTGCATCACAGGTAGCATAGAGATCATCATCGGCGCACACTTCAAGCTGACAATAAATGCCATTACCATGGTGAATGTCGCGGAACAAAACTAAAATGCGAGATTATGTTTAATTTCATTTTAACAACAGTCTCCCAATAGCAATTGTAGACGTTTCATCTGGACGGCTTTCAATTCTTTTCTCTCTGCTTTTGCTGTGATCCAAACTTCATTATAGTGAATCAGAGTTTATATTCATTTTATGGTTTGTTTCTGGATTACTGCTAATGCACATTACCTCTAGTTCCATTTAGTCTGGATATACACTATGTGATCAAAAGTATCCGGACACCCCCACAAACATACGTTTTTCATCTTAGGTGCATTGTGCTGCCACCTACAGCCTGGTGCTCATTATCCGCATAGTCATTAGACATCGTGAAACAGCAGAATGGGACGCTCTGTGGAACTCACGGACTTCGAATGTGGCCAGGTGTCACTTGTGTCAAGAGGTCTGTTTGCGAGATTTGCACATTCCTAAACATCCCTAGGTCCACTGTTTCTGATGTGATAATGAAGTGCAAACGTGAAGGGACATGTACAGCACAAAAGCGAACAGGCCGACCTCGTCTGTTGACTGACAGGGACTGCTGACATTTGAAGAGGGTCGTAAAGAGTACTAGGCAGACATCTATCCAGACCGTCACACAGGAATTCCAAACCGCATCAGGATCCACTCCAAGTACTATGACAGTTAGGCGTGAGATGAGAAACCTTGGATTCCATGGTCGAGCGGTTGCTCATAAGCCACACATCACACGATTGAACAGTGGCAAAACGTTGTGTGGAGTGATGAATCATGGTACACAATGTGGCAATCCAATGGCAGGGTGTGGGTATGGCAAATGCCCGGTGAACGTCATCTGCTAGCATGTGTAGTGCCAACAATGAAATTCAGAGGTGGTGGTGTTATCATGTGGTCGTGTTTTTCCTGGAGGGGGCTTACAACCCTTGTTGTTTTGCGTGGCACGATCACAGCGCAGACCTACATTGATATTTTAAGCACCTTCTTGCTTCCCACTGTTGAAGAGCAATTTGGGGATGGCGATTGCAACTTTCAACAGGATTGAGCACCTGTTCATACTTCACGGGCTGTGGCGCAGTTGGTTACACGACAATAACATCCCTGTAATGGACTGGCCTGCGCAGAGTCCTGACTTGAATCCTATAGAACACATTTGGGATGTTTTGGGACGCCGAATTCGTGTCAGGCCTCACCGACCTACATCGATATCTCTCCTCAGTTCCGCACACTGTGAAGAATGGTTTGCCATTCCCCAAGAAACCTTCCAGCACCTGATTGAAAGTATACCTGCGAGAGTGAACGCTGTCATCACGGCTAAGGGTGGGCCAACACCATATTGACTTCCAGCATTACCGATGGAGTGCGCCATGAACTTGTACGTCATTTTCAGCCAGGTGTCCGGATACTTTTGATCACATAGTGTATGAGGTTCAATGTGCATGCTGTTTTGCATCCCATTTTTGTTTTCAATCTGGCTTCCATTCTCATGTTATTGTGAACCTTAAAATGCTGAACAATTCAAAACAGTTGTAGAACACAGTACAGCTATCATTTGCTTAAGTTGTGCGATGTAGAATACAGTAGAACTCCTTTCTAAAAAAAATCTTATGTGTTATATTCACATGGCTTTTTCTACCCTCTATCATTTATTATGAGTTTACAAAATATTCTTACAAATGTTTATTTTTTTATCTACTCCATTTTAATCAAGATACACCTTTGCAGAAATAGCTACATTACACATTTTGTTATGCATACAAAAGGAATAACAATAGTCAAATGTTTAAGAACTGGACACTATATGCTGGTCTTAAAATCCCATACTCTTCCCATGCAATTGCAAGAAACCACTGAATATTATTATGACTTTACAGAATAACAAAAGTATTAAACAATTCAAATCATTTGTAATGGATATCTCGGAAATGGCTTATGCCACAGGAAAAACTTATTTTAAAATAAATTGTGTGTTTTAAAGAGAACTACATTTTTTTATGTAGTATGTTTTCGCTCAATATTTAACAAAACTCCTTCCGAATAAAGTGAACTTCACATTTGCTGTGAAGGTCTACCCAGGCAAGAGCCGTAGCCCAAGCTCCCTCCTAACAACCCAGGGTCAGCGCCATCCGAGCGGCTCTCCAACAGTGGGGGTTTTCCATGAGGCCAATAACTTGTTTCCTAAAATGCCCCCCCCCCCGTTTTCATGGGAAATAGAAGTGGATATGCCACTTACGCGCGTCACCCTTAAAAAGGGTGACTACCGAAAACCTCGGTAGGGCTGACAGCCATCTAGCATGCCGTCTACCAACTCTCACTCATGGTTGGTGCCGGATAACATCGAGGCATCTCACAACCCCACCTGGGCGGAAAAACCAGCCAGACGTACCCAATCACCCCAGAAAATTCAAGATATAAGTTTTATTTGTCATGTGAATGTCTTAAATATACGGATTTTAATCAAAATCATTAAGATGGTTGAGAAAGTAATAAAAATTGGAAAAATGTTCCATGTATGGAACATAGTTTGGACTTATGGGATTTTCTTGAAAATCTTAATGTTGCACCCTTGGAAGATTCTGAACTTAACACTTTTGCTGCCAAGTTAAAATGTTATGCTACTGCTTAAACTGCCAGCTCTAAGGTGAAACATAAGCCTTTACATAAAGGTTTCCATTCCCAATTTTGAAGCTGTTGAGTTGAGATTTTTTTGCATTGATACATGATTTTACATTTCCATGCACCTTTAAGGATGTTATTCGAGTCCTCACATATTAAAACAAAATGAAATTGTTAATTTCAAATTTTTACATTGTAGTCATCACTACTAATCAAAATATCACTACAACTATTGGTTTCCAGCAATGCTGCCTCAAGTTCCTTCTCTGTCAATGACTTCTTGTTCCAGTATGCCATTCTGTGATGTACAGTAAGCAAAAACTGCAAAAAAATTGCTATAAACATATGAAAAAACAAGCATGAAGCAAACTATACTACATGCTATTCTGTTTACAGCGCACTACAATGGCCAATGCTGACAAATTCACAAACAAAAATGAAACACACAGTAAATAATGCTACCAACATTCAGTTTAAATAACTTAAATTAATTAAACATAGCACTTATGGCACTTGTTGCATGCATTGTAAATTATTTGAATGTCAAAACCCATACATGGAACAGATCAGCTCTTGGCAATTTATGCTTGCAAATTGCATCAGCTTGCATTGGATCTTGGCACCAAAGGGTTAAGATCCTTTTTTGAGTTTTGCTGTACACAGATGCACAGACAGATCTTATTCTAAAAATGATCTTTATTTATTCAAAAGGCATCAAAACATGTATTTCCAGTGAAATCTCAATATAAAACTTTTGGGTGGAATGTATACCTTCTTCACATATCAGTATGTGGTAGAAAAAGTAAAAATTTAAGGATTGATTGTTTATTCTTTAAATGGCTGTATATAAAGTGGGCATTATATTATTAAAAATACAACTGTACTTTGATTTAATGGCAATATTTGCTGATAATTTAACTGCTAGCACACAATGGTGATAAAAAAACCTTTCTTTACTTTTTTTCCCCATGACATTCTACCTTGCAAATTGTGTGCATTTTCTGCACTCTCATCACACATATATGAACGAAAGATTATGAAATTTCTTAAAGCAATCAAGCCAACCATTAAAAGCATAGAAATTGCCTAGCTTCAAATGAGTAATTTCATTACTTGTCTCCTTCAAGTTGTTAGCATAAATTGGAATATTTTCACACCTTGCTTCAAACCATTTTGCCAAAATGTTTTCCAGTTCTACAAAGTCACAGCACAAAAATTCTGCTTTTAATTACAGCACTACACTGGATCTCTGTGTCCAGGATGGTGTCTTTTTGTTTCAAAATTTCAAACGTTGTGGATGGAGTCAGCTTGCATTTTTACATAATTTAAGACAGGATTACCTTTCTCATCTTATAGTATTATTACTGTTTGGTGAACACGTTTTCCTACTAGGGTCAATTTGCTCTTTGAACAGGAAATAAAAAACTCGGCACTCTACACCACTGCAAATGTGCGAGACCAAGTGAGGCTGAGGGAATTAAAAACATCATATCTGTAGATGCCAACTGTGTAAGTAAAATTGCGTTACACCCAATCAGTTTCATTATTAAGTTGATGTTCACAAAGTCAAGAAAAAAAGTTTCCTTATTAGCAGATTAGCATTTTCATAAAATGCTTATTTAAACAACGCAGTACTTAGGAACATCTGCCACAACTTCTGAAAATATTAATTAAAACCAGAAACATTAAAATGTGTTTCTCCTGAGTAGCACCTTTTACTAAAAATGCTGTACAAACAGAGAGAGAGAGGGAGAGGGAGAGAGGGAAAGGGAGAGAGCGAGAGAGGGAGAGAGAGAGAGAGAGAGAGAGAGAGAGAGAGAGAGAGAGAGAGAGAGAGAGAGAGAGAATGCTTTCGAACATCTTACCCCTTCTGTAACACGATGCAGCAGTTTCCTCCTCTTCACTCTCGGATTCCTGCTTGAACATTTCCAAGTCCTTCTTTATCCACAAATATCTGCCCTCAGAAAACAGCAGTCTTGGCCAAAGGTATCCTGTTAGAAGAGGTACATTTATTATTTTTCCTTTAAATATGAATCACTTTTTGTATCCCTTCATCATAGAAAGATGCTACCTTTGATGAAAACATGTTTATACTACTTCTTTTACATAATAATCATTATTGAAATATTTGCCACCAAGCAATTTCTGGAGATGCAGAAACAAGTGAGGTGCCAAGTCAGGGCATAGCTCAGGAAATATCGCCGACTGAAAGTAAGTCCATCTTTCACAATCATTTTGTGTCTTGAGAAAAATGCTCTCTTAAGTTTTAAAAAATTACCAGTACTTTTGTTGCACTCACATGACTTTCTCTATGCACTCTTCTACAAAAGCTTATTCTATCTGCTTCTTATTGGTCCTTTTAAACTTTCATCATAGATTTACACATTTTACTGTAGGATACAGTAGGTAAAGAGATAGTTTTAAACAGTATGTCACTATGTGATAGCTTTAAAATTCCATAATCTTTGTATGGCCACAAGAAACAAAAACCAAATAGCAACTTACTAGTTGAGAAGAGTGTATGTATTTGAAAACTCAGACCAATAACAAGGAATATCTTAGAAATGGTTGAGAGAGAGAGAGAGAGAGAATTTTATATAAATTGTTTATTTTAACAAGTTTTACATGCTTTGTGTACTAAGATCTTGTTTACCTCTTATGGTTTATCAATTATAAGTAATTCAGAATGAAATGAGTTCACAGGGTATACCCAGAAAATTCAAGATTTACATCTTGTTTGTCGTGCAAATATCTTAAATATATGGTATTTTAATCAAAATCACTAAGCGACATTTTTGAAAAAAATACAACATTTTGAAAAATGTTTATGCAAATGATAGTTTTTTTTTGGGGGGGGGGGTTGTTGAAAATCTTTGTGTTGCATTTTTGAAAGATGCTTAATTTAAAAACCAAGTTTGGTATTTATTAGGCTTTTTGTTTTTGAGTTATGCTGTTCACAGGCACACATGGACCTTTTTCTAAACATACTGTTTTTGGATTCAGGGGACCTGAAAACATGCATTTCTGTGAAATCTTAGAGAAAATAAAAATGTGCCTTGTATCTCTTATTCTACAATTTCCTGCTAATGCAACATTTAAAATTTTAGCATGCTTTTTTTCATATAAGAGAATTTAAACACCCACTTACCTTTACTGATTTTTCTCAATGTGATCTGCAGATACAGCCCTTTGCAAATGTGCACAAGGTTTTCAGGATCTACTCCAGAATAAAATTCTATCTTTACAGAGTATGTATGCTCCATCACTTCCGCACTGAAACAGAATTGTTAAAGATGAAATATTAGAGGATAAATCCATCCACAGTATCCCATTAGCTGCCACTTTCTTTTCTAGTAACAGAGTCAGCTTCTAGGCTTTGCCCACAATTAGCTATGGTCTCGCTCTAACTCTCTTTCAGCCCATTATCTTCTCATAAATCATGTGGTATTTTGAAAGTGGATAATTAAACTGTTTTTTCTGGGGTGTAAACAACAATTGTGTGTACAATTTACACATATTTGTATGTACAAACATATCTGGTATGTCTGTTGGGTACAAAAATGGCAATTTTTCTCAGGAAGTTTTTTCTCACTGTACATGCAAATATACATCACAAGGGACCAATAGCTTTATTTCCCTTTCAAAAACATACCATGCTAAGCTTCTTGCACCTGAAAAAAATAATTGTTCTTCACTGTGTTTGAACCTGCGATCAACAAAGAATGACCAAGTATTCATTATAAAACCTAAAAAGAAATTCTAAAAATCTGATGTATAACAATCATAATACTTTCCCTGTCTTCTACCTATTTTTACTTTCTCTACTACGTATAGTAAGTAGGGGAAGTATTGCATTCCACCCAAAAATTCGATACCGAGATTTCACCGGAAATACATGTTTTGAGACCTCCTGAATCCAAAAAAAGCATTTTTGGAAACATGTCCGTGTGTGCGTCTGTCTGTCTGTGTGTCTGTCTGTCTGTGTGTCTGTGAACAGCATAACTCAAAAACGAACAGTCCGATAAGCACCAAACTTGGTATTTAGGTTCAGTATCATCCAGAGATGCGACACGAAGGTTTTCAAGAAAATCCCCCCACCCCAGACTACCCTTTACATGGAAGATTTTTCGAAAATTTTAATTTTCTCAAAAATGGCTCTAACGATTTTGATGAAAATATCATATGTTTAAGATAATGTCATGAGAAATGAAATGTATATCTCGAATTTTCTGGGAATGTCTCCAAACGTATTCTTCATTGTGAACGACTTTTGCATAACTGGTAA
The DNA here is from genome assembly GCA_030765065.1 of Deroplatys truncata. Taxonomy (NCBI): domain Eukaryota; kingdom Metazoa; phylum Arthropoda; class Insecta; order Mantodea; family Mantidae; genus Deroplatys; species Deroplatys truncata. Next base: position 65,027,201 of record CM060978.1, on the reverse strand, counting down.
ACGAGATAGACAAAATTTTACTACACAAAAAATGTAGATCGCGTTAAAATACACAACTTATGTCATATACATTTCTTTTGTTGAGTGAACCGTTTTCGAGATATTGCTTGTTATTTCCTTAAATTTTCCAATACTTATACTTTTTCTCAAATTCGTTATTTATTTTTTTTATGTCCTGGACATGCAAAGAGAATGGAATGCGCCACATAGCAACCAGCGTTAAAATATTTGACTATCGCTTAAAAGCTACCATATTTCCCTTGCATCTACAAGAAAATTACCAATAAGATTGACATCTCAATATCTCGATTAACATGAAGCATATGGAGAATAGGCGTTTGTAAAAATAGTGTGTACAAGAGTAGAGAAAGTCATGTGAGTGTAACACATCAGATTTTTTTCATATCTGTTCAAGTTATTCACACAACAGCTTATATGAATATGAATCTTCATATAAATCCTAAAAATTCTAATAAATATTCACTATAATCCTGCCTTAGAAGGGAACGTGATGTAAACAAAAACAGCTTGTGAAATACTGGTCTGCAAACTGCATTACTATGCCCTGGGCAGAGCATACACACTATCTGAAGACACATGCTTCTGACCTGACCCACCTGACCAGCATAAATGCACATCATGGTATTTATTTCTTAACGATTGCATTATCCTCTTTTCATTAACACTGCTACTTTGTTTGACAACGGACAATTATTTTACATCTGTTGTGCTGTAAATTATGACCATTGAGTTTTTTATTTATGGACACTCTTTAACTACTATGGTCCTTAGTGTTCCATTCTACATTGGGCGCGAAAGACCGGTAATTTGCTCAGAGGCCTCTTTATCAGGCTTGAGGTTGTTTTACGTGCTGTAAATCTACGACACAGGACCAGCAGCTTTACTTCCCTTCCGAAGGAGGTCATGCAAAGGATTTTTATGCCCGAAAAAATCCACCACCCTCTGCCGGGTTTGAACCCATGAACTTGGTAACTAGAGGCTAGCATGGTAACCCTAGACCATGGAGGTCGGCTTCTATGACCCAAGCACACTTTGAAGTAATTTGTTTTGGTGCACTGGAATACTGAAGAAAAACGTGTTTCCTGCAGACTGAGTATGAGTTATAAACTATTTAAAATATTGAAGTAGTAATATAAACACTATGGAATGATAGAACCAGAATGATGATAAAATTTGAAATGTGCCTCGTTAATCAGTGGTCCAAACCTGTCTATTTCCTCTTTCTAACTGCATTTCCTGCCAAGCACAGTTTTTTTGCACTTCCTTTTCTTTGAGGGCGATAACAGTTTTCCAGTTTTGTGCTTTTCTGCACAAATGGAGTTGTCACTTTTTATGGAAACACCATTAAACTCAGATGTTAAATTAATACTGTCTTTAATGGCTAAATCTGGATACTTCTCACAAAAATCTGATGTGTTACACTCACATGACTTTCTCTACTCTTATACAAACTATTTTTACAAACGCTTATTCTCCATCTACTTCATGTTAATCAAGATAAAAATTTGCAGTCTCTATCTTATTGCTAAGTTTCTTGTAGATGTAAGGGGAATATATATTTACAAGGGCAATATAGAAATACAGTAGCCTTTAAGCACATACATATCTCTTAATAGCTGGTTGCTAGGTGCAGCACCATTCCCTTTCCCACAGATTAATACTATTTGGATATCAAAGGCAAAAAAATGAATAACGAATTCCCATTTGAGAAAATAAGTATTGAAAAATTTAAGGGAATAACAAGCAATATCTCGAAAATGGTTCACTTAACAAAAAAAATGTATATGACATAAATTGTGTATTTTAACTCAATCTACATTTTTTGTGTAGTAAAATTTTGTCTATCTTTTATGGTTTACCAGTTATGCAAAAGTCGTCCACAATGAAGAATACTTTTGGAGACATTTCCAGAAAATTCAAGATATACTATGTTATAAAAATATCGTAAACATATGATATTTTAATGAAAATCATTAGAGCCATTTTTGAGAAAATTAAAATTTTCGAAAACTCTTCCATGTAAAGGGTAATCTGGGGTGGGGGGATTTTCTTGAAAACCTTCGTGTCGCATCTCTGGAAGATACTGAACCTAAATACCAAGTTTGGTGTTTATCCGACTGTTCGTTTCTGAGTTATGCTGTTCACAGACACACACACGGACATGTTTCCAAAAATGCTTTTTTTGGATTCAGGGGATCTCAAAACATATATTTCCGGTGAAATCTCGGTATCGAATTTTTGGGTGGAATACAATACTTCCCCTACTTACTATACGTAGTAGAGAAAGTAAAAATTTATGAACACATTCAATAATTTTTTCACCACTTTTCAAAATTTTCCCTTTCGGATGTTTCACATATACATTTTGATTACTCATAATAATTATTAACCTTAACCACCGTTAACCACAATGCAATAAACAATTTGAAAACAAGCGAGTGGCACTAAATGCAACAAGCTGACAAACTGAATTTTCGCAATAGAAAATGGCGTATATGCATATCTCCATTCATTAAGTTTTTATTAATTACATATATATGTTTTTAAATGCAGTGTGAACTAAAATTTAATATTCTCACAATGTTTTTTAACAAAATAAACTCTTAAATAATATAAAACAAAATTAATTTCCATAGTGCAACATGGAACTATGTTGTAATCCGTGGCCGATGCTGCACACAGCTTGCCACATGCTTTTGTTTACATCAGGTTCCCTTCTAAGGCTGTTGTGACTATAGATATGCTTTGAATGCGGTCTCATTGACTGCATCGAAACAAGCATACACATTTTAAATTGTACTGCTTAAAATGCGTAAAAATTCAAACAGTCAATGGCAAATATTTTGAAAATGGTTATCCCAAACATTTTTGACATACCATAATATTCAAATACAAGATGATACATTTTCCATTTTAGTTTTGAAAACTACAGGTTGTTTTGCCTTTATGATATTCATTTTCCAATTAATGTGCAGGGAAAAGTAACTTTCAAATTTTGCAGGTATGGGTTGAAAACTACAGCTCATCTTGCATTTGCAATGTACATTTCCGTTTAACACGTGGGAAAGAAGATTGCTGGGAAAGTCATGGCATTATCAGCTGGATTTCATGCACTTCATTTTGCATCGTAAAGTTAGTGATTTGCCAATAGGCCTATTGGGATTTTAAGCTTTATCACTGGAAGAAAAATTTCTTTTCAGGCCAAAATAGAATTTGGAGGATTTCTCTCCCACATCCGTGGCTGTCTTAGTCTAATGGGCACTGATTGTTGTGCAATAAGGCAGCTGCTCATGCTCCCCTCTCTGCTGGCCTCCACCATTTTACCACATGCATTTCTACATGAATTTTGAAGTAGTTGTTTGGCTGGTAGTTGGAAGATGATGCTTTATTGATGCTGGTTACGTAATAAATACGTAACATGAAGATGATTTTTCTGTTGTTGCGTAATAAATGTTTACACAAACTTGAAGAGTTGTTATGTATTAATAGTTGTTTTGAGCGTCGGTTTGAATTTAATGCTTATGTAATATTATTGTTTGAATTTGCCTCGGCTGCGTCAGTCTTAATTTAGAGCCAGGATTCTTATGCAAGGTGTGGTAATGACAATTATTGCAGACGTCACAGAATTAAACTTTTAAATTTTTTACTTTTATTTTAACTTCTTGCGAATATTTATAAACCACTACACTTTTTTAAAGAACTGTGAAAAACTTATATATATATATATATATATATATATATTTCACTTAGCGCGTATATGTGTTTTTTTAGTAAATGCCCGTAGAGAACACATTTTTCCATCTTTACACTACCACTTCTTGCCAGGAACTGAATAACCTCAACAGTAAAAACTCATAAGCTTCGGTAATGCAAGTCTCTGATTGGCTAATTTTAGTCTAATAGAATTTCAGTATTTAATTTAAAACTTTTCTTTGCTGTTGATTGGCTAATTTTAAAATTGTCACTGAAACTACATCATCGTCGCTTTAATCATGACCAGTACACTTTTAAATTCCAAACACATTATTGCCACAATTATCTCATTATTACTCATTGTTAGCAACCTAAAATTTACTATTCTCACAGTTCTTGCATTATTAGATTATGTAAAGTATTCACATAACATTAATAAAACATATTTACAATAAAAATAAGCATACAATTTAAATAATTATTTTATACATATTATTTCAAGGCAGGCTGTTATTGAAGTTACCTATTATAAATAACAATTAAAATTATTCAGGTATTAAAATACTGCCTCAATTTGAATCATAACTGTTTACAACAATGCATTATTATGTTGTCTAGCAGGAAATCACATCCAACAACATTCATCATTATCATCATCATTACTGCTGTAACGATTCTGTGTAATTAGTAAATATTTCATAAAATGATGAAAGATTCAAAGTAAAAAATTCCAAAATTACGTTCTGGAAAATGGGGATCAACTTGCAGTTGAGTTCTTCTCAATACAGTATATTTTTCCTGTAGTAAGTTTTAGTTTCCCAACTACATATTGCAAAAGTTCCTCAGAAAAAGTTCAAGATAGACATTTTAATGAAACATAAAATCATTAAGATATATTTAAGATAATAAAAACAATGAAAATTTTTCCACATACTAATGGGCTGTTTAGAACAGAAACTCCTTGAAAATCTTTGCCTTGCATCTTAAAATATACTGGACCTATTTATGAAATTTGGCATTTATGCACCCTTTCATTTTTTTACTTATGTTTTTCATGAGACAGAAACAGACACATATGTTTTTTTTAAAACTAACTTTTTATGCAGGAAATCTCAAACTGTATATTTCTGGTGAACTGTGTTCTTCATTAAGAAACTAAGCAGCAGAGAGAGTAAAAATGACAATGCAATTGGGTTGCTGATCTGATTTAGTGTAAAAAATGCAGCTTTTAAAATTAAAGGTCAAAATATATTCCATGCATTTATTTCTGACTCAGTTCAGGGAACTATACCCAGTTTTCCCCTTACTTTACCCAGCATGTAATCAAAAGTCTACATCTAGTTTTCTCTTAATGGAACAAAAATTAGTTCTGTGCTTAGTTTGTCTTCATATACTCAAAGAATCACAAGTACATTATATTTATTGCAGTACATGCATGAAGTAAGCATAAGGAGGCAGGGACTCATTTGTATATTAACACCACTATTGTGAGATTACTTCTCATGTTTTAACACATGCGGTTTGATTAGATTACCACAGGTTGTTTAATGCTTGGCGCGTGACCACAGATTAATACTTCAGTCAAGCTTAAGCTGAGTGCATTAATATTGACTGACATTCACTAATGACTGAAAGTATGAGAGATATGTATGTAAATGCTCCCTAATGGCAGAATCCACCAGTACGTTTGAGCTCAAACATTGTAAGGGGAAACCCTTGTGTATTGGAGAGACAAAAATTGTATTGAGCCATGACTGGTGGCGATATGAAAATAACTTCTCTCAGGCTATCAGCCAGGTGAACTCTGGAAGCTTTCAAAAGTTAACATCGTCCTCATCTTCAGCGAGTGAGGAGGAACATCATTCCCTGAAGATGAGAGTGACGTAAGCTCTTGAAAGCTTGGAAATCCATCCAGAGTTCACTGGCTGATAGACCAAGAGAAGCTATTTTCAAAAATTGTGTTATATGTTTCTAATGTCCTTTTAGAAAGAAATCCAATTCTATCAATACAACAAGTTGAGGTGCTTGTATCTGAATTTATGGGCGTAAGCGTTTAGCAATGTAGGGAAATCCAGGAAGGAAATTAAAACAACTGAAAAGCTAACTGGAAAGTTCTTCTCCAATAGTGAACCTAAGATCATGGAATCAGACTCTGACAGGGAAGGAATTGCACCAATAGTGAGCACTCTGTAAGTTAAATATTATTTAATAATACTTTACAATTGCATGCTTCCGATACTTCATTTGTATGAGTGCATGTTGTTACAGTTCAATCATGGCCATGTTGTCCGTTGGTCCCACAGTCTCCATGAACTAGGATATGCATACTTATAGCGCAAAGTCGTCCTCTGTGGTCTAGGGGTACCATGCTAGCCTCTGTAGATTTACAATATAAGACCTCAAACCTGATAAAGAAGTCCCTTTCCAGTCTTTCACATGCAATATAGAATGGGTCGCTAAGAACCTCAATAATTACAGTGTCCATAAATATAACTCAATTTAACTTTTTATAGTGTGAACAGCTTACAATCAGGATATAAAGTGGACACAGTTTGGTATGTAACTTAAATGTGGAGGAAGCTTAGAAGAAACAGGATTAGTATCGATATCTTACCAGAACTCCAGACTTGTGACATTCCATGCAATGTGGTACTTTTGAATGCCTGTCAGCATGATCCTGAGGTACACAAAACATTCATCCTGGTACCAATTGACACAAGGAATTTTTGTCCTGCTCACTAATGGAGGTGGTCCATCATCCTCATCCTCTTCAGTTGAGACAATGCTATCGCTAGAACGCGACTTATGGATATCTTCAATAGCATTCTCCTTTACTTCAGACACCTTTTTCTGATCCATTATTGACTGCAGGGGAGGAATCATCTGCAATATTAAATAGAATCACTGCGACAATTTCTCCAACTAATGGGAGTACAACAGAGTTAGTCATAAAAGGACACACAAATTAGCTTTTTGTTAGAGATTTAAAAAACAATTATATACCAAAGGTGTAACAAAAATTTGATGTGTTGCATTCACAAGAATTTCTCTACTCACCTTCTACAAATAATTCTTACAATAGCTTATTTTTCTATCTGTTTCATGTTAATTGAAATAAACATTTACAGAAATGAATTTATTACACATTTCGTTGCAGGTACAAAGGGAATACAGTAGGCTTAAGTGATAGTCAAATCCATCATTATGTGATGGCTTTGAAATAGCGACTTAACAGTTTAAAAAAGTCTGATGTGTTGCATTCACATGACTTTCTCAACTCACTTTTCAAAAAATGTTTTAGCATTAGCTTATTCCATCTACTTCCTGTAAATTCATACAGACCTTCATTACACATCTCCTTGTAGGATACAGCAGGTAAGGCGATACTCAAATTTTTAAAAAGCATGGCTTTGAAATTCCATACTCTTTGCAAGACCACAGAAAAAATGCCATAGCACTTACTAGTTTAGATAGGTATAAAATAAATTCCATGGTGCAACCCTCGTGAGGCCTAGGCCTACCAAGCTAACTGCCATCCTCACACCCACTTATGCATGACAGAGATGGGCGATCATCCAACCAGCAAGGAGAGGTGACGTGGCCAACATCACACATCTCCCAGTCAGAAAAATTGACTCGTGAGGCCAGGATTGCTGCTTATTGCAGCTCATTTCCTCATGATGCTGAATGGGCACTGATCCTATACCTGGGACCTAAAATCTGCATTCCCATGGATGGGATCAAACCTGGGCGCATTCCATGGCTGGGAACCAGAGCTCCACACACTAGCCCACAGTGCCATGGCACAGGACTTAGAAAAATACAAGTATTTGAAAATTCAAACCAATAATAAAGAATATCCCAGCAATATTTAAGCCCACAAAAGCTATTTAGCTTAAATGATATGTTTTAACAAGATTTACATTTTCTATGTAGTAAGTCTTTGTCTATCTCTTACAGTTTACACATTATACAAAATTCATTCAGAAAGAAGAGCACTTCATATGCTATTCCCAGAACATTCAAGATATACATTCTATTTGTCATGCATACATCTTAAACATACGGTACTTTAATCAAAATTGTTAGAGCCATTTTTGAGAAAATAAAAAAATAACAAAAGTTTTCATGTAAAAGGTAGTTTGGGGTGGAGGGCTTTTTTTTTAAAACTTTTGTCTCATATCCTTGGAACACAGTGAACTTAAATACCAAGTTTGGTATTTAACCAACTTTTCATTTTTGAGTTATGATTGTTGTCCATACATAAGTGCACACAAATGCACACACACAAAGAGGACCTTTTTCTAAAAATCCTTTCTGTGGATTTTTAGGGTGCCTCAAAGCATGTATGTGAAATCTTGATATTGAATTTTTGGGTAGAAGGCAATACTTCCTCTACTTACTAGCAATCCAGCAATCGGGAACAGGTCACCCAGGCTTTACCTGTGCAATAAAGAAGGTAATAAAGAATATACACAAGCTTTTGATAATTGTCTTGGGCGGAGTTTAGCTTTCTGCGCTACCATTGGCTGGATCTCGGTGATCCCATCTGGGCGGACTAGCGACCAAGCCCAATACTGCTTAACTTGGGCGAACGCTTGTGTGGTCGTCAAGCCAAGCAGGTCGGCATGGCAGCTAAGCAGGATGGGAAAATTAGGTAATGTATGGGGGGTGTCCAAGTTGGCAAGCAGGGCGGGTCACTGCTAGATGGTCACTCATCCAGCTAGTGACCAAGCCCAATGCTGCTTAACTTGGGGGAAGTGTAGGATTTGCAGACCTCAGCCTCAGGGGCCCAAGCCATCCTTCGGCAACCGATAACTCTTTCTTCGCCTTGGTGCCTTATGGTCATAGCGGTCCAAAGAGTGCACCAGCTGGGTGGTGTGGTGAGTTTCGTGTACATGGTACGGGTTCTCTCCCGCACCATGTCCACAATGTATGGGAGGCTGGAATGGGTGTGTAGGATGTGTGATGGGAATCTATGCCGGTATCATAGATCATCCGAAGCACCCTGTTCTGGACGGTCTGTAGTCTGCGGATGGTGGATGCTGCCGCCAATCCCCAGACCTCGCAGCCATACAGAATCAGGGGCGGGATAATCGCCTGATATAGGCGTAGTTTGAGGTATGTGGGCATTGTGGAGCGGAATACAGGATACAGCTCTCTGAGCACGGAGTGGCCGAGGCTGACCTTTACCCTGACATGTGGAGCGAAAGTGAGGCCGCGGTCGAGAGTGACTCCGAGGTATTTAGCGGAGGTAACCCAAGGGATTCTCCTCCACCACAGCCTCAGAGACCACCAGCTATGGACCTTCGCCAGGAGAAGCGCAGAGCTCTTCCCCGGGCTGATGGCCATCCTCCACTTCTCGCTCCACCTGCCAATGGCTCGGAGCTGTCGCTGTAGTGGAGGGAAAAGAACCACGCATTCTTGTTCTGTGCCATTATGAGGACATAGTCGGCATATTGGCATGTAACAGTCTTGGGTTCCGTGGGGAAGTCCGACATGTAGGCCGCAAAGAGTAGTGGGGACAGTACATTGCCTTCCAGGACTCCGGCGGCTATGGGACAGACTGATGAAACCTTCCCCTCCACTATCACCCTGAATGTGCAATCCCAGAGGAAACTGCTTATCAGAGCGAGATAGGTGGGAGAGATGTTTGACTCCTTGAGTTTGTACAAAAGGCCTTGATGCCACGGCATACTATGTCTTGAAGTTCTCCTGGAAGCCCAGGGAGGCCTTCTTGGCCAATCACAGTAACTGCAGGGTCGTGGAGTGCCCATGGCGAAAACCAAACTGGTGGTCTGGGAGGAGGTGCCTTTCCTCAAAGAGAGGTGTGAGGCGGGCTAGGAGCAACCATTCAAAGACTTTTGAGACAGTTGGGAGTAAGCTGATAGAATGGTAACTGCATGGGAAAACTGGATCCTTGCCAGGCTTTAAAATGCATACCACCCGCGCTTCCTTCCAACTAGTTGGAAAGTGATGAAGATGAAGGCACGCATTGAAAATCCGTGTCAAATGAATGACCGTCTTCTTGGGAAGGTGCTGGAGCATGGGCACCGTAACACCGTCATGTCCAGGGGATTTGTTAGGGTCGAGTTTATGGATCTCAGAAGCCACCTGTTTAGGGGTGACTATGGGAAGATGGACCTCCTCGTGGCGTGGTTGTGGCTCCTCATAGAGGTAGTCCACAGTCGCTTCCACAAGGTCAGTGGAGTCTTTGTCCTAGGGATCCTCCCATGGTTCGAATTGCAGTTCTAGATGGTCTGCGAACACCGTGGCTTTATCGTGGAGCTCGAAAGTGAGAATAAGAGAAAGTAAAAATACCTGTCAAGGCTTTTAAGACTGTTCCTCTCAAGTTGGATATGGAAATATTTTACTTGAACATGGGTTACAAAACACTTTGTTACCTTGTTACATATCGTTTTCTACAACTCTGCTTACACAGTATAATGTAGTATATTATATAATATAAATAGCATACCGCATAGAAATCTGCATTAAAGCTGGTCTACAATAAACTAGAAATCGGAATGTCCATCAATGACTATCAACAACAACGTGAAAAGCCAATTTTACACAATGGGATACCATTGTTTATTTCAACTGCTTGCAGTTCAGCCAACATCTGTTATTCAAACTATAAATTCAATTAATAAAGCAATGCCATTACTATTTCTGATTCATCTAGTAAAAGCATTACTGTGATTACTGTTCTGTTCCAGCATTAGTTTTCCAAGCTAGAGAGAGTTTTATAAGCTGTTATCCTTGAACAATTTCTACCATGAAGACAGCTATGCATACTATGAATACAACATGCCATAACTGGGAACAGGAACATAAATGTTGAAACCAGATAAAGTGTCCCATTTCTACGCTGCTCTAATAAGTTATTGTTAACTGTGAACACTTATATTATAACAACGATATCTCAACTTTGTTGTTCCCATTCTGGTTCCCATAATGGTCCTTGAAGCATGGATATATGCATCAATACATGCTGATGTGTCCCTGGAGATTGCTGTATGTCTTACTGCTAGTAAAACAATGAAAAATGTCTCCTCCTTTCTAGGCAGTTATACTTTGTGCAGCACTGTTTGTGGACCTTTACTTCAAAATGTGGTGTAGTTTATGCATAATTGGGAATTAAAACTGACAGTAAAGTGGGATTTTTAGAAGCTGAGCAACAACTATTTCCTAAATTAAAATGTTTTTTTCTAACTTTATATAATTGTTTTCTTTCATTTCATGGGTAAATTGCATCAAACCGCAACAGTAAATGTTACATTAGGGAGGTTGAAAGGGAGGAATAGATAGCATAGCTATCTCTTTTTTGCCGAGCGTCCATTGGTCTTCCTAAAATAAAGCCACTATAGAGGAACACGCTCTTAAGGTTAAGACATTTTTTACTTTAACAATTCTGGCATGATCATTTCATATGTATACTTACCCCAAAATACTTGCTGAATTCTTGAATGTCTTCTATTACAACATCACAGTTTTCCACGTCAAAGTCTGTAATCGACATGGAGTGATTTTTGAGAAGTTGAGGAGCAGAAGGAAGGGTATTGACTCCTTCACTATCTGCTTTTGTTACTGGTACATCCTCATAAACCCTCATTTCATCCTCAACACAAGCAGCCAGACCTTTCTCCACTAGTACTCTGTTCAACATCAAGTCAGCAGACGTGCTTGTATCCACCACAATCACTTTGTAGAGCTTTCCTCCAGTAAGGGAAGCTGTCAGTTCTGTCTCACATACCTGCACATGACATTTGTTTTTATTTTAATATTTATAACTGGGACACTTTGTATTTGTATATCTAGGTTTTCTAACTCAAATCTTATGCCTAAAAGGCCACATACAATGAAAATTAGACATAAACATTGCGATACTAACACAGTCATAAACTTAAAACTCAAACACAGAATAATGGCATGCTAAGTTTTTAGAAATGATTATAAGCATAGAACTTTTAACATAACTGCACTGTGAGTGAACTGGTGACTCTTGTACCAAAGAAAAATTTAGATAAACCCTGAAACTACTAAATTTGCAAGACCAAGCCTTTTCACCTTGAAAATAGAAAGACAGGTGGCTAATTTTTCTACATCTCAAAATTATGAGACATAACAGAATTGAATTCAGGATATAAAGATAAACTGCCCATATGAACAACTACATAAAAAAAAATCTGATGTGTTACACTCACATGACTTTCTCTACTCTTGTACAAACTATTTTTACAAACACTTATTCTCCATCTACTTCATGTTAATCGAGATAAACATTTGCAGACTCTATCTTATTGCTAATTTTCTTGTAGATGTAAGGGGAATATATATTTACAAGGGCAATATAGAAATACAGTAGCCTTTAAGCACATACATATCTCTTAATAGCTGGTTGCTAGGTGCAGCACCATTCCCTTTGCCACAGATTAATACTCTTTGCATATCCAAGGCAAAAAAATGAATAAGGAATTCCCATTTGAGAAAATAACTATTGAAAAATTTAAGGGAATAACAAGCAATATCTCGAAAATGGTTCACTCAACAAAAAAAAAATGTATATGACATAAATTGTGTATTTTAACGCGATCTACTTTTTTTTTTTTGTAGTAAAAATTTGTCTATCTCTTATGGTTTACCAGTTATGCAAAAGTTGTTCACAATGGAGAATACTTTTGGAGACATTCCCAGAAAATTCAAGATATACATTTTATTTGTCATGAAAATATCTTAAACATACGGTATTTTAATCAAAATCGTTAGAGCCATTTTTGAGAAAATTAAAATTTTCGAAAAATCTTCCATGTAAAGGGTAATCTGGGGTGGGGGATTTTCTTGAAAACCTTTGTGTCGCATCTCTGGAAGATACTGAACCTAAATACCAAGTTTGGTGTTTATCCGACTGTTCGTTTCTGAGTTATGCTGTTCACAGACAGACACACAGACATGTTTCCAAAAATGCTTGTTTTGGATTCAGAGGGTCTCAAAACATGTATTTCCAGTGAAATCTTGGTATCAAATTTTTGGGTGGAATACAATACTTCCCCTACTTACTATATGTAACAGAGAAAGTAATAACATGTACAATCCTAAATCATACCAACATGCAACGCTTCAAAGCTTAACCTACAGATTGATAAATTCACCACTACAAGAAAATGAATATGATAGGAGTATCAGCTATCAGCATATTCAGAAAGTAGCCATACAAATGGATTTAGGACATCCATAGTGGACAAACATATGCAAAAATTCAAAAGACAAAAGGTTGGGACATCACCACTCTCAAAGTAGAGATATCTCACTATAGCAGATTCAGATTCCACCCAACAAAATTACAACAAACACAACAAACTGCTTCAAGAATATGGCATAAAATTGACTCCATACAACATACATGTCCTCAGAAACTTACTTCATCATCCACTAAAGCAAACTATACCAAACACTATGAAATCGGGGATTTACCACTTTCACTGTGAAGACTTCCATGATTTACATATAGCAGAAACCTACAAACCAGACTAAGCAATTTTAAAACAAGCAAAAAGACAACTCTGCAGTAGTTCACCATTTTTTGCCAACAGAATCCAACATTCAATGCTTTTAAAACATGGCAAAACACTACAAGAAATGGAATTAATTGTTCTTCTACACAAGCCGTGTATTAGACAAGGTTGGAAAGCTAGAATCAGACAACTGAAAAATTCAATGCCACCGCCGGGATTTGAAGCGCGGATCTCCCTTTTTCTGTCCGGTTGCTCTAACCATTGAGCTACCATGGCGACATGCCAGTGCAACATTAAATCCCCAACTGATTTGCATTTTCCCCATAAACTACAAGATCTCAAATTGTATTGAGATGACATACCCCATGGTGATTTACAATGCTGTAAGTACTTTTAAGTCCCGGGCTTCATAGTTACGGCTTCGAAAAAAGAAGTCCGGCTTCACAGTTCCAACCACTATTAGGTCAATAAATGGAATTAATTGTTCTTCAACACAAGCAGTGTGCTGGACAAGGTTTGAAAGGTAGAATCAGACGACTGAAAAATTCAATGCTACCGCTGGGATTTGAACCATGGATCTCCCAGTTTCTGCCCAGTTGTTCTAACCATTGAGCTACAATGGTAACATGCCAGTGCTACATTAAATTCCCCAAATGATTCACATTTCTCCTGTTACACCACAAAGAGATCCCAAATTCTATTGAGATTACATACCCCAATGGCAACTTAAAATGCTTTATGTACTTTAAGCCCTGAACTTCATAGTTTCAATCACTATTAGGTCAATTAATGGAATTAATTGTTCTTCCACACAAGCTGTGTGTTGGACAACTTAAATTCCCCAACTGATTCGCATTTTTCCTGGTAAACCACAAGGAGATCACAAATTGTATTGAGATGACATACCCCAATGGTGATTTACAATGCTGTAAATACTTTAAGTCCTGGGCTTCATAGTTTAAACTTAAAAAAAAGTGAATCAGTTGAATTTCATGTTGCATCCGATGTTGCCATTGTAACTCAATGGTTAGAGCAACCGGACAAGACTGGGAGATCTGTGGTTCAAATCCCGGCAATGGCAATGAATTTTTCAGTTGTCTGATTCTACCTTTCCACTATAAGAATTCACAGTATGGGGAAAAATCCACATCACCCAAAATGTAGACAAGAATAATCAATTTTGAAATTCCTTTGGTAGATGACATAGTGAAGTTCTCAATTAGACAGCTAGATGGTAGTACTGAAGTGGAATTCAAAGCTACATAACCTCACAGGTTACTTATGAGCATGCAAATATTTATATATTAATTGGTATCTTAAAATGTGTTCATATTTATTGTTATTGTTGTAATGTTTATTTTAATTTCATGTGACTGATATTATTGTTGGAATATGTATGTTGTGGAATTAATTTCATAGTAACATAACCTAAAATTGTAAAGGGGAGAATTAAAGCAATTACTGTAAATTTGGAACATAAAAGGAAAAGAATATAGGAAAGGAAAAGATTAACTTAAATAATAAAAACATAGGAGTTATATGAGGCCATGATCATTGTTGAACCTAAGAGAGCAAATATATAAGTGAGTGGAAGGGAGGTTACTATGGGAACCTATGGAAAATTTAGGCAAACAGAGCAATTACTGCCTAGTGGGTGGTAAGCAATAAAAAAAAATCTGATGTGTTACACTCACATGACTTTCTCTACTCTTGTACAATCTATTTTTACAAACGCCTATTCTCCATATGCTTCATGTTAATCGAGATATCGAGATTTCAATCTTATTGGTAATTTTCTTGTAGATGCAAGGGAAATATGGTAGCTTTTAAGCGATAGTCAAATATTTTAACGCTGGTTGCTATGTGGCGAATTCCATTCTCTTTGCATGTCCAGGCAATCAAAAAATGAATAACGAATTTGAGAAGAAGTATAAGTATTGGAAAATTTAAGGAAATAACAAGCAATATCTCGAAAACGGTTCACTCAACAAAAGAAATGTATATGACATAAGTTGTGTATTTTAATGCGATCTACATTTTTTGTGTAGTAAAATTTTGTCTATCTCTTATGGTTCACCAGTTATGCAAAAGTCGTTCACAATGAAGAATACTTTTGGAGACATTCCCAGAAAATTCGAGATATACATTTCATTTCTCATGACATTATCTTAAACATGTGATATTTTAATCAAAATCGTTAGAGCCATTTTTGAGAAAATAAAAATTTTCGAAAAATGTTCTATGTAAAGGGTAGTCTGGGGTGGGGGGATTTTCTTGAAAACCTTCGTGTCGCATCTCTGGAAGATACTGAACCTAAATACCAAGTTTGGTGTTTATCCGACTGTTCGTTTTTGAGTTATGCTGTTCACAGACACACAGACACACACACAGACACACACACACACAGACACACACACGGACATGTTTCCAAAAATGCTTTTTTTGGATTCAGGAGGTCTCAAAACATGTATTTCCGGTGAAATCTCGGTATCGAATTTTTGGGTGGAATGCAATACTTCCCCTACTTACTATACGTAGTAGAGAAAGTAAAAATCTGATGTGTTACACTCACATGACTTTCTCTACTCTTGTACAAACTATTTTTACAAACACTTATTCTCCATATGCTTCATGTTAATCGAGATATCGAGATGTCAATCTTATTGGTAATTTTCTTGTAGATGCAAGGGGAATATGGTAGCTTTTAAGCGATAGTCAAATATTTTAACGCTGGTTGCTATGTGGCGCATTCCATTCTCCTTGCATGTCCAGGACATAAAAAAATGAATAACGAATTTGAGAAAAAGTATAAGTATTGGAAAATTTAAGGAAATAACACGCAATATCTCAAAAATGGTTCACTCAACAAAAGATATGTATATGACATAAGTTGTGCATTTTAACGCGATCTACATTTTTTGTGTAGTAAAATTTTGTCTATCTCTTATGGTTTACCAGTTATGCAAAAGTCGTTCACAATGAAGAATACTTTTGGAGACATTCCCAGAAAATTCGAGATATACATTTCATTTCTCATGACATTATCTTAAACATATGATATTTTCATCAAAATCGTTAGAGCCAATTTTGAGAAAATTTTCGAAAAATGTTCCATGTAAAGGGTAGTCTGGGGTGGGGGGATTTTCTTGAAAAGCTTCGTGTCGCATCTCTGGAAGATACTGAACCTAAATACCAAGTTTGGTGTTTATCCGACTGTTCGTTTTTGAGTTATGCTGTTCACAGACACACACACACACACAGAAACACACACACACACACACAGACACACACACGGACATGTTTCCAAAAATGCTTTTTTTGGATTCAGGAGGTCTCAAAACATGTATTTCCGGTAAAATCTCGGTATCGAATTTTTGGGTGGAATGCAATACTTCCCCTACTTACTATACGTAGTAGAGAAAGTAAAAAGATGCCAAGTTTGTAAAGTGAAGCCAAGCTTTGTTAGCAGTTGTCTGTATGAGAGTGTAGGAGAGCGACGCCAAGCCATAGTAGGTGGCTGTTGCAGCCATTAATGGCTGATGTAAAAGTTTTGTTTTAATTGTGAAATTATGTGCTGTGTATACATATAATTGTTTTAATAATAATAATAATAATAATAATAATAATAATAATAATAATAATAATAATAATAATAATAATAATAATAATAAAGAACCCTCCCCAGTGCAATAGACAATCAATTAGGGATCTCCTTTCAGACACCAGTGGATGTACAGCTGATGATGGAGATGAAAATCTTCCAAACATGTTCTGAGTAAAAACTTGATAAGTGAAACTAAAGTGTCACCAAACCATTCACAATTTAATGACAAAATAATATGTATAAACTGAAGCTAGTAACAGTAAAGCAAATACACAAGTATGTAAACTACTTATATATGAAGTTAATAGTTTAATTTACAGTTATAAATGTACCTCTGAGCAAGCATGAATTTGATAGAGAACATAAACATATAATCAACACTGCTTTAATTAATGAAAACTACTTATATATAAAGTTAATAGTTTAATTTACAGATATAAATGTACCTCTGAGCAAGCATGAATTTGATAGAGAATATAAACATATTATCAACACTGCTTTAATTAATGACTTTAATATTTATTCTATAAATAAAATAACAGGGAAATTTAAATGTTGGAAACCTGTTAAAAATATTTCTATCCTTAACAAATAAAACAAAATAATAGAAATAAAAGATGATTATAAATTAAAAAGTTTACTAATCCTTGGGCAAATCAATTTACTAAAACTTATTAAGTAAAAGCTAATTGATAAATCAGCTGTGGCAGATCATTTTTGGTCACTTGATCACTGAGTAAGTTCCTAAGTTAAATTATAAAAGCAATTAAATGGATCTAGCGATTTAGGAGTAAATGTTTCTTATAAAAAATAGAGATCATGTAATGAATTTCAAAATATTGCTAATTGATTCTATCAATAAATTTGTTTTACTTCCACTAGATGGCAATACTGTAGCAAATAACCCATCAACTAGCAGCAGTAATCTTAACATCATATCAGAAACTCAAGTTGTTTTCAAATGAGATGATATCTGTCCTTGAGTACCACATGATCGTCAACCAATGGAAGTCTTACAGTTCTGTCATATTGTGTTCCTGCTAGTAGGAAGTGTCACACTCAAGTGAATCTCTCTGTAATAAATACCACTTATGTTATGTCCAAATATTCTAATTTCGCAAAAATTAATCAACAAGAAAGGTAAATTAATATAATATAAGAAAAGAAGCTAGAAACAGTGAAGTGTTTTTTAATTTGCTTAAGGTGAGTCGGAATTAGTTACACTAACATCACTTATGTTTACTACTTCACATGTTTCAAGAAATGGTTTGTTCCCATCATCAGGTGTCCGACTGATCAGTGTTATTGGTGTTTCTTTTGTGATGATTATCTTATTGTGGTGACATCTTGTGGTGGTGAAATGTACTTCCAGAGGGGGCATGGTAGCGGCAAATCAAAATTTGTAATTGTGGGCTGTGTTTCAAAATGAAGATCTTTTCCCATGTGTCTAATTCTATTCCATATTTGGCCAGTTTGATTAGTGTAATGTTTGGTTTGATGTGGTTGGTCATCCAGAAATGATGTGAGACTGCAGATTTGTATTTTAAGCACCTCATATGCTTCTTTACTCTAGTTTCCAGATTTCTTTTTGTCTTGCCTATATATACCTTATTGCAACAGAACAGTTGATTTTATAGATTCCAGCTTTTTGTTTTGTGATATATTCTTTTAACCTATTGCAAAGTAATTCCCTATGTTAAATTTGTTCTGTGGGCCTAGGCTGATGTAATGTTTCATGAAAATCTTCTTAAATTTGTAATATGTTCTTGGATGATATGTGAATTTTTTTAACTTAACAACTAAATAAACTAACAACTGACAAGAAATTGCAAAATTCAAACACAGAAACACATCAAAAACACCACAAATCTCATCCCAGAAGAAAAAATCTGATGTGCTACAGTCACATGACTTTCTCTACTCTTGTACAAACTATTTTTACAAACGCTTATTCTCCATATGCTTCATGTTAATTGAGATATCAAGATGTTAATCTTATTGTTAATTTTCTTGTAGTTGCAAGGGGAATTGGTAGGCTTTAAGCGATAGTCAAATATTTTAAGTGCTGGTTGCTATGTGGAGTATTCCATTCTCTTTGCATTACCAGAAGAAAGAAAAAAAAAAAAAAAGAATAACGAATTCCCATTTGAGAAAAAGTATAAGTATTGGAAAATTTAAGGGAATAACAAGCAATATCTCGAAAATGGTTCACTCAACAAAAGCAATGTATATGACATCATTTGTATATTTTAATGCGATCTACATTTTTTGTGTAGTAAAATTTTGTCTATTTCTTATGGTTTACCAGTTATGCAAAAGTCGTTCACAATGAAGAATACTTTTGGAGACATTCCCAGAAAATTCAAGATATACATTTTATTTGTCATAAAGTATCTTAAATATATGATATTTTAATCAAAACCGTTAGAGCCATGTTTGAGAAAAATAAATGTTCGAAAAATGTTCCATGTAAAGGGTAATCTGGGGTGGGGGAATTTTCTTGAAAACCTTCGTGTCGCATCTCTGGAAGATACTGAACCTAAATACCAAGTTTGGTGTTTATCCGACTGTTCGTTTCTGAGTTATGCTGTTCACAGACACACACATGGACATGTTTCCAAAAATACTTTTTTTGGATTCAGGAGGCTTCAAAACATGTATTTCCAGTGAAATCTCGGTATCGAATTTTTGAGTGGAATGCAATACTTCCCCTACTTACTATACGTAGTAAAGTAAAAAGAGTTTAAGTTCTAGAAATTCATATATTATCCAAGAAAACACTACAAGTTTAAGAAGACTTTCATGAAACATTACATCAGCCTCCACAGAATAAATTTAACATACAGAAATTACTTTGCAATAGGTTAAAAGACCCCATAACACAAAATCAACTGTTCTGATTGCAATAAGGCATATATAGCGAAGACAAAAAAGAAATCTGGAAACTACACTAAAGGAGCAAATGAGACAAACGGACAAATCTGCAGTCTCACATCATTTCTGGATGACCGATCAAAACATCAAACCAAACATTACACTAATCAAACTGGCCAAATATGTAACAGAATTAGACATATGGGAGAAGATCTTCATTTTGAAACACAGCCAACAACTAATGAATTTTGATTTGCCGCCACAAGTCCTCTCTGGAGGACTCCTCTCCTCTCTCACCACAACAGAAACATCAATAGGACACCTTTTGATGATGGGAACAAACGATTTTCCGAAACATGTCAAATTAGTAAACAAGTGATGTAAGTAATTCCGACTCACCTTAAGTAAATGTTTATAACACAACCATGAAAGCCACGTATTTTAGCTCAAATAATTTTCAAACACAAATTAATAAACATACCTCTATACTCGATCACAGCCAAGTAGGCATTGAAATGGACATAATTTGTATGTACATGGTACTGTAATGCAAACTATTGCCAGGATGGTGCTAAGGAATTTGCACCAGGAATTTGTTTGTTTCCTCTCTCTGTTGATCAAGTTGAGAGACAACAGCTCACTTAGTCTGGTAAGCAGAATGCTGCATTTGGAGAATGTCAGGTGTGACATGTTCATGATACATAAAAAGGCCTTATGTTTACCCTTCAGAGTTCAAATACTTCATATCATAATCAGTTGTTGCTTTAAGCAGCAATAGAATAGGCATGAATTCTTGCAATGAACTTAAGTGGTGAACTGAGCTGCATGTCAAAGAGGCAGCTTTTGCAAAGCCAGGCTCAGAATATTATTTTTAGGCTATACACTTTTTACTTTTTCTACTACGTATAGTAAGTAGGGGAAGTATTGTATTCCACCCAAAAATTCGATACCGAGATTTCACCGGAAATACATGTTTTGAGACCCCTGAATCCAAAAAAAGCATTTTTAGAAACATGTACGTGTGTGTGTCTGTGAACAGCATAACTCAGAAACGAAGTCGGATGAACACCAAACTTGGTATTTAGGTTCAGTATCTTCCAGAGATGCGACACGAAGGTTTTCAAGAAAATCCCCCCACCCCAGACTACTCTTTACATGGAACATTTTTCGAAAATTTTAATTTTCTCAAAAATGACTAACGATTTTGATTAAAATATCATATGTTTAAGATGTCATGAGAAATGAAATTCTCAAATTTCCTGGGAATGTCTCCAAAAGTATTCTTCATTATGAACGAATTTTGCATAACTGGTAAACCATAAGAGATAGGCAAAAGTTTACTACACAAAAAATGTAGATCACGTTAAAATACACAATGTAGTTCATATACATTTTTTTTGTTGAGTGAACCATTTTCGAGATATTGCTTGTTTGTCCTGGTAATGCAAAGAAAATGGAATGATCCACATAGCAACCAGCTCTTAAAAGATTTGACTATCGCTTAAAGCTACCAATTCCCTTTGCATCTACAAGAAAATTAGCAATAAGATTAACATCTCGATTAACATGAAGCATATGGAGAATAAGTGTTTGAAAAATTGTTTGTACAAGAGTAGAGAAAGTCATGTGAGTGTAACACATCAGATTTTTTAAAAGATGCAACAATGAAGAAGAGAAAAATCAACTCAATTTGAAAATGCTCAGCAACTTACTGCTAAAGTGAGTGGTGTAGGCAAAGCGAGTGCGTCTTGCAAGGTACTTACATTACCTTGTGCTAGACAGTGTGCAAGTGAGAGGGAAATATGAAAAGAGTGGAATAACGAAGTGGCAATGCATAGTAACAGTGTCTGATTTGCTGGAGAGTAAAACTCTTCCCATTTGAAAGGCACTGTAGCACACAAGCTAAAAATGCAAGTTGAAATTACCTTTGAAGCACTACAGAAAGACAAAGTATGGTGGTACTGCTTATAAGTTACCTTCACAAATAGAGTACCACTCTCCCCAAAGTCATAGATGGCATCAGCAGCTTCTTCAGACCAATCACCACCGTTTGTTGGTTTAACACCAAGCAGACTGCATTCTATAGCCTGTGAAAGTAATACATTAAGACTCATTAAAATAGAATAGAATAGCTGTATTATCATATTACACTTATATATTTGAACCCAAGTTTCTTCCTCTCTATACTAAGGACAGATTTTTATGCCTTCTTCATTAATAAATTTGATTGTTTGATCCCAGTCTGAGCCAAGCAAGCCCTTGTTTGCTGACTCTATTTCTGGACAAAATACATTCTTCTATACCCCATTCTGTTTTTAGTTTTGACTGGAAGATTAATAATACTTTCTCATTACGTGTGACAGTGTCTACTGTTGATCGATCTATATCTTTTAGTCATTTCTGTACTTTTCTCCACACATTTGTTCTATTTCCAGGTCCTTCAAACGAAATATTACGCATCCCTATTCTTTCCAGCCCTCTCTTGATTTTCGCTGCCCACGTCTTGTCCCCTCTCATTCTAAACTGCTCCTTATAGCATACTGTTCTCATAAGTGATTGATCCCTTCTCATAATTCTAAACCAATATTTGATTGCCTGTACCTTACATTCAATTGTTTCGCTGTATGCACCATATTCTCTGAAAATGCCATAGTTTGTCGTACCCCTTCCCTTAGCCAAGATATCTTTTAGAAAACCTGTTTTCACTTGGTCTAGCCTTTCCTTGGGTTCCCACCCCCCAGATCTCCATTTAACAATTGCCCCATATATTGTCTTTAGCAAATTTATTGCAGAGTTTCTGCAGCTTTCATTCCTGCCTTGAATTTTGTTACCTCAATGTGCTTAGTCTATCTTCCGTTCATTGTAATAGTCAAACTAAATATACAAAACTCCTTACATTGTCCAGCTTCTCCACTGTGTAAGTCCAGGTCTCTGTTTGGTTGTATACCGAGCTGTTTTTAAATGTAATTCTTTTTTATTTAAAGGTGAGTCGGAATTGTTACACTAAATACAAACAAATGGACAAATCTGCAGTTTCACACCATTTTTGGATCACTAATCACAACATCAAACCCAATATTACATTAGTCAAACCAGCCAAATTTGCAGCCGAATTAGATGCATGGGAGAATATCACCATTCTAAAACACAACACAAATCTAATGAATTTTGATTTGCCGCCACCAAATCCTCTCTGGAAGTACATTTCTCCACCACAAGATGCCACCACAGGATCCAGTCCAAAAAACGGAAACACCAACAACACGGGCCAGTCGAATTAACTTCTGAGGATGGGAACAACCGTTTCCCGAAACATGTTAAGTGAGTAAACTTAAGTGATGTTAGTGTAACAATTCCGACTCACCTTTAAATAAATTCAATACACATCATTGTTTCTAGCTTCTTTTCATTACAATATATACGTAATTCTTTTTGTTTTATTTACATTAACAGTCAATAGCCATTCCACACAATAAGTCTGTAGTCTGTCTAGTCCCTTTTGCAATCCTTCCAAAGTAGTAAAGAAGGGTCATATCATCTGCATATAAAAGTACTGGGATCCAAATGTCACCAATCTCAGGTGCCTCCACATTTTCTCTTAACAATACATCCATTATGTCATCACAAAGAGATTAAAGAGCAGGGGTGATAAAATACAGCCTTACCTAACTCCTTTATGGTACTCGAAGCTCTCTGAAATGCTGTTCACATTGTACTTTACACAGAATTCCATTCTATAATACATAGCCTGCAATGCTCTACTCATCTTCTTCAGTAATCCTTTAGCTTCTAATTTATACCATGTGTTGCAATTTACAGAGTCAAAAGCTTTCTTAAAACCAACAAAGGCACAATGCAATCTTCCCCATCTTTTAGACATCTGTTTTACCCTTAGTGTATGCAAAATAAATACATTATCTACAGTGCTATACCCCTCCCTAAATCCACCTTGAAATTCTGAAATTATATTAAACCACCTCATCCATATTTTTATCCTTTCATAAAGTATTCTACCATAGATTATCCCCATAATCAGAACCAAAATTACTCACCTATAATTGTGTGGTGACCTCATCGCTCCCTTTCCTTTATAAACCGGATGAATGATTCCAACCCTCCAGGTGGCTGGATATATTCCTCTATTAAGAAGACTGTTGAACAGTTGGAACATTGTTGCCCGAAACTCAGGAACAATTGCTGCTTTAAGCATTTCTGGCAGCAATCCATCATATCCCGGAGCCTTTCCATTTTTGAGACTGTTAGCTGCACATATGACCTCCTCTGCCGAAATCTCTGCATCCAGTAATTGTATCATAGGTGTAAAAAGCCCCTGCCCCAATCTGTATAGCCACTGTCTGGCTCCTACCTAAATATCCCTTTGAAGTAGTTTGCCCTGGTTCTTGGTGAAATTTCACTCAGAGGTTTTCTTTGCCCTTAAGTTTTTAACCACCTTCCATATTTTGGTAACATTTACTGTCTCCACAACATTCCAAATTTCACTTATCCTTTCAGCTTGCCAATACCCCTTCTTTTAATTACCTCTTTGTATTTCTTGCGTTTCTCAAGGAAGAAACTTGGGTTCATATTCTGGCACATTGTACTAAGACAGAACAGCTGAAGAGAAAGCATCTGCCAGATTACTTTGTTAGCTCAAGGGAAGGGTTACAAGCTTGTTGGACCTTGCTGGATGGGAGGGAGGAGGGGGAAGCGATTGCTACATTTTTATAAAAGGTTATGCAGCTCAGGTCAGGTCGGAGTGTAAGAAAGAGGGACAGGGGAGGGGGAGGATTAGTGACTTAGGGGCAGGTATTTGATTGTTTTGTAAACAATAGTTGTAATTATGAACAAGTCATTTTTTCTTCTTCTGTTTTGTTTGTGTGATCTTTGTTGTTAGTTTCTGGTTTTTTTTCTTTCTTTTATTTCTAATTCTTCTAAAATATTATTAACTTTAAAGTTCAGTGTGATGATTATAGATGAAACATATGGACTACAGTGTATTATATAAGCACATATGGTCTATCTGACCCGTGTAATGTATGAATTTGAACGTATTAAATGTTTACAACCAATAAATACACCACTCTACTCTACTCTATATAATTGAGCAATGCTCACACACAGTTGGTTAAGAAACATTTCTTAAAACTAAAAACAAAATATTATTATAAATAGAGGGTATTTAAGGATATTGACACTTAAATTACATCCTCATAAATTCATCTGTTGTGTAGAACTGGTGACCTAACAGGTGTGCCATTACTGCTAATTTAAATGTTGTCAATTTTGTTTGAACTTTTGGTAATTTATTGAAAAATTGACTGCCATGAAGTTAAAACTATTTTCATATGTTTTCGTGTTTGTTGTACATCTGTTTTTTGTCATGTTATGTAATTATGCACACTATTAAATTACAAAAAAATTAATAAATGTTAAGTGCTCATATTGCTCCACTTACTATATTACGATTAGGACATGAAAAATCCTGGTAACTGGTGATTTCCCAATCTTCTTCACATTTGGGTATCTGTAGTGTCACCTGGTGAGAGGTTGGAATTTAGAGATTAAACTATGTCTGCTGAAATTTCAAAGTTCATTTTTCTGTTCATAGTTTTTTGATGTATGTTCTTTCCCAAAAGCTCATTTCTATGGGGTTATGCTTTAATTTTAGCAGTTTGAATTTTTGTTCTATGTTGTGATTTTCTTCTCAGGAGTGATTGGCTATGGCTGATTTATTTTAACTGTTTGTATCTGATATTTCTAAGTCTTGTTGTTATGTTTCTCTTGGCTTTTCTGATGTATGTTTTGCTGTAATCTAAACAGTCTATTTTATACATGCCTGGTTTCTTTTCTGATGGGATTCTGCCTATGTATTTTTTTAATTTCTAAAACCACCAACCCCACAGCAGATGACACTTCAGATACCCAGGGAAGGAAAAGGAGAAGATGAAGACGATTAGGGAATTACCAGTTGGTCAACTAGCAGCCAAAAATTGAGATAACAGATCCTAGAAACACATTCTGCCAGTAATTTGGTAAGGCAATAAGACTGCTTAATGTTGATTCATGTTTCATAATTTAATTATTTGCTTCACTGTGTGTAAGTTTCAATGACTATTGTTAGCTATAAAGAGTTTACTTTCAGAGCTAAGCTATTTCTGAGACATACTATGCATTTATAAATGCAATGTCAGAATTTGCAATGTTTTTAAACATTGTTTAAAGGTTTGATCCAAACATTAGTAGTATTATTTTCTTTTGCAGCAAAAACAATTTTTTGGAGCGTTTTAAAGATATATATATTTGCAGTGGTACTTAATAGTATAAAAGCATGGCAGATACTAATAAGTTTATTTGTTAGATGCTCAATATGCTTATCCCATTTTAAAGTTTTATTGATCCATACGCCAAAAAAATTGTATTTGTTTTGCTTTTAATACTTTTTTGTCATTGAAAATTACCATATTGGCCCGAATATAAAATGGTCTCAATATAAGACAGCCCTTAATTTTTGGAAGGTTTTCACAAGAAAAATTACCTAAATAATGAACACATCAGAACATATTAGAAACCCCTGGTTTCGTTTCTCCTGCACAAACTGAGTGACAAGCATTATCAATTTCAATGTCTTTGGTCCTGAATGCTTTCCTTGACATGAAAACATTCATAAACTTTTCTTCATTTTTTCACCAACATCATGCATTACACTCAAAAACAATGAACTTTACCACAGTTCGGGCGTTATCAGTATGTTATGGCTCGTGCAAAATCTGTAATTTGAAGTTCATATCATAATGTCTTCTCTCTTCTTTATTCAACCAATGCAATGAAGACATTCTCCTTTCTACACTATACCCCCGCCGCTGTAACATTGCATTTGACAGCTAGTGTTTAAGTTGGTACACTCGCAACAAAACAGATGAAAAGCTTTAACCATTTGACTTCCTAAGCCAATCACAAGGCAGCATTCCAGTTGGTCGATGACAAAGCGGAAGCAGAACTGGAGCTGGAAGCGGCTCTGTTGCCGGATGTAGCTATTCCCAACCATGTGCTTTAGTTTGTGAATCTCTAGGACGAGTGTTCGGTTGTTCTTTGTAAGCTACATATTGTTCATTGTTATGGTTATTGCTTTATAGTTTTGTTATTGTTCGTTTATATATATATATATATATATATATATATATTCATCTATTTTTATATACATTTCATTCATATTACTTATTTATACAAGATTTAAGTGCGACAATGTCTGAAAAATGATGTCGATCACCAAGTGATGATTCACGAAGTGAAAATGTTTTGCGCCAAGGTGTGCCACTTAATACTCAGGCATTGGAACTATTAAGGAGGACCCGGGAATTCTTTGAACAGGAAAAGGAGTATGTAAAGCTTCACGGCCATCCCTCTATTCCTGCTGATAAAACCGTACACTGTCACTTCAACCCTATTAAATTAGTGTGGAGCGACATTAAGGTTTATGTGAGGGAGAATAAGTTATTTACCATTACCGAGGTGGAAAGGCTTTTGCGGGAAGGTGTGGCGACAGTGGACGCGGCTTCATGGAAGAAGAAAGTAGATCATGTCAATAAGCTAATATGAAAAGCATAAGAAATAGACGGAATTATTAGTGAGTGTGAACCATTAATGATATGCATTGGTGAAGATGATGATGACAATGACCATGATGCTTCCGAGCATGATGATGACGACGGGGATTTGGATGGAATTGAGCCATTGTAGTTTTAAATCGGCGAGTGAAAATAACTTTGTTATCGCATGCTTATAACTTGTTTTATTTCTCCTCATTGTAGCAAACAAGTTTGCATTATTCTGTTTCTACATTGTCAAAAGTGCGTAATTTATTCTACATATGCTGCAATATTTATGCAGAGTTATTTTCAATTAACAATAGTAATACAAAACAGTTATTATTTATTGACGTTTACTACTTACGTACACTTTTTGTATGCGGCTTAGACACGATACAAAGAACTATCAGCTGTTGTTGTTTACTAGCCACGCTGGCAACGTTGCAACCACAATATAGCCAACCTTACACGAAGCCACACGAACTGTCAAGTGCAAAGATTCAATGGCGGGGGTATAACTGCCATGACTGGAACTTTGACCAAAACTGAATGTATTAACACAATGGCACCAAGTCAAGCAATTATAGATCATATCGGAACAGATAGTCAAAGCTTGAGAAGTGCCTGTTTGTTCATGATCTTGAGCTCAGCTGCAATGCGCATGTTCAACTCCCTCTGCTAGTGCAGTCTTTTATAAAAATGAGTCTCTTTAAATAATAGGCTACATATATAAGACAACTACAGTTTTTAAAATCACATTTTAAGGTTAAAAAAAAGCATTGTTTTATATTTGGGCCAAAACAGTACTACTGGCTTGTTTATATTATTGTGTTGTGAGAGATGAAAATGTATTGCAAGCGTCTTATCAGGTTCAACAACAACACAGCCTAATTAAAAAAACAGATGCTGATGATGAGACTTACTTGAAACGGCAGTTTTGTAATGTATTTCTCTCTTATAGCAGCTACTTGATCAGCATCTACAACATCAGTGTCGCCGTGATCTACATAAAACACCTTCACTTTTTTATTATCTAATACTTCCAACACCTTGCCTCTGTTCCATCTGAAACAAATTTTTTCACTTGTAATTCTGCTCATCAGATTTGAACAAGAAAAATTTTACAAAGGTAATATTGTCAACAAATCAAGATTAAAGTGTGATCAAAAAAGAAGATATGTTCCTGCCTGTTCTAACATGAAATTTCAAAAACAATACTTGATCAGAAAAAAAACTGTGATTTACTGTGATTCTGGCTGGTGTGCTCCAAGTAAAGCAATCTTTGTTGAGTTCGACATACTACTGCTCCCATGTATATATAGGATATTACAGAATTCAAGTGACAAACTTTCAGGGGCTACAGAGGGATTAATAAGAACACCTTAATATAAGACACCTATGGTCTAGATCAGGGGTGGCGAAAACGACTTCCTTCCGCGAGTCACCAAGTATGCAACACGCACTGCATCACTCACAGCACGTGAAAAACAAAGGGACGGTTGCAGAGAGGGAACGGCGCCCGCGAGTCAAAATAACTCGCGAAGCACTTTTTCGCCACCTCTGGTCTAGATTACAAACTTTGAAGTTAGGGAATGATTTTTCATTTGAATATTTATATGATAGCATATTTTCAAAGTTATGAGCTTTGCTTTATCCAAAATACTCTGTCAGTGAGGGCCAATGCACCAATGATACCTCCACTTTCACATGGAGAATACACATATCAGAAAAAAAATAACAATTAGCTGTTGCAATAGTGCATTTTTCTCTCTGTAAACTATGAAGTTCAGAACTTAAAGATTGTAAGTCGCCATTAGGGTATGTAATCTCAAAATAAAATACCTTGTGGTTTACCAGAAAAAATATTAATCATTGGGATTTAGTGTCTTGCTGGCATGTTGCCATGGTAGCTCACATGATTAGAGCAATGGCAGAAAGCTGAAGAGCTATGGTTCAAATCCCTGTTATGGCAGTGAATTTTTCAGTTCTTTTTTCTATCTTTACAAAAATAGGAAAGACTGCAATTTCTCCTATAATAAATACGCAATCTTACAATCGTCCACCATGATGCAGTGGTTACAATGGTCCCATGGCCACAGGTTTAAACATGGTGAAGGGAAGCTAGTATTTTTGGGTGCAAAATAGTGTGTTTTCCATTGACCTTTCTGGCATTTATTTGCATGCAAAAGATGCTCATACCTTGGGAAAAGGTTCCCTGAACCAAACTGTGATCCATTTTAACATCCAACAGGTGTTTGCTTCTGCAGGTACCATCTAGCGGGCACTAAGCTTATCACTCATCACTGCTGTTCTAGTGGCAGATAGCAATACTGGCACTAGAAAGTTGACTGATTACAGGAAATCTGGCTAGAGGACCAAATATAATTGACCCAATTGGGATGACAGGTTTGATGATAAATACCATAATGTTTTACTTCAATCACTTAGTTCAGTAAGCCCATTAAGTTGTTATGACTGAGCAAATTAAGCCGACTATGAGTTAAGGCATACATGTTTAATTTAACCCCTTCTCCAAATCATATTATGAGAAGATACTGTGGCATTTACAGATTTATAAGGAGAGAGATTTATTATAGCTATGGAGCAGTAGTAGTCAAAAGTCCATTGGAAACTGCTAGAAAGTTCAATTGTAAAGCTGTTATGCACTTGGAGAGGACACTGGAAGCTATTGGACCACCTTTCACATATACAAAGCAGTACACTACACATGCTGAGGTGGTCAACGTCTTTTCTAACTGCTCAAATAGCTGCAAGAGAAAACATAGAGGAGGACCTAGGAAAGTGCCTCTCTCCACCTTCACTTGTTAAACAGACAAGGTGCTATGAAACATCCTTGTGTACAAACAGATACATTAATTAAATCATGGAAAATGATTTGGGTTAAGCACTTACATTGCCCCACTTATCAAATTATTGGCAGATCATGCTTCGAGGATCTACTGTCCCGATTTTCAGCTGCTGGTCAATAACCGGTGATTTCCCGATCTTCTTCGCTGGATATCTGTAGCATCTTGGTATGGGGTTGGTGAATTTAGAGATAACCATTAATCCTCAAAACATCTCTTGCCAGTAATTTGATAGGTGGAGCAATATGAGAGCTTAGCATCACTTCATTTTCCATCCTTTTATTTGCTTCACTGTGTGCAAGTTCCAATGATTTTAAATTTAGATAAGTCAATATTTAATATACCACCTAGTGAGTTGTAACAGGGCCCGGATTTTAATGCCAAGTCATTTTTTTTCCCTGAGCTTTGGGGTGAATTTTACAACAATTTATGCATGAATCCAGGTATTGTAGTGTAGAAAAATATATTTTATTATGCATATAAAGTCATATTTATACCTTTTTTAGTAATAGGTCATATTTCGGCCAACTTTTGCCATAATAGGTCATATTTCGGCCAATGTTTGCGAAAAATTCATACATTTGTCATATCTTTAAGAACACAAGAATAAAAAATGAAAATCTTGCTCACATGACAATGTTTCAGGTGAAATTGTCGCAAATAAACACAACAATTACTACAAAGCTTTATGGATAAATAAAGCTTTGTAGTAAACAAGCAGCGTAACATACTAGTCAGTTGTGCGGGGTCGAGAAAACGCTTTCGAAGCCAACAAGGATGGCTTCCGACGTAATAAACATCACACACGAGGTCAAACTATTCAGTTTGAATACAAACTCAATCTGGTTCCATAGATGAAACAACCGACGCGAGTAGGTGTTATGTTGCAAGTGTTGATGTTCTAAAAGTTGATGACGTGCCTGGAGAAATGTTCCTCTTAAAGTGTGAAGCTCTCGAGAGAGTAAACTCGACAACTGCCATTTTGTTTGTTACTCTATGAAGCTACTGTGGCCGGATGGTATGAACAGAGACAATGTTTTGTTGCTAGTAACAGATGGTGCTTCATACATAGCTAAAACAGGCAAGGGGCTTCAGATTCTCTACCCCAGTATGGTGTATGTCACTTGCCTTGCACATGCGTTACACAGAGTTGCAGAAGAGGTGCAATCAAATTATTCTGATGTGGACAAATTAATTTCCTGTGGCAAGAAAATCTATGTGAAAGCTCTACTACGGGTGCAGAAATTCAAGGAATAAGCATCTTCACTGCCCCTCCCCCCTCAGCCTGTGCTGTATATATTTCTGCACCAACTACACCAAAATAAAGACAATCTTTTGTGAGCTTGATAGCAATGAATCAAATGCTAAAAAACTGTGTAAGAGGTCTTTACAGATACTTTGTCTGGAAACTTGGCATACATCAACACCAACTTTTCAGTGGTATCAAAAGCCATCACATGACTGGAGCTGCTGGGACTCAACTGTGTTACGCCCTGCATATTGTGCAATATGTGCAGAGTGAATTGGGTCGAGCTTGCGATCATGTGGTTGACAAAGTGAACAACAAATTGCAAAGTGTTCTCCAGTGAAATCCTGGCTATTCTACAATGTGCAAAATTAGTGACAGTCTTTCTGGAAATGCCACAACAATTGAAGATAATGAACCAAAGCTGGCCTGCAGTGACCTTGCTGCCTTCAAATACACTCCTGTGACTTCCGGTGATGTGGAGAGGAGCTTTTCCAGGTACAAAATTATCCTCAGCGACAATCATAGATCTTTGAAAATGGAAAATCTGAAAATACACCTTGATCCAGTGCAACTCTGCAGGAACTGAAGATTGACAGCATGTGTAAGCAAGTGGTGTGCCGTAGTAAAAACATGGTTTTATTGTTGGATAGGTGTTATTGTTTTCACTGTACTTTGTGGGTTTTTTTTTTTTTTCAGAAACATGCAGACAAGTGCTAGCTAGTTTCAAACACTGCAAAAAGTAAGTACTTTACTCACAATTTGTTCTAGAGTGGTATATGGTATACAAAAAAATCAACAAGAATGTTTTTAATTAAACTTATATAGTGATATTTTATTTTTAAGGTCATATTTATATAACGTTTAGGTCATAAATGCTTGTATATTTCGTTGTTTTTTAGGTCATTAAAATCCGGGCCCTAGTAATTAACTACTGTGATTTTCCTTGAGGTGATAATCCAATCTTGTTGTTTCTATTAATGGTTTACGTATTTAGCTTTGGTTTCAGCTAAGCAATTAGAATTTTGTCCCTCATCATGACCTTCAAGATGTAAGAGATGGGGATATGACAATACATCACAGTTCAAGTATAAACTTTAACCAAATCACAGTTAAAACAGAAATTTATCTTCAAAACATGTCCTCAAGTAGCAATCTGACTGTTTACATAAATGCAGTACTTACTTGTCTTCATCAACAAATTTTGCAATGCAGTACATTCCAGCTTCTGCATGGAAATCTTTAGGATCATCTGCATTCTGCTGCAACTCAGTCATAAGCCTCTGTAAACTATAACAAACATCTCAGTTAAATGACAGCCTTAAGCCTCATTTGGGTTGCTATTACAGTGCCTTCAATTGGACACATGGATGTACTATGGGGAATTGCTTAGCCAAATAAATTAATCATTGTATCAACATAATTTTTTTCAAACAAAAAAAAACCGATTACACAAATAAAAGTAAAATATTTTCCCTCCTCTCCGTGTGTCAGCTAATCAATTGATGCAAAGTCTATGCTGTACAGAGCTTGATACAATGTGAGAGCACATGTTTCAGTATTATACAGTACAGTCTCGGTCATCCAACCTGGTCAGCAGAAAAAAAAATCTGATGTGTTACACTCACATGACTTTCTCTACTCTTGTACAAAGTATTTTTACAAACGCTTATTCTCCATCTAGTTCATGTTAATCGAGATAAACATTTGCAAACTCTATCTTATTGCTAATTTTCTTGTAGATGTAGGGGAAAATATATTTACAAGGGCAATATAGAAAAACAGTAGCCTTTAAGCACATACATATCTCTTAATAGCTGGTTGCTAGGTGCAGCACCATTCCCTTTGCCACAGATTATAACTCTTTGCATATCCAAGACAAAAAAATCTGATGTGTTACACTCACATGACTTTCTCTACTCTTGTACAATCTATTTTTACAAACGCCTATTCTCCATATGCTTCATATTAATCGAGATATCGAGATGTCAATCTTATTTGTAATTTTCTTGTAGATGCAAGGGGAATATGGTAGCTTTTAAGCGATAGTCAAATATTTTATCGCTGGTTGCTATGTGGCGCATTCCATTCTCTTTGCATGTCCAGGACATAAAAAAATGAATAACGAATTTGAGAAAAAGTATAAGTATTGGAAAATTTAAGGAAATAACAAGCAATATCTCGAAAACGGTTCACTCAACAAAAAAAATGTATATGATATAAGTTGTGTATTTTAACGCGATCTACAGTAAAATTTTGTCTATCTCTTATGGTTTACCAGTTATGCAAAAGTCGTTCATAATGAAGAATACTTTTGGAGACATTCCCAGAAATTTCGAGATATACATTTCATTTCTCATGACATTATCTTAAACATATGATATTTTCATCAAAATCGTTAGAACCATTTTTGAGAAAATTAAAATTTTCGAAAAATGTTCCATGTAAAGGGTAGTCTGGGGTGGGGGGATTTTCTTGAAAATCTTCGTGTCACATCTCTGGAAGATACTGAACGTAAATACCAAGTTTGGTGTTTATCCGACTGTTAGTTTTTGAGTTATGCTGTTCACAGACACACACACACACACACAAGGACATGTTTCCAAAAATGCTTTTTTTGGATTCAGGAGGTCTCAAAACATGTATTTCCAGTGAAATCTCGGTATCGAATTTTTGGGTGGAATACAATACTTCCCCTACTTACTATACGTAGTAGAGAAAGTAAAAATGAATAACGAATTCCCATTTGAGAAAATAAGTATTGAAAAATTTAAGGGAATAACAAGCAATATCTCGAAAATGGTTCACTCAACAAAAAAAATGTATATGACATAAATTGTGTATTTTAACGCGATCTACATTTTTTGTGTAGTAAAATTTTGTCTATCTCTTATGGTTTACCAGTTATGCAAAAGTCGTTCACAATAAAGAATACTTTTGGAGACATTCCCAGAAAATTCAAGATATACATTTTATTTGTCATAAAAATATCTTAAACATATGATATTTTAATCAAAATCGTTAGAGCCATTTTTGAGAAAATTAAAATTTTCGAAAAATCTTCCATGTAAAGGGTACTCTGGGGTGGGGGATTTTCTTGAAAACCTTTGTGTCGCATCCTTGGAAGATACTGAACCCAAATACCAAGTTTGGTGTTTATCCAACTGTTCGTTTCTGAGTTATGCTGTTCACAGACACACACACACACACAGACGGACATGTTTCCAAAAATGCTTTTTTTGGATTCAGGGGGTCTCAAAACATGTATTTCCGGTGAAATCTCGGTATCGAAATTTTGGGTGGAATACAATACTTCCCCTACTTACTATACGTAGTAGAGAAAGTAAAAAAATCTGTAAAAAATCATAAATTGATCAGCAGCATTCGTACTTTTGGGACTACACAAATGATTGTACGCTGCCACCCGTCAGGCCATTAATAGATGCAACTGGCCACCAATCACTTGTTACAAAAACGAAACAGTGTAACATTGTTCGGTTTACAGTACAACACATACTTATACATAATGTAATTTTTTAAATAATAAATGTATTTTGTCAGTTTTAAATGTCGCATTTGTTACCTTCTGCATCATCTGGCTTTCCTGATCATTTGACTAGGCCACAGTCCATTTAAGTCAGATAATCAGGACCCTACTGTAATTAGATGCCGTGTGCTTACAGAGAAAACAACTCAATGATAATGCAGAAAAAGTTAGAACAAAGCACAAATAAATCTCTGAGAAAGCTTGCATGGGAAACAGGAGTTTTGCAAACCTTGGCTTGGAATGTCATTAAACTTTTAAAATTAAAACCCTATAAGATGACTGAAGTTCAGGAATTCAACCACACAATGTGAGTAGTTAATTTCTGCAATTGGATAATGTTAATGACCACTCTATTGACCTGTGTTTAATTAATTAACTTTTTTTATGAATGAAACATGGTTGTATTTATTTAATGAATCTTAATGCAAATTTTCTTTAAAGTTATGAGAGATGTGTAGTGGCACAAAGACATTCCTAGCATTTTCTATGACAAATGTGTACAGTTAATGTAGTTATAATTTGCATAAGAAATCTATGTGTTTGAATTTAAGAGGCTATGAACATCTGACTCTGCTGAAAAGCAATGTCCTTCCCTGTGCCAAGGAAATTCCTATTAGGCTGGCCATGCATCCAAATGAAGGCTCTGTGTATATTAGATTAGACTTTTATGACATATTCTAATTCGGTATCAATTCCATGTTCCCCGTCAGTAAACATTGCACCATTTCTATCAATCATTTAGAAGGCAGAGGTTCAACTTCTTATATGAGGGGCACTATTTATATTTTGAGCCTTGGCAACTCTGAATGTTGTAGGTGCCATCTGACGTTTCCAATGGAAAGTTTGACAATTTTGATCATAATCTACTTCAAACATTTTGTCAATAGAGCGCGATTTGTTTTGTTTACACTAACTTGAAAATTGTGTGTCAACAAAAACATGGAATTAACTCATGAAAATGTTCGTGCAATGATTTATTACGACTTTCAATGTGGATTATCAAGACAAGAGTGCATCGATCAACTAACTGCCACATTTGGCGACAAAGCTTCATCCTTTGTCACTGTGAAATGCTGGTATAACAAATTTAATCATGGTCGCCGTTCGCTCAATGATGAAGTTCATGTAGGTCATCCAAAATCAATTGTGCCAGAAAACATTGATGCTGTGCAAAAACTAATAATGAAAGATCGTCATGCGACATATTGTGAGATTGAGGCAACCCTAGGCATTAGTTCCACCAGCATATATGTCGTCCTCCGTGGACTAGTGGTACCGTGCTAGCCTCTGGTTCCCAAGGTCGCGGGTTCAAACCCGGCAGAGGGCGATGGATTTTTTCGGGCGTAAAAATCGTTAGCACGGCTTCCTTCGGAAGGGAACTAAAGCCGGTGGTCCCGTGTCGTAGATTTACGGCACGTAAAAGAACCTCAAGCCTGATAAAGAGGCCTCTGAGCAAAATTACAGGTGTTTCACGCCCAATATAGAATGGGACGCTAAGAACCATAGTAGTTAAAGAGCGTCCATAAATAAATAAATTAAAAAAAAAACTCAAACCAGCATATATAAAATATTGCATGATTATTTAGCCATGAAAAAGGCTTGCTCTCGTTGGATCCCACATAATTTGATGCAATCTCAAAAAGATGCTCGTGTCGATTGGTGTATAAAAATGCTCGAAATATACTGGCAGTGCCTCAAAAGACGTATATAAGATTGTAACAGGCAACGAATCATGGATCTCTGCGTATGAGCCAGAACGTAAACAGCAGTCGACTGTATGGGTGTTCAAGATGAAGCAAATCCAACAAAAGTTGTTCGCACTCGAAGCACTTCAAAGCAAATGGTTGCCTGCTTTTTCAGCAAAACTGGCCTTGTGGCAACAGTGCCTTTAGAGGAACGTAAAACGGTCAATGCCAAATGGTACACAACCATTTGTTTGCCGGAAGTCTTCAGTGAAGTAAGGAAAACCAACAAGAACTGTAGGATCGTTCATCAAGACAATGCGAGCGCACACACATCTCGTCTAACAACAGAGTATTTGAAGGCTCAAAAACTCGAATTGATGGGTCATCCGCCATACAGTCCTGATTTGGCACCCAATGACTTCTTTTTGTTCCCAAACATCAAGAATAAATTGCGTGGACAACGATTTTCGTTGGCACAAGAACCCGTTGATGCCTTCAAAAACCATGTTTTGGAGGTGTCTCAAGAAGACTGGAATAAGTGCTTTGACAAATGGTTCAAACGGATGCAAAAGTGTATTGATCATAAAGGAGAATATTTTGAAAAACAATAAAGCAGTTCTCAATCAGAAATTATACTTTTTTTAATTATTAGGCTCAAAATATAAATAGTGCCCCTCGTATGCAGTTTAAGTGAGAACACACAAAAAATATATATATATGGTGTGTCCGTAAAGTCATGGTGCAGTTTTGACAAGTCACTGAAAAGCAACAAAGCAAGATATAAATGTGAAACCTTCACCAAATAAAAGGAAAGCTCTACAAGTTTCCATAGTATAATGTGCAAGCGTGTGCGCAAGCAGGTGATGATGCAACACTACGAACTGCACAGCAGCAGATCAGCACATTTGCTACAGACATGCTTCATAAGATTGACAATGACAAATGATTTCTGCAGAAGATTGTGTTTAGTGATGGGGCGACATTCCATGTCTGTGGACATGTTCACCATAACGTCTGCATATGGGCTGCTTAAAATCCTTGTGCCAATGTTGAGTATGAACGTAACACCCCTACAGTGAATGTGTGGTGTGGCCTGATGCATGACACGGTGATAACCCCATTTTTCTTTGCAGAGCAGACCGTGGTGGCAAAAAACTACCTTGACATGATGGAATTGTATGCAGTGCCAGAATTTCCAGAAGGTGTCATCTTTCAACAAGATGGCTTTTCTCCACACTATGCCAGCATTGTTCATGAGTTTCTAGATACAACATTCCCCCAGCGGTGGATATGCAGCGGTTCTGTCAAGCCATGGCCACCGCGATCCCCAGATCTGACACCCTTAGACGTTTAATTGTGGGATTATGTGAAGCAGCATGTGTAAGTGAATGTATCAATGACAATCATTTAAAACAGAGAATCACAGATATTATTCATTCTGTTACATCAGACGTCCCTAAACGTGTGTAGGCAGAACTTGAATATCGTTTGGATGTGTGTAGGGCAACAAATGGAAGCCACATCGAACTGCACTCAATAGGTACAAACTTGGAGAGTTTTCCTTTAATTTGGTGCAGATTTCACATTTCTATCTTGTTTCATATATTTTCTGTGACCGGTCAAAAGTGCACCTTTACGGACACATAGGGAATAGAAAGAAAATGTAGATTGGTGAAACATAAAATTAAATAGGACCCAGTAACTCGACAACCATGATGTTGGATGTTACAGGCCCTTAGAAATGTAGCAATTTAGTGAAAGAGAAAATGATATGTAATGTGTAGAGATAAAATTATGTATTATAGAACTTTATATGAGAATTAATTTATGTAATTAATGAAGTGAAATAAAATATCTATCTATATAACTAGTCCACTAATTCCATAAATGAAGGACCCTCACCCCCTACATTTATAGAATGACAAAGACTGCTTAATCAAAAGGAACTAGAAAAGCAAGATATTAAATGAATAATAATAATAATAATAATAATAATAATAATAATAATAATAATAATAATAATAATAATAATAATAATAATAATAAACAACTAATTTTACACTTTAAATCATATTAAAACTATATGGAGTAATGTTCTCCTGGTTTTAAAACTGTTTTGATATGGACAGGCCAATAGCCAGTGAAGGGTAGGGAAGAGCTTGTGCTCCCTAAAATACTCTTGGGGTCAAAATAATTATATCTTTAATTACTGTTAAATGTAACTGTCAATTTTTAAGACTGTATAAAATATGTGTTTAAGTAAGATGACAAGGTACATATTCTATTGTTTAAGATTATAAAACAGTTGTAGTGCTAAGTTTGCACAATATTTTTTACTTTCTTTCGTTACCTTTTATTCAACTTGATTTCAGTTTTGTTTGTATTATTATTCAAAATATTCCTTTCATTTATTGCTTTTAAACTTATTTTTTTCTTGTATAATGACTCATTGCAAACAT
Source organism: Deroplatys truncata (assembly GCA_030765065.1). Lineage (NCBI taxonomy): Eukaryota > Metazoa > Arthropoda > Insecta > Mantodea > Mantidae > Deroplatys > Deroplatys truncata. Next base: position 64,988,104 of record CM060978.1, on the reverse strand, counting down.
CATAAGTGACATTGAGATTAGAGCAATTTTAAATATTTAATTTAAAGAATACGCAAGAATGAACATAGTTCCAAACTTATATTGACATGACAAATAAAATAACTATCTTAAATTTTCTGTGAATGTCTTGTGAACTTCCTGTCATACTCTGTGGTCTAGCGGTACCATGATAGCCTCTAGTTTCTGAAGTTGTGGGTTCAAACCCAGCAGAGGGCGATGGATTTTTTTGGGCGTAAAAATCCTTAGCAGGTTTCCTTCGGAAGAGAAGTAAAGCCGATGGTACCGTGTCATAGATTTACAGCACATTAAAGAACCTCAAGCCTGGTAAAGAGGCCTCTTTCCAGTCTTTCATGCCCAATATAGAATGGGATGCTAAGAACCATAGCAGTTAAAGAGTGTCCGTAAATAAAACTCAATTTTATTTTTTGTAAACATCCCTTTATTTGAATGAATTTTGCATAATTTTGTATACCAGAAATCTTATCTTTAAGACATACAAAAACTTACTATAGGAAAAAAAGTAGTTCAATAAAACACGCAATTGCATCAACATTTTTTGCCACATAGGCCATTTACAAAATATTCCATGTTGAAGTTTAGATCTTTCCCATGCATCATCTAAAGGACTTCTTGAAAGTTTGGGTTCTTGCTTCCCCACCCTTTTCTTTTTCTTTCTATTCAATAGCTTGTTTCAGGAATAAACATTTTAATACTGTTTTCACATGTTGAAACCTTTCTTACTTAATTTAAAACAATTCCTAGGTAAAAATATATTGAGTAATATAACCTGGACAGAAAAATTACTTTTTATTTGACCAGTGTAATGAATATATGTGAATCTGTTAGTGGTGAACAAAGTCAGAATATATCACATCCGATTATTTACTGTATTACTACAAGTACCAGTATCGACTTATTTAAAAACATATTTTATCCCAAAGAGATGGCATTAAAGTGAAGTACTTTATATGACTGCCATGTCACCTATTGTCTAAAAGGGAGAACCATGTGAAGGTGCTCTAAAATGCATTTTAAAAAATGCAACCATTACATTTAGCACTAATTAGGAAATGTGTACATTATTTGAAACAACATAATTATTTTGATTGCTTAAATATTTGGGGGACTCTCCCCTGGCTAACAGACTAAATGAGGTTTCACCAGATAAATTGTTTAAATATCACTTAAACATCCCTCCCCCATTACATTTCCATTTAAATAACAAAATTACCCAACAAAGCTAATTTGAGAGATGAATTGCTACTCTATATTAGGCTTATCAGAAGTGTTTGATGCATTTTCATTTCTTTGGTACTTACCTGTCTTGGAACTTCAACAGTCGCACAAAAACTCTGTATGGACTGTCAGCACATATAAACATAACTTGCTGATATTCTTCTTTGTCCAGGTATGCCCACTGTGGCTGTTTAGGTGCTGCTTTTCTGTGTGGCTGATGAACAACAGATGTCTCTTGCTTTGTTTCTGAAGCTTTCAAAAAGGTAATATATTAACATGCACAGTCAACCAGTCAGTTTCGTTCAAACAGTTCTTATGGACAAATTGCAAATTCTATAAGAATGGTCTTCATTTTTATTTTACCTACCTCTTACTATGGTAAGTAGTATATATTCCATCCAGTAGTACAGGATTATTCAAACAGAAGGAACAGACTTCACATATTTATTTTTAAAGAACAACAATAAATGGCTACACATACGATACGTCACTGAATAGAGAAAACTTCAAAGTTTTATTTTATGTATTCAAAATGAGCACCATTTGTTATGCAAGGACAACCAGTGCTTTTCCATTTGCATATGCTACCATCTTCTACGAATTTATTGTATCAATTGTAAATTTTTTATGAACTTACAACGAAATACACGCTGCAATGAAACAATGGATTTACTCTTTGCATAATGCAGCACACAAAACCACTTTTCCTGTGGCATTGCCATTTCCTCGTAAACAAACACAGCACCACTGTAGGCACTGAGTGGAACTAATAGGTGGGCCTTAAAACTCTGAACTTTCCTCTATTCAATGATGTGTCGTATGTGTCGCTATCTATTGTCATTTTCATTACAAATAAATATGATAAGTCTGTCCTTTTTGAATAACCCTGTATATAGTATGTAGTATATATTCCACCCATAAACGTTATACCAAAATTTCACTAGAAATATATACTTTGAGGTCACCTTAAATCAAAACAATATTTTTGGAATAATCTGATGTGATACATTCACATTTCTTTCTCTACTCTTCTACGAACTATTCTAACAAAAGTTTATTCTTCTATTTCTTGTAAATCAAGATAAACTTTCACATTTACGCATTTTGTTGTAGATATAAGAAGAATAGAGTGGGCTAAAGTGAAAATTAGAGTTTTAAAAGCAGATCACTATGTGATGGCTTTGAAATTTCATGTTCCTAGCATGACCACAAGAAAAAACTTATAGCAACTTACCACTTGAAAAAAAGTATTTGAAGATTCAAACCAATTACAAAGAGTATCTCGGAAATGGTTAACAGCACAAACTTTTTATTTGACTTAAATTGTGCCCTTTAACAAGTTTTACATTTTTTGAGTAGTAAGATTTTGTCTACCCCTTATGATTTACCAATTATACAAGTCATTCAGAATGAAGAGGACTTCACAGGCTAATCCCAGAAAATTCAAGATATACATTTTATTTGTCATGCAAATATCTTAAACATACAGTATTTTAATCAAAATCGTTAGAGCCATTTTTGAGAAAATAAAACAAAAATTTTTCCATGTAAAGGATAATTTAGGGTGGGGAGATTTTCTTGAAAATTTCTGTGTTGCATCCTTGGAAGATGCTGAACTTAAATATCGGGTTTGGTATTTAATTGGCTTTTTGTTTTGAGGTATGTGCATGCATGCATACAACAAAGACGTTTTTTCTAATAATGTTTTTTTTTTTTAATTCAAAGAGCCTACAACATGTATTTCCAGTGAAATCTCAGTATACCATTTTTGGGTGGAATACAATACAGAATCTTCTTATTATACATATAGTAGAGAAAGTAAAAATATCCATGTGTTTGTACACTGAGAACAGCATTAACTCAAAAATAGAATGTCATATATTGTAAACCAAACTTGTATTTAAATTAAGCATCTTCCAAGGATGCAATACAAAGATTTTCAAGAAACCATCACCCCCACATAAACTACCTTCTACATGGAAAACTTTTCATTATTTTTGATATTCTTAAAAACAGCTCTAACAATTTCTAATAAAATATCACACTTATAAGATAGCTAATAAAATGTACATCTTGAGTTTCCTGTGAAGTGCTCTATAATCTGAATGAATTTTATATAATTGATAAACCATTGACAAAAACTTTACATTTTTGTGGCATTAAACATTTCTGAGATATTCACTGCTATTGGTTTGAATTTTCCAATACTCTTATCATACATTTTTTAAGTGCTAAGTTAACATTACCATTCTTTTGTTTCTCATGATGCCAAACAATCCACTTCAGCCTCCTCTTGCTCCTACAACAAAATGTGTAATGAAACCATTTCTGTAAAAGTTTACAACTAACGTTAAGTAGAGAGAAAACTAAGCTTTTGTAAGAACAGTTTGTAGAAGGGAGATAATATATATTTTTTAAGTGTTATAAGGGTCATCCATAAACTAAGTTGCGATGAGCATTAAAGAGAACAAAATCATCACCAAGTAAGGTATATTTATTGGAATAATTACATAGATTCGCTGCTACTTTTCAACATAGTTACCACCATTGTTGAGGCATTTATCGTAATGGTGCACCATCAATTGTATGCCCAAGTCATAGGAGTCTGCTGCCAATGTCCGGAGCTACAAAGTCACTTCATTCTGCACTCAGCATCATTGTGGAAACGTTTTCCTGCCAGAAAATGCTTCATGAGACAGAAGAGATGGAAATCACTTGGGCAGAGGTCGGGGCTGTAGGATGGATGCTCGAAGATTTCTTATCCAAACTGATTCAACACATCTTGCATTGTCATGCAATAGCATAATGCCTCTTGTCAACATCCCACGTCTCTTGTTCTGGATTGCCCTCCTCAGTTTATGCAATGTCTGACAATACCAATCAGCATTTACAGTCTCCCCTCGCAGTAAAAACTCGAACAGGAGGAACACCACATCGATCCCAGAAGACAGTGCACATGATTTTTTTGACAGAGATTGTCTGCTTGAATTTGGTCTTCACAGGTGAGCCACTATGCTGCCAATGCATTGATTGTTGCTTTGTTTATAGTGTGGCATGCAACACCCATGTTTCATCCCCAGTGATAATATTGTCGAGAAACTCGTCCCCTTTCTCTGCGTATTGCTGTAGGAATGTCAATGTTGTGGTCAGATGTCTCGCAGTTGGCAGGAGACAATATTGGAGCGGTCATTTTCTCCGAGCACTGTGCAATAAGACTGAAATTGTACTGCATTATTCCCACATGCTTCCTCTCTACTCATGCACATGCACATTCCTATCCAACTGGTGGTGCCATCTCTGGATGCGATCGGGACTTAGTTTCTGGATGACCCTCATACATTTGCATGACTTTCTCTACCCATGCTTCTACAAACTATTCATCTATCTACTTCATGTTAAATGTTTACACATGTGCTTTTATTACATATTTTGTTGTGGGTACAAAAAGGATATAATAGGCTGAAGTGATTGTCAAATCTTTTAAATGTGGATCACTATGTGATGACTTTGAAATTCCATGTTCCTTGCATGACCACAAGAAAAAGAAATGAATAGCGACTTACCACTTGAAAAAAATCTGATGTGTTACACTCACATGACTTTCTCTACTCTTGTACAAACTATTTTTACAAACTCTTATTCTCCATCTACTTCATGTTAATCGAGATAAACATTTGCAGACTCTATCTTATTGCTAATTTTCTTGTAGATGCAAGGGGAATATATATTTACAAGGGCAGTATCGAAATACAGTAGCCTTTAAGCACATACATATCTCTTAATAGCTGGTTGCTAGGTGCAGCAATATTCCCTTTTCCACAGATTAATACTCTTTGCATATCCAAGACAAAAAAAAAATGAATAAAGAATTCCCATTTGAGAAAATAAGTATTGAAACATTTAAGGGAATAACAAGCAATATCTCGAAAATGGTTCACTCAACAACAAAAATGTATATGAACTAAATTGTGTATTTTAACACAATCTACATCTTTTGTGTACTAAAATTTTGTCTATCTCTTATGGTTTACCAGTTTACCAAAAGTCGTTCACAATGAAGAATACTTTTGGAGACATTCCCAGAAAATTCAAGATATACATTTTATTTGTCATGAAAATATCTTAAACATATGATATTTTAATCAAAATCGTTAGAGCCATTTTTGAGAAAATTAAAATTTTCGAAAAATGTTCCATGTAATGGGTACTCTGGGGTGGGAGGATTTTCTTGAAAACCTTTGTGTTGCATCTCTGGAAGATACTGAACCTAAGTACCAAGTTTGGTGTTTATCCGACTGTTCGTTTCTGAGTTATGCTGTTCACATACAGACACACAATAAAGACACACACGCGGACATGTTTCCAAAAATGCTTTTTTTGGATTCAGGGGATCTCAAAATATGTATTTCCGGTGAAATCTCGGTATCGAATTTTTGGGTGGAATACAATACTTCCCCTACTTACTATACGTAGTAGAGAAAGTAAAAAAGTATGTATAAAGCATTTGAAAATTCAAACATCTAACAATGCTTAATGTCATAAAAAATTATTTTGACATAAATTTTGTTTTAATGAGATCTACATTTTTTGTGTGCCTACTAAGTTTTTGTCTAACTCTTATGGTTTACCAGTTATACAAAATTATGCATAGTTCATTCAGTCTTTACAGGCTGTTCAAGACATGCATTTTCTTTGTCACGGAAATATCCTAAGCATATGGTATTTTAATCAAAATTATTGGAGCAATTTTTGAGAAAATCAGAAATAACAAAAATGTTTCCCATGCAAAGGGTAATTTTGGAGAAGGGAGAGATTTTCTTGAAAATCTTTGGGTCACATCCCTGGAAAATGCTGAACTTAAAAATAAGTTTCGTATTTAACCAACTTTCCATTTTTGTTAAGCTGGAAACTTCAAAATTTGTATTTCCATGAAATCTCCATATTGAATTTTTGGTTGGAATGTAATACTCCCTGTACTTACTAAAGTGTATGTAGTAGAGTAAATAATAAGGTAGAGAAGGTAGAGTAGAAATGCGAATGTAACACACATTTTTTCGTATTTTTAAAAGTATCCATTTGAGAAATAATTGCATTTTTAATTCTAAATTTTCATTTAAAGGTTTTAATTTAAATAAAGTACTGTAAACCTGACAGTGTCAGAAATTTGTAACTAATCTGCTGATAGTAATGAAACACTTGCTGAGATATATCCTCCATTTTCACTGTTAATTCAATTAGGATTAAATTCCTGTAGTATCATGTATTCACTCAATTTCAGGCAGCCAAGTAGCTCATGTCTCTCATACAAGAGTCCATGGTTCAATTCCCAGTTTGAGGTAGTTTTTTAAGTTGGCCTGATCCAGGCCTTCACTTTTGACTATAATCGGTGACAATCAAGAAAGGAATTGACATTTACTAACCACGTGGCGGAAAGCTTTAAATGAAGGGGAGGGATGTATATGTCATAACAGTCATCATAGCAATGATTCGAAGGAGCAATTAGAACTAAGACGTTTCCATAGCAACGATAGATGCAAAAACCTTGTTGCCAATATTGCAACACGTGAATAGCATGACGTACCTGGCAAGCGACTGTTGCAGTTACAGTAACTTGAACTACACGTCTTATCTTCTGTCGCTGCAGTTATAAACATTGCTTTCTTTAGCCATAGCTTAATGTATTTAAATCACTTTAGAGATTGCCCGTGTACTAACAAGTTATTTTGTATCACCTATTTGTACGATTATTTACTTTGTGTTTATGTGTGTTGTGAGTATGTACAATTGTGTTAACACTTTTAATGGATGTGTAACATCTAAAATACAGTGACAAAGACAGCTAGCCAAACGAAAAACTGAGTGTACTCGGTAAACGAATAAAACTGTATTTGGTAAAGGTATCCCAATTAAAGGACAAGCGTGTGAAATAATATGCTCTGTGAGAGAATCAGCGGCATTTTCCCATTAGAATAAGTATCAATATTTCACAGGTATGTCTCTTTTGTTAACACAGATCTTTACACTGATATAGTCTTGCATGTTCTATCCTTTGCATGTAGATTCATTATTTTATAATTGTCTTCATATACATCCCGTAAGGGAGGGGTTCTGACCCCTTCAACTGCCATGGTGCGGGCGATGCATACCCTGAGCACTCGTAGTACTTCTGGCGTGATTAGAAGTTTGCCGGGCCGAACATTAGAGCCCCCCCCGAAAGGGAGCTGTTCAGATTGAGTTGGACTCGGCAGGGCAGTGGTTCCCAATACCCATGGGAGATTGGGTACACCTGGCTGGTTTATCTGCCCAGGCGGGGTTGTGAGACACCTCGATGTTCTCCAGCACCAACCATGAGAGAGAGAGCTGGTAGACGGTATGCTAGATTAATGTCAGCCCTACCAAGGCTAATATTGGTAGTCACCTCTGTGGGGATGACGTGCGTGAGTGGCATAATATCCACTTCCATCCTCGCATGAGCGAGGGAGCCTTTTTAGACTCTAGGTATTGGCCTCATGGGAAACCCCCACGTTGAAAACCTTGGGTATTACAAAGGGGGCTTGGGCTATGCTCTTGCCCTGATAGACCTCGCACGACCTATCTTCATATACAAATATAAATAATACTTGCCCTACATTGCAGGTGTAACCCAATCGCCTTCGTACACAATTCTAACACACTCTCCATGTGGTTGCGATAAGCGACAACGTCGCCTCTCTCTCTGTGAAATGTCAAACCCTTTCTTCTTTGGCAGCGAGTATAACTCATGTGAGATGTCCCCAAGGCCCAAGTGTATGGAGTGGTAAAAGATGTACATGATCTCCTTGCTCCATTGTAATCCTAACATCAGCAGTAACCAATCCACAAACAGATACCCTTAGCTAAGAAATCTGTGGTTTGATTCCCAAGTTTGGGATGACATTTTTAATTATTAAGGACCTATGCCTTGGCACCACCAGATCTGGCTACCCTTTGTAATATCTCACCTCATTCCTTCCTCTCACAGGTCATAAGGTACAATAGAACTCCTCCATTCCCCAGTGTGTATCTATATTACCTGGAACATTTAGCAATAGTGCTGACTTGGTGACACTGTTATCATGTTTACATTCATGAAGCCTGTACTTGCTATACACAATAGGAATAGTTGCTACATCGGCCACAAATAAACATTGCTAGAGATAGAAATACGTGTAAATAGTACCTAAAGCACTAAATAAAGTTTATATAAACTTAAGTTATTTTATAAAACATATATAGAAATGGACAGACTTCTTTCTTAACTTTCAATTAAAAAAACAGGGGTTCTGTGTTACATTTACATGACTTTCTCTACAAACTATTCTACAAAGGCTTAATTTTCCTCCATTTCATGTTAAGGCAATGCATCTGTGGAAATAAAAAAATCCACATTTTTCTTCTGATTGCTTTTGAGTTTTTTACCATATATTCAGATATTCAGATATTCAAACAAAATTTTAATAAGATACGTCAAACCACTGTTAAGATGATATTACTTTCTCTACTATGTGTAGTAAGTAGGGGAAGTATTGCATTCCATCCAAAAATTCATTATGAAGATTTCACCAGAAATACATCTTTTGAGTGCCCTGAATACAAATGAAGCATTTTTGGAAACATGCCCCTGTATGTGTCTGTGTGTGTGTGTGTGAGTCTGTGAACAGCATAACTCAAAAACAAAAAGTCGGATAAATACCAAATTTGGTATTTGAGTTTACGAGTTTACTACCTTGCAATGATAAGACACGAAGGTTTTCAAGAAAATCCCCCCATCCCAGACTACCCTTTACATAGAATATTTTTTGAAAATTTTTACTTTCTCAATAATGGCTCTAACGATTTGGATTAAAATATCATGTGTTTAAGATATTTTCTAGCAAATGAAATGTATATACTGAATTTTCTGGAAATGTCCCCAAAAGTCTTCTCCATTCTGAATGACTTTCACATAACTGGTAAACTGTCAGAGATAGACAAAATTTTACTATACAAAAAATGTAGATCTCATAAAACACACAATTTATGTCATACATATTTGTTTTGTGGAGTGAAACATTTCCGAGGCATTCCTTGTTATTTGTTTGAATTTTCCAATACTTATACTTCTTCTCAAATGGGAATTGGTTATTCGCTTTCTTTTTTATGTCCTGGACATGCAAAGAGAATGGAATGCTCTACATAGCAACCATCTCTTAAAAGATCTGACTATCACTTAAAGCCTAACATATTCCCCTAGCACCTACAAGAAAATTAGCAATAAGATTAACATCTCGATTAACACGAAGCATATGGAGAATAAGTGTTTGTAAAAATAGTTTAAGAGTAGAGAAAGTCATGTGAGTGAACACATCAGAATTTTTTAAATTCATAATTAAGCACCTTTTGATATAGTAACATGAAATGCTCCTTGGACCCCACAGTTAAACATATCGTTCCCAAATTTTTAATTTGAGCTTAGTATACAAACATAAATAAATTGTTGTGCAGGCATTTCTTAATTTTAACCAGTTTATAAGTTTTCTTTTTTTTTGCTCACATGTTACTGAATTTTTTAACTTTATCAATTTGAGTTATGAAAAATAATTTCAGCTGAACTATTTCATATTTATTAACTAGTGCACAGGATTTTTAAATCAACAATTCTTTAAGCACTCTGGAAATTTCAAGCCAATAACTTATATATGTGATCCAAGGAGCATTTTGAATCGGAAAAATGATGAAAAAGATCTGATGTGTTACACTCACATGAGTTTCTCTACTCTTGTACAAACTATTTTTACAAACGCTTATTCTCCATCTACTTCATGTTAATCGAGATATCGAGATGTTAATATTATTGTTAATTTTCTTGTAGATGCAAGGAAGATTGGTAGGCTTTAAGCTATAGTCAAATATTTTAAGAGGTGGTTGCTATGTGGAGTATTCCATTCTCTTTGCATTACCAGGACAAAAAAAATGAATAACATATTTGAGAAAAAGTATAAGTATTGGAAAATTTAAGGGAATAACAAGTAATATCTCAAAAACGGTTCACTCAACAAAAAAAATGTAAATGATATAAATTGTGTATTTTAACGCGATCTACATTTTTTTGTATAGTAAAATTTTGTCTATCTCTTATGGTTTACCAGTTATGCAAAAGTCGTTCATAATGAAGAATACTTTTGGAGACATTCCCAGAAAATTCGAGATATACATTTCATTTGTCATGAAAATATCTTAAACATATGATATTTTAATCAAATTCGTTAGTCATTTTTGAGAAAATGACAATTTTCGAAAAATGTTCCATGAAAGGATAATCTGGGGTGGGGGAATTTTCTTGAAAACTTTCGTGTCGCATCTCTGGAAGATATTGAACCTAAATACCAAGTTTGGTGTTTATCCAACTGTTCGTTTCCGAGTTATGCTGTTCACAGACACACACGGACATGTTTCCAAAAATGCTTTTTTTGGATTCAGGGGGTCTCAAAACATGTATTTCCGGTGAAATCTCGGTATCGAATTTTTGGGTGGAATACAATACTTCTACTTACTATATTAGTAGAGACAGTAAAAATCTGACGTGGTACATGCACGTGACTTTCTCTACCCTCTATTGTTTATTAGCGAGTATACAAACTATTCTTACAAAAGCTTATTTTTCTACTGGAAGCTATATGCTGGCCTTAAATTCCATACTGATTCCATGCAATCCGAGAAGCAACTGAATGTTGAAAGTACTTTAAAGAATGACCATGAAATGAACAGTTCAAACCAATAATAGTTATCTCAGAAATGGCTTATGTCACAAAAAAACTTATTTGAAATAATTGGTGATTTAAAGAGATCTACATTTTTTGTGTAGTATGTTTTCATGTATCACTTAATGTTTACCAGTTATACAAGATTATACAAAATTTCTTCTGAATGAGAAGGACTTCAAAGACTATTTCCAGAAAATTCAAGATATACATTTTATTTGTCATGTAAATATCTTTAATATACAGTATTTTAATCAAAATTGTTAGCCAATGTTTAGAAAAATCGAAGATGTTGAACTTAAATACCAAGTTTGGTATTTATCCGACTTATCATTTTTGAGTTATGCTGTTCACGGACGCACGCGCACACACACGCACACACACAGACCCCTTTTTCTAAAAATGCTTTTTTTTGGATTCAGGGGGCCTCAAAACATGTATTTCTGGTGAAATCTCAGTATCAAATTTTTGGTGAATACAATACCTTCTCTACCTACTACGTATGTGGTAGAGAGAGAGAGAGAGAGAAAAAAAAAAGAGAAAAATGGAGATTAAAGTTCAATGCAGTGCTTTATCTAAATGGTACAGGACCAATTAAATACACATTAGAGCTTAAAAATTTATTATATTAAAAAGCCAATTGTGTATATTGAAAGTACAATTATAAGTATAATAAAAATCTGATGTGTTACACTCACATGACTTTCTCTACTCTTGTACAAACTATTTTTACAAACGCTTAATCTCCATATGCTTCATGTTAATCGAGATATCGAGATGTCAATCTTATTGATAATTTTCTTGTAGATGCAAGGGGAATATGGTAAGTTTTAAGCGATAGTCAAATATTTTAACGCTGGTTGCTATGTGGCGCATTCCATTCTCTTTGCATGTCCAGGACATAAAAAAATGAATAACGAATTTGAGAAAAAGTATAAGTATTGGAAAATTTAAGGTAATAACAAGCAATATCTCGCAAACGGTTCACTCAACAAAAGAAATGTATATGACATAAATTGTGTATTTTAACGCGATCTACATTTTTCGTGTAGTAAACTTTTGTCTATCTCTTATGGTTTACCAGTTATGAAAAAGTCGTTCATAATGAAGAACACTTTTGGAGACATTGCCAGAAAATTCGAGATATACATTTTATTTGTCATGACAATATCTTAAACATATGATAGTTTAATCAAAATCGTTAGAGCCGTTTTTGAGAAAATTAAAATTTTCGAAAAATGTTCCATGTAAAGGGTAGTCTGGGGTGGGGGGATTTTCTTGAAAACCTTCGTGTCGCATCTCTGGAAGATACTGAACCTAAATACCAAGTTTGGTGTTTATCCCACTGTTCGTTTCTGAGTTATGCTGTTCACAGACACACACACACACGGACATGTTTCCAAAAATGCTCTTTTTGGATTCAGGGGGTCTCAAAACATATATTTCCGGTGAAATCTCGGTATCGAATTTTTGGGTGGAATACAATACTTCCCCTACTTACTATACATAGTAGAGAAAGTAAAAATGTAAACAAAAAATTTAAAATTTTCACATATTTTACCAAATTGCACCAATTTAGATAAATGTTTGCAGTAATGGTTTCATTACACATTTCACTGAAGGTACGAAAGGGACAAAGTAGGTTGAAGAGATAATCAAAACTTTAAAAAGTGGTTCATTATTTGCTGGCTTTGAAAATCAATACTATTTGCATGACCACAAGAAACAAATAAATGGTAGCTTAGCACTTCAAAAAGGTAGAGTTATTGTAAATTCAAAATCAATAATAATGAATAACTCAGAAATGGTTAATGTCACGAAAAGAAAATTGACAAATTGTGTTTTAACAAGGTCTGCATTTTTTGTGTAGTAAATTTCTCTCTCTTATAACGGGAGAGCTAATAAACTACGAACCGGCTGCGCAGTGTTTTTCCACTGGGCATGTGGAAACATAATGCACTGCTGCTATAAACAAGGTCACGCTGTTGACGTGATTTTTGCTCTGCAGTGTGAAGTGCAGTATTGAGTTGACGGTGATGTTATGTAGTTCAGTTATTATGAGTTATTTTGTCCTGTACTTAGTCGCAAAGTATATTATGGCTCAGTATGTTTTCTACTGCACAGCATGTATTTATTTCTGATTTGTATGTGTTTACTCGGTCAGCTCGTCAAGTGAAAGCACGATTTGCAGAAACATTTCCAGGAGTAAAAGTTCCAGGCCATACAACAATCTATGAACTTTACAATAAATTTCAGGCCACAGGAAGTATTCAGGTTAAGAAATCTAAAAAAAACTGCGTACAGTTCTTACTGAAGAAACATTAGACGACATCGGTCATTGTTTGGAGAATTCCCCCAAAAATCATTTAGGCGCCTTTCTCAACAGGCAGGCATTTCTTATGGCTCTGCGCAAAAAGCTATCAAATTGCTGAAGTTAAAACCACATAAAATAACTGTGGTACATGTTCTTCAACCAGGTGATCCTGTAATTAGGTGCACATTTTGTGAGTGGAGTCTCAATAGTGTAGACAATGGCAACACAGACCCATATTTAATATTTTTCAGGCTTGGTTCCACCTTCATGGATATGTGTGTACACAAAATAATCTTATTGGAGCTCTAACAAACTTAATATTGTTCATGAAGAACCCCTTCATGACAAAAACATTGGTTTATGGTGCACCATGAGCAGAGAAAGAGTTATAGGGCCAGTTTTTTTTCAAGTCAACAGTTGATGCCTGTACATACGTGGATACAATTTTGCCCCCTTTTTTTAAGAGTTAACAGACAGGGAGTGTGATTTTGCCTTTTATCAACAAGACTCTGCAACAGCTTATACAGCCAATATTTCAATGAGAACAATTGAAAGTGTGTTTGAGGACAGAATTATTAGTAGAAATTTGTGGCACCCTTGGTCCCCCGACCTAACCCCTTGCGATTTCTATCTCTGGAGTAACTTAAAACATAAAGTGTGCAAGACAAACCCACACACCCTGGAAGAATTAAAACAAAGTATCCGCCAGGAAATATACGGCGATGATCATGCAAGAAATCTGGCAGTGAAGTTAAGTTACAGCAAAGATATGTATAAATTTGAAATTATAGGTTGTGTGAAGCCAAGTGCAAAGTTCAGAGCAATATTTCCAAATGTTGTAGGTGATCAAAGTGAGGTTAGAGTAATTGTGGCTGGTTCAAATGATGTTTATCACAATGAAGCTGATAATGCTCTAAAACACTTAGATAATATATTGCAAAGTGCTAATGGTGGTCACACAATTGTAGTAAATATCCCACACAGGTTTGATCTACATTATGACTCATGTGTAAACAAAGAAATAAGAAAGACAAACAAAAAAATGAAGCTTCTGTGTGCGAGTCATGCCAGTGTATCCTTAATAAACATTGGTGAACTACAAAGGGAACAGCATACAAGGCATGGCCTGCACTTAAATCATAGAGGTAAAAACTATCTAGTATCACAAATATTGCATGAGATACAAAATGTGTTAAAAAAGTCTCGTAACTATATTCCCATGTCTGAAATAGATGGTGCCATAATTAATTCAGACTGACTAATGGAAGGTCTATGCAGTAACCTAAGCATGAGTGCAAAACCAAGTAATGGTAGGGTAATTAGGGTTATGCACCAAAATACTCAATATATATCTAACAAACAAGAAATACTAGAAGTAATAATGTCTGAAATAAATCCAAATGTAATTATTTTTACAGAACATGGTCTCAATGTTAATCAGCTAAAAATGTTAAAATTTGATAATTATAAGCAAATGGATAATTTCTGTCGAAGTAATCACAGAAGTGGAGGAGTGGTAATTTTTGTTAAGACAGAAGTCAAATGCATTAAGGTAAAATGGTTAAATAAATATTGTAAAGAAATGACCTTTGAAATTGCGGGTATATCTGTACAAACATCTATAGGGAATATATCTATATTTGGTATTTATAGATCACCTAACTCAATATTGTCAGAATTTTTAACTTGCCTAGACGACATCCTAAAAGAAGTGCAAAAAAGGAACAAAGAATTCATGCTATTAGGTGATTTTAATGTGGAGTCTAGCAACATTGATTTTAATGATGTCTTACACAGTCATAATTTAAATGTATTAGACATAGGCCCCACTAGAGTAACAGATAGTTCTAGTAAAGCTATAGATCATATAATAACAAATATTGATAAAAATAAATTAACATTCATAAATAATGATTTTTATATCTCTGACCATACAGCCCAAATTGCTGATATGCACAGCCTCTTCATTGAAAAGGAAGAAATAAATTACAAGTATAGTAGAGACCTCAGAGAAATTAATGTACAAACTTTAAGCGATAGACTAGCACAAGAAACCTGGACAGATGTGTACGCTTCAAACACCCCAAATGAAAAATGGAGCCTCTTCTTTAATATTCTCAAACATCATTATGACATGACCTGTCCAGTAAAGAAAAAACCAATTAAGCATAATACTCCCAAAGAAACCAATTTACCTCCACATATAATAGCCCTTCAAAAAAAAATTAAAGACAATTATGAATTCTACAGAGCGACTAGACTAAATGTGTATAAAGACTTACAAAACAAGTACAAAAAGCTATTTAGACAATCCCTGATAAAATTTAAAAAACTAAGCAACAGCCAAAAACTTATCATGTCAAATAATGTAACCAAAACAGCATGGAAAATGGTAAACAAATGTGCAAAAGCTGATAAAGCTGTAAAAAAGGATATTCAACTAAATGACAGCGGTAGATATGTAGTAGATCCAGATGAAGTCAGTAACTTATTAAATAATTACTTCTTAAACATGGGTAAAAATGAAAGTGGTGTTGATGCATGTCCTATTGCAAGCAAATTAACTATAGCTTCCAGTGTATATTTATATGAGACAAGTAAAGATGAAATTAACTCAGTTATTTGTAACTTAAAAAATGACAGTGCCCCAGGCTGGGATGGTATAACGCCGAAAATTCTAAAACTCTGTAAATATTCATTAGTAAATATATTGGTTCATCTGATCAACCACTTCATGGAAAAAGCAGCATTCCCTGAACTGTTAAAAATTAGCATTGTAAGACCTGTACTAAAAAAGGGAGATGAAGAAATAGCCAGCAACTACAGGCCAATAACCCTAACATCTCTATTTGCAAAAATATACGAAAAGGTAATTAACAGAAGACTGGTAGGCTTTTTGGAATCTAATAAAGTTCTGTTTCGGTCCCAACATGGCTTTCGAAAAGGATATTCAACTATTACTGCTGTGTCAGAATTCCTACACAAAATAATGCTAAACTTAGAAGTAAATAACAAAACTGTAGGAATATTTTTAGACTTGTCCAAAGCCTTTGATTCAGTATGTCATGACTTACTACTATATAAGATACAGAACTATGGAGTAAGAGGCAAAGTACACGAGCTTTTATCATCCTACTTAAAACATAGACCTCAGTGCACAGAAATACAGTCTAAACAAGGTAATACTATTCAAAATATTAAGTCTAAATATGATGTGGTGAAAACAGGTGTTCCTCAAGGCTCTGTATTAGGTCCGCTATTATTTTTGCTTTATGTAAATAATTTGCAGTGTACAGACGATTATAATATAATATCATATGCTGATGACACTACCTTAATTTGTGCTGACAAAACTATTAAACAGCTGGAAACAAAGGCCTCAAAATTTGTAACTCACATAACAAATTACCTAAAAAATGCACAATTACAGATAAATCTTAATAAAACAAAAATTATGCTATTTGAGCTTTGCGATAGCATTGAGAATGAGATAGAAATTTATACCGGCAGCACAAAAATTGACCAAATAAACTGCATAAAATTTCTTGGTATTTATATTGACAAAAATCTAACTTATGATAACCATGTAGACATACTCAGTAAAAAGTTATGTGCTAATATATATTTGCTAAGAAACTTGTCTTACAAATTAGAAAGAGAAGTACTCAAAATGGCATACTATGGGTTAATCCACTGTCACATTGAATATGGTATTGAAATATGGGGAGCTACTAGTAACTTAAAATTAAATAGAATTCTTATATTACAGAAAAAAAGCTTGAGATGTATTTTTAATCTAACTAATCGACAATCTCTCAAAGAAGTTTTCAAACAGCAGAAGATACTAACCGTGATATCGTTGTATGTATATAAGGTAATTCTATTAATAAAAATAAAAGGAGAGTTTTCTCTACTAAATAAAGATCATTACTCGTATATCACTAGAGGTTCAAATAATTATCATAGAGATTATAAGGCTAAAACGTCAAGCAAGAAAGACCCATATCATGCAGGTATTATTATGTATAATAAACTTCCCAGTTATATCAAATTAGCACAAGGAAATACTTTTAAACAACTCTTAAAAAAATACCTAACTGATAAATGTCTGTACAACTTAACTGATTTGTAAATATATTATAGTTATACTAAGTGAATTGTAAATAAGAATAATTAGTATTAAGTGAAGTGTAAATATCACTTTAAGTGATTCTCTTGTAATCTGAATATGCGTATAAATTGTATTCTATCGTATAGATCTTGACCATGCCTAAAACCTTGCATCCCAAAGTCTACAGGCAATAAAGCTATTATTATTATTATTATTATTATTATTATTATTATTATTATTATTATTATTATTATTATTATTATTATTATTATTATTATTAATGCCAGCATTTCTCAATGTGAGCTACGGCGAGTGATGTATAGTTTCCTAAAGAGATGTCAAAAATGTATGGACGACGGTGGCCAGTTTCAGCATCTCCTTTCATAAAGTTGGTAAGTAGAGCCTTTAAAAGTAGTTTTAAAAATGTTGTATGGTTTCATCCACGCCTTTCTATGATAGCGGCAGATGGCAAGGAGCGCCAAGGATGTGGACAGGAAAAACACTGCATAGTCAGTTTGTAGTTTTTTGGCTCTCTGTAGTTTACCAGTTATACTAAACTACACAAAATGCATTCAGAATAAAGAAGACTTTTCTGGCTATTACCATAAAATTCAAGATACACCTTTGATCTGTCATGCAAATATCTTAAACTATGGTATTTTAATAAAAATTATTAAGAGCCATTTTTGAGAAAATATAAGAAAAGCAAAAAGTGATAAAGAGTAGTTTGGGGTGGGGAAAATCTTTTTTGAATAGTTTTGTGATGCACTTTTAGAAGATGAACTAAATACCAAGTTTGGTATTTCTCGCATTTTGTTCTTGAGTTATGCTGTTCACAGATATACACAATGAGTTTATTAAGGGGAGCTCAAAACCTGTATTTCTGGTGAAATCTCAACAGTATTGTATTCCAATACTTTCTCTACCTACTATAGGTAAATGGTGGAGAAAGTAGCAGTTTGCAACTGGAGACTATATTTAATTTGCTATTTCTGTAACACTAAAGGTTGCAAGAAATGAAAGGTTAAAACTGTGTCTGACTATGTTGAGTTTTCTTTATTATTTTCTAAGGTGAATAAGGAGCCAATCGTAATGAAAATTAAGCGCTAACATAACATAAAACTTAGACATAAACTTAACACAATATGCTGCCTTTCACATGATAAATGCATACCTAAATAGCAGCCAATTGCAGGAGAGCATTAAACAGCTGAGAAGTACCCAGAAGTACTGGACCTGACATATATTTCAAACAAATGACTATGGTAGAAAGTACCACCCTTATAAAGCTTAAGTTTAAAGTTTGATGATGCTACGTTGTAGAGTAATTGTTTGGCAGCCATTAATAGTGAACTCTCTCAGCGAAGTTGTAAACATGGATAAAACTGGCCATCATTATGTGATACAATACTTTCATTTAAAAGGTCTTAGTCCACTAATATTAAAGCTGAGCTAGATTCTACTCTGGAGGAGTCTGCTCCTTCATTTACAGCAGTAAAATATTGAGTGGCAGAGTTTAAGCGAGGTCGTATGAGCTGCCAAGACGAACATCACAGTGGTCGACCAAATGAGGTGACCATGCCAGAAATTGTGAAGAAAATCCACAAAATGGTATTGGATGACCATCGACTGAAAGTGCGTGAGCTAGCAGACATCGTAGGCATTTCAAAAAGTGCTGTACATTGCATACTAACTGAAAAGTTAGACATGAGAAAGCAGTGCACAAGATGGGTGCCGCGTTTACTCACAATGGAACAAAAACAGCATCGTCAGGATGTTTCAGTCGGGTGTTTGGCGATGTTTTGCTGCAATAAAGCCAAGTTTCTGCATCGATTCATAACCATGGATGAAACATGGGTCCATCACTTCACACCTGAGATAAAGGAACAGTCAAAACAGTGTATTGAAAGGAGAGAATCGGCTCCAAAGAAGGCGAAGACAGTTCCATGTTCAGGCAAGGTCAGGGCGCAGTTTTTTTGGGATGCGCATGGGATAATTTTCATTGATTATCAACAAAAAGGAAAAGCAATCAATGGTGAGTATTATGCAAACTTATTGCAGCGTTTGAATGATGAAATCAAGCAAAAACAGCCGCATTTAGTGAAAAATAAAATTCTGTTTCATCAAGACAATGCATCAGTTCACATATCTATTATCACCATGACCAAACTGAATGAGTTAAAGCTCAAATTGCTTCCTCATGCACCCTATTCGCCAGACTTAGCCCCCTCTGATTATTTTCTGTTTCCAAAGTTGAAGAAATGGCTTGGTGGTAAAAGATTTGCCATCAATGAAGAGGGAGTTTGCAGTTGATGGCTGTTTTGCAGAACTCGACGGCTCTCACTATAAACAGGGTATTGAAGCTATTGAACATCGCTGGGAAAAGTATATTGAGCTGAAAGGAGACTATGTAGAGAAATAAGATGTTTTTTCCCAAAATTTTTGTGTTTTCTTTGTTAGGTTGGGTACTTCTGGGACAGCCCTCGTAGTATGGCAGGCTTTGCAGCAACCACTGACAAAAGAGGTTATGTACATGTATCAAAATGAACAGGAGCTAGCTGTCTGGTTAAAGTGCATTTAACTCACAAAAAAGCACCACCTAACATCACAATTTGTTTTGCTGTGATTTTTATAGATATTCCAGTGATTCCTGGCCCATGATGTTACACAGAAGTGTTATTAGCGAGTTAACACATGTGACGGAAGATCTGAGAAATGGCAGAATGGTCACATAATGAGAATTGCTCTTTGATTGGCTAGTTTCTTATGTCTGATGTAGACATAAACTTGAAAGCTTGATTTCTTGAAGCTTCTAAGTTTACGTTTAATTCAATGCTTATTTTTATGTTCGTGAGATTCATTGTGAATGACTCCAGTGCAATGCATATCTAGTTTTTAAGTTTATACAATGCATATGCTTAATTTTCATTGTGAATGCAGCATACGCCACACTTATTTTATTTTTCTAAAAATTATTTGTACATCTTATATGAAAATACTCAGGGTTACCCCACCCTGAAAAATCTTTTCTACTTGCATCCTGCCAACATGTGAAGCATTCTTGTTATGTAAGAGTTCAGTAGGTATGTTTGGATGTATGTTATGTCACAGTAGTGTTAACTTCAACTGACAAGCACTATACCTCTATTTTTGAGATCTGGTTCTGACAGATTAATGGCCAATCTTTGAACTACAGCGCAATGTTGCCAATATGTGCAATATGTGTTCACTTGACATGCACATACATCATGTGATATTATGAAACAAACTGCACAGAAACACTGGTCACAAATGATTTTTAAGCATAGTTACGAAAACAATAATTTTCAATAGCAACAGGTTTACAGAATGCTACCAAGAGCAAAAATGGTAAAGGAGGAAGCGGGGGGGGGGGGGGGGGGGCTGTCCAGTACTTGAGCCACTCTTGCATGCGCCTTGAAGTGGTGATAAAGGTTCAGATTAAGGTATGAAAAAATTGAGTTAGGAAATCATAATTAAGCTTCACCTTCAGTTTTTTCCTTTAACACATCAAATGATAAGGTAAACAAATTATTGGACAAGAGAAATTTACAGAAGACAAATCAATTAGGCATACACTTCTGCCACATGCCACCATACTGTTTGATTTGTTTATGAAAATGGAGTACTAGTATCCATATAATGACCTCATAATTCACTGGCTGTAAAACATTACATGCAACCAATAACCAGATAGGAAACAGAAATAACTGGAAGCAGCTTTCAGGGTACGAAGCTCTATTTCTATTACATGTCAATGAACTTTACACAGCAAAATCATGAATACATTAACTGCAAGCTGAAGTCAGTAATGCTGAGGGTTAACACAAGCAATGAATGACCACATATTAATATAGTGCTGGTAAAGCTGGCAACATGGTGGCTGTTACCATAGCAATGGGCCTCTTGCGCTCACTTGCTTTTCCAACTGCAGGACTTACGTCAGACTCCAACTCTCGAAAATAGAGATGTAACAATGCATATGCCAGATTCTGGGGATGCCATATTGAAGACAGCTGTTACCATTGATACAAAAGAATAGCTGACTAATACGGCCAATGAACTTCAAAGATACTACAAGGGTGAGTCAATAAATAAGTTGCAAAATGAGATAGAGGCAGCAATACTCAAAGTAACTTCCTGAAATTTGTTTCACTTTTCAATATATTTACCCTGTACATTCAGACACTTATCCCATCTCTTTGCAAGTCCTCAAAAGCAAAAACTTATTTTGGCTGATGTCACAGTATGATCTCACCATGAGGTTCGAATTTCAACAGTATGACGCCTTGCGTGTTCCAAAATGCAGTGAGCAAAACCTTGTAGGCTGATGGATTCTTCTAACTTTTTTTATGTTGGGGATATGGGATGTTTCCATTCCATGGAGGATTGTTTGGATTTGTGTTGAAAGTGGTGAACCCAAGGCTCTTCCCCTGTAATAATTCATGCCAATAAGTCCTCTCCTTCTTCGGTCTACAGTGTGAGGTGCTGCAAGGACAGATCCATTTTCTGTTCATTTTGTGTTCCTCAGACAACTGGCGGGGCACCCACCATGCACAAACTTTGCAAAACTTCAGCTGTTAATGGATGATATAAGCAGTTCCATGTGAACAACCTATAGCACACGCTACGTCATTGATCGTCACATGCCTGTCATTACGAATGATTTGTTCCAGTGATTTCAGTCGATACCTCTGCAGGAGAACCAGGCAGCTTCTGATCTCTGATGCTTCGCCTTCCCATATTAAACTTCTGAATACAATTGAACACGGTTTTCTGCGATAAACGTTTCTCATCATACATGGGATGCATTTCATGATGACCTCCTTCTGTGGACAGTCCTTTTACTCATAAAAAATGCATAACCACATACTGTTCTTCTCGTGTACACTCATACAACACACCTGATATCTCCTAGCTGCCACTGACTGACCAGTGATGATGTGCACCCACTACAACAAGCATACATATGCTGCATCTATTGGCAAAATACACATGTGGAATTTAAATATGCTATGTGATAAACTGACATTTGTGACTTATTTTATTGATTCACCCTCATACAAGGACACACACATTGAAGGTCAGATATTATATTATTAGCTAATTTTGAGGGAATTATACTGAACTTTTTTCAATTACATTTACATAGAATGTAGGTAGCACAAATAGAGCTAGGTAGAGTGCCAAGTAAGGTACAGATCATGGAAATTTTGGTATAGAATATTGAAATTGGAAGAAAGGAATTTGTTAAAATTGTGTTTAGTATATCAAGAGAAAAGTTCAAAGAATAAGGGATGGGTAGACTGTCTCAGAAATAACTTGGAAAGCAGGGGTATGGGGAAATGTGGAGAAGAATAGAAAATAATGTGAATAATTTCTGGAAGTTGGCAAGAAAAAGATTTGAGGACATAGAAATACAAAAAATATTCAGTGAGATAACTGACATGAGATCTTTAGTCTTCTATATACCAATGAAAGACACATGGGGAAGGGAAAAGTATATAGAAGTGACAAATAAAGAGCGGGAAGGTATTGCATGGTTGAAAGCAGGTATATGGAGATTAAAAGGCTTAAGGAAAGGTATTTCACAAAACCAATGTCCTATATGTGGCGGAAAGGAGGATGTGGAACACATTTTATTTGAATGTAGGGGAACTGAAGTGTGGAGAAAAGAGTATATCAATAATAAATGGTTTAAAATAGATAGAAATGTAGCGGTAGTTGACATGTTTAAAAAAGACAGTAAGAAGATGGGACAATTTTTATACAAAGTGAGAAATAAATGGATATGGACAGTAAATAGACAAATGGAGTAATAAACTAGAATTAATAAACTATTGTAAAATATGAGTATGACCAGTAAAGAGCCAGGGCTGAACACCGGACATATTCACCTGTATAAATAAATAAACAAATAAATAAATAAACATAGAATGTAATTTGCTTTTCTGTACCACAGAGGTAGTTACACTTACATGATCCTACATCTTTTTCCATTTTGGCGAGGTTTCCATATTATTCAAATATTCTGACTTTTTTCCTATCCATTGTTTAAAGATAAATTCAAGCAAGAGTAGTTTCAATATCATACATTTTATTAAAAAGCATTCATCTTAGTACACATGCAGTCTTATATCCACTGCATAATCAGTTCATATGTAAGTTACATTATTTCAGTCTCTCTATCCTTTCACAAACATATTTATTCACTACACTGATTAAGAAATTTTACATTATACATTTGAGTCTCTTTGTCTTTGTACTTGCGCATGCATCATAACACTAATCTAGAAATCTTTAAACACTATACACATATCTGAAAAAGTACCACATTTTTATGTGACATTCTTTATCACAAAATGCACAGCTTTTTTCACAATACACTGTTTCAAACAGCAGACAACTGAAGGAAAAACACACATTTGCTACTGTAACTCCTTTCTTTCATCCTTGATGTGGTCTCCACTCAGGTATGTGCATGTATAAGGAAATATTTACCTTAATGACCTACGTTGCAATTTCCTCGGATGTACAGTATGTTTCAAAATAAAATAACACATGAAACATTTGCAATTTCTTTGGAAGCACAGCATATCCGAAAACAAATGCATCTTAATACTGCATATTTCCATTTTAAGCAGTTGTGGATGGTTTCATTTCCACATCGAGCAGTTTCTGTATTGCTCAGGAAAAATTATACAAGAAGTGCACCTTTCCACCAGGACCAAACTTTTTTCCAAAACACACATGATTTCAGCTTATTCAGTGTCTGATTTGGGCAGTTAAGGATCGCTAGTGATTATAAACATATAGTCTGTTATAAACTAGTAGCTCTCGCTTCACATATCTTATAATAGAATTAAAAAAGAGAATTTTGTGATTAATCAATCGCTTCTTCAGCTGTATCCAATTTGTGTTTACACTCTATTGATTGGATGCCAAGGCTAGTAGGTGCTAGTGATATTTTTAAACTTCATTAAATGATCTCTTTTCTTTATAACACCCATCTCACAAATCGTTAATTCTATATGTCCATTTATTACTTTAATAATTTAGCTTCAGGGGTTATTTTATGACTAGATAATCTAAAATGATCTGCTGTAGCTGATTTATCAGGCTGTATTTCTAAAAAAAAAATGCTCTATACTCTGATTTCCAAGAGTACTTGGTTTTTTCAATATAAATTTAATTGATAAATGCCAAAATTATTTATTTTCTGAAATATTATCTTTTTTATAATTTCTTAATTTTTTTATGATAAGGTACTATTATTACATCATGTTATTTGCTTTTAATTTTAAATTTAATCTTCCAACTTTTTAAAGGAAGCAATGATTCCTTCAATTTGGTGTCAAAGTCACATGGAGACTTGTTCCCACTGCATTCTGTACTATGCTAGACTCACAACTGGCATTATGGCTAAATGCCATTTAGTGATATGTAAACACAGTATCGTGCCTTGATTTTTCAAGGAATATGACAATATTGTGTCCAATTATTTAATTTGAGAAAAAAGAATTAGTTGCTATTACTTGAGGTGTAACTTTGCTGTAATTTTGCACTTGACAGCTCTCTGTTACAGTAGTAAACCAGCAGAATAACAAATGAAAAGCTCTTTTCACCTACACTTTCTGAATCAGTTACAATGCTGTGCTGTATTTTGAGTCATGAAGTAGAAGCAGACATGAAAACAACTACACGCTTTAGTTTGAAAGCTGTATCTCATGTAAGAGGGCTGTCCCAGAAGTACCTGACCTAACAAAGAAAACAAAAATTTTGGGAAAAAACATCTTTATTTCTCTACATAGTCTCCTTTCAGCTCGATACACTTTTCCTGTCAATGTTCATTAGCTTTGATACCCTGCTTATAGTGAGAACCGAGTTCTGCAAAATAGCCTCAACTGCAAACTCCACCTCTTCATTGTTGACAAATCTTTTACCACCAAGCCATTTCTTCAACTTTGGAAACAGAAAATAATCAGAGGGGGCTAAATTTGGCAAATAGGGTGCATGAGGAAGCAATTTGAACTTTAACTCATTGATTTTGGCCATGGCAATAATGGATGTGTGAACTGGTTTACTGTCTTGATGAAACAGAACTTTATTTTTACTAAATGTGGCTGTTTTTGCTTGATTTCATCATTCTAACGTTGCAATAAGTTTGCATAATACTTGCCATTCATTGCTTTTCCTTTTTGAAGATAATCAATGAAAATTATCCTATACACATCCCAAAAAACTCATGTTGTGACCTTGCCTGCAGAATGGACTGTATTCGCCTTCTTTGAAGCCGATTCTCCCCTTTCAATCCACTGCTTTGACTGTTCCTTCGTCTCAGGTGTAAACTGATGGACCCATGTTTCATCCATGGTTATGAATCTATGCAAAAACTCGGCTTTATTGCAGCAAAACATTATCAAACACTCGACTGAAACATCCTCATGACACTGCTTTTCTTCCATTGAGAGTAAATGCGGCACACATTTGCACACAACTTTCTCATGTCTAAATTTTCAGTTAGTATGCGATGTACAGCACTTTTTGAAATGCCTATGATGCCTGCTAGCTCATGCACCTTCAGTCGACAGTCATCCAATACCATTTTGTGGAATTTCTTCACAATTTCTAACGTGGTCATCTCATTTGGTCGACCTCTGCAATTTCATCTTGGCAGCTTGTACGGCCTTGCTTAAATGAGCCACCCAATATTTTGCTGTTATAAACGAAGGAGCAGACTCCCCCAGAGTACAATCTAGCTCAGCTTTAATATTAGTTGGACTAAGACCTTTCAAATGAAAGTATTTTATCACATAATGAAGTCCAGCTTTATCCATGTTTACAAATTCGCTGACAGCATTCAGTATTGATGGCTGCCAAACAATTACTAATCGTCAAACTTCAAACTTAAGCTTTATAAGGTTGGTACTTTCTACCATAGTCATTAGTTTGAAACAACAACTGCTATATATATACGTCAGGTCGGGTACTTCTGGGACTGCCCTCGTATACAATTGTAGTTTTGAGAGTTCGTTGCAGCTTGTTTGCTTTCATTGTTTATTATATTTATATAAAATTATAGCAGCAGCAATGTTTTACTGTCAAACTGCCTCATAAGAGACACAGATAGTCAAGCAATGATTCTTAAAGTGATAGTTCTCTGACTGAGGCATACCACTTAATAGTCAGGTTTTGAAATTGCTACATAGAACCCAAGAATTCTACAAGCAAGAGAAGGAATACGTTAATCTCAATGAGCATCCCTCCATTGCTGATAAGTTCATATGCTAGACTGCAAATGCACTTTTATATTACGTTTCTAACCACTAAGCACAATTCATTTGCATTCATTACATATGTACACTGTTTATGTATGGCTTTGAGGCAATTTCATCAGCGAATTTGTAGTGGCAATGTCATAATCACAGCATAGTCAACTTTACACAAACTAATATGAAGTGTTAAGTGCAACTTACAGCAGCAAGGGTATAAAACAAATAAGGTACTGCCATTAGAAGCTGTGCCAACTTATAAACAATGTGACCTTAACTGTGGAGTAGTCCAAACATTAATCAGTTAGATTTCTACTAAACTAATTTACACTTCTACAGCTATCATAATAATGAACTAATGTAACCTATGTTACATATTTATCCAAATACAAGACGACCTTAAGTATAAGACAACCCCCATTTTCCAGAAGCTAATTAGGATTGTAGCAGTTGTGATTGTTTCATTGTTTTACTAAATCTTTTCTAGTTATCAGCACCTTACACTACGATGACAGTAACAGCAAAGATGGATGTGATTTTCTATTAAACACTTATGATTCAGATTCAGAAATTCACATGATGGAGAAGGCCAACAAGGATGAGAGCATGCAAATGTAAATCTTCCTTTTATTGTAAGACCATCACACACAAATACAATATTACAGCTAAGTATGCATAAAGGGAGTCCCTCAATTTTATTTTAGCCTCAAAAGGAAGCTTTTTTCACCGACAGGAAACCTTATAATCCCTCCAGCTTGTTGGGAACTTGCTAGTTTTACAATGCAAAATGAAATTAACAAAATCTGGCTGATAATGCTGTAACCTTCACAGCACTCTTCCACATTTCTGTGTGCTTCTCCACTGTCAACACCCATCCCATACCTGCAAAGTTTTAAACTTACTTTTTCCTGCATGCTAATTAAATAATCTATATCGCAAATGCAAGATGGCTTATGGTTTTCAAAACTAAAATTTTGGAAAAGCACATTGTCTTGTATTTGGATAAATACAATAATTCAAAATAATACACTTAGTTTGAAGGCAATGTTATTACATGATTTTAATTATTTAACCACTGATAGGACTAGTTACATCAAAAATAAAACATGTTCTTAACCATTATTTTATTTCATGCATTTGGGTAAATGAAAGCCATATTGCAAACTCAGCTGTCAGCCATTCTGCACAAGTAGACTGCCCTTAAACTATTTTCTCCAGCAGGAGCAAAAATTTTAACCTGTATAAGTTACTAGTTACACCATACTAAGAAACTCTCAAGTTTCTGTTTCTCAACTTGCAAACCATGAGACAACACATGCATTTCCCCCAACTGGTTAATTTTTCCTGGGCACCCTCTATGTTCAACTAAAACAGGTTTTCATGAATAAAGTACAAGTCCTTTTCCTCCATACGTTTGAAACAGCACCAATGTTATGGATAGTTGCTCTCACTGATGAAATTATATTAATAGCTGAGAAGTGTTTTTATCACCGAAATATCACAGTTTTGCACCAAGTTCACAATGATTATGTGGTAAGATTCTCGAGGAACTGCCTCAATCATGGTGATTGATGAGGTGGTTGCGAAGAATATTGCATTGATTCATAAAGTGAAGTTCACCTACGTGCTGGCCTCATTTCTCCAGATGGCTGGCCTTCCAGCAACCCCAATCTCAATGGGCAGACCCTAAGGAAAATTTTCAAGAAGACAGAATCAAATGTGATGCTCCGATACATTTCCAAATAGAGTGCACATGTACTACTGCAATTGATGGCTTGAAATGAACTCATGACATGTGTAGAAGCAAAAAGCTTCTTCCTTTTCCCCAAAAGATAGCAGTGGTATTAGTAGCATTGGGGAGGAAAATAAGCATTTGAAACCATTTTGTCAGGGCCAGTTCTACAAGCTGCTGATAAGTTGCTGATAAAGTTATCAGCCAGATTTCTTATGGATGGGCATTCTACTATTGCTGGATAGACTAGTGGATGATAATTTATTCACTAGAGTAAGTGCAAAAGTTAAACGCATATGAAGGTGGGCCCATACTGAAGACTCCAGCAAATCATAAGCTTGCTCCTCCTACCAGCGCTGCTGAATCTGGTACACACATCTTATGCGCCTGAACTGAGAATATGAACTTCAATAATTATGTTCGGGTAAATATTTTAAAAAGATAAGATGCCAATGTTATAATTACACCGAATTTTATTTCTAATCGTGGCTATACAAAAATTCTGTCTCTATGATACTTACAACGTGAGCTATGCACCTTCTATCTTCGCATGGTTATCATCACTCAACATTCATTTAACACTGAAAAGCCTGAAAAACACAACCGTTCCTTCCTCACAGCGCTTATCTAATGTATAAAGAAAAGATGTATGAAAAGATAAACCGTTCCTTCCTCACAACACTTATACCAAATATAAAGATACAATATACTATGAAAATACAAACCACACAGTTTGAAAAGGAAAGAGTTAATGTTCAGTTCATTTTCAGAGTATGGTCTGTTACTTGATTATAAAGTGACCAGGCATATGTTAAGTCATGTTTCTAACTCAAACTGAAATATTGTTAATATATAAATGAAATTATTATACTTCTCTTTTCCCCTGTGTTTGTGATACAAGTGTGTGAACATGTCTATCGAAGCTGGGACAAGCGCCTTTTTTCCATTAACAAATAAGTGATTCATACTTTAAGTATAAAACATTTTAAAAAACACTCCAATTCAACGTGCATGGCTGAACAACATCAAGGTAAGAGTTTAATGTTTTAAGGATATTTAATGCGTTCTGATGTACAGAGTTATCGCCAGTACATGCCGACTACACTTGGCAACAGTGTTCTGTGCGAGCATTGGTAAGCACTCATATACCTTTAACTTTTGCACTTACTTTAGCTAACATACCTGAATATAAATTAGCTTTCTCTCGTTTGCAGACAAGCAACATATTGTGGGCCTTTATTTAGCTATTAAAATGTGATTATTCAAATTGAAAATCCTCTATATTGGCTGACTGGTTACATCAATGGCCAATTACCAAAATGCTAAAGAGGCTAATGCTACAATATTAAAGTTATCATTACCAAATAAATACAGGATGTAACAATATTGTATGGCCATTTTCAGGACACATTCCTCAAGAAAATATGTTATATGGACAGCAGTCTGGAAACAATTTATTTCCACGTTTGAACTCATTTTCTACAACTCTTCGTAGTACATTAATCGTTAGAAACACAGAGGAACATAATGTACCAGCATATCATATGAAATTCTTTCTTATACGAAATGTTCAAAATATCCACCATCATATTGAATCCCGGATGTGCTGATGTATCCCTGGAAAATTGCTTATTATTTCACAGCCTTCTACAATATGAGAACGAAACATAAGAGCTTTCAAATACCTACTCAAATAAAACTAGTGGGTTTAGGTCTGAAGAATGTGGAGGCCAGGGGCTTGGTCCACCCCTACCACCACAACACAGAAACAGAAGCAGCTCCATTGTGCATGAAGTACATGTTTTGTCGCACTAGTGAAGCCACATCTTCTAGCAGAACAGATCAAGTATTCTTTAAGAAAGCATGGTAAGTTTGTCTGTTGTACCTGGGTGGAAGAGCATGAGGCCCTAACAAATAGTCACCAACAATGCCAGCCCAAAAACTGACAGAAAATCTTTGTTAACATCATTAAACAGTTACATGAGGATTCACATGATACGTTATACGAGGATACATGTCAGCATATGCGTTGATTGTTAAAATTTAGGATATGATCATGTTGAAATGCCTCATCCATCAACACCACAGTGTAAAATCATGATTAACACACTGCTGAATAACCGTTTGGAGAAGTGTATCCCAGCTGTTAATAGTGCAAATATTGTCTTCACTGACACTAGGGTTGTCTTCAAGTGTATGAAGAATTTCCTCCTCATTCTTGAAGGCCTCCTCCAGTCATGGGTAACAGGCTTAAATGTCCCTGCTCTTTATGATAACAATCAATTATTTCAAACATCTTCCTGTCAGGGCACCTTCTTTCTAGAAATCTCTTCCAATGCAACCATACATCAAATGAGCATCTGCCAACTCCATTTATGTACACTTCCATTGCACTGTACCAGAAACCAAGTCCATGATAAACACTAGTAAACAGTTGCATGCTTCCCAAGTTTGTAATGAATATTAAACAGTTGATGCTACATGTAGTAAGGCAATGAAGTGAGTCACATGTCAACATTAGCTTCATTCAAGTGAAACACAAAACATTTGCGGTGAACCTAAGAATTACAATTTAACCAAATGTAATCAAAAGTGCATTTGAATATTTCATGTGGTATGCTGGTATTTTTTTTTCCTGTGTATTTCCTATGATTAATGTACCATGAAGAGTTATAGAAAATGAGTTCTAACATGGAAATAAGGTGTTTCCGGACCTA
Organism: Deroplatys truncata; assembly: GCA_030765065.1. Lineage (NCBI taxonomy): Eukaryota > Metazoa > Arthropoda > Insecta > Mantodea > Mantidae > Deroplatys > Deroplatys truncata. The sequence goes on along the minus strand of CM060978.1, from coordinate 64,956,946 downwards.
TTCCATATAACATTTTCTTCTACCCGTGAGACCTGGAAGTTTGGCCATATGTTATTGTTACATCCTCTATACAGTTGCTTTGGACTTTGTCAAGCTTGGCTTCCAACATACATCAGCAAGAAATTAGATAACTCAACTGCAGGACTGAAATTTCTGTGGTTTGCCTTCAAAATAAATTGCAAGTAGATTGTGGAATTTTATAAGTTAATTGTTGTACCGTGTGTTATCTTCAGGACTCGTTTTGAGCTAGGCTCCTTGTAAGGTACAATAGTTAAATTTGAGCTAGAACCATGCAAATCTAATTAAGCACTGTGTTCTTTAACACTATACTACAGAGTGATTTCTGAAGAACTGACACAATTATTTCTTTAATTGTTTCAATACAAGTTATGCTAGCGACAACTTATTATACCTGAAATGCAAAGGAATTTTGGGAGATTATAACTATAGGAGACAACCTCTATAGCAAATGTTGAAAATGTCCTCCATCCTGTATAAGATACAACTCAACACGTCATTCCATGTTACTGGCCACTCACTGGAGGACTGTGTTGTCAGTAGCTTGAATCTCCTGCGTAATGCTGTGCTTCAGATCATCCAATGTCTGGGGACATGTGGCATAAATCCTTCTTTTAAGTAACCCCATAAAAAAAAGTCAGGCAATGCCAAACCCAGAGATCTCAGTGGGCACAGACTCTTAGAAATTATCCGTGGATTCATTTGATGTATAGCATGTAGTGCCGTCCTGTTGAAAATATCCTTGACTCGGCTCTACATCGCCTAGTTGCCCAGCAAACGCCATGAAAATCTGTTGGTACTCTGTAGTGTTTACATTGTTTTAAAAAAAAATTGGTCCCACTACTCTCTGTGCAGGTTTTGCACACCAAACTCCAATTTTAACTGGGTGCATAGGTGCATAGCTGGATAAATGGAACCATGCTTCATCTGTGAACCATGTGATGGACAATATGGCAGGATTTTGCACAATGAACGCCTGAAACCAACAATAATAATTCAGACGTCTATCCTTATCTGGTTCCTGTAACTGATGGACAACCGTAATCCTATATGGCTTTAGGCCTGCACTTTTCACAGCTCTCAGACACTTTGAGTAGCTGTACCCTGTCTTCTGCAACAAACGTCTTAATGATTTTTTGGGTGACCGATCCAGTCATGCTCTTATGTCAACAACAACCGTAGGAAGCCTAGATGAACGAGTTTTGCCTTTTTCACTCACCAGAGATCCAGTTGTTTCCAATTTGTTTATCACTTCCAGTATTGTGTTTCTTTGGGGGGGATTCCTAACCACATTCTCTCTGGTATGACCTTTGAGTAGATGTAATTGAATTCGTAATCCAGTATTGCTTTACAAGGAAGAGTCGTTCATTTAATGAGTACTCCATTTTCACGTTGACTAGAACAAAATCTCAAAAAGCAGTTGTTGACAATAAAATTAACAATAACAAATAAAACATGAATATCTGCGCATCTAGTGACAGGCAATCGAAACTCCAAAACATTCTACTTAATTTGGTGCTAAAATTGGGGCACTGAGTGAATTTTGAACAGAATAATTGAAGAAAGAAATGTGTCAGTTCTTCATAAATCACCCTGTATTACCATGCCATGTTCTTTAAAAATATTTGTGAATTTATTATTTTCCCAACAATATTACAAAAACATATGTATTAAATGCAAGAAGCAAACCTGCAATGTTAAGAGCAGAAGTAGTTCATACTCAACCACAGAACCAACAGAAGACATGGAAATAGTGTCTTTAGTACTGTCATATAAAAAAAACTGTGCTGTGTATTGTTAATAGTGTGCTGTGCCAAGTATAACTTAGAAAAGCTTTGCATTCAAGAGAGGAATATCTTATGTTTTCTTTCTTTCTTTTCTTTTTCTTCTTTTTTTTGGTCAAAGCATGTACACCCTAAGATAAAAAAAAAATTAGCAGACTCTTGAAGCGTATATTTGCGTAAGTCAAATTGTTTCCACAGCTGGTTCACAATGGTGTCTCACGAAGCATGCCTTTAGCTTTATGCTATTGTCACCTTTTATATCGAGTCTCATCTACTGAATATGTGCTGACAGCCGACCAGTTATAAGCAGGTATACAATAATGAGGCATACCAACTTCATATCCCGAGCATAATTTTATTTTTTTTTACAGGAAAACGCATGTTTATTAAGCATTTTATAACTTCCAATTGTTAAGGCTTATTTGATTTCAAGGCATTTATGCTCACACACAAAAACTATAACACTCTCCTTTTTGTTTTCAAACTAAATAAGAAATAAGTAAACACGATGGCTTAGTGCACACATGTGTTAAGTACATTTTTGGGGTAAAATGAGCTAAGTGTAAAATTGTAACCATTTAATGTATTACTTTCCTGTGCACATATGTGATAAGTGAAAAATGTGCATTTTCTTACACTTTCTGTGATGCCAGATGTTGTAATTACTATACCGGCATGCACAAATGTGATAGATGCATTTACCATTTCTGTGCACTTAAGAGTCAGCGGGCCAAATGTGTTAAGTGCTCAGTTACAACATTTATGCTTTTAAGTTTTTAGCAATGTATACTCTTTCAACATGTGTGCTCTCTGTTGGCGACATGCACTCATTGTTGGTTTGCTGGCTAGATAGCCCTTCTCAGCTGTGTGTTGCAAATCACTCGTTCGATTTGCAGAGGAAAAAATGAGTTTGTGAGCTAAAAAGCTAGTTGAAGTGGCGTTAGCTAATAATGAAGCATCTATTACTCACATGGTAATTCTATAACATTTCAGTTTACATGTTTTTAAACTGATATATAATGTAAAATGAAATATTGGGGGATTGCTTGACTCCGTATATGGTTTAACCTTTAATACTTTTATTACATTCACAAATACAATAACGCTGTTTAAGATAATTGTTAGCTATGCAGTCAACTGCGAGATTAAAAATATCAACATCGTTAGTTTGTTGGAATTTATTACCCAGACATACCAATAAATAGAATAATATGATACCAGCTCATTTAAGTATACCAGAATGCTAAATCAAACTTGAATACAGGAAGCCCTACTCGACAAATTTGTCACCCAGACAGTCCTAATTTGGGCTAATATCTAATTTCTTTGAGTGTACTATTAGCCTTTAAAGTCTGAAAGCTGAATAACAGTTTAAAACAATGATCAGTTTTAATTTATTAATGAATATTAATAATTAAAGAAGTAACAAAAACTATCTTTGTGGTTCCCAAGCAGAGCTAGCACCTCAGCAATTATCTGAAGAGGAACATACTTCAATCTCAGATTTTAGTTCAGATTCCAGTGACGCGTACATTCTGAACACCTCAAGTTCCGAATCCTTCACTGTAGATGGTGACTTTAATGATCATAATGCTCAACTTCAAAGTAACTATCCATTAATTCAAAGTTTTATTTCTTTTGAATGAGTAAAAATGAAGTAGGCCAAGGGCTGAATTTTTATGTTTTGTTTCTATAAAATCAGATAAACAAAATGACAATGAGCAAAATAGTTTGAAAAAACAACCAAGGAAAAGGAGCAGGAAAGAAATAGGTGTGCCTGGAAACGCTTTATGGTGGAAATTTTGAGAGTCAGTGGTCAAGCTTATACCAACAGGAGTGGAAAACCTATTGCAGCAAAAAAACAAGAATTGCTTGACTGTTTGACATGTCAGTATGTCTTTTCTTTCTTTTTCTAGTGCTTTGAAATTAAAAAGAGTGTGGTGTGGCAGCTTCAGTCAATGCAAATGAAAGCACAGGATAAGAAAAGAGCTATTGATTTGTGAAGCATAAGCTTCAGATCCATCACTTTCGATCTTCAAGCTATTTTAAGTGTTCCTCATGCAGAAGACTGTGATATTTATTACGAACATAGACTCGATGATTTCTGCTGCGTATGGGGCGAGAGCATTGGAAGAAAAAGGTAGCAAAGAAATTGGAAGTTGCCCCTAAAACATGTCTTCAGTTTACTTCACTGATACCTGCGGTAGACAGAAGAGGAATCAATTCATCACTGAAATAAAAAGAAAAATTATAAGACAATTGTCATAAAATTTATGGAACCAGGACATTATTATTTGGAAGCTGATTCTATGTATGATCGATCAGCTGATCATGCAGAAAAGGAAGCACATGAATGTCTATACAACTCATGAATGAACCTCTTGATCTCAGCAGCCAGAATTAACTTCCCCATATCGTCACAGCAATGCATTATGAAGACTTCCAAGATCTCATGGAATTGGTGTGGGGAGTAGTAAACAATATCACTGCCACAATTAATGGTGAAAAGGTTAACTGGTTGAAGATTAAATGGATCAGGTTGCAGAAGAGTAAACCTACCCTTACTCAGTTCAAATATAACTTCTCAGAAGACTTATTTTATGACATAGATACGCCAAGAAAAAAAGACAAGAATGCCGGAGAAAAAGCTACAGGATTGGGCGGATGTTTCTTTGAAACCTGCATACAGCAAAAATCTGTCTATAAGTGAAAAGAAGAAGAAAGACTCTTATGCTTTTTACAAAGCAGGGTGAGCCCTGAAGAATACAGCCATTTCATTGAAGAAATTCCAACTGCCAAACAATTTACAGAGGTTTCAGGATAGGAAGATGAAGAAATATAAACTAACATGCGAGAAAAAGAATTGTTGTGCAGTAATCTTAATTTCAGGTTCAGATTTTCGCTCTATTTTCCTAATGCACAGATGTGATAACTGCACTTTCTTATTAAAGCAAATGTGTTAAAACACGCACAACTATAACTTTAAGACATTGTTGAATCCTGTATATTATTATACGTTACTGTTTTTGACAGAAAATTAACAATGAATTTAAGATTGCATTGTGATATTTACTTTCTAAAATAATATGCTTTAGGGTTGTGAAATGCAGTTTTGAAACTTAAAATGAGATTTTCACAAAACTAAGAAATGTGTACTTAACACATATGTGCATTAAGCCATCGACATAATAGTTGTAAATGAAAAAACAAATAAAAATAGAAATTCACTAAATAGTGGGTGTGTAAACCCTCTGCTTCTATTACTGCCCTCATTCTATGGGACATGGATGATCAAATCCCTAGTTAAATTTTCACAAAAGGATATTTCCTCTGAAGCATCCTGTGTTTCATCCACAAAACCTCTTTTGTCTTGTGTTGTATTGCAGGCCAATTTAACTCCAAAACTTTCTTAACCTCTGCCCACACATTTTCAATAGGATTTAAATCTGGTGAGGATGGAGGCCAGTCAATCACTGTGATATATTGCCTTTGTGAGAACCAGTTTGAAACCTGCTGATTGTGTGGGCAGGGTGGTTATCCTGCTGGAATTCAGTCATTCCATCCTGATGTCTGCTCCTTACAGAAGGAACCATGATGTTTTTGAGTTTGTCTTTATACTGCTAGCTATATTTTAATATGCCATCAACCCTACCACAACACATCTAGACAATCTTGTGACGTGCAACCCCAATATGACATACATGACCTTGGCAATCTATTTGTGCCACGTATTTTATGTCATAACATTTTCCTCTGGGGTGGTAGTCAATTGCTTTCCCTCCATTTGTAGATGAAAATGTCGCCTTGTCTGTGAATATAACCTTATTCCAGTTATGGTTGACATTTTCTTCTGTAAATGCGATGCGACATAATCTGTGATTGTCTGTAAGATGCTGCTGATCAAGCAAAGAGCTCTGCTGTAATCAAACGACACAAGGCTGTGCAGTTTGACTGAGGGAAATTAGAATTACTTCTAATTGTAGACACATGCTAGAAGGGATTGCTGTCTGCCTCTTCTAGAAGTGCAATGTCCTGCTGAGAAGCAGAAAAATGTTTTCGACCTGAAGCAGGTCGACATCGAACAATCCCTTTCCTGGATAACCGCACCCACGTCATAACCGTAGATATTCGCACTTCGAGTGTTCTTGTAGCCTGCGACACAGAGTACCCAGCAGTATTCACTAACGTAAGGGGAGGTCTCCTTATAGCTTCGTCTTTATATGTGCACTCAGCCATACAAAGTCAATATGATTGCTAACATATCATGCAAAACTCCAAGGCTATGAGGTGTGCGCACATAATCACGCCAATGCCATTCATAACTGAAGAATGAAATAGAGAGTTTGCACATCTAATATTAAGTCAATTAAATATTTGGTTTAGTTTTTCACTTTGCAACTCTTACTAATATGGCACTTATATTGAAAATGAAAAGATAGCTTGTGTTTTTATGTATGAATGTCTTAAAATCAATAGATACTTTATGCATGGAAAACATACGGCATAGCCGTATATTTAACAAATTAAATTTAAATAAAAGAAAACCTATGCTAAGGATTCAAACCCAGGTCATTCCAATTACAATGTACATGCATTTCACCACTCAGCTACCATGCATACAACCAAATGGAAAAGCATCTTCCTACTTATCACATAGCTTTAAAATGAATGCAGGGTGGTATTAAATCATATATTGTGAAGGCCCCATCAGTGAATGCTTCCAACCTTCTCCAAATCAAACTCTCTCTCTGGTTGTTGCTCACTTTTTTTGTCTTAGGCTGCACATGCAGCAAAATATCTGAGAATTCATGTCAAGCTTTTGGCTTGCTCTGAAACATGTTCTCTGAGGCAAGAATACCTAGTACTGAAACCAAGTGAAAATTGTCATTCTAACAGTTAACACTTTGCTGCAATGTTCTGAAAAATTTATTTGACACAGCAAATAAAATAGGAATTTATAGCCAGCCATATTGCCCTCAATGTAAGCAACCTGAAGAAGTGACCACCACTGGAAGATACTGAAGAGGAAGAATGCTCATTATTAGAACAGGCACAACCAACAGGCCAGTATAATGGTTTATCATAGCAGGAAACTCATTACAGAAGCAAGAAAATTAATTAAATCCTGAATGGGAAGCTACATGCTTCTTTATTGAAAGTATTGGTGGTGGTGCTGCTGAAACAATTTAACTTTCAGTGTCACTCTAAGAGCCTGTACACATGATGCATTTGTGAACACACGATACTTAGGTACCTGGAATTGTATCAAGTTTGGTTAGCGCGATTAACAAGAGCATGGAGGCAGAGTGCTTTGACATGGACTTGCTTATTGATGAAGATTGAAAATGGTAAAGATTTGCTTAAGTTTTAAATTTCTTTTTCTTATTCCTGGACACAGCACATTAGATCCATAATGTTAAAAAATTAAATTCAGTTCTATTTATGGACGCTCTTTAACTACTGTGGTCCTTAGCATCCCATTCTATATTGAGTGTGAAATACCAGTAATTTTGCTCTTTATCTGGCTTGAGGTTCTTTTACGTGCCGTAAATCATGATACAGGACCATTGGCTTTACTTTCATTCCAAAGGAAGCTCGGCTAAGGATTTTTATGACCGAAAAATCCATCCCTCTGCTGGGTTTGAACCCACAACCTCAGAAACTAGAGGCTAGCATGGTAACCACCACATCATGGAGGACAACAATCCATAATGTGCATATTAGACTTTTCACTTTAGAAATTATTCAAGGCAGCTGTGACATGAAATGTTGTTCGAGCTATCACAAGCTGGGAAAATGAAACCGGAAGAAATTCTAGCAAATGTGCATCATGACCACAGATCCTCACTCCCTCAGATTCATTCAGCATTGGTTCTTGTAGCGAAAATATAATCTTAGTTTGTTTATATGCAAGTCAAAACTGGTTATTACCTCAAAAACAATAGTAAAAACTACAAAGAAGGCACAAACCAGTAGAAATTAACAAAGAACAACAAACAACTTTAATGTATGCTAATAATAAAGGAATGAAGCTTGGTACGACTAGAGGAACCGAAATAGTAATACATCTGCATTTACAAAATGTTTACTCTATTGAATTTTGACATTGGCTAACCTGCATTATGTTGGTTGAATTGGAAGCAAGTGAAAAAAATATCATTGGTCAGTTGCCAATAAATGATATCCCAATGTGCAAAATCAACTTTCTACTTTGCAATCAATATGGTCACAGATGTGCATTCCCCATTCTCGTTACCAGGGTACTGTTAAACAAAATGTTTTGTTTTCTGTTCGTTTCTGTTCTCGGGTTATTGTGAACCAGCCTTTATTTTCAGCTATGAAACGTAATAAAGGTCCTTAAAGAGCCTGCTTCAGATACATTAACTTAAAGTGTGCATTACGGGTTCAAAGTTGGGTTTTATTCTCTCCAAATGTAATAAACATTTTGAAAACCAAAAGATGTCACCAAGTACATCTACCTAGGAAGAGTTGAAAGTATTAAAATTTTACTTAAAAATGTATCCATTACACGCTTTATATTATTTAGGAAATTTGAATCCCTCTTTGGAATATCACTGCACTGTCAGGCTTTAGCGTGTTATTTTATACTGTTCAACATGTTTAGTGTCAAAACTGTGTCGCAAGTAATTAGTAATTATTGAGTTAATTGTAACACTACATCACTTACTTGTTTTTATAACGAATACATGTTTCAGGAGCTAATTGCTCCCATCCTCAGTTTCCTGTCGACTGCCCACATCCTTCATCTTGGTTGTAAACTTGATCTCTGGTGGCAGTTGTAAGAACCTCTTCAAAAGTAAGTCTCCTGGTGCGGTTTCTCTTCTTCCAAATATAAATGTTTTCCCAAGTGGTAAGTTCTGCTTTTCCTGAGGTGTTTTTTTAGTATTTTTGGGTTTCTGTCTATGGTGTGTTTGTCTCTCTAAAAGTGCCAAGGTACTGCTGATTTATCTTCCTGTTTTTGCTTTATGTAACTCAAGTGTTCTTTTGTTCTTGTTTTTATATTTCTTTTGGTTTGCCCAATGTATATTTTTTCACAGTCATTGCAGCTGATCTGGTATATTCCTGGTTTGTTCTGTGAGATGTCATCTTTTAGTTTGAAGTTTAGCAGGTATTTTATGGTGTAATTGTTTTTTGAGGGCAAAGAAATGTGTCTCAAGTGCTAATTTTCTCTAAGAAAGTATTATTTCATTCTTACAATAAAAGGATATTGCATATATGTGCTGTAATTTAGTTGTATAAATTATAAATGTTACGTATTCTGTAATTAATCATTTAATTTTATGCAAAAGAAGAATATTGAAGCGCATACAATATATATCAGGTTTTTACTTATTTCTTCCTTACACCCTACCATTTATATATAATGCTACATGCAACTACAGATTACAGACATACAGTAAGCCACTGCATGAAGAATTGAATTCTGCATGTACCTGGCCAGCACAGTCAAGTAACCAAGCGTATACAACATGCTAACAGCTCAGCATGTTTGATAGTGTCTGCATTAGAAACTAACATATTCACTTATAATTTATTACCTTCAAATAGTTAAATTTGCCAAGGTTTATCTTCAAATAGTTAAATTTGCCAAGGTTTACCAGCTCAATTACATATTCTTTCCGCAAATCAGGAAACATAATCAATCTTCGATAATCGCTTGAAACCCCTAACTTGTTTTTAAAATAAAGAGAATTGGAGGTTGTTACTCTACATCACCTACCTTATTTTTAAAGGTAGCATCCTTTAACCGATTAGGTGATATTGAATGATGAACGAATGAGATGGATTAAATGATGCTCAAATGAGCTTGGTCCATAGAGCTTAAAGTTACCTGACATTCAACTTTTAGGATAAGGGAAAACCCTTGAAAAAAACCTTTCCGAGTAACTCATCCTAACTGAGATTCAAACTTGGGACCTCCTAATGTGAGGCAGACACGCTACTTCCACACCACAGAGATGGGCCACTTTGCTTTTGTTTTCAGGGAAATTAATTATATCTGTGAACAATCACTTTTGGTGACAAAATAAATTTTGTCTTGAGCAATTTATACTCTTCCAAGTATTTGTTCCATCAAATGTAATAATTATATTCCATTAGACTGGTTAAATGAAGACTGCATTTCTGAAATGCAACTGTTTGTGTTTATATTTTAAGTTGCTTTCACCATTAAGAGCTAATAATCCTCATTTCACGGAGGAATCAAACAGCACTTGTGTTAGCACCATTGGCTTCTTGGCAATAACACCACATCCCAAAGTGGGGATGTTCCCTTGTGTGCCATTGAAGAGTATATGTTGTTAAGGCCTTAAGGCTGGTTAACAATAAATGGGAGTGGGAACCTGAACGACAAAGTAAAAACACATGCATTAGAATGTGAGTATTCATTGGTTCCTGAGAAAGGTATATTTGTCATCATCTACAGTCAGGCATTAGGCATCCATGCCTGTTCCAGCCTCAAAAGTTTGCTGCAACCATCTCGATTTGGGATGCCTGATACTTCTTTTGCCTGTCACTGTATAATATATGACTTGTCTGGTTATGTTGCTTTCAGGTCGTTTCTCTAAGTGACTTTTCCCATTTTATCCTATAATCAGCTATCCTTACATTTATTGAGAAAATACCCAGCTTCGTTCTGATGTCATATTTCTCGTCTTATTATTTAACTGATAGCCTGCCACTGATCTAAGAAATTTCATTTCTGCTGCCTGGATACACTTGCAGTCACTTTTTATTACTTTCTCTACTATGTATAGTAAGTAGGGGAAGTATTGTATTCCACCCAAAAATTCGATACCGAGATTTCACCGGAAATATGTTTTCAGGCCCCCTGAATCCAAAAAAAAGCATTTTTGGAAACATGTCCCTGTGTTTGTGTCTGTCTGTGAACAGCATAACTCAGAAACAAACAGTCAGATAAACACCAAACTTGGTATTTAGGTTCAGTATCTTCCAGAGATGCGACACAAAGGTTTTCAAGAAAATCCCCCCACCCCAGATTACCCTTTACATGGAACATTTTTCGAAAAGTTTAATTTTCTCAAAAATGGCTCTAACGTTTTTGATTAAAATATCATATGTTTAAGATATTTTCATGACAAATGTAATGTATATCTCAAATTTTCTGGGAATGTCTCCAAAAGTATTCTTCATTGTGAACGACTTTTGCATAACTGGTAAACCATAAGAGATAGACAAAATTTTCCTACACAAAAAAATGTAGATCGCGTTAAAATACACAATTTATGTCATATACTTTTTTTTGTTGAGTGAACAATTTTCAAGATATTGCTTGTCATTCCCTTAAATTTTCCAATACTTTTTCTCAAATGGGAATTCGTTATTCATTTTTTTTTATGTCCTGCACATGCAAAGAGAATGGATGCTCCACATAGCAACCAGCTCTTAAAAGATTTGACTATCGCTTAAAGCCTACCATATTCCCCTTGCACCTATAAGAAAATTAGCAATAAGATTAACATCTCGATTAACATGAAGCACATGGAGAATAAGTGTTTGTAAAAATAGTTTGTACAAGAGTAGAGAAAGTCATGTGAGTATAAACACATCAGATTTTTTTAGAGTTCAGGTTTTGATCCATAGAGTAGAACAGGAACCAACATATATTGGATTCATATCTAGTCTAGTTACATGATAGAAATTGTTCAAGGAGGCCATGAACTAGCCAGTCCCAATGGCTAAAGTGCCTAGCTTTATGTTTCATGGTGTAGGGGATTGTGAGTTTAAGCCCGCCTTGAACACACATGCATGCACATTCCTAAAACTGCTCTTTCCGGATTCAGAGGCACTCAAAACATGAATTTCTGATGAAATCTCAATATCCAAATTTTGGGTGAAATGCCATACCTTCTCTACCTGATAAGTATATGTGGTAGAGAAAGTAAAAATGTCATTGCCCAGGCACAGACAAATGACCCAATGTGCATAATTGATCTTCCACATGAGTATTGACAAGTAGTCCCATTTTCGTTCTGTGTATTGTGAACCATTCTCGTTCTGGTTCCCATTGCCAGTTTATTGTAATCAAAATTTTAGTTGAAAAAAATACACACAAAGTAGACCCACCTCTTACAGATGAGTTGTTCAAATTAACTAGTTTGCTTATAAACTTCTGATTTCTTGTATATCAAAAATATTTTTAGCAATACAAGTGCAAAAAAATAAATTACCTACATGCATAGTTTTATTCTCATATGTTTTTGTTTCACCAAGTATATACACGACACTTTTCAAAAAGGAACAATGCAACCTACTTCCCCTCTCTTGGTGAACCAAACTGGTATATGAAAACCAAAACTCCATTTTATTTTTAAGGCTGAATTTTAGGGTAAAAATAAGATATTCAACTTACTATCTGGCAGTGCAATGCCTCCTCCTTCACACAGCTGGTACAGTCTCTTTATATGTTCAGGATTTTTCACAGCCAGCTTGACAGCAAGCAGGTCTCTCCTGAGATTGCAGTCCTTTACCCAAGCATTTACATTTTCCAGATAGGTGCAGCACTCAAGAGGATCCAGCCATAATGTGCTGCCCAGACTGAGTTTGATCTGCAACATTCATTTCATTTCATTTATTATCAGTCATTGAAAATTACATAGAAATTCACGACATCGTCAATATATACATTAAAAAAAATCAATGAAATATTTTACAAATAATAACTTATTTTTACAATTAAAATACATACAACAAATCATTTCAAATACTCATTTAAGGAATAAAAACAACCTTGCACATAATATTTTCTCAATTCTGTTTTGAATTGCTTTAAATTTGTTATGTTTTTAATATAAATAGGTAGTTTATTGTAAAATGTACATGCGGCCACAGCGGGTTTAGTTTTAAAAAGCTGGATTCTATGTGATCTTGCATGAAAATCTGTGTTACCTCTTGTAGCATGGTTAAGTATTTGATTGATAACTATTTCCCGTCTTACATTATGTTTTGGATACATTATAACTTCAAATATATATAATGAGTATAGCGTTAAAATATTTAATTTTTTAAAATAATCCCTACAGGATTGTTGTGGCTTTAAACCCATAATTATCCTGATTGATCTTTTCTGTAATATAAATAGTCTTTTGAAGTACTACAAATGATACCCAGGCTGTAGTTTTCATCATTTGTTTTGTGCATATCTTAGGGTTTCAAAGTTCTAAATTGGCCATTATAAAGACAATGTTCTTTACTTTGAAATGTTCTTTTAAACCCAAAGTTGTCTTATATGCACAACCTAATATTTACAGAGGTACATTTTTGTGAAGGATGTACTGGCTTGAGCAGTGGGAGTCTACTTTTGTTAACATTGATAGGAATCTAAGTAAATTGCTTAATAAAGTGGAAGTTATAACTAATGATGCCTCCTCATGGTTCACTGCTAATGGTTTATGGCTTAATGAGGTAAAAACTGCCTCTATAGTACGAGGGCTGATCAACAAAGACTGAGACTGATCTTTTTTCAAAAATGTTTATTACTCCAATTCAATGTTTACATGATCTTTTTCAAAGTAGTCCCCTCCTACTTCAATGCACTTTTTAGAGCGTCTCTGTCAGTCCTTGAACACGTGCTGCAGACCATTCTTTGTCCGGTCCTTTAGAATCGCCTCACTTTTCTTGAGCACTGCTTCACAGTTCTCAAATCGAATACCCCTAAGCTTTGCCTTTAGTGATGGGAATAAAAAAAAGTCACAGGGTGCAAGATCGGGGCTATAAGGTGGATGTGAAACACAGGTAATGTTGAATCGAGCCAGAAACTGCATGACTTGATTTGCAACGTGAGGCCGTGCATTGTCATGATGAAATCGCCACCCAGTCTGAGAAAGCTGGTCGTTTCTTTGCAATGTGCTTCCTCAGTGTAGCCAATACTGACGTGTAGTATGCTGCTGTAACAGTAGCGTGAGGGGGAACTACATGCTGGTAAATCATTCCATTACAGTCAAAAAATGTGATCACCATCACTTTCCCTGCAGATGGAACAACTTTTGCCTCTTTTGGTGTTGGAGAACCTGGCGATTTCCACACTATGCTGGCTTGTTTTCCTTCAGGATCATAATGATGCAGCCATGACTCATCACCGGTGATAATCGATTTAAAAAATGCATCCCCTCCATCAGCAAACAGACGCAGCACCTCACTTGAACCACCTAAACACTGTTGCATGAGGTAGTGCATCTTCACTGTACGCTTGCTTCAGCTTTTCATAAGTTTCGGTGGCTGTATGGTTTAAATGAAAACAGAATTTGATTGTGCTGTACTGCTCCTCTCGTGTCACCTCCATTGTCTGGTATGCGAAATGCACGTAGGGTCTACAAAATAGAGCATTACTACCAACCTACCAATACGACAGTGCTGCCGCCTACCAACATTATACATAAAAACCCGCTCTTTTCAAATATTTATGTTACAGATACAAAACTATCACGGAAGCTACAGGAAAAAATCAGTCTCAGTCTTTGTTGATCAGCCCTCGCATTTACTTTGAAGCCTGAGACTGACAATGCATTTTCTGAAACTAAATCTGTTAAAAGTTTTGGTATTCATATTGATAAACAGTTAAGATAGGATGATCACATTGCCCAGTTTATTTTTAAATTATCAAGGGTTATGTTTTTAATAAAGCTGTTAAAGTGTGTTTACCACCACTATATAGAGTGCAACAGCATTCATATCATATTTTGACTCGCATAGTACATGGACATAGTACATCAACAATAAGCATATGACATGGTGTTCTATTGTTAATGCGCTGCCATTTTGTTTGGTGGTCAGAATGGTGAGGTGGATTGCTGAGCATTGTCCTTTTGCCATTGAAACTTATTTCAATAATAATGATAATACGATTAATATGCAACACATATTCAGACGACACTTCAATTTGGGACACCATGGAAATGGATGTAGTGAATGTTATCTAAACAATGCTGCAGGATTTTCTTCTTCCGCAAGTATGGATGATGAATGTAGATGTTATGGTTCCAACAAGATGGGGCAACCATGCACACAGCCAGAATATGCATAGAGTTTCTATGATAGACTTTTCCACAGAGATTAATTTCCCATCATGGTAACATCTCTTGGCCAGTCCGGTCTTCTGATCTAACATGTCCTGATTTTTTCTTATGGGGTTTCCTCAAACTGGAAGTTTTTCTTACACGTCTATCATAAAAGAATCAAAAGATCACATCAGAGCTGTTGTAGTCAGTATTCCTGAAGGCATGTTACAATGTGTAATGGTAAGCTCCCAACACTGATTAGAAGAATGTGAGGTACACCGGATGTAATTTGCCTAACATTAAATCCTAAATGGCAATCCTGTTACTACTTATCTACCAACAAGGGAACAGATAAAAAGCAATTGTTTGCTTATGATGCAATTTTATAAATACACCATGAATGCTGTCACACTCTGAATAGCAAATTTGTTTATGTTTTGCTTTTCCAATCTGTTACGTATTATGGTATTATTTTCTGGGGTGGTTCTAGTACAGCAGAGGAAACATGGCTTTTGCAGAAGTATTGCATATAACAAAAAACTCTTCTGTCAGGATCCATTGCAAGCCCTTTTTTTATTGAATTTGATATCTTGACTGTTGTAAATCTTTTCTGTAGGGGAGGGGTTCTGACCGCTTCAGCTGCCGTAGTGCGAGCACTGCGGACCCCTAGCATTCATGGTACTTCTGACGTTACTAGAAGTATGCTGGGCCGAACATTCAGCCCCTCCAGCTAGGGAGTTGTTCAGATTGGGTTGAACTCGGCGGAGCAGTGGTTCCCGATACCCATGGGTTATTGGGTATGTCTGGCTAGTTTTTTCCGCCCAGGCGGGGTTGTGAGACGCCTTGAGCAGTGAGAGTGAGAGTTGGTAGATGGCATGCTAGATTGCTGTCGGCCCTACCAAGGTTTTCGGTAGTCACCCTATTTAGGGTGACGCGCGTAAGTGGCGTATGCACTTCCAATCCCGCGAAAGCGGGAGAGCCTTTTTAGGAAACAAGGTATTGGCCTCATGGGAAACTCCCACGGTTGGAGAGCCGCTCAGATGGCACTGACCCTGGGTTGTTAGGAGGGAGCTTGGGCTTTGGCTCTTGCCTGGGTAGACCTTCGCAGCAAATGTTGTAAATCTTTATTTATTGGATCTCCTGATCCATGTTCACAGCAACATCAATGAACATAGTTCAAGGCACAATTTTCATGAGTTCATGAGCAACTCTAATATAAATTTACAATTTAAATTAAGTAAAACTATTAAATTATGTTGATATTGTAATGAAAAGAAGCTAGAAACAGTGATGTGTATTGAATTTAGTTAAAGGTGAGTCGGAATTGTAACACTAACATCACTTAAGTTTACTCACTTAACATGTTTCGGGAAACTGTTGTTCCCATCCTCAGAAGGTTAATTCGACTACAGTCGGGAACAACGGTTTCCCGAAACATGTTAAGTGAGTAAACTTAAGTGATGTTAGTGTTACAATTCCGACTCACCTTTAACTAAATACTATTAAATTATATTTATATTTTGGTTCTAAATGCTACAATTTATTACCAGATAGAATTAAGTGTATGAATAGGAGAGATTTATAAACTCAGTATACCAATGTCTGGTTAAGAAATCCTTTTATGATCTTGAGGAGTTTTTAAATTTAAATTCTTGTGATATGTTTTCTTTTTATGTTATGTCTTAGCGAATTTTGACATTGTCAATGCCTGTATTGTGCCTTACAACATCAATAATACATTACATGTGCATCACAGCTAAGCACTCAAGGTCACAAACAAACCAGAATTTTTAGAGCTATGACTATTGCTTGGCTTGGTGCCACTGCATTAATACTTCAATGTTGTTCAGTTTTCCAGTCATGGCAGAGCATGAAAAGGAGAATGCCTTCATTGCATCAGTTGAACAAATCAGAGAGAAAAAGTTATATGGACTTCAAATTACGGATTTTAAGCAAGACAAAACATGCTAACACAGTACAGCCTGCAATAAAGTTTGGGTTTCCAATTAAAATTACGACATTTGCAAAAAATTTTAAGAAAAGCTTATGAATCCTTGCACATTCAGGAGAGCAATCAGAGGACCAAAGATTGGGAAATTTCATGAAATTCATATGCTTGTCACTCAATATGTGCAAGAGAAACAAAACTATGGGTTTCAAATATTTTGTGAATATTTTTGTAATTGTATTCACTATTTAAATAATTTCTCTTATGAAAATCTTCAAAATTTAGGGTCATCTCATATATGAGGCAATGTTATATTTGGGCCAATACGGTATATAAAATCAATATGAATGAAGATTATTTTACAGGCTGATTTTAGGAAATTCAGAAAATGAACTTTATTAATCATTGCAAAGTCTCAAATATATGTTATTTTTATCTATTTTTTTTTTTTTTTTTTTTTGCCTATTTTGATATACTACAGCAAAACCGTTTTCCTTGCAAAGGGTTATTGTATGGGCAGCCTCTATTAAAAATCTTTCCCTTGCATTGTGTTTATTGGACTTCTAACTTGAAACTCTACTGTTCACAGATAAAGACCTCGTCCTCTGATCCTGGGGATTTCTGGTGACAATTTAATAAGGAAGTTTTTGGTTGAATGCAATGCAGCTTACTTCAGCTTTAAGTAAGCTGTAAAGAAAATAAAAATGTACCAAATCTTGAGATACCAATAATAAGAATGAAAGTAGCACCTGGCCCCTCAAGCATCTATCTTCATCCTGTTTGTTGGTGATTGCTTCTATCCAATTAGTCATCCTGCAGGTTGCCATCACGCTCCAACTCCAATCCTTATCACAAGGCATTATTTCACAGAGGAACACTTCCACCACTTGAGGTATGGCCTCCTTCAGCTTATCAGGTAGCTCCAAAAGCTGGGATACCTTAACAGTTGACAGCCATTCACAATGAAAATTATGTTATGTTCAAGTAGTAAATTGGTAATTGTGAGCAATAAATATGTCACAGAAAGGCAAATCTTGGAAGTCTTTACAGCTTAATAGTTTTCAAAAATATAATGGTGAGAATTTTAAAATATTGGTTTAGAGTAAAGAGTTTATATTTTGAAACGTCTGATTTCACAGGAAAACATTACCCAGCAGAGCACTTGGATTAACAGAATTAAAATTGTAATTAATTGGTTCTTCCACACAAGCCATGTGTAGCACAAGGTAGAATCAGATGACTGGAAAATTCAATGCCATAGCCAAGATTTGAACCATGGCTCCTCCGGTTTGCATCTGGTTGCTCTAACCAACCAAGCTACCGTAACAACATGATGGTACCACATTAAATTCCCCAATTGACTCGCATTTTTCCTGGTAAACCACTAAGAGATCTCAAATTATTCTGAGATGACATACCCCAATGATGACTTACAATAGAAGCCGAGTGCTTACAGTATTTACGACATTGTAAGTCACCATTGGGGTATGTCATCTCAAAATAATTTGAGATCTCTTTGTGGTTTACCAGCAAAAATCCGAGTCAGTTGGGAAATTTAATGTCATACCGGCATGTTGTCATGGTAAGCTCAGTTGGTTAGAGCAACTGGATGGAAACCGGAAGATCTGTGGTTCAAATCCTGACTATGGCAATTAATTTTTCAGTCGTCTTCCAGAATTGAAAGTTGTTTTGGAAAAAATTAGTAAAAGGATGAGTTGGAGAAAAAGAGAATTGAAAGAAAGAGACTTTTGGAAAGAAACTAAGTTAAGAATTATTATAATGTTTAAACAAATCACAAAATCAACCATTAAAGATAGTGCACAAAATTTTGCATGCATATTACTAAAAAACTAAACTCAGCATCTATGATGAGCTAGAATGTTTGTTGGGTGTGGTAGATCTCAAAGCATCCTTCTAAATGAAGTGCAACACCACACTTTTTGCACTGCCACACACTTTCACTTCTTTTTCCCCTTTCGTAGCAAACAACACACCTTTTGGTCACATTTTGTTTGTCAGTGGGGAGGTATGAGTCCAATTTTTTTGCCTGAAGTCACAAGGGGATGGTACTGGCTGATGGTTGCCCGCAAACATTGTACTCAGGTAACCGTATACCCTCCAGCAGTTGCTGCGCAATGTTGGTCCTCCATGTAGCATGTTCTCTTCTTTCCACTTAGTTTGTGATACACAATGCAGGAATTGAATATACACATATCAAGAGGATAAAAAAATATTTCCCTGTATTCCTTTCATTGTGCATCGCATGATAGGAAAGAGAGCTGTCACCTGGTCCTGAAGATCTACACCACCAATCCCCCGATTGATATTCCAGTGTACATTCAGGTTTTGTCATGGAAAGAAGATTTTCATATCCATTGACAAAATAAATGATGTAGAAAATCGTTACGTGGCTAACATAATCATTGTTATATTGGAGATCAACGGACCAGGTGAAGTGTTTCTGCTTACAAGTGAGGTATTAAAACTGTTAATCACTCCACAATTTGTAGACTATTTGAAAAATGTGTTTTTGTTATGGCCTGAGAGTACTAGCAATGATGATGTCTTGGTTTCTGTGATGCAGCATCATACATTGTGAAAGCAGGAAAGTCAATACAAGCTTTTTACCCAAAAATGTGCACATTACTTGCTTAGCACACGCTATGCATAGGGTGGCAGAGGAAGTTAAGAGTACATCTTTCTCATGTGTCAAAGACAAAGAAAATGTTTGTCCAGGCTCCCTCTCATAAACTACTCTTCAAGTCCATGGCTCCTGGTATTCCACTCCCACCAGAACCTGTCATCACCAGATGGGGCACCTGTATAGATTCAGCAATTTATTATTGCGATCATTTCCAGATGGTGAAACATGTTATTGAAACACCAAATCCTGACGATGCTACTGCAATTGAAACGACTAAAACACTATTTTTAAAAGGTGAAACTGAAGGACAGCTAGCCTTCATATAGGCAAATTTCAGTTTTAACACAAGGAATCATACCGGAGAAAGGGCAAGTCTGGAAAGCTCTCTAATTCTAGTTAAAAATTGCTTTTGATTTGAAAATTGTAGGGGGAAAAGTTGGAAGAAGGTTATCTATGAAAGTGGAAAGTTTAAGCTCTGGATACAAAACTGTGTGTCACATTTCTCAAGTCCTAACCAGTGAAACATTTGATGCTTCCTGCATTGAAGAAGATCTCACTGCCAATGAATTAGAATATCTCAAGCATGCTCCAGTTGTAACAGTGGATGTGGAAAGGAATTTCTCAAAGTACAAAAATGTGCTTTCTGACAACAGGCGTTCCTTAACTTTTCAGAACTTGTGCATGCTGTTGGTTACCTACTGCAATAATTCTGAATAAGGTAAGATTTTGTTATACATTCATCTTCCTAGAAAATACAAATTTGCAAGTTTAAATTAACAATTTTTAATTTCAGTTCTAATGTTACAAAAGTAGGAATTATACTGTACTCTCATACTCTGAAATGAAGACAAACATCTCTTAAAGTCTTTTTTTTTAGGTCATTTTATTGATCATTTTTTTTAGATATTTTTAGGTCATCAAAATCCGGGCCCTGGTCATTAGCTAGCCGGAACAACAACAAAATTATCAGATGCTAATGTCTTCACTAGTGCAGTCTCTTGCTTTCTGTTTACAATTTTTATAAATAGTGGTATCCAACAATCAAATTACAATAATCATGAAGACATTCAAATTACAAAAACAATTAAGTAAACACAAGTAAATGCCATGCATAACTTTTGTCACCCAACATGGGGCAAATTAAATACAAAGCGCCAATTAAATAAAAAAGTAGAAAAAATTATGAGAAGATAGGAATGGGAGATATTTGGAGAACAGGAGAAAGAGATAGCAATGGCTTCTGGATAACAGTAAGAAACAGAGTGGAGGACATAAAAAGACAAGAGATTTGGGGAAGCTTAGAGAATAAAACATCACTAGGGTTCTATAGATTAGTAAAAAGGAAATGGGGAAGAGAAGGGTATGTGGATTATTGTTATTGAGCGGAAAAAGAAGCAATTGCATGGATGAGAACAGATCATTGTATCTAAGAGGGCTAAGAGGCAGAAAAAACGGAATTTGTTAACTATGCAGAGGTAGTGAAAGCACAGAATGCAAAGAATTAGCAGAATGGAGACAAGAAGTATGGGAGGAAAAATGGGAAAAAATGGATGGAAAAATAGTAGCAATTAAAATGTTAACAAGAAAAGAAGAAAAGAAAAATAAGAATATGGGAGAGTTCTTAAAGAAAGTAAAAGAGAAATGGAAGAGAAAAGTAAGAGAGATAAGAAAGGTAGAAGGGCAAACAGAGGAGGGAGAGGATGGGCAATAGGGATTAAGGGTAGCAAGGGATGCTCAGATGACCAGAAGGCCAGGGTGCCAGGCAAATGGAGCAGCATAGCTGGCAAGAAAAAAAAAAATAAAGTGCCAATTAAATAAAAAAAGCACGAATTAAATAAAATCACAAACTGCATTTAAAAAGGCGCAAAATGAATTAAATTGGGCAAATTAAATTTAAAAAATCTGATGTGCTACGCTCACATGACTTTCTCTACTCTTGTACAAACTATTTTTACAAACGTTTATTCTCCATATGCTTCATGTTAATCGAGATATCGAGATGTCAATCTTATTGCTAATTTTCTTGTAGATGCAAGGGGAATATAGTAGGTTATAAGCGATAGTCAAATCTTTTAAGCATTGGTTGCTATGTGACGCATTCCAATCTCTTTACATTCCAGGACATAAAAAAAATGAATAATGAATTTGAGAAAAAGTATAAGTATTGGAAAATTTAAGGGAATAACAAGCAATATCTCGAAAATGGTTCACTCTACAAAAAAAATGTATACGACATAAATTGTGTATTTTAACACGATCTACATTTTTTGTGCAGTAAAATTTTGTCTATCTCTTATGGTTTACCAGTTATGCGAAAGTCATTCACAATGAAGAACACTTTTGGAGACATTCCCAGAAAATTCAAGATATAGATTTCATTTGTCATGAAAATATCTTAAACATATGATATTTTAATCAAAATCGTTAGAGCCATTTTTGAGAAAATTAAAATATTTTCCATGTAAAGGTTAGTCTGGGGTGGCGGTGATTTTCTTGAAAACCTTCGTGTTGCATCTCTGGCAGATACTGAACCTAAATACCAAGTTTGGTGTTTATTCGACTGTTCGTTTCTGAGTTATGCTGCTCACAGACAGACAAAGACATGTTTCCAAAAATGCTTTTTTTGGATTCAGGGGGTCTCAAAACATGTATTTCTGGTGAAATCTCGGTATCAAATTTTTGGGTCGAATACAAAACTTCCCCTACTTACTATACGTAGTAGAGAAAGTAAAAAGTGTCTATTATATTGAACAGTGGAAGGAATGATGCAGGAACTATCCAGTGAAACAATGCAGAAAGATGGCAGTATAAAACTTCAGGAAAACATCGGCAACTTCAGGTGAAATTTGAAAACCACAGGAGAGCAACTCAGAATGACAGGAGCGCACTGAGAACCACATGGGAACTTATAGATCGGCATGGGCTGCAATGTGCAAGACTGTCAAGAAACTTCAGAGTACTATAACATCAGGGAGTTTCAGAACTTGAGAAAGGGGCACTAACCAAGGACATCAGAAACAGATACCCACACAAAGGTTACACAATCTGTGAGGTGACCCAGCCAACAGAAGAAGGTCAGACAAAAACCCAAATTTTTTTGCTTACTATTTAAGTTTCGATCAGTTAAAAGTATGGTGATTGCTCCAGCAAGAACAGGTATGTAGTAAATGTGTTAGTAAACAGGGTAGTTATAATTTGTATTAATGCATGTTGTTATATAAATGTTCTTCAGAAGTGGCAAGGTTAAGCTTAAGAAGTCATACTATAGCAAAATTAGGCACAATGGAAGCAAAAATATGCAAATAGATGACAACTCATCAGGTAGTACAGAGTTTAATGAGGGAAACAATGAATTGTATATAGAATCTGAAGTGCACATAGATCAGGAGTTATGTAGAGTAAACAGGAACAGTATAGAGAAAAGTAATACAACTACTGATAAGGGTAATAATGTGGAAGTAAACAGACAGGCAGAACAAGAAGTAAGAAATGTAGATATGGGGGAAGATAACAATGCTGAGGTTCAGTTAGAAGGTAGATCACGCATAGAAGCATCAGGTAGGGAAAGCCCAATGCATTTAAACCTGCTTAGCATCTTGAGAGCAATAGCAGACCTGAAAACAAATATGGAACAAAATAGTAATGCCATCAACCAAGCTATCAACCAAAAGTTTGAACGAAATAGCCTAGCTATAAACCACAAGTTAGAGGAGACAACCACAAGCTAGAGGAGAATAGTACTGCACTTAGCAGACAAATATCTGAATGCACAAGGGAAAACAGAAAGGAAATAAGTAGATTGGAACAGAAATTAGACCAAACCAATGCCCTCTTACAATCAGAAATAGTCAACTAACTAGTAATTGTTAAAAACTAGGGAACAAAATTGAAAAGCACATATCTAAGATAAAACAAGAAATAAAAGTTAGACTGATAAATAAAACAAAAGAAATAGGTAACAGGATAGTTGGTCAAGTTAAGGAAATTAAACACATAGGTAGCAAGGTAGAAAGTCAGGGTAAAGAAATTAGAAGTATGGCAGAAACTAACAATGACTTAGCTCAGTCGAAGGTAGATATGCAAGGAGAAATGTCAAGAAGCTGTAACAAGGTAGAACAGAGTATTGTAGCCATGCTAAATAACCTAAATGAAGTGCAAAACAATATGGCACAATGCAGGTAAAAAGTTGATCAATTAGAACAATGTAACACAAGTGTACAAAATAATTCTAGGATAGAACGTGACAGTATGAATGCATGCACTAATATATTTGTAAATAAACAAACAAATAACAACAGAGGTTTAACCTCACCTGTAAGCACAACATGAGAAATGCACATGTGTCCTCAGTAGCAACTGCATTATCCCGTTAGAGACCAATAATAGTAATCTACGAGGTCTGTTCAAAAAACTCCGGAACTTTGTCCACAACATTTTTCTACACTTACTTTCACTTATTGTGCATGTATGCTTTAAAATACTCTCCTCCACAATTGATACACCGTGTACTATACTTACAAAAGCTTAATATTCTAGCTTCTTGCTAATCCAGATAAACTTTCAATTTACATTTACAACTTCGTTATAAGATACAGTTGGTAAAGTGAGTCAGATTTTTAAAAAGCACGTAGCTATATGAGGGCTATGGAATTCGTTGCTCTTTGCATGACCACAAGAAAATATTGAATACTGACTTCCCATTTGAGAAAATTATAAGTAGGTATTTGAAAATTCAAACCAATAACAAGGAATATCTCGGGAATGGTTAAATTAAATAAAAAAAAAGGGGCAAAAAGGAACAGGAAAAAGATAGGAAAATAGAAATACTTTGACATTAATATTGTGTGCTTTAACGAGACCAATATTTTTTTTGGGGGGGGTAAGATTTTGCCTATCTCACGGTTTACCAGTTATGCAAAAGTTACTCAGAATGAAGAGGACTTCAGAAGATATTTCCAGGAAATTCAATATATGTATTTGACATGAAAATATTTAACCATGTGGTATTTAATCAAAATCGTTAAGAGCCATTTTTGAGTAAATAAAGCTTTTGGAAAAAGTTTCCATGTGAAAGGTAGTTTGATGCCTATGTCTTACAGTTTAGCAGTTACATAAAAGTCATTCAGAATGAAGAGCACTTCATAGGCTATTCCCAGAAAATTCTTAAACAATATGACATTTTAATCAAAATTGTTGGAGCCAATTTGAGAAAATGGGTAGTTTTGGGTGGGATGGGATTTTCTTGAAAATCTTGTCATATCCTTAGAGGATACTAAGCTTGAACTAGTTTTTTTATTTATGCTATTTTCTCTCTCTCTCTCACATGCATGCACGCACACTTTTGCTAAAGTGTTTTTTTAAATTCAGGCATTCTCAAAAAGTGTATTTCTGTTGAAATCTATACATATACCCCCGCTGCTGTAACGTTGCACTTGACAGCTAACGTTTAAGTTGGTACACTCGCAAAAAAACAGACGAAAAGCTTCAACTGTTTGACTTCCTAAGCCAATCACAATGCAGCATTCCGGATGGTCGATGACAAAGCGGAACCGGAACTAGAATCGGCTCTGTTGCCAGATGTAACTATTCCCAACCACGTGCTTCAGTTTGTGAATCTCTAGCACCAGCGTCGAATTGTTCTTTGCAAGCTACATATTGTTCATTGTTGTTATTTATATTTGTGCTTATTGTTTGATAGTTTTGTTATTGTTCGTTTATACATATACATATATATTATATATATTTCATTCATATTATTTATTTAAACAAAACTTAAGTGTGACAGTGTCTGAAAAACGACGCCGATCGCCGAGTGATGATTCACGAAGTGAAAAACCTTTGCGCCGAGGTGTGCCACTTAATAGTCAGGCATTGGAACTATTAAGAAGAACCCGGGAATTCTTTGAACAGGAAAAGGAATACGTGAAGCTTCATGGCAATCCCCTCTATTCCTGCTGATAAAGCCATACAACGAACTGCGGCAGCTCTTGTACTAAGCACGAGAACTGTTATTCACAAGGCTACGGTGGACGCGGCTTCGTGGAAGAAGAAAGTAGATCATGTGAATAAGCTAATACGAAAATCACAAGAAATAGACGGAATTATTAGTGACTGTGAACCATTGATGATATGCCTTGGTGAAGATGATGACGACGACGATGACAACGGGGATTTGGATGGAATTGAGCCATTGCAGTTTTAAATGCGTGAAATTGAAATTGAGTTTTATTTATGGACGCTCTTTAACTGCTATGGTTCTTAGCGTGCCATTCCACATTGGGCGTGAATGACCGATAATTTTGCTCAGAGGCCTCTTTATCAGGCTTGAGGTTCTTTTACGTGCCGTAAATCTACGACACGGGACCACCGGCTTTACTTCCCTTCCGAAGGAAGCCATGCTAAGGATCGCCCTCCGCCGAGTTTGAACCCGCGACCTTGGGAACTAGAGGCTAGCACGGTACCACTAGTCCACGGAGGACGACTTTAAATGCGTGAGTGAAAATAACTTTGTTATGGCTTGCTTATAATTTGTTTTATTTCTTCTCATTGTAGCAGGAAGTTTGTATTATTTTGTTTCTATATTGTCAAAAGTGCGTAATTTATTCTACATACGCTGCAATATTTATACAGAGTTATTTTCAATTAACAATAATAATACGAAATAGTTATTATTCATTGACGTTCGCTACTTACGTACACTTTTTGTATGCGGCTTAGACACGATAGAAAGAACAATCAGCTGTTGTTTACTAGCCACTCTGGCAACGTCGCAACCACAATGTAGCCAACCTTACGCGAAGCCCCACGAACTGTCAAGTGCAAAGATACAGCGGCGGGGGTATAGGTAGTAGAGAAATTAAAAACTGTTTCATGCAAGGACTTGGATGAGTGCAGGTATAAACAATTATTTAAAAGAGAAAATGTAGAAGGTTGCACAATATTTTCTTCCAGAGATAAATGAAAGATGAGGTGGAGCTTTTAACAATGCTGAAAAGATCCTGAGGTGTTTCTATCTTGCCTGGGCACTATAATGCTAAATAGAATATGAGTAAGGTCATAGTGACATGCTCTCATTACCGGAAAACCGGTAATATAATCAAAGTTATTACAAATGTGAACACGTATGTAGAGCGAATGTACAAAACCGGATTATAACTAAAGAATTTCCTATAAAACCAACCTTAAATTTAACTTTCAACAAAATGAAACTCTTTCATCCAGTATAGCTTTAATTCACGATAACACCTTATAAATTCTTGGAGTGACTTACTGTGATATTTTATATAGATGGAGAGGATATCAATATAAAGGTGCAAAAACAGAAGTACAAATAATCTACTTTCAATATATCAATTGGTGACATGTTTGTAATATCAAATAAGGAAATGAGGGATTGAATTTAGAAAAGGAGATGAACGTTATCTGTTGAAAGTCAGAGGAATCTCAATTTCTATTTCATTTGTCAAATCTTTAATTACAATTGTGTTATTTAAAATCTGTATCTCCATTAGGCTTCTTAAATGAGAGTATGTTTAACATGAATGAGTATATGGATATTTAAGTGCAGCAAAGATTATATCGCCTCCTGACAGAGTAGCTCAACGAAGAGGGGAAGTTTTTATTTATACCATGACCTGGTGCTTGATTCTCAATTTGCTTGGAAACTGCAGCTCACAAGCTATTTCTTGTTTTTATTTATATCATGCAATATTTGAAATGGCTGAGCTAATTTCCACACTAGAGCACCAAGAGTTTGAAATCACACGGTTAAAAATAATACACACACTGGCCAACACATTCACTTTCATAACAGAAACATAACACCTAATCAGCATAGGAATGAAAGGCAAGATTTACAGTAATGCACATTATTAGAGAAACATGCCTCACTCAGATAATGAAAAATGTCATGTGCAGGTAAACTTAATCAGAACAGGAAATAATAACAGTAGAAGACATTATCCAGGAAGGAATAATACGCAAGGCAGAGGAAACAGAAATTCATGGGGGAGGTACCCGTCACATGAAAACTCGCACCATGGACAAACAGAAACATATGTTCAGGGTACAGTTTACTCAAACCAAGGACTTAGAGCAGGAAGAAATGGTGACAATAACAATATAGATCATGAAATAACGGTTGCACCAATGAGCAATGGAAATCCCATTGTAACTGAAAACAATAGGTCAGAAAAACTTCTCATAGTTTCGTTGAAGTAGGGTCATTCAAAACTTACTATGGGGATAATAATAGCATTTGGATAGTACCCAAACTCCTACAGAACAACATTGTTACAGAATGTCAGCACTTAGGAAAATTTAGATAAATATGAATCGCCCTAACTTAACACTTAGATACATGGTAAACAAATTATTGCCACAGTCGATGCTGGCTCAACAGCTACTCTTTGCTCCAGGCAATTGTATATGCAGTTAATAAATGAAGCGTTAAATGAGGTATGTTAGTAATTTGGTATGCCGTTAGCAATCGATAAGCTGCACAAACTATTAAGTCTCAAACTCTACTAATGTTGAAAATAGGGAAAGAAATAATTGAAGTAATGGTTCTTGTTGTACCTAATTTAATATGTGAATTAATTCTGGGCTGTGATATTTTGAGAGAATATTCTGCACTGATAGGTTTTAAAGAAGATGTAATAAAGATTTATAAAGAAGATAAGAGATTAATGTACCTTTTATAAAGAATAAGGTATTGAAAGTGCAATGTTCAAGTGAGGAAGAAAGGATAGATGCCGAGGAATTCTTTGTGCAGATGTTAACACAGCAAATGCCAGACAGAGACATAGAAAATAGGTCACAAACATAGGGCACTGAACCGTTATCACAATATAAGGGGAAAACTCCCCTTGTGTCACAACTCTCTGAAAGGCATATTCCAAAAGAGTGTTTATACTGGGAGAGTGATAAGAATAATAGCTGAACAAAACAGATTAAACATTCAACTATATATAGATAGTATGGGAGATGTTTGGGCTGAGACAAACAATTTACAAAGAGGATTTTGGAAACGGGTAGTACAATGTCGTAGGATATGGATAGACAAACTTTGTATGTATCAATGAAAGACAAGAACTCTCTTGAATTTTATGTAACTATTAGAATTAGGGAATGCTGTTCTGATAACTGTAACATTAGGGTAACAGAAGGGACTGCATGGTTGAGACTAAGGGTGTGGAAATCTGAAGATTCTAGGAAGGTGGATCAGTAACTTTGTCTGATTTGTTGCAAGGAAGAAGATGCAAAGCATATTTATTTAACTGCTCTGAAATGAATAATGGAGATTGAAATTACTCAAACCAAAATGTCACAAAATGGATAAAGAAATAGATGTAGAACAATTTTTAAAGATAGATCACAAATTCAATTACTGGGAGAATATTTATACAAAATTAAAAATAAGCACTCAATAGATAAGGACTCATAGATTGTAAGAATTATTGTTTTGTAAGAACTATTTCAGTTATGGCTTGGTGAAGAACAAATGTTTGTTCCAAGCCATAACTTAAGTTTGTAGCTTAGCGTGCACGTGTGTGAGAGAGAAATCTTATTTGTCTCATTGATTCCTACATTGTAATACAAAGATACAAAGTTCAATCAACCATTTTTAACCAGGGCTATTCTGTAACTTTGTGTTAAGAAGGTGACTACAATTATTTGTTAATCTTAAAGAACCACTTTAATGAATGTGGTGCTATTTGACATTCTGTTAATCGTTTATTATTGCAATATTTGTTTTCTCGTAGTTTGTTAGCCAAATGGACTGACTAATTGGAAATTTGTGCACTTTGCGATAGCATTTTGTTTTCACATTGCCACCAGCACTGGAACACCAACTACTGAGTGCTTTTGTTACTTTTCGTTGCCGAGATGGAGATAAAAGTGTGCTGGGAAAACGTCACACGAAAAATATACAATATATGCAGATTTTTAAAATTTGCACCCATTGCTTAAAACAGCAAAACTAACACCTTCTTGTAACCTCAAAGATTTAGATTTGTTTATGGAGATCGTCCAGCTGTTGAACAGCTGTGGCAGTGGCCATGTAAACTGGGTTTCATGTTAGATTAGGAAAGAAATAGCAGTGCAGTTTCACATTGTTTTGATGCAAGTTTCACTAATTCATATCAACTTGCATTTTTGATATTCAGAGTGTTCTGTAAAGAATGTGGAGTTGTTTCATGCAGGAGTTATTGCTGGGATGAAGTCACTTTGTCCACTCGTCCACCCTTTTTAGTAGCTGTTTTTATATAGTGGTTACTGGCAATATTTTGTGAAGAGTTGCACACTGAAAATGACAAATGTTGTCAAGGATTGTCGCCATAAAAGATAGGAATATACGCTATCATGAATCATTGGAGTTTAGCTCTGCAGATCTCATGGCTATACCCTGTCCTTGTGCTGAAGGCCACAAATGCTCCACGCCTCTGCTTATAGAAAACATCCCTCAGCTATGCTTTGCGGCTTAGGGCCCTCAATGTTGATAGCAGAAGGTCAACACAAGTAATGCTCCCATAATGCATTGGGTGGGATGCATGTGATGGAAAATATGTAACTGGTTAATATGGAACTTAAGTCCCGGGGGAGGGTGATGGATTCTTTTCAGGTCCATAGTAGTTAAAGAGCATTCATAAATAAAACTCAATTTTTGGAACTAAAGTGACAATATTTTTTACAAATGTAATGAAATATGTTAACAACATTCAGCAGTGTTCATGATGTATAACAATGTTATGAAAGTAAAAAAGATAAGTATGTAGATGCACGTGTGCCATGTGTATAGCAAATGTATCCCCTACCCATATACCAAATATTAACCAATTTTCTTTATACTTTTTGGTTTTTAATTATACTTTTTAAAGATATCAGTTATCATGCAGATATTTCTGAAATTTTTGTGTGTATCATCAACCATAAATAGGTAATTTATTTGGCAATATTCAGCTTTAGTTCAGTTGCATCTTAACCTTTGACTGAAAATTATAATTGATATCTGATAATATCCATATTATTTTAGGTATTCATTAAGTGGAAGATGTAGTGAAAAAGAAAGGCTAGTTTCACTAGCAGTGTTATCTGGGGAGTGTTGCAGCCATAAGTATTTTACTTCAGATTATTTTTTATATGCAAATTCATTATAACCTGACTGCCTTCTGTTTGCTCTTCCTCTTCCAGTTGCATCAGTATAAATTCAATTTTACTATGGTTACAGAAGCTGGTAAATAGCTCTCACTTATTTTAGCAGATTGGAAATTATCTTAAAATGATTCTGGGAACAAAAACGTAACACTGTAAAATTCTTGAGCTCTCAAAAGCACTCAGTTCCTAATCTTAAGCTAAAAATGAGGCATATATGCAGTAGAATCTCGTTAGTAGCTTTTGCAGGGATCCAAGAATTTGGATATCATAGACAGGCAAACGTGTTAACGAAAATACAAAATTGCAATTTGAAAACATTATTATTTAATAAAATCTAATAATTACTACACTTCCATGGGGAATAGAAATCGATTTGAATCGAATTCCATACTAATACAATCAGTGTTTCCATGTTAAATTCATATGTATCGAGATCGATTTGGATACATAAAGTCCAAGAATAAATAATTCAAGTTTTTATGTTGGTCAACTTGGATTTACATTGGTAAACCTGTTAAACATATGTTAGCTTTGTTTCTATGTATAATTTAAGCAGGTTTTGAGGTTAGCAAATGTTTTTGAGAAGAATAAATTGCGAATTATGGAAGCGATAAACGTGGCTTTGCTGTGTTTTATTGCACATGCAATAATTTCTAAAAAAACAAAATGACGAGCGTGCATCATATTACGAGTAAAGTAGATATCTTTGGCGTATTCAATATGATTTGAATACGATAGGCATTTCCATGTAACAAATTTCAATCCAATCCTACTTTCCAAGAGGAAAGTTTTGTTTTAGCATTTTTCCCTTTTTCAAATTAAACACTATTTGAACCTAAAATTCTTAAATCAATAACTGTTGCTCTTTATTACAATACGAGATTATGCAACATTTATTTTGCTACTAAAATTTGTTTCTTAAAAGTTATGTTGGGAGCATCATTTACCAATGCTATCACATGGAACATTGCTTATCCAAGCGTAATCCGTAACATATTTTACCTACAAATAAATAAATATTTGATAATTAAAATATCAAATTTCTATCATGCCTTTCCTCTTATAGCAACATTAAAACAATGTCTATGCAAATCTGTGGTGTAACAAATGTGTTTAGCAAGAGGGTCTTGGGTTTGTTGTCTTCGGCCAAATCTTTATTCTTAACAAAATTTTGTTTTGTTATAAAGTTATAGAATGCCAAATTGTGCATAAAAATTGGTTAGCAGCTTTAACAATTTGTTAAGCCTTAACAAAACGTGAATGTCCAAGAAAGTCTGCTTACCTTAACTTCTTCGGTTGTTCCCTCATCCAGTAAGTAAACGTTTACCAGTTTAGGAACATTGTATTTGTCTAACATGACAATTTCTGTAACTCTGGCTCTGTAGAATTTATTCATTACCATCTCCACCGCACAAAGGTCTCCCAGCTTTGGATTCCCATGTGGTATCCTGGTAAAATCATATACACACAAATAAAATAACTGCAGAAAGAGGATCTTTGTCAGTACTATGGAATATCACTGCTACAATATTCAAAAATGTATTATCAGCGAAGAGAAGTAGAATTGGCTACAGTACTGGCATCTTTAGGGATGATTTGGTGATGATATAATTTTATTTTAAGTACTAAGCAAATTAGAATAATACAATTTTTATGGCTTGCACAGATGCTGATGCAATCAAGTGATTATAAAACAAATTCTTTTGAATTTTATTTTATTAAAGATAAGCGAAGAATTGTCACAAAATATATATTTAAGTAATTTATAATGAAGAACTTTTCTCGGCATTTAATAGGTGATTTGGTGTCTCTGTTGTTCAAAAGTGACTGGAAAAAGAGAGGGGTTACAGCCTATATCTGATAAAGACAGCTGTCCTAAATCTTTCTTGAAGATAAGCAAGCTGTTAAGCCATTTCCTTCTCTTTATCATCTGTTGTTCTTTTTTTTGTGTTTCGTAGTGTTTAATGCCTGTTCTTACTGTATATGGCACCAGAAATAAAATGATTATTGGGAAAGGCAATTTGGGAAGGAAACTTTCCAGGCATAAGTCTAGGTTACCTAATCAAGATTTGCCAGTTATGAAGACAGGAAAATCTAGGAAAAACCTGGCAGGGAGGATAGTTCTGGTGGGATTTGAACCACGGATCTCCCATTCAAAAGTCAATTCCTTAATGATCTTGGCTATCCATGATGGTGATTGAATCTCAATAACTGCAAATGTCCTGTTATAACAAATCATCTCTGAAACTATAGAGAAAACTGGATCGAGTTGATACACTTAACATCACTCATATTTTTTGCATCTTGAACGGTTTTGAGAGCTACTTGGCTTCATCATAAGAATGACTGACTGGCTCCTGATGGAGTTGTTTGGTATGTTTGTTTATGATATCTAGTGATAAACGAATTTCCATAGTGGATTTGGTGGCAGCAATTCAAAATTCATTACACAATGTTTATGTTTTATGATTAAAATCTTTTTTCAAATACACAACAGATTTGGATACTTGGTAAAAGATTTTACTCATTAAACATAAACATGGTGTAATGCCGTCATCAAAACCACTATGGAAATTCATCAATCTGCCATTAGTTGTCACCACAAACAACCATACACCAGACAACAGCATTCATTCAGTAAGTCATTTCTGTCGAAGAGAGCACATATCTCTCGAAACCATCAAGATACAAAAAATAAGTGATGTTAAGTGTTTCAACTCTGACCCAATTTTCTCTCTACAACTTCAAATTTAAATCGTTGTTATATCAACTTATTCATATACTATACAAATCATCTCCAATTCATTGCCACTACTGATAGTAGCTTTACTCCCTATTTGGGAGTCTATGTACAGAACTCGTGGAAGTTGTTATCTTGTATGAATAAGAACAGCACACTGAAACGTCAGTGAAAGTTTCGAAAGGATGTACAACTTTGTAAACTCCATGCAACATCCCTTATTCTCTCTCGCAGAATAAGTTATAATATTGCTGTGAACTCACCTGTTATGTTTGTTTCCATAGAAGTGCAATACTTCATAAGTAACAGCAAAGTAATTATCTGGGTAAGTGCTGATCCTATTGTTGTTGTCTTTATGGTCCAGTATTCGTGCAGAAAATCTACTTGCATCAATAACAGCCAGCACCTTGATGGTCACCTCTCCAGATCTGTTAATTCAAAACATAAAAATGTTTAGATAAAAGTATTTTGGCTTGTTTACTGATATACCTAATGCATAACAAAGTAATAAATAAACTTAAAAGTTAAATTACGTGGGCACTTTCACACAGCAAAACTGTGTTCGATATTATAAATGAGTTTTAATAACACTTCACTTGCTCTTTTTACGTAAGTCTTAAATTGGTAAGATGAAAATAAATTTAGAAACAAGATTGAAGGAACATCTAAGGAATTTAAAATTCAAATAAGTGGGTAAATCTGCCATCATCCATTTTTGTGAAAATCAACATAAAAATCTGATGTGTTACACTCACATGACTTTCTCTACTCTTGTACAAACTATTTTTACAAACGCTTATTCTCCATATGCTTCATGTTAATGGAGATATCGAGATGTCAATCTTATTGATAATTTTCTTGTAGATGCAAGGGGAATATGGTAGTTTTTAAGCGATAGTCAAATATTTTAACGCTGGTTGCTATGTGGCGCATTCCATTCTCTTTGCATGTCCAGGACATAAAAAAAATGAATAACGAATTTGAGAAAAAGTATAAGTATTGGAAAATTTAAGGGAATAACAAGCAATATCTCGCAAACGGTTCACTCAACAAAAGAAATGTATATGACATAAATTGTGTACTTTAACGCGATCTACATTTTTCGTGTAGTAAAACTTTGTCTATCTCTTATGGTTTACCAGTTATGAAAAAGTCGTTCATAACGAAGAATACTTTTGGAGACATTCCCAGAAAATTCGAGATATACATTTTATTTGTCATGACAATATCTTAAACATATGATATTTTAATCAAAATCGTTAGAGCCATTTTTGAGAAAATCAAAATTTTCGAAAAATGTTTCATGTAAAGGGTAGTCTGGGGTGGGGGGATTTTCTTGAAAACCTTCGTGTCGCATCTCTGAAAGATACTGAACCTAAATACCAAGTTTGGTGTTTATCCGACTGTTCGTTTCTGAGTTATGCTGTTCACAGACACACACACACAGACACACACACACACACACACACACACACAGACACACACACGGACATGTTTCCAAAAATGCTTTTTTTGGATTCAGGAGGTCTCAAAACATGTATTTCCGGTGAAATCTCGGTATCGAATTTTTGGGTGGAATGCAATACTTCCCCTACTTACTATACGTAGTAGAGAAAGTAAAAAGGGGAATGCGTTTGGTGAGAGAAATAAACAATACAAATAAGTGAACATTTGAGGGAAAATTTACTAAAGAAGTACTAGAAACAACTCATGAATTTTGTTTTGACACTCCAGAAAATATTCCAATCTTCAAGTTTCTAAAACCAGCAAGAGAACTACCTCACCTGGATAGCTCTTTGAATCCAGCAGCAGATGCTAGTTGACGATGCAGGCCACAACCTGCAAAACATGTTGTTCTTAAAACTATTATCTATCCATCCTTACTTCACCAGTGATGTCAACAACCAGAATGTATTCTTCCACAAACACACATGTATGGATCACCACATGGTGCTAAGCTGGTGTTCGTCTGCTGTACAGTTGTAAACCTGCGTACCTACATTTCATTAAATTAACAGAAAAGAAATACCTATCTACTTTCAATGTTCACAGCTCTTTAAAGCTATGAAATGTATAATAAACAAACACAATGAAACAAGTAGGCAAGCTGTTATTCACTACGAAAGTGAAACTTCTCCTCTAAAATTACAAAATGCAGACATGCTGTTTTGAAAGTTTGCTGATGTAATGCGTACACACATCACTTCAACTGACAATAGTGTTTTTCTGCAAATTTTTAGCTTTCACATGTGGACAACCATACACTGCACATTTCTTTAATGTTGGTCCTCCGTGGTCTAGTGATACCATGCTAGGCTTTGGTTCCCGAGGTTGCATAATCAAACCCAGCAGAGAGATATGATTTTTTTTCGGGCATAAAAATCCTTAGCATGGCTTCCTTCAGAAGGGAAGTAAAGCCAGTGGTTCCGTGTTTACGGCATGTAGATTTACTGCACATAAAAGAACCTCAAGTCGGATAAAGAGGCCTCTGAGCAAAAATTTCCGGTCTTTCATACCCAATATAGAATGGGAACGCTAAGAGCCAGAGTAGTTAAAGAGCATATGTAAATAAAACCCAATTTAGCTTTTTTAACATTTTTTTTAATATACAGCCACAATACAATGACTTACCCAGAAGAGCTAATCAAACTAGAAGTGGTTCCACTTTTTCAAGATCCAAGTCATCTTTTGAAGTTGTACTCAACTGTCATCACCAGGATTGATAATTAGTCAGTCAACAACGTCAACCAATCCCTCCAAAATCCACATTGTTTGCTCAAGATGTTATACCTTGCCTTATTTAAAAGCTTTGTTGTTTCTAGTTATATATCACCACTTTCTTTGGCTCCAAACTAACTCAATTGGATTTATATAATAGTGTACTTTCCACAAAACTTATTACATACATTAAGAGCAATTACTTTTTGCCACTTCTTAAGGGTTTTCCTTGCTTATGTTTCAGTACACTACATACCTCAAGTGTTACTTTATGCCTCCACGTGTTGACTGGAAGCAGCCGTTACTATGAACTGCACGATGCATGTGCATTGTTACTTATAGGAATAATGAAAGTTCAGTACATTTCCATTCCTTAATCATTCATACTATGTTATTTAGACAACATTGCATAGTTTAATATACTTGTGTACTTCAGCAACCAATCAGAGCTGTTGCAACCTGTTGCTTTTATTTATATTATCAGTGAAGTAAGGATGGATGGAGTTTAGGTAAGTGAAGCAAGTGAAGTATTGTTAAAACTCAATTGTAATATGTCACAAGAATAACAAGTAAATGTAAAGCAATTTTCTTACATGCAATGTATAATGGATATCATATCACAGTTATTTTTAGCCTTTAACTCCTTTAACACCTTTTACCATTAAAGATAAATACCCTGAAAAGCACAGTTAAATTTTGATTCATCAGTTTTAGAGGGAGCAGTTAAAAAATCTGATGTCACATTCACATGATTTCTTCTATCCTCTATCGCTTATTAGTGGGTAAACAAATTAGTCGCTTGTTAGTGGGTATACAAATTATTCTTACAAAAGTCTATTTTCCTATCTGTTTCATTTTAATCCAGATAAACCTTTCTGGAAATAGCTGCATTACACATTTCATTATAGGTACAAAGGGGATAGTGACAGTCAAATGTTTTAGATCTCAATGCTATGCGCTGGCATTAAAATTCCTTACTCTTTCTACGACATTGCGAGAAACAACTGAAAATAGACAGGACTTTAAAAGAATGATGAAGTACTAAACAATTTGAACAATTAATAATGGATATCTCAGAAATGGCTGATGCCATAAAAAAAGTCATTTTAAATAAATTGGTGTTTTAAACAGATCTACTGTGTGCGCGTGTGCGTGTGCGTGTGTGTGTGTAGTGCATTTTCGTCTATCACTCAATGTTTATCAGTTATGCAAGATTATATAAAGTTTCTTCCGAATGAAGAGGACTTCAAGCTATTCCCAGATAGTTCTAGATCAGGAGAATCTCATTAGTATGTTTTTGCAGGGACCTAGGATTTGGACGTAATAGACGGGAAAGTGTGTTAACAAAAATACAAAGTCTAGCAATTTAAGAAGATAATTATGTAATAAAATATAATAATTACTATGTTTCCACGGGAAACTGATTTGAGTCCAATTTTATACTGAATACAATCCACTTTTCCATGTTAAACTCTATGTGTATTCAGATGGATTTTAATACACAAAGTCTAAAAATAAATAATTCAAGCTCTTATGTTGATCAACTTGGATTTATGTTGGTGAACCTGTTAAACAGGTTAGTTTGTTTCTCTGTATATTTAAGAGGTTTTGAGGTTAGTGAATGTTTTTGAGAAAATAAATTGCAAATTATGGAAGCGATAAAAGTGGCTTTGCTGTGTGTTTTATTACACATGTGATAATTTCCGCTAAAAAAGATATATAATAAAATGATGAGCATCCATCATGTTACGAGTACAGTAGAAGATAGTATCTTTAACATATTCAATATGATCTGAATATGGTACGTGTTTCCATGCAACAAATTTCAATCCAATCATACTTTCCAAGAGGAAGTTTTGTTTTAGCATTTTTCCCTTTTTCAAAAGCAATTTCAGTTTATGTTTGCTAATTGTGCTTAAGGTTGACGGAGGAATTTCATATTTGGATTGCAATCTACTTCAAGGATTTTCAGTTTTTCACTGTTGGTTATTTGCTGCACCTTTTTTTCCATTGTAAACAAAAATGTAAAACACAATCTACGTATGTTTGGTCAACACACAACAGTAGAAACTATCATTGGCATTTACCATGCCCAGCTAAAGCATTCTCTATCCTGCCCACACAAATCATGTCACACATATTTACATACATGCATGCATTGGCTGCCGGTCCCCACCCCATGACTAAGGATTGATCAAAGTAGCAAAAGAGGCTGTTAACTTTGAACGTGTTAAGTGCCTACTCCCACTTGACTGACCAAGGATTGGCCAAAACAGCAAATGAGGACATCAAACTTCAAACATAGTATGCAGGACTGAGAAAACATACTAAATAAACATTATTTATTACATTTGCTGATTTGGTGCCAGTACTTTTACAATTAAACATAATACATAGGAAAATGTGTTAATGAGGAACGTGCTAACGAGGTTCCACTATATATGTGAATGTGAAATATTGAATCAATTTAAATAATTACATCCTGACATTTCCAATCACCTTTGCTATAAGTATGCAAAATTTCAAGATGATTGGTCACCTCAAAGCTGAGAAAAAGGAATATTTCTATGACCAAAATAAGTTTACAAAGAAATGCAAACAAAGTCGCAGCAAATTGACTAACCTTAACACATTCCATGGCAATAATCATCCTGTTCATCATCTCCTGCCATTATAATGTCTTGAACATTACTTTTAAACACTAAGTCATATATAAAATTACAGGTAAGAGTTGTACATTTTTTAAGTCAAAAACTGTAAGTTTTGAACATTTTACATTTCCTAATTACCTTAAGAAATGTGAGCCAAAGTGACTAATGATTACATATCAAAAAGAAGGAAGAGATATCTTACACAGGAATGTTCTTTGGCTCGTCCTCAGCCTGTATGATAACATGACGACTTCTACAGGTAGAACTCTCCCAACAATCACCAAAAGCCTTCAAGTTGTAGCATAATGGCACTCCTGATTTGCTCAGTTCTTTCTCTTTCTCAACTTTCTGTAATAGTTAAGGACATACATAATTTACACTGATTATCAAACTACATAAAAAATAACATTCCAACTTCTGGTAAAGAGTAAACATATAATACATTACACATCATTGTAAACTCTTTGCACAAAAGGCAGGAGTTGATTGCAGAAATGATTTTAGACAATCTTAAAGTTAAACAATGTCTAAAGTCAGTGTTTAAACACTGTTGAGAAAACTGTTCAACCTCAAATTTGAGTTACTTTCCTTCTTAGGCAGCATTTTTGGAAGAGTGATCAGGGAATTTTGGAAGCTCCAAAGGTGACAGAAGTGCAGCATAGAACAGTGATGCAGTCTGCATGAAATCATTTAAGGAAATGAATCGTTTCACAAGCAAAGTGCATAAAGAATGTTGCTCTTATTGACAAATATAGTTCTGTTGGGGTTTTGTTCAACAAGTCAGTCGACCCAGAAACTGAGGATAGGGAGGACGCTCCCTGAAACCAGTCTTGTGATTACAAAATGTAAGTAGAGTTCATTGTGTTTAAACATTCTACTCATTTTAAGATTTTATAAAAGTCAGGTACAATTGACAAAATGTATTGTCATGAACAGGGTTGTTGTGACTGGCGGAATAGCTATGGGGAATTAAAAGAATTGCAGAGACAACTCAAAGCTCGGCTTAAATAAGACTACCATACTTAACATTATTTTAAGGTCTTCAGTTACGAGGTATGGTTTAAAAAAGATACAATATTGTTAAAAGCAGGTGGTACCCGAAGTTCTTACCTTAAGAGATGTATCGAGGATGTTTCAGGTCAAATATGTGGCAAGATGTCTGGAGTGCCATGCTGAGATGCAGCGACAACCAAGAGTCAGGAGCCCCCAAATTGGGGTCTGTATCTTTATGTAACCTAAGACTACCCAAGAAGGGGTTTTCCATTATGGCGGCAGCTAATACCAAATATGGAGTGCCACCGCCCTGGTTTTGAATTATAGCAGCAATACATAAATGTTCTAGAACTTCCTAGTGATGCATGGTGATCAGGGTGCAGCTCTATATGTCCAAATGTGCACATACACCAGCGGAAACTGATGTCATGGTAAAGTCCGCAGGAACTCTCATAGGAAGCGACGACCCAACCTATTCCTGTTACATATTATAAGTGCTAAGCCCCACAAAGAAGAAAGAATGTTAATTTATAATTTTGCCAGAAAATATAAGAATTCTGTTATCCACCCAAGCATCCAAAATATACCGTAATTAATGCATCCCACAATAGTATATGTGACATCCTCTATGTGACATCACGTTGAAGAAGTATTGTTCTTCAATTCTTAGATAGTAGGCTGCGTAATTATTTTGAGGAGTTTGCCCAACAGTTGTACACCAATTTGAAGAAGGCAATTTAGCGATGTTTTGATGTGAGATGTTTCTTGTAAGCCCCACGTTTTGCACAATTTGAGATAGATTTTTGGTTACGTAAATATTATTAAGGCTACGTAATGAAGATACACTTTGATGTTGTTTGATTTTTAGGACGCCAAACTTTATAGTGAATATGATGCTTGTTTTTACGTAATATTATTAAAGTTATTTGCCTCGGCTGCTTTCAGTCGCAAAATAGAAACACGATTTCTTGCAGGGTTGTGATAAGACTCAAATTATAAGACGCCACACAATTTACTTTTTACTTCTTTTTATTTTTACTTTACATATGCACATTTTATATACACAACACTTTATAAAATAAAACTGTGAGCACTTAATATATTTTTGGCAGAGAACACAAATTTTATCATTCGTACTTTACAACATTTTTACCCACGACTTTCACGTCTGTTCTCTACAACTTCATGTCCACGACTCTTACGTCTGCTGTGTACTATATCTTGCACGGGACTGACTAGATTCAACGGTGAAAACCTTTAGCGTCGGTAATGCCATTCTCTTATTGGCTAATTCTAGTCCAATAGAATTTAAGTATTCAAACTAAAAATCTTTCTTTACTTTTGATTGGCTAATTCCAAATTGTAAGCGAAATTACGTTATTACCGATCTTTTTTATAACCAGTATTTTTTTAAAACTTCAAACACATTGTCACCAAAATTACATTATTGCCGCATTATTAGCATCTTAAAACATAGTATTCTCACAGTTTTTGCAATATTAGAGTATATAAACATTTACGTATCACTAATAAATACGTTTACAATAACAATAAGTATTTACAATGACTTTACATACAATTTATATAATAATTATATACATATTGTTTTCTAAGTGGGCTGTTATTGAATTTAATTAATAAAAAATACAATTAATATCATTTAGGCATTAAAATACTGCCTCAACGTGCAAAATTAAATAAACTCTATTCTAGAAGAGTTTTTATTTTTGCAAACCAACGCTTTTAAGGGCATATTGTATGAGTAATTGGTATTAAGCAAAGACAAAGCAACTACTAAATTCTTTTTATGGAAAAATTGAGTCGGAAGTTGAAACACTTATATCACTTACATTTTTTGTGCCTTGAACAGTTCCGAGAGCTACTTGCTCCCTTCCCAGAAGTGACCAACTGACTTCTCGTGGTGTTGTCCGTGTGTGGAGTAAATTCTTTCTTTTTTATTAAGTTTCAGGATTTCACAATAATTAAAATCTATAAACTCCATGTAATTTGTTGTTTGATATTTTATTACTAAATACTGACAAAAATCTACAAAGCCTATTTTTTAAACCAATGAAGTGAACCTGCTCCAAACCATTAAAGTATAAGATATATTGGCTTTAAAATATATATTTCATAATATGTTTTGGATTTTTCTTCATAGTTTCATATTTTGGCAAATTTTTCTTCATGTTTTGCCTATCTCTACAAATAAGTTACGTGTGAGGGGTTTTACTGTTATAGTCGTTACAGCTTCAGTAACTTTTCTGTTCTCCTCTAAAACCCAACCTTCTGGAGAGAAAAACCCTGACATTCTCCATCACAAGTGGGAAGAAATAGGGGTAACCATTGATAAACAACCATCAGATTTGGAATTGTAAAAAGTATTTTAAACTTTTCTGCTTCTAAAAGTGTTTCATTTTTAATTCATATAGTATAATTTAAAGTATTCACAAGTATAATTACCGCAGCTTTCATTTCCAGCACAGGATCTACAGGTACTCCTGATCTCTTTATGAACCTCACCACCTCTGGAAGTTCTTTTGTTTCTGCAGTTTCCTCCAAAAATATGTGGATTGAACAATTCGGCTTATCAGGATCATCCTGCAAAGTTCAATTAAATTAGTATTTGGTGCCTGCTGCACTATGAACTACAAACTAACAATATTAGTTATAGTAGCTGATTTGGCTGACTCTGCTTCAATGGCTTTTTAAACCTCAAATGATTATTTTATTTTATTTACCTCC
This sequence comes from Deroplatys truncata, assembly GCA_030765065.1. Lineage (NCBI taxonomy): Eukaryota > Metazoa > Arthropoda > Insecta > Mantodea > Mantidae > Deroplatys > Deroplatys truncata. Next base: position 64,914,511 of record CM060978.1, on the reverse strand, counting down.
TATGTTTTGATTATGAAATTATTGTGCAATGATGTAGAAGACTTTTATGGCAAACATCCCCTTTATTGCTTATAATTGTAATTTCGTAAAGACCTGTAAATTTCCTCATTAATGGATGAAAATCTCCTGCTATTCACCAAAACGTATATGAAGTATTGGCAGATGTTATGTTTCTGATTCCCATAAGCTTCCTCCAAAAGCCTTCTAAATACTGGAAATGATGTATAGCCTTTAAGTATATTTTAGTGGTGAAACAATTAGCAGAATACTCAAGTGATATTTAATTTCTCTGGTATTCCAACCAAAAAATAATAATACAGTCGAACCTCAATCTACTGTTTTCCGAGGGAGCAGGCCAAAAAAAGAATGAATGAGGGAAAACGATGCATGCTGGAAATGCACAAATCATGTACAAAAATAAATAAAGCCAATATATAAGTTGAGGCAGTATTTTTAACACTTGAATGATATCAGTCTAATTATATAATATAAAATATAATAACAGCCCACCTTAAAGCAAAACGTGCAAAATATAATATATATAATATATATAAAGGTATGTGACAGTCATTGTATTATGTTTATATTATTATGTACATATATAATAATGTTATGTGAGTGTATTACTTAGTTTAACAATGTAGGAGCTGTCAGAATAGAAGCAAGCTGCTTTCCGTAGCAAACAGAATTATAAAGTAGAAGCCGAAAGTTGCTAACAATGAGATAAACTTGAGACAACAATAAATTAGAAAGTTTAATAAAGGTTGCTAATAATTCTTGGAACAATAATGTAATATTTAAAACAGTTTATAAATGGCGAGGGAGTATTTTTAACACAAATGATATCAGTCTAATTATATAATATAAAATATAACAACAGCCCACCTTAAAGCAATATGTGCATAATATATAAAGTATATGTAACAGTCATTGTATTATGTTTATATTATTATATACATATATAATAATGGTATGTGAATGTATTATGTAGTTTAACAATGTAGGAGCTGTGAGAATAGAAGCAAGCTGCTTTCCGTAGCAAACAAAATTATAAAGTAGAAGCCTAAAGTTGCTAACAATGAGGTAACCTTGAGACAACAATAAATTAGAAAGTTTAATAAAGGCTGCTAATAATTCTTGGAACAATAATGTAATATTTAAAACAGTTTATAAATAGCCAATCAAAAACTAGAAAAAGCTTAAATTAAATAAAAGTATTCTATTGGAATAGGATTAACCAATCAGAGACTTGAAATAGAGTAAATGTACAAATTCAGGCAGGAAACGCTACAAGGAACCATAACCAAGCAGTCCAGTATAGATTCGGCTCAGTATGGGTTCAGTGTGGACATGAAAATTCATTGCGGGGAGAATAATATAAAGTTTACGTGTTAAAAAGTTCAAATAACAATAATCTCACAGCTCTACAGTAGGATACATCAGTGAAGTGTCAAACAAACATAAAAAAAAAAAAAAAAAAAAAAAAAAAAATTACAATACAATTATATTTGTGTGAGCCTTCATTCTTTAGCCGTACCAGCCCGTATGTGCTCTAAAAAATACTAATAATGCAGCCGAGGTATACATGTATAATATTTTAATAAACATTAAAATAAAAAGATGATTTTTAAATGTAGGGCAAAGACCACCGGAAAAGTAAACGTGGGGCGAAGGCCATGGGAAAGTTTGTACCGTACGTGGGGCAAACACTTCCAGAAACACTCTCCCGCAAAATAGGCATCCATTACGTGCATGGTCTAAAATGGCTTCAAATTGGTGCCTAAACGTGGTGCAATCGCAACAACAACAATTAAACCCCTTCAAGTTCGGCTCTCCAACAGTGGGGCAACAACTACCCAAAGTAAACACTATATTTTGCACAATCAATCATGATTGTCACTTTCCCTTAAAAAAGTTTTTAATTGACATTTGCTTCTCAGCTGCTTTTTTCCCCCCCTGAAAAACAACAAACTTTCCACATTCTGTTGCTCACTTCTGCCACTATCATGAGCATAGATAAACACCTGTAGTTTTATATGCTCTTTCCCTAGTTTCATTTGCTGTCAAAGCTTTGGAGGCAATTGGTTTTGGTTGTTGCAGCATCTTTCCCTACTTTTCGCTTCCCTCACCTCATCACACACCACAACCTACACCCCTCCCCCCTTAACCAAACAGGTGTGAACATTGTCATTTGAATTCTCACTCCAGCTGATAGAGGCTGCTCCAAAGTATCAGCAACTACTTGCAAAATATGATCAATGCAGTTTAAAAATGATCATACAAGGATAAAATTTGTTTGAGACTGAAATTCTTGAACGAATAATTCTTGAAGGAAAGTTATACTTTGAGGAATGATGAACACAGGTTTTATTTATGTAAGTTATAATATAAACCAGCCAGGACTGCATAAATTGGACAATGAATGCAGGAAAACAGTAAGTTCCAAAAATGATAGATCAAGATTTGACTGTAGTGATTACAGCAGAAATAAACCTTCTGAGATCCCCTGAATCCAAACAAAGCCTTGTTAGAAAGTGTGTAGTGTGAATGCATAACTGCAAGGGGGATAGAGGAAAACAAATTGATTGTCACATGTTTAAAAATCTGATGTGTTACACTCCATGACTTTCCCTACTCTTGTACAAACTATTTTTACAAACGCTTATTCTCCATATGCTTCAAGTTAATCAAGATATCGAGATGTTAGCCTTATTGCTAATTTTCTTGTAGATGCAAGGGGAATATGGTAGGTTTTAAGCGATAGTCAAATCCTTTAAGCGCTGGTTGCTATGTGGCGCATTCCATTCTGTTTGCATATCCAGGACATAAAAAAATGAATAACGAATTTGAGAAAAAGTATAAGTATTGGAAAATTTAAGGGAATAACAAGCAATATCTCGAAAATCATTCACTCAACTAAAAAAATGTATATGACATAAATTGTATATTTTAACGCGATCTACATTTTTTGTGTAGTAAAATTTTGTCTATCTCTTATGGTTTACCAGTTATGCAAAAGTCGTTCATAATGAAGAATACTTTTGGAGACATTCCCAGAAAATTCGAGATATACATTTCATTTGTCATAAAAATATCCTAAACATATGATATTTTAATCAAAATCGTTAGAGCCATTTTTGAGAAAATTAAAATCTTCGAAAAATGTTCCATGTAAAGGGTAATCTGGGGTGGGGGGATTTTCTTGAAAACCTTCGTGTCGCATCTCTGGAAGATACTGAACCTAAATTCCAAGTTTGGTGTTTATCCGACTGTTCGTTTCTGAGTTATGCTGTTCACAGACACACACACGGATGTGTTTCCAAAAATGCTTTTTTTGGATTCAGGGAGTATCAAAACATATATTTCCGGTGAAATCTCGGTATCGAAATTTTGGGTGGAATACAATACTTCCCCTACTTACTATACGTAGTAGAGAAAGTAAAAATGAGTCACTATATTCTAGCCTTGAAATTGTGAAATGTTCACGGCATTGTGAAAAACAACTGAATATCAACATCACTTTAGAAAAAGTACAAATTATTCAAAAATTCAAACCAACCCTATTAGTTACTTCGGAAATGGCTGATGCCATTTAAAATAAATTGTGTGCTTTAAAGAAATTTCTTTTCTTGTGTTGTGTATTTTTGTCTATCTCTTATGATTTACCAGTTATACAAAATTATACAAAACTCCTTATGAATGAAGAGAACTTCACAGGTTATTCCCAGGAAATTCAAGATATGCAATTTTTGTCATGTAAATATCTTAAATAATGGTACTCTTAATCAAATCCTTAACAGCCATTTTTAGGAAAAACAAAAATTTTGAAAAACATTATATGTAGAGCAAGGGAAAATTTCTTGAAAATAATTGTGTTGCATCCTTGAAAGCTGCAGAAACTAAACACAAAGTTTGAATTATGCTGTTCACGGTCTCCTCCTCCCATGTATAAACTGGGCTCACCTTCATGGTTTTGAATATGTTGTTATAGTTATCCATGAGACATGAGAAACGAAAACCAAACGCAGTCTTTGTGTATGGCATGCTGTAATGGATCAACCATGTGGCATCGTAAATATCCAAGTCAGGTAATATACCATCTGTGCACAACAGAACAGGATGGCAGCCTGGTACTGTGGAATGCCTCCACTCTCGTTTTATTGCTGAAATAAAACAAACGTGTAAACAGAAAGGAACTTTTTCAGTGGAACCAATTGTAAATGTACAGAGAACTGAGGAAAGTGTGAAACCCGTGCATATAATTAACTCTACTATTCTCTGAATTAAACTTCTTAAATATACATATTCACAGCAATTTTGAAATATACTCTATATAAGGACTGTTTTTTTTCAGACACTGATTGCACTACTAAGTTACCAGACTAGCATAAGGGTATGGATCTGTGCACTGTGCTATTGTGCAGCTACCCCACCATAATATCTACCATAGCCAAGTTCAACACTTCAGTTGGAGCTGAGTGCAGGCACTTAAACATGACCAGGATCATTGATTTCCTGGCAAGTGTGAGTTAGCAGCATCATTTGTTTTCTACAGGTATAAGGGAATAGAGCTGCAAAAATGCATAACAAAATGAGCCATATTTATGGTGCAAACTGTATGAGTGCAGGAGTTGTATGGGTATTGTGCAAGAAATTAAAAGAAGGCTGAACTGAAGTGGACAAGGATATAAGTCTGTCAGTGAAGACCTTGTTCATCAAGTTGACCAAGTGGTTTGAGAGAGACGTAGCTTTACCGCTGGTGAATCGTCTGTGGATTTTCTGGACATTTCATGGTCAGATCTGTACATGATCATAATAAAACACTTTGGAGTCAAGGACTGTGATACTGCAAATGTATGAGGGCTGATCAACAAAGACTGAGACTGATTTTTTCCTGTAGCTTCCATGATACTAGCAGATGAATAAGCTGGATTTAGAAGACAATACTCAACCGTTCACCAAGCATCTAAATTAATAGAAGAAGTGAAACTAAACTAGCCAACAATATGTCAGTAGCAGCAGTATTTATAGATTTTCGAACAGCTTTTGATCTTGTATGGAAAGAGATGCTAATTAAAAAACTAATACAAATTAACTGCCCAAAAAATATAATTAGATGATATAAAAATTTTTTTTACAAAGATGGATTGCAGTCAAATGGAAGAACATATTATCCAAATACACCCAACTTAAAACTGGAGTAGCAAAGCGTGCAGTATCCAGTCCTATATTATTTAATTTATATTAATGATATGCCAAAGTTTATAAAAAAAAATATGGAATAAACATTACAATGTATGCAGATGATGTAGTTCTATGGACGGCTGGAAAAAAAGGCAAGAATGTATACACCCGATTAGAAGAAAAAATAAAAAAATGTGTCAGTCAAGTTAACTAATTGGGCAAAACTAAATAATATGTCCATTAATGTAGCAAAAACTAAATATCAAGTTTACACCACGAAACATTTTGATGACAGGGAACAAAACTTAAAACTTGAAATCAATGGGAAACAAATAGAATATGCTGAAGAAATTAAATATCTAGGAATTGCATTAGGTAGAAAATTAAAAATGAAAGACCATGTGCAAAATGTCACGCAAAAGGCTACTAAAAGAAGTAACATATTGAAAGGATTAGCCAGATCTAAATGGGGCAGTTCAATAGCAGTTTTAAATAAAACATACAACAGCTTCATAAAACCAGTATTAAAACATGGATGTGAATTACTATTAACTGCAAACCACGATAAAATTAATATGATTCAGAAAAGTCAAAATCAGTGTTTAAGATTGATAACAGGAGCAGTGAAAACAACGCCAATTAGTGCACTTCTTGCTGGAACAAATAATAACCCAATGAAAGCCAACATTGAAATACAAGCTGCACAATTATATGTAAAATTAAAAACAAACACAAGCAAACATCAATGGTTCCAACAACTACCTAGAGAATACAAGCTAAAAACACAGATTACAAACAAATCCTTTTTAGAGAAGAATTATAATTACCTAAATTTCAAAAAAATGCACTTATCCTCCTAGAACTAATCCAATGGATTTTATCACGATAGTAACAAATAAAGAGCTAATAGAACAACTAAATAAACAAGAAGACTCACTAGAAGTATGCAGAATTGCTACACTTGAACATATACGTAATCAATTCCCAGAAACAGAGTGGCTTAGAATTTATACAGATGGTTCTGCAGATAAATTGAGAAATAATGTGGTATAAACTGAAAATACTTTTCACATTATTTTACATTGCCTAGGCAATCCACAAATTTTGATGGTGAAGTTGTTGCAATACAACGAGCATTAGAACAGATATGGTAATGAGACAGCAGACTTTCTGGCCAGAAAGGGTGCAGTGTTATATTCAAAACCTATAAAGTCTTGTGGACTAGATATGAAACTAAAAAATCTCAAAATTAATATAGAACAAAAATACTAATATAATATTCAAAAGGAAATTACTAACAAAAATTACTCCAACATAAAAGAAATAGTACAAAAAATAAAAAATGTCCCAAGGAAAGAAGCCGTTGCTCACTTCAGATTAGCCATTAGACATGACTGTCTGGCAGAACATCTACATAGGTTTGGTTTTATGAATGACAAAGCATGTAAGATTTGCAATGCTGACAAGATTTTAAATGGAGAACACTTACTACTGTCCATTCCAAACCAGAGTTTCCTGACGTAAACAAAAGCACGTGCTTCTGCTTGTCATGTACCCAAGAACACACTCTTACGCCAACATAAATAGTTCCTTGATACATGTATTGTATCATGAAATTTTAACACAGGAAAGGTATAGAACTGCGCATTTTATTGCAGTTATCATCAGAACTCATTGCTAAAGGTAATGGATATATACTAACTGTTAAGAGACTACAAAATATGATTTTCGTCTACTATTGTGCTAATACTGAGAGTATCTTGCTTGTTAATTACCAACTGTATGCATGACTGCCATTCTCTTGCACATAACAAGAAATGCAGCAATGAATTCCCAAAGGTGCTATCTGAGTACCGAATAAACACTTTGCATAGCACAAGAAATATGATAAGTGAACAGGTATTCAAAATAAGCTAGCACACATATGCTCAGCTCAGGTCAAATCGTGTGATTTAGTCAGTTGGTATTTGAGCTCTCATGGCAGAGGAAGGTGTGTGTAGTGCGAAGAAACTGTACAAACACAAAAGTGGGAAACTGTTAAAAAGTGGCGAAAAACAAACAATACTTAATATATTCAACCCACTAGTACAAAAATACCCGACACTTGCATTGGTGCATATTACAAAACTAATATCCGATTTATACAGGCGTTTCAGTAAGAAGTGTAACCAAAGTGTGCAGGGAATATAAACAGACATAATAGAACATAATAGAAAAGGAGAATCAAATGTGGGAACTTGTTTTGTGTGCGACAGTGCTGTGGAATTGTGGATAAGCTTGTCATTATTTTGGAGAGTAGTTCTGAATCCGATATAGCAGCTGAGACATCTTCAGAGGATTCGGATTTGGGTGTTGCACTTTTGCCTGAGGATTGTGATTAACATAAGTAAAACGTTCATTTCTGCATACTTATAAAACTGATTGTTACCTCCGGTTGCATTTTGAACTATGAATCTCTCACAGGGTGCCGTTTTATAGGCTAAAACAATGTTCAACAAGCACATGAGAGGGGAACAAGCAGCTATTAGGGGCGGAGATTGCGAACTACTTTCGTGCGGATAATACAAAGAGTTTGTTTATAGTGATAGGCACTCTGGTTTAGAATGGACAGTAGAATACCCAGAATTGACGAAAACTGTACCAGATGGGAAGATACAAAATTTATATTGGCTAGCAAGGGAAAAATTGACGGATCAAAATCATGCGCATTAGATCAACAACACAACAACAGTATTGAACAATTCAGACCATTAATAATGGATATTTCAGAAACGGCTTATGCTACAAAGAAACTTATTTTAAATAAAACATATAAATGAAGTTATTGACAGTGAAATAAATACAAATATATAATATAACAATAAATTGATATTTGAAAAAAGAAGGTAGAAACAGTGATGTGTTATTGAATTTATTTAAAGGTGAGTCGGAATTGTTACACTACCATCAGATGTTAAGTGAGTAAACATAAGTGATGTTAGTGTAACAATTCTGACTCACCTTTAAATAAATAACAACAAATATTTGTAACAAATTTTCACTTTATCTCATAAACATGCAGTTGAATTTAATTAATGTTTATCAAGATGGGTGAAGATTTGTTACAAATATTTATTGTTAATTATACACTTATTTTAAATAAATTGTGTCTCTTAAAAAGATTTAAATTTTTGTGTGCTGTTTTCATCAATCGGTTAATATTTACCATTTATACAAGATTCCTTCTGAATGAAGAGGACTTCCTAGGCTATTCCCAGAAAATTCAAGATATACATTTTATTTGTAATATAAGTATCTTTAATATATGATATTTTAATCAAAATCGTTAGAGCCATGTTTCAGAAAATCCAAATTTTCTAAAAATGTTCCATGTAAAGGGTAGTTGGGGGTGAGGGGATTTTCTTATAAATTTTTGTGTTGCATCCTTGGAAGATCTGAACTCAAATACCAAGTTTGGTATTTATTAGACTTTTTGTTTTTGAGTTATGCTGTTCACAGCAAGCACGCATGCACACAAGGGACATGTTTCCAAAAATGCTTTATTTGGATTAAGGGGGGGGCCTTAAAATGCGTATTTCAGGTGAAATATCAGTATTGAACTTTTGATGGAATGGAACACCTTCTCTACCTTCTAGGTAAGTGGTAGAGAAAGTAAAAACCTGTCATCTGCAGTAGTAGCCTTATACAATATTATATAAAACTGTAAACAAAGTAGAAGCATCTGAGAATTGATGCTCTACTAAAAAGGTTAAGTCAAATGTTTGTTACTACTATATAAGAAATTTATATACTTTAGTATTTGCTTCTGTTACTCTAGCCAGGACCACACTTGAAGTTGGGCGAGTGCAGCTTGCACATTAGTCTATACCCCCGCTTGAATCTTTGCACTTGACAGTTCATGTGACTTCATGTAACATTGGCTATACTGTGGTTGCGATGTTGCCATAGTGACTAGTAAACAACAGCTGATTGTTCTTTCTATCGTATCTAAGCCTCATACAAAAAGTGTACATAAGTAGCGAATGTCAATGAATAATAACTATTTTGTATTATTACTGTTAATTGAAAATAACTAGGCATAAACACTACAATGCATGTAGAATCAATTACGCACTTTTAACAATATAGAAACAATAATTCAAACATGACTGCTACAATGAGGAGAAATAAAACAAATTATAAGCTGCGATAAAGTTATTTTCACTCACGCTGCGTTCCAGATGGTTCAGGAATTTTGTCCTCTTTCTTTTGGAGTTTCACTCCCTTGTAAATAAGAGTTCTCGAGTTTAATTCAAGAGCTACTGCAGCTCATTTATTGTACGGCTTAATCAGCAGGAATAGAGGAATGCCCATGAACCTTTATGTACTCCTTTTCCTGTTCAAAGAATTCCCGGCTCCTTCTTAACAGTTCCAATGTCTTACGATTATGTGGGACATCTCGATGCAAAGGAATTTCACTTCATGTATTATCAGTCGGTGATTGGCGTCGTTTTTGAGACATTGTCACACTTCAAATCGTGTATAAATATATATGTACAAACTAACACCAACAATAACCACAAATATAAATAACAATGAACAATACTAGCTTGTAAAGAACAACTCCACGCATGTGCTAGAGATTCACAAACTGAAACACGTGGTTGGAAATAGCTACATTCAGCAACAGAGTCGCTTTCAATTCTGCTTCCACTTTGTCATTGACCACCCAGAATACTGCGTTGTGATTGGTTTAGGAAGTATGACAGTTAAAGCTTTTGATCTGTTTTTTTGCGAGTGTACCAACTTAATCGCTAGCTCTTAAGTGCAATGTTTCAATGGCGGGGGTATAGGGTTATAAAATCCCAGAGACCAAAATGAGATCACTCCAAAGGAGTAACAGAGAGTCATAAAATTTTGCAACCCGGCAGCTAAAGTCATCCCTCCACTTAGAAATAGTTTCATGAGGAAGGAACGGCATACAGAAAAATGGCCCGGAGGTCTTTATTTGTATCCTTTGCAGCCATAGCTAACTGGAGTTTGTGGCCATGACCCAAATCACATAGGTGTATAGTTGGACAGGGATTATCCTATCTTAGATCTTAGCATGGGTACAATGAGGCAGTAGCCTTAGTGGCCCAGTGCAACAGGTCTCTGATGTGTTCCTTAAAAGTTAGGCCTTTAACTTAACTTCCAAGTAGGTGATGGTATTCATCCATTCAATCCTTCGACAGAGATAGGTGAATGTAGGGCAGTTCAGGGAAGCAGTGCTTCATTAGTAGAATTAGGTGTGCCTGTATAGAATTATTTTTCCAGAAATGCCCTCTTAGGGAATTGCTTTTAACATGTGTATTGGAGCAACTAGACAGCACAATTAAATCAGTATTATGGTTGTCATTTGCTTCCAATGCCCCTGGCCTTTGCAAAATACTTTAGCCACTTAGGTGCTATGTATTGTGACTTTGTCCAGTTTTTCAACTGTCACTTCTCTAAGTTCTCAATGTCACTTCTGTAACTTCTCAATGTTGCTTCACTATTTTATCTAGTTCAACTTACCAGGACTTCATTAATTCAAACTGTCACTTCAATAATGTGAACTAATTCAATTTCCCCATCACTTCACTTTCCTTATTGGTGTACCGGCATAATGAAATACACATGATGTAGCCAATTCTTTGGATAGTTCACTCGCTGGAGAGTCAAACACACCACTTCTTCAATCTATCCTTCAGCATCAGCCTCACTGCACGTCATAGTTGTAGTCACAAACTCACTTGCCAAACCATGCTTGATGTCACACCAGAAATGCACTCACTGACTCCTCTAACAAGAAAGTTCACTTATATAGCCAATGGAATCTTTTACAGAACATTCTGGAATTATCTTAACACACGTTCTGAAGGCGGGGGGAAAGAACCTTCCAGAAAATTCTGGTTATCTGCCAATAGCACTTCTGGTGTTTATGCCGGGTACAAATGCAACTCATCTTTGTTTATCTCCGATTGCCTGGTGCCAACTTCCTGATAACCTTTGTCCATAGCTGCTCCATCACAGTATTTTAAATAATGTGAAAAAATTCAAAAATTGCTTGAACCCTTAATGTGGTACATTGTATGTCATATTATAAAATATGTCATAACTATTGGAACTTGGAAGCACTAAAACAGGGACAATTCCAAGATTTTGCATCACATAAATAGTTTTAATTGTTATGCTGTAAACTACAACTCTACAATCAGAGCACTACTCCTGAACTGGTTATAAAAACACTCAAATGACCACATAAAGCTAAGTTAGAGAACAGTTATTTTGGAACTGTGTAACTGGATCTAGGATTATTTTTTTTAAATGATTCAATTTTCACAACCATTCCAAAATAATGGTTAAGTTATTTTGATTTGTATGTTTATTCAAGTACTAGATCACAAAACTACAATCTTCATGGCTTGGTTTCAACCCTGCCTCTTTCTCAGGCCACGAAAGTTTATCCTAATAATAAAGATTAATACCTTACAATAGTACGTCCATTAATATAATATTCCTGGTTATTACACTATTCAAAGGATTCCATGTATGAGTCTGAGCCAGTAGTATGAATGTTCAATCACTTATTGATCATCCATACCCATTTTTTTGACTTCATACAGATATTCCCCAAAATTCATTATTTGCAATTTATCTTCAACAATTTTCTTTAGTGCTACCTCAGATCTTAACCAAACCAATTTTTCTATAATCAGCTGACTTCTCCAGTCTCTTATCTGCCATATAAGAACAAACAGCTTGATGATACTTAAAACATGTATATATCTATATACAGAATTATAACTATTTTTAAACATTACACTTAACATACCTGTAATTGTATCATGCGAGACATTTTCATGAGCAAACAGCACTTCACATGTATCCTGCTTCAAATATTGCAACAGATGCTCCACCTCTTCAATATACTGGCACACGACGACAACCTTATACATACCCTGGGAACCTTCCAAGATACCTTGAAAGTAACAAAAACATTTTCATTAGAAATTACCACTCTACTCCCAAGTGCTGAACTGAGCTTTTATGTGTTATCCTGTCATTGTGGATGCTAAATATTATTTTTTCCACTGGAAATACATGACATCCTGAATCCAAAAAAAGAATTTTCTTAGAAAAATTGCCCAAGCATGCGCACACACGCATATGGACAGCATAACTCAAAAACAAAAGCCTGAATGAATGCCAAATTTGGTATTTAAGTTCAGCATCTTCCAAAGATGTGACACGAAGATTTCCAAGAAAATTCCCCCACCCCAAACTAACCTTTACATGGAAAATTTGTCATTTTTAAGATATTTGTGTGACAAAATGCATATCTTGAACTTTCTGTAAATAACCTGTAAAGTCCTCTTCATTCGAATGACTTCAGTATAACTGGTAAATCATAAGACATGGACAAAATCTTACTACACAAAAAATGTAGATATCTTGTTAAAGCATGCAATTTATATAAAATAAACATTTTTATAGCATTAGCTTTGAAATTCCATGCTCCTTGTATGACCATGAGAAAAAATGAAGTGACTTCCCATTTGAAAAAAATATAATTTTTTAAAATTCAGATGAAAACAAAGAATATTTTGGAAATGGTTAATGCCACAAAAAATGTTATTTTTACATAAATTGTGTACTTTAACCTGATCTACATTTTTGTATAATAAGATTTTCTTTCTTTTTTACAGTTCACCAATTATACAGAAATCACTCAGAATGAAGAGGACTTCACAAGCTGTTTGCAGAAAATTCAAAATATACATTCTATTTGTCATGCAAGTATCTTAAACATATGGTAATTTAATTGAAAATCTTTGTTATATTCTTGGAAGATGCTGAACTTCTTTTCGTTTTAGACTAGTGCTGTTTACACATGCACACACACGCACATATACATACCTTTTCCCAATTTTTACTTTCTCTACTTCGTACAGTAAGTAGGGGAAGTATTGTATCCCACCCAAAAATTCAATACCAAGATTTCACCGGAAATACATGTTTTGAGACACCCTGAATCCAAAAAAAGGATTTTTGGAAACATGTCCGCATGTGCGTGCGTGCGTGCGTGCGTGCGTGCGTGTGTCTCTGTCTGTGAACAGCATAACTCAGAAACGAACAGTCGGATAAACACCAAACTTGGTATTTAGGTTCAGTATCTTCCAGAGACGCGACACAAAGGTTTTCAAGAAAATCCCCCCACCCCAGATTACCCTTTACATGGAAGATTTTTTGAAAAGTTTCATTTTCTCAAAAATGGCTCTAACGATTTTGATTAAAATATCATATGTTTAAGATATTTTCATGACAAATAAAATGTATATCTTGAATTTTCTGGGAATGTCTCCAAAAGTATTCTTCATTGTGAACGACTTTTGCATAACTGGTAAACCATAAGAGATAGACAAAATTTTACTACACAAAAAATGTAGATCGCATTAAAATACACAATTTATGTCATATACATTTTTTTTGTAGAGTGAATCATTTTCGAGATATTGCTTGTTATTCCTTAAATTTTTCAATACTTATTTTCTAAAATGGGAATTCGTTATTCATTTTTATGTCTTGGAATATGCAAAGAGTTATAATCTGTGGCAAAGGGAATGGTGCTGCACCTAGCAACCAGCTATTAAGAGATATGTATGTGCTTAAAGGCTACTGTTTTTCTATATTGCCCTTGTAAATATATATTCCCCTAACATCTACAAGAAAATTAGCAATAAGATAGAGTCTGCAAATGTTTATCTCGATTAACATGAAGTAGATGGAGAATAAGTGTTTGTAAAAATAGTTTGTACAAGAGTAGAGAAAGTCATGTGAGTGTAACATCAGATTTTTTTATTTACCTCTGGCTGACTCAAGATCTATGAATATTGCTACTTCACTGAAGAATGTTTAACCTTGTTACCAAAGAAACTAATGGAATAACCCCCTGTTAATTTAAAGGATAATATTAATTTTAACCAAAGTAGACAAATGATGAATTTGGTCTTCATTTCAATTACAAGTCATTGCACATTATATTCTTATTGCATATAGCTGTTTTTACTGTGGAACACATAGTCAAGCAAGCCATGAACTATTACAGCTACTAGAGTTCTCTCTAGTAGTAAACTTAGAAAAACAAAGCCTGAATGATTGATATGTGTTGCCTTCCCTTCCTTAATTTATTGTGAATCAAAAGTTAAAACTCAGGTCTTTTGCTTTCTGTTCTCCTTCTGGTTCCTGTTTTTCAAATTTATTGTGGACTAGACTTACAAATCAATAAATTCATAATTATCAAACTGAAGTTAGAATTGCTTATTGTTGTTTTCATTTTCAGCCAATTGTGCTCTTGGGCTTAGGATAACAAAAAGTTACTTACTGAGTACAGCTGATGGCTTCGTCTCCCTAGTTTCAAAGTGCAGCTTAGGTTGCAACTTGGCATATACCGCTGCTTCGAGATAGCCACTGATGCAAACAAAGAAGTTCTTTGAGATATTTTTTGCAAACTGTTCCACAGCAATGGTCCATTTCTCTGAGGCTGCTAGCACCTGCACTGGCATCTGGAGCTTTGCCCTATCTTTCAGCATCAGCTTGCATTCATTGATGATTTCTTTCACCTGTACACCAGAAGAGTGAGAATGATTAACATTGTGTTTAAGATATCATTTTTTTCTTTTAATAAATTTATTTATCATAAAGAGTTGTGTATGCATCATAAATCACATTAACTGCTATACACAGGTTACCAGATTTATAACTTAAGGTGCTTAGTCCCTCCACAGTACTGTCATCCTCCATGGTGTAGTGGTTACCATGCTAGCCTCTAGTTCCAGAGGTTCAAACCCAGCAGAGGGCGATGATTTTTTTCAGGCATAAAAATCCTTAGCATGGCTTCCTTCAGAAGGGAAGTAAAGCCGGTGGTCCTGTGTCGTAGATTTACGGCACGTAAAAGAACCTCAAGCCTGATAAAGAGGCCTCTGAGCGAAATTAGCGGGATTTCACATCCAAATAGAATGGGACACTAAGGACCACAGGAGTTAAAGAGTATCCATAAATAAAACTCAATTTAATTTTGCTCCACAGTACTGCAGGTTTGTAGCCTTCTGTACACTCCCAAAATGGTTGGTAGCAAGCAATTGTTTAGTGCCTGTTAAGGATGCAGTGGTCATATTCTGTGCCCAAAGCACCATCTCTATTGTAACAAAGGTTATGAACGATGGTCAATGTAAGACTGTCTTTGCAAGGTGATCTTATTTATGTTGAAAAAGTTTTTGATGAACAACATGCATTTTTTAGTTTAGAATATTTTACAGAACGTTAAAAATATACAGAAAAAATAAAACAAAATTTACAGAGCAGTTTCCAAATTATAGTTTTCCTTTTTTACGATTTTTCTTAATTGCAATTATCTTTTTTAATTTTTGATGTTTCAATGGATATTATTTAAAATTAATAAATACATTTTGAGAAACTGGTTCTGTTCATGATGCTGCAAGAAGCTGTACACCCTGATTATCTTTAGGGGTGCTGCAAAGTCAACAGTTTATAAAGTTCATCCAAAAGCATTAGATGAATTGAAATTGGCAACAATAAACTACCTAATTCAGAGAAGAAAGAAACTTTAAACTAATAAAATTAAACATAGCCCACCTCTGTGGCAGGGCAGCATGTCTGCCTCACATTCAAGAGGTCCCAAGTTCGAATCTCAGTTAGGATGAGTTTACTTGGATATGGGTTTTGGGGGCGGAGGTTGCCTTATCCTGAGAAGATGAATATCGGGTATCTCTGAGCTCTATGGATCCCGGGCCCATTTGAGCATTGTTTCAGCCGTTTCATTTACTCACCATCCGATATGATCTACTTGGTTAAAGGACGAAAAATAAAGACATGAATTAGACATGTGAATCTGTGGCTTCAACAAAATATAGGACAATATAGGACTTTTCAACATCTTCTGTGAATGGGTAAATTAACTTTTATTGTTTTTCCTTTCTACTACTTTCTCCAAATTCATTCCATCCATTACACCACTGTAGCATCACAAATGTATGGAATTAGGGTTACCACCACATTCCCATATCTCACTCATTCCATCACTGTGGAGGAACTTAAAAGATCATACTGTATCTAAATGAACATACTAAGAGAAAGGTTTTACACAGTCTACAAGCACTAAAACCAAATGACCAATGTTCTGCACATGCATCTCTTTACAACAACAAAAATCAATGATATAACACAATTTTTCTGACTGATCTAGTATGAAGGTTCAACATCAATGTCATGGTGCAAGAGAATCAAAGAAAGCCCTTGTTCCAACAAGAACAATCTAATTTTGCTGCCACAAGTTATTGCAGAAAATTCTTACAAGGATATAATCACATGAAAGGAAATTCATGGAAGACAAATAACATTCAAGTCAATTTTAATACCTGCTTCACTGATCTTAATTACAAGACATGTTTTGCAGATATATCTACATCCTCAGCTGATTCTGACTCCTAGGAATCTTTTAGCTTCAGATATTGCTTCTATTTCTATGGTTGAAGCAAGCACATTTTGTGCTTCTTACCTTGGTTGTCTATCTTTATAGCTTCTAACATTCTAATATCTCTTCCCAATGATTTAATGGCCAAACTAATTTCAGCTGAAGGCAGACAATGTGTCTGAGAAATACAAGGCACATTCCAAAACTAAGGTCCGGTGAGAGCAGATCACAATGGCCACGACAATCATAGATCCCGCCAGTTGTGAAGTGCGTGGTGTGATCAGATTTTTGCTGACAAAAGGATCGTCAGCTGTGCACATCCATCATGACTTATGCCTCATGTATGGACCGGACATAAAGAGTGACAAGCAGGTTCGACAATTTTGAAATGGCCGCACAAATGTGCACGAGCAGAGGGTAGGCCTAGTAATTGGACCGATGAGACATCATTGAGCAAGTGAACCAAAAACTTTGAAGTGATTGGCGTTTGACAATTAGTGGTCTGCCTGATGAATTCCCAAATGTTGTTCTAACTTCACTTTACAGGATTGTCACTAAACAGCTGGGATATTGGAAACTTTGTGTGAGGTGGGTGCAAAAAACTGCTCACCTGTCAGAATAAAGAGCAACGAATGTGTAGTGCACAACAGTGCACAATGTGTATTTTAATTTTGTCATTTTGGTTTCCATTCCATTATAAATCTAGATATTTCACTTTGAGGTAACGTATCATTCACCTGACAAAATTAGTAGAATGATCATCACAAATTGCAGGCAAATGCATTACATGTGGCAAGAATACACACTATTTAACCTGTACTGCACTCTATGCAATGAAATTGCATCAACTTACTCACCTCAGGAAGATATTTAAAGGCAAGGACATCTACTTCATCAAGGAATAGATGTACTAGACGATTTAAGTTTGTCATGTACTTGGAGTAACGCAGTAGACGTAACAAACACTTTGGTGTCGAGATGAGGATATCACATCCATTAACCAGCTGCGTCTGCAGAAAAAGCATGCAATAATCAGAAATGTTGTGCATTTTCTTGGTTTTAAGGAGGTGAGGGCGAAACTCAGACCATTTTTGGTCAATACATGTGTATTTATATTTTTTTTACAAACATACTAGTCACTTCCAAGTATATGTATGCAAAGTTTTAAAGCAGTATGGCACCTGCTGGCTCCTCTTATTATGTCACAGGATCTGCTTCTGTTTACCATCAAACAACTGATGCAGTAATTTATATCACAAATTACTTAAATGTAAATAATGATTGTAATATGAATATGCATTTTTATGTGACATTGATTTCAGATGTTTATTAATTGTAATTATTATTGGGAAATAAGTTTATACGGCTTTACTGAAACTGTCAATAATAGCGCAATAATGCAGCGAGGGGGGTGAGCTGTTTATCATTATTGGAAACAAGGAAGTTACATAATGTTTGGCGCGTTTTCGGTAGAAACTTCTGGAATATTTTCTCCCTAAAAGCAATATGTATTCGTGGTTTTCATTGGATATTAAAATAGACGCTAATGTTGGCGCGTTTTATTAGCCAATTGCAGTTCAGTTATAATCTTTAGGCGTATCTGATTGAAGGCGTATAAATAGGGTAAGTTTGAGGTAAAGTCAGTCAGTCGCTCAGTTCGCCGAAAGCATTCATACATTACACGTCGTATTCAGGCCAGTTCATCAAAAATCTGTGTACACTACACGTCGTTTTCAGTCAGTCAGTTCGTCGAAAGTATTAGTTCGTCATACATCGGATATAGATTCACAAGTTACGCGCAGCAGAATTATGAAAGATCTAAAATATGGTAAAGTTAATTATACAAAAGGTTGAAGTACGTTGATTAAAAGTGATCAGTAAGAAGTTATTATACCAGTTTCAGTTTGGCGAGTATCTAGATCAATATGTAAAAGTGATAGTGAACGTGTTCGACAATAAAAATTATAAAACAAATTTCTTCATCAGTGTAATTTTTGAATAAAAGATTCCTTTCCGCTTCACAACCTGTATAGAGACACATGTTCGATCCAAGATAAGATAATAGCTAGCCGGAGGACATTTGAAATGAATTATTTCAAAAACTGATACTAAGAACCGCAAATTGCTACGCCAGATGGAGCTACAAACCAAACAAATGAATGACGTCACAAGATGGCTTCAACACTGATGTAAACAAACATTTGCAAGTATATCGCAAATTGGCTACCACAACGTGGGGCTAACAAATACAACATTACGTAAGCACTAAAAACTCGCAAATTGGTTCCCAAACGTGGGGCTAATAAATAAAAAAACAAAATGTTACTATCGCACAACATGCAAAACTTTAAAGTAATCTGCCCACTTGATAAAACACTATTTGAGCAAATTTACACTTAGTTTCTTAGACATGTCTGTATCTTCAGCTACAGTCAACTGCTGGAAATGCTGTTGGCTTCTGATCTTGGATGTTTTGCTGAATCACTGATGAACTTGTAGAACAAGTTATCCTATGTGGGAATTTCAAAGTTCATTAAATCTGCTTTGTTTTCTTTATTAATGTCTTCTGCAACATGTCCAGTTCTTTTCGGTGTTAAACATGTTTTAAAAGATAGATACTATTTTCCAAGGTTTCAGTACACTATAGAGTTGCCGGGGAAATACATCTAAATTACTTACGAAATCAAGTCTTGTGAATATCCAGAGTATTCCAGAATGACTGTGGATGTAGAATGCAGGAGTTGTTGCCCAAACAAAGTCATCTAGCTAACACATCCACCTTTTTAGTGGTCTCAGTCATATAGCAGAAACTGGCGACATTTTCGGGTGGAAGGTAGTGAAAGTTTGCCAATAGAATGGGCAAAAGTTTGCTGAACAAATGCTGCCAACAAATGAAAATGCTGTGAAACTAAACTGGGCACGTAGCTTCACAGATCCTATGACTATGGTCTATCATACTTACATAGTTGCAGCCAACTCACTACTCTATTTACAAAAAACATCCCTTGGTTAGGCTTTGCAACTTAAGAGTCCTCAACCCTGGGCTATGCTTTGCTGCTTAGGGCCCTAAATAAGCAGCAATGATCCGATTCCATCTTGGCAGCACTCTGTACCTTCCTCTATGTTCGGATTGCCAATGTTGGAAGCAGAAGGACAACACAAGCAATGCTCCCATTATAACTCTGGTGGGAGGCATGTCATGGGTGTTGTGTAACTTGTGTATATGCAACAAGCAACAAAAATTTTCACAATGCATTTAAATATGTTACCCAAAATGTCTAGTAGTGCCAATTGTCTGTATTAATCTTAGTAAAGCAATAAAAGAACCACGTAGATGCCTATGTGCCGTGTGTATAGTGAATCCAGCCAGTACCCATATACCGCATTTTATCCTCCATGTTGTAATTGTGCTTCCAAAAGTGTAGCGATACCACAATCACAACATAGAAAATAGCATGTATCTTTTAAAACATGTTCAAAGTAAAAAAAACTGGCACATGGCAGAAGATATTTATAAAGAAACACACGAAGCAGATTTAATGAATTTTGAAATTTCTGCATAGACAACATACTCTAAAACTTTCATCAGTGGTCCAGCAGAGAAAACTCAAGATCCAGCAGTCGATCATAATTGAAGATAGACATTTCTACAAAACATGTACTATAGCAATAAAGGTTTGTGAAGCTAGTGCAAATTCGTCTCAAAATGATCATTTCACTTCCTTGTGTACTACTTCCTGTTTTAATTCATATTATAATTTTACCTCATTATAAATTTTAGCATTCAAATCCATTCAGAACTAAATGAGATCTAGAAAATACGGTCAGTCTACCAGCTTACTGTCCTTGGCAGGAATACAGCGACCTTGGGAACTAGAGGCTCGTCTAACCACTAGTCCACGGAGGACAACATTCAGACAGGCTTGACTGTATTTGCCAACATGGGTGCATTAAACACTAAGGAATCTGCAGATGAGGTTGTGTGTCCTTGCACAGTCTTAATTTGTTTTGAGGCTGCAGTGCCATCTGTGTAGAATATTTGGGCATTGGCTGCAGGTTAAATCATAGATGCAACCTAAAGGCTACCCCCATTTTCGACATCACTGAGTATTGGCTCCCAAATGTAGGCCAGTTTAAGGGGGTGATGGGTGAAATTTCTATTTTGCATAATTTTAAAGCTACATACTTAATTTTTTGTATACATGTTTGGGATATTATGTGGAACTATTGGCAGAGTCTCATTTTTGTATATCAATTAGTTTTTGAATTATTGAAAATTTTCTTTCAAAAAATTTGCAAATTTCAAAATTAAATCCACTCCACACTTTTTTTTAAAAAAAGATCGAAATTTTTTTTACAAAACCAGAAACTCATTTAGAAAAACTTGACAAATGAGTTTTGTAAAATCTTAACTGTAAGGGAAATTAAAGAAAGAATATGACCTGCATAGCAAAAATTTCAACATTTTTGCAATCACTACATAGCACATTTTATTTTTTATCTCAAAAAGTCCCAAGTTAATCTTGAATTCCATGCATCAGTCTTTTTTTTTTTTTTTTTTTTCTGTTATGCTTTATAAAATATACAGTAAAAATTTCAGCCCTCTAACACCTAATTTGTGGATGTAATTTTGTTTTGAATGAATAAAAGTGTAGCCAAAATTAAAGTGAGGAAAAATGAGTTTAAAAGCTTGAGTGCAGCTAACCAGAAATAATGACTTGCAGACCTTCCTAGAAGTGTTCAGCTTAGATATGTAATTTGTACACTTTTTTCATTACAAGCACCCCAAAGCAGTTCTAATTTATGGCATAAGCCAAACCTTTCAGTGCCAAGCCCTATGTACAAATGCTTTAGTGGTCATTACACTTCAGGCCCTTCACCAATGAAGGTGTCCTTCAATATATATTTACAGTCTTCACTATTTACAGCAGGTATATGTTCACAATTATTCTCCAGCTGTTTCTGCCTTAAATGTTTCTTTTGGACATCACATTCTTGTTCATCTAACCTTTCATCATGGTATTATTTACATTATTTATACTTGTTTCTGACTCGCGTATGTTAAACAACATATAATTTGATGTTACACAACATCTACTGACAGAGCTGCTGTTAGTATGTCATACTGATCTTGGTACTTCAGTGACAAAACAGAAACTAACCTTCACGGAAACAATCTCACAAAATGGTAAAAAAAAAAAGCAGATTTTTTGCTTCATGCAGCAATTTCATCACCTGTCATGCCTTCTCAGGGATGTTTAAGAGTGCAGACCTTTAAATATGATGTAATTACAGCAACTTCCAGGCACTGTAGTGCTTTAAAACTTTGCATATATGCACTTCAAACCATCTAGTATTTTTTGGTACAAAAAGCACAAAATGTGAAATTTTGTCATTTTTGGTCACATTTTCACCCTTTTCCCCCCTTAACATACTATTCTACCACAGTTCTACCGCTTACTTTCACATAACTTCATTCTATTCTGAGGGCAATTTACCTTGAGCTGGAGTTCCTGTCCTCCACCATAGGCCACCAGAACTGTAACATCCCTTTGTCCTGCAAGTGCCAAGATGGTTTCACAAATCTCATGAGCTTCCTGAGCACTTTTGCACCCAGAACACAATATTACAACATATGGGCCACTGCCCATCCTTAACTGTGAAAAACAAAAAAAGGTAAGTGTACTAACCATACTGGATAATTATGTATATCAGATGTAATATGATCACCTATTATGCTTTAAAAGATGTATACTCTTAGACAAAAAAATATCTAATTTGTTTCATTCGTAAGACTTTCTCTAGTCATTACAAGGGCAGTCCCAGAAGTACCCAACCTGACTATATATAGCAGTTGTTGTTTTAAACAAATGACTATGGTAAAAAGTACCACCCTTATAAAACTTAAGTTTGAAGTTTTACAATGCTACGTTATTTAGTAATTGCTTGGCAGCCATTAATAGTGAACTCTCTCAGCAAGTTTGTAAACATGGATAAAACTGGCCACCGTTATGTGATGCAATACTTTCAGTTGAAAGGTCTTAGACCAACTAATATTAAAGCTGAGCTAGATTCTACTCTGGGGGAGTCTGCTCCTTTGTTTACAACACTAAAATATTGGGTGGCAGAGTTTAAACGAGGCCGTACGAGCTGCCAAGACGAACATCGCAGTGATCGACCAAATGAAGTGACTACGCCAGAAATTGTGAAGAAAATCCACAAAATGGTATTGGATGACCATCGACTGAAAGTGTGCAAGCTAGCACACATCATAGGCATTTCAAAAAGTGCTGTACATCACATACTACCTGAAAATTTAGACATGAAAAAACTGTGCGCAAGATGGGTGCGTTTACTCACAATGGAACAAAGGCAGCATCATGAAGATGTTTCAGTCGAGTGTTTGGTGATGTTTCACTGCAATAAAGCCAAGTTTTTGCGTCGATTCATAATCATGGATGAAACATGGGTCCATCACTTCACACCTGAGACGAAAGAACAGTGAAAACAGTGGATTGAAAGGGGAGAATTGGCTCCAAAGAAGGCAAAGACAGTTCCAACTGCAGGCAAGGTCATGGTGTCAGTTTTTTGGGATGCGTATGGGATAATTTTAATTTATTATCTTCAAAAAGGAAAAGCAATCAATGGCAAGTATTATGCAAAATTACTGCAGCATTTGAATTATGAAATCAAGCAAAAACAGCCGTATTTAGCAAAAAAGAAAGTTTTGTCTCATCAAGACAATGCACCAGTTTACACATCCATTATCAGCATGGCCAAAATCAATGAGTTAAAGTTTGAATTGCTTCCTCATGCACCCTATTTGCCAGATTTAGCCCCCAATAATTATTTTCTGTTTCCAAATTGAAGAAGTGGATTGGTGGTAAAATATTTGCCAACAATGAAGAGGTGGAGTTTACAGTTGATGGCTATTTTGCAGAACTTGACGATTCTCACTATAAACAGGGTATCAAAGCTATTGAACATCGCCGGGAAAAGTGTATCGAACTGAAAGGAGACTATGTAGAGAAATAAAGATGTTTTTTCCCAAAAGTTTTGTATTTTCTTTGTTAGGTCAGGTACTTCTGGGACAGCCCTCGGAGCATTTATATTTATATCTTTTCTACATACTATTCTTACAGAAGCTTATTTTTCTGTGTACTTCATACTAATCGAAATAAATGTTTGCAGAAATGATTTCAGTATATATTTTGTTGTAAATAGAGGCTGAAACGATAGTCGAATCTTTAAAGAGTGGTACACTATATACTGGCTTTGAAATTCATACTCTGTATGACCAAGACAAACAACTGAATGGTGACAGCAGCTCAAAAAATTCAAACCAACAACAAATATTTTAGAAATGGCTGATGCCACAAAAAAGTTATTTAAAATAAATTGTAGTCTTATAGAAATCTACATTTTTTTGTGTAATAGTTTTTGTCTCTTTCTTATGCTTTAACAGTATAACAAAATTATACAAAATTCATTAAGAATTAAGAGGACTCCCAAGTTATTAATTTCAGATATGCATTTCATTAGTCTTCAATATATGAGGAGCAATGTTTCAAAATGTAATAAGTCCTCTCGTGGACGTAAATTAGTTTGAAGCAGATACCTACTCCAAAAGATGGGCTGATTCAAGTTACGGTGTTGCTTTGATTCAAAACCCAATTTTTAACCCTCTAAATCAAGTACAAATTATGGGCTTTGTTTCAAAACGCGATCTTGAAATTGGTTCAAACTGCGATAAGTCCAGCTTTTTACAATTGCTAATGTATGTTGTGCCTAAAGTTGAATAAGAAGGGGCAAACCTGAGAAAGTAAAGATTCCAAATCCTCATAACACTGTTGGGTTATCACTTCTTGTTGTCACCAACATATTGTTGTATGCAACAGGTTTGTTCAGCATTGTGTTTTTGCAGTAAACAAATAGCAGCAGGACAGGATTCTCTCATCACTTATGACAGTGTCCATCCCAAAACAATGGCATCCTCGGAAAGAAAGCAGAAAACTGAATACTCTAGTTACAAAGTATCAGGTGAGATTAAACAATGAGCAATTTCCCGTGTGTTTCAAGCATTTTAGAGTTTTATTTGGCATAGGAACAACCAGACTTAATAGTATTGTTGCTTCACTAATTCTTGGTAATGCCATTTTTGAAAAAAGAGGAGAGGACCATAAAAAAAACCACTCCAAAGAAAGACAACGTAATTCATTTTATTTTGTATATGAGGGCTAGGAAAAGCCAAACAGAGAAAAAGTTAAATGGCTGTATCTTTCTTCGGGCACGAATATCACAAAGCTCTTTAAAATGTATAATGAGAGTGTTGCTGATTCAATAAAAGTAAAAAAGTAGTTCAGTATCATCATCTCTAAAAATTGGGATGAAAATGGATCCTGCAGTAGATGTCTGTAGCTATTGCTGTAGAATGAAACTGACTAAACACTAGCAAAAGACAAAGAGTGCAAGCAGAGCTTGCTGCCCATAAAATGTGAGCAAAACAGTTTTATAAAATTATGAAAGAAAAACTGCCCAACAGCTTGACTTTATGCTTTGATTTACAGCAAGTTCAACCCTTGCCAAAACTTGCTATTGAAAACTAGGCTGACTGTGGACCAAATGAAGTAGCTTCAACTCTAATAGATGTTCTAAGTACAGATACAAAGAACACACTTCAGCCATAAGATTATTTTCTGACGGCTGTACTGGGCTCAACAGAAATGCCCATATAGTTCATTCTCTGCATTGGTGGCTTCTAAAAAAATCTCTAGACTCAATCAAAGATATATGCATTACATTCCCTGTGCGTGGTCATTCCTACTTGCCTGCAACTGCCTTTTTGGCACAGTGGAGAAGTCTTCAGAAACATTCTGAAATGTTAACTCCTAAAGAATATCATAACATTTATGAGTAAATGGCAAACGTTCAAGTTAGGAATAGACTGGAATACTTTAAACTTCAAGGACCTCTGTTGTGATTTAAAGAAGCCGGTAGGTATAAGAGACCTGAAATGGGTAATACTGAAAAAGAAATTCAATGGGAAGAAAACCTCCATTATTTTTAAAATAGACTCATACAGATTGGATGATGCATCAAAAAGTTATATTTCCTTGCTAAAAAGAAGTGTAGCAGCTGATCAGATACCTGACCCAAATGCTATCAGTTTCATATGCCCAATAAAATCAGAAAAAAAAGAAAGTCTTACTCACTCTTCGGAAACAACGCTTTGGTGATAGCTGGGAGGAGAATGTGAAATTTTATGTTGTACTTAAGAGAGATGATGTTGCAACAAACAATGTATAAGTGCAAGTGAGGATGAATAGTGTGATTGCTTGGAGGAGGAACTTGGATACCATATGCTCTGAAGAGGAGCAAGGGACATATTATCCATTCAGATTTCAAAAAATATAACAGTCAGTTGTCAAACTACTTTTGATGATATTCGCATGATTTGTTTTTCTAATGCATGCCATAAAACAGATTTTTACACTTTATTTTCAAACAGGATAATTTTTTACTGCTTTGTTTAATGAACATCTAAAGGAAGCCAAAAAAAGAACTTTGCAGATTATTAAGAACAAATTAATTTTGAACCTGTTATTTATTATAAGGTGTGAAAAGAACTTGTTCAATTATTAATGATTTTGAATGAATTGCTTAATATATTTTTTTAAACATTTTAAGAAAAAGAAAAGTAAGTAAGAATTTTGACTGTATTCTTTAAATAATATTTGAAAATGTTCTGCTTAATTACAACTTTAAGTGCATTGCTTGAGCAGTCTTAGGACATTTCTAAAGAAGCAGTATGCAACTGTTGAAACAAGTGACTGATTCTGATTGTATTGTTTAAATAATTGATTGGGAACATCCTCCTGAATTATTGATTTTATTGTATCGATTATTTGGCTAAAAATACAAGTTAGAATAAATTCTTGCATTATTTCTGTATACATTTTTTCAAAACACAACTTGTCCCTTTAGTTGGTGCAAAATGCAAAGAGTCCACAGATTTTCAAAATTCATTTAGTAACTGTGCCTTTAAATAAAGAGCGAGATTTTCCGCACTTATATTATTTTACTATATTCAGAATTCTTAATAAACCCCTGTACTTTAAGTATCAATTATTACATAACTTTACTCAATATTAGTTTTTGGCTTCTCCTGTAAAATTTGTATTTGTGGATTTATCATGTTTTGAAAAGTTACTCCTTATACGTTTATAATCAAAATTATTAGTCATTTTTTGAGAAAACAAAACTAACACACATTTTTCCATGTAAAGCATAGTTTGGGGTATGGGGATTTTATTGCAAATCTTTGTGCCGCACGCATACACGTGCACACACTCAAACCTTTTTCTAAAATTGCTTTTTCTGTATTCAGGGGTCTCAAAACATGTATTTCTGGTGAAATCTTGGTATCAAATTTTTGGCTGGAATGCAATACTTCCTCTTCTTACTAGGTACATGGTAGAGAAAGTAAAAATTACCTTTATCCATATTTTTAATCCTTTATGTAGAAATCTGCATCATTTAACTCATTTGGATAGAATACTGCACAGATTACCTTACAACTTCAAAAAACTACAATTCTACATAAACCTGAGCTTTTTAAAAGCTACCCTTACTCTTATTTTCAACCCCTTATATTTAAAACTGCACCACTTGCCAATCCAAACACAAATTTGTGCACTTGTCTTGTTTGATACAGATTTCCATCGTTCTTCCGGACGCACTTCAACCTTGGGCATATTGTGCTATCTGTATTGTTTTAAAGCCAATAGATTTTGCTTGCACCCTTTACCAAGGAATACCAATTTGTGCACTTACTCTATAGCCTTCAACAGAAATTATAGACTACCTTAATATTCTACAAATATCCATATTCAGATTTTCAACCCCTTATGTACAAATCTGCACCATGTGACAAAATCTAAGACTCTTAGGTCTTAGCTCTCAGTAAAAATAGCAGCAGTCTTTCAAATTATCCCTCCCTAATTTTTTATTCCTTACTTGCAGAATGCATCTATCCAACATCTGATAAGACAGTTACACAGCTTTGGATGTGTGGCCATATTACAGGGAATTGCATGCCCTGCACTACACTGTTTCCCCCCAGCTTTTCCTCCTCTCTGTTTAACATTTTCAAAGATTCATCATGGGAACATTTCACATAGTACAACATCATTTTCATTTTTGAAAATGATTTTCTGGGAAATTTGGGTACATGGGACCATGAAATCAAGTTGAAAATATACGGGCAAAGTTTTCAACTTGAAAATTTGTAAAAATTGACTGTGTGCTGGCTAATCAGTTGACACTAAGTCTATGCTGTACAGAAGTTGATACATTGTGAGACTATCTGTTTCAGTGTTACAGTGTGTTAGTGCTGTTATAATGGCAAAAGGTCTGCATACTTTGTCCACAGACTCTTCATGTATGATTCCTATGTCAACACTCTTGTACACAAGCGAGATGCTAGAAATCTGAGAAAGCTTGCACAGGAATTGCAAACTTTGGCTTGGAATGCCACTAAACTTTTAAAATTTAAACCCTATAAGATAACTGTACTCAGGATTTGCAACCACGTGATAATGTAATTAGTGTTAATTTCTGTCAGATAATGTTAATGTTAGCTGGTGACCCACGTTTGATTTTTACTTTCTCTACTACGTACAGTAAGTAGGGGAAGTATTGCATTCCACCCAAAAATTCGATACCGAGATTTCACCGGAAATACATGTTTTGAGACCTCCTGAATCCAAAAAAAGCATTTTTGGAAACATGTCCGTGTGTGTGTCTGTGTGTGTGTGTGTCTGTGTGTGTGTGTGTCTGTGTGTCTGTGTGTGTGTGAACAGCATAACTCAAAAACGAACAGTCGGATAAACACCAAACTTGGTATTTAGGTTCAGTATCTTCCAGAGATGCGACACGAAGGTTTACAAGAAAATCCCCCCACCCCAGACTACCCTTTACATGGAACATTTTTCGAAAATTTTAATTTTCTCAAAAATGGCTCTAACGATTTTGATGAAAATATCATATGTTTAAGATAATATCATGAGAAATGAAATGTATATCTCGAATTTTCTGGGAATGTCTCCAAAAGTATTCTTCATTCTGAACGACTTTTGCATAACTGGTAAACTATAAGAGATAGACAAAATTTTACTACACAAAAAATATAGATCGCGTTAAAATACACAACTTATGTCATATACATTTCTTTTGTTGAGTGAACCGTTTTCGAGATATTGCTTGTTATTTCCTTAAATTTTGCAATACTTATACTTTTTCTCAAATTCGTTATTCATTTATTTATGTCCTGGACATGCAAAGAGAATGGAATGCGCCACATAGCAACCAGCGTTAAAATATTTGACTATCGCTTAAAAGCTACCATATTCCCCTTGCATCTACAAGAAAATTACCAATAAGATTGACATTTCGATATCTCGATTAACATGAAGCATATGGAGAATAGGCGTTTGTAAAATTAGATTGTACAAGAGTAGAGAAAGTCATGTGAGTGTAACACATCAGATTTTTTTTTATGGACGAAGCAATAGTTTTATTTACATGGCCATGAAGAATTTATGAGGCTTAATGCAAATTTTCTTAAAAGGTGTGAGAAATGAGTGGCAACACAAGTAGATCATGTTCTATGATTAAGCTATGTGGTTATTTTAGTTATAATTTATATGAGAAATCTATGTGCTTGAATTTAAGGAGCTATCAATATCTGACTCTGCCAAAAAATATTGTGCTTACCAGTGCCAAGAAAAATTCTCATTAGGTTGGCCACACATCCAAACAAAGGCTTTGTAGTAGGAGAGAGATGAAGTGATTGTTCAAAAAGGTCCACAGTCCACAAAGCTAGTGTCACATGGCATTCATTTTTTGAGGCTAAGGGAAAATGTTGGAAATGCCTTACCCAGACAACCCACCCCACTGAGGTTTAATACTTAAAGAGAAAAAGAAGAGTATTCTTACCTCAGAATAAGTTTCCTTCATTATCATGAAGCTGAGCAGAGGAACGAGACATGCAATAGTCTTTCCAGAACTTCTAGGGCCAACCAATATTGTGTTCTGGCCTCTTAATATTGCTGGCCACGCATATTTCTGGATACGATATGGGACTCTGAAACCCATCTTTGTCAGAGCCCCGTGGACTTCCTTCGGGAAGTTGGCCTCATATATTGACTGTATAGGCTTCACACGTACATCTCCATGAACAAGAATGCGCACAGAAGCTGTTAGTGATTCACCACTGACTAACTCTCTCAGTGTCTTAGACACCACCCTAGTAGCAATCAGATTACTTCTTCTGTTTTCTGCCACTGGTATACCTGTCTCCTGTATTTTTTGTGGCATGGGTTTTGTTTTGCTTCGTAGCTGTCGATAACGTGAAGAGTTGTCAGTGGACACACAACCTTCCTCATTTGTGCTGTCTGTCCCTGAGGTATTGGCAGCAAAACTAACGCTTTTATTACTTGGTGAAGTTTTTCCAATTGCTGGAAATTTGCAGCTGCTTTTACTGGCAGTTTCATGAGGTCCATTATTATCTGAATCTGTATTATTGCTATTATCTTTTGAAACTGACTGTTTACTTCTATTGTACTCATGTGGTCCCCTTGTCGTTTCATCACTACTGTCATTTCTGCTTCTCCTTATATCAAAAGTTTCTGACAATGTTTGATTACTGCTTCTACTTTCCGCAACTGATGTACCGGTCTTCTGTGGCAATTCAGATGGTGGCATATTTGGTGTTGGCTGTTTTACTTGTTTTGCCTTGCTGATTGCTTTCAGATACATTGAACAAGTTGCGCTTATGCTACTGGATGTCTGGACACTATCATTTGTTCCTTCTGTTCCTGACGTATTGGATGTAACGCCAGAGCTCGCAGCTAAAGCTTTTGGTGGGGATTTGTTATCAGTCATTTTTGCAGTTTTATGCACCAAACTATTATTAACTGACTCTGTTTTATTCCAGTTATCCTTTGATGCCGATTGGTTAGTTGGTGCTTTTCTAGTTCCATCACAACCATAAGAAAAGTCATTTCTGCTTTCACTGTTGCCAAAAATCGCTGGTGGTGCTTTTTTACTGGTTTTCATTTCAGTACTTTCTGGCACTGTCTTCTGCACCAATTCAGACTGTGGTACATTCGAAGTTGGTTCATTCATGGGTTTTGCTTTGCTCAGTGCTTGCAGATATAGCAAACAAGTGGGACTGCAGGTAGTGGCTGCATAATCATGCTTATTTGTCTTTTCTGTTTCTTGAGGGCTGGCTCTAACACTGGTGCTCTCAACTGAAGTGTTCTGTGAAGTTTTATCATTTTTATTCACACAAACTGACTGCATCCTGTTACCATTATATTTCAATACCCGTTGATAAGTTCTGTTATAATTTCTTGAATCCTTTATTGTATCATCACAACTGTCAGTAGTGTTACTTCTGCTTTCACTAGATCGATTATTAACTGAAGCTCTCCAGTTTCCATTACCTTTAGGTGCTCGGTAATATTTGACAAAAGTCCTATGTCTTTTCTTTGTTTCATCACAGCTGTCACTGGTGTTAAAACTCTTAGACACTGTTTTATCACTGGTTGCGCTTTCCTTTCTTTTTGCTATTGAGTTACCAGCTCCATTTTGTGATGGTGAGTTTACTTGTTTTGTTTTGCTCAGTGCTTGCACATACGATGACACGGTCAAGTTGCTGTCAGTGGAGATATAACCATCCTTATCTATGCTCTCAGTTGCAGAAGTACTGCCCCCAGTACCAACGCCAACAGGTGCATTCCTTGGTGATGTTTCTCCAACCTCTGGAAATCCATTATCACTTCTATTAGCAGTTTCAACCACTGAAAGAAGACTCCTGCACTCCAGTTTCCTCAAGCCATCTTCACTGTCACATGTCTCCCTTTCATTCTCTAAACTGTTTCTCAGAGCAAGTGCACTCCTACCCACTTCAGGAACTCTCCTCCTTTCTTGCTGATTACTGTTTGCTAATACACCTACAGATGATTCTTTCTTCTGCCTTGTTATTCCTCTACCAACAGATGGTTGATTGCAGTCATCATCTGAAAGATATCCAACTTTCTCCTGCAACAACAGAAAATTAATAGTTTCCTATTGTAACACAAACATGTAAACCCAACCATTACTATACCAATTTATCAATAGCCAACACTGGTGCCAAAATGTAATAATACTTACTCTATGACAGTTACATTGTTACAACTATACCTTTTTCGCTATAAGTTGAAAGGAGAAGTAAACAAAACTTGAATGTATCACTCCACCAAGCACATGGCAGCACCATGTGGAGGATGATGGGAACTAAGTATCAATGGGAGGAAATTGCTTCGGACAGAATGTGAATACAGCATATTGCGCAGCTTGAGAATCATTAGCTTTTAAACATTTTATATATTATTCCTATATTTTGCCTTACATCCTAAACTTCTAACACAAGAGTAGACAAATAAAAGTTGTACCTGAGCAGTTCGGCATCTGTGATTAAAGCTACTGGATTAAACTGTTCTTAATTTCAAGTTTTAAAAATCATTCCTTTAATGACTAATATAAGTGTACCACTTTTGTTTTAACCTTTTATGAGTCAATAAGTTAAGAAAACGATTAGCAGTATAGGTTAGAAAACCACAGAAAACAAATGCGACCCAAGCAATCCGAGCAACAATTCTGCATTACTAACAAAGAAGTTCAATTACTGCTAAACAATGGCCAACCATATTCATTGTCGATTAAAGGTGGGCACTTTTCACAGGGTTTGTTAAAAGCATTTAACACAATTATCTTCTTTCCATTTCCCGCATTTATGTTTTCCACAGTGGCAGAGGATTCTCAGTCATGACCCTCATTTTCTCAATACACATTTTCTCACTTTCCAAACATGACGCCAGTGGAAAGAGTAACGCGTTCTGGAGCGCAAAAAATACGAATAAATAATGGTAATAGTGACATGGGTACATCAACAGGGAGTTCTAACATGATCAAATGTGACCAAGGAGGTAGTGGAAATAATAGTAATGCAAAGGAAAGTGTAAATAGTACATACTCAAAGAATGAAAATCTTCAGTGACGATGCCGGCAAACACACAGCTAGAACGGGACACAGAGATGATAGCATCACTACACATGGTGATAAATCTACTAAATAGAGATCTGCTAGTGAAATACAAGCGTTGAAGATAGAAAATGAGGAACTAAGGAATAAAAAAACTTGGAAATAATAGTGATTATGCCACTGTTACCAGGTGTGGTGCATCGCGACTGGAAATATCACAAGACCACGTGGTGAAAACTACAAGTCTAAACAGGCCCAAAATTTTTGGAAAATACGCTTTTACACAGAAAAGAAAAGATAGAGACAAGAAATCGCTTCTCAGTATTATCCCTTGATGACAGAGATGCTGAAATTTGTGGCTCACAAATGAAGAAAAGTGTAAAAGAAAACCTTGGAGCACACCGTAGTTCATCCAGACGGAAGCCGGAAATTGCGATTTTTGGAGACAGCAATGCTAGGGGTATTGCTGCTGAAGTAAAAGCAATCACGGACAAATATCAGGTAATTGGTTACGTGAAGCCTAATGCAAAATGTCAGGATGTTACCTCGAGTGAGTGCTTGAAATATGAATGTGACCCTAGTGA
Source organism: Deroplatys truncata (assembly GCA_030765065.1). Taxonomy (NCBI): domain Eukaryota; kingdom Metazoa; phylum Arthropoda; class Insecta; order Mantodea; family Mantidae; genus Deroplatys; species Deroplatys truncata. Next base: position 64,881,159 of record CM060978.1, on the reverse strand, counting down.
AACGAAAATGATAATAGTAGGTGCAAATGATGTATATTGCAATGAGTCGGTGAATGTTGCTAGTGAAATATACAAAGTGATGAAAAACCAAAAACCTTTGAGTGTTATTGTTGTGAGCATACCTAGAAGGCATGACTTATCATATGACTCGTGTGTTAATATAGCTATAAGGAAAACCAACAGGAAACTCAAGCTCTTGTGTTCCAGTTATCCAAATGTAACTCCTATTGATGTTGGCAACCAAACATGAACTACATTTAAACCACAAAGGTAAACAACAAATTGCATTAGAAATCATACAAAAGGTACAAAGCAACTTAAATAAAACAAGAAATTGTGTAACTATGAATGCCGTAGGTGAGAACAAGGTACTCAGAACTGACTAGTAAGTAGTGAAATTGCAGATAAAGTGGTAGAAAAAAAGAATAGGAATAGTACAACTTTTACAATATTACATCAAAACACACAATACATAGCTAGCAAGATAAATATACTAGAGGTTTTGCTCAATGAAGTAAATCCTCACTTAGCTATTTTTACAGAACATGGACTAAACTATGAGCAATAACAATTAGCCCAATTTCCAAATTATAAGCAAGTTGATATGTTCTGTCGAGAACAGCATAGAAGCGGAGGAATAGTTATGTTTGTAAAAAAAGAAATAGTATTCATTAAAATAAAAACCTTGGATAAACTTTGTAAAGAAATGACATTTGAAATAATAGGTTCAAAGTATCACATAGATAACTCTAAAATAATGGGTTTTGGTATATATAGATCACCAAACTCAAACCTAGTAGATTTCTTCTTTCATTTAGAAGAATTTCTAATGACAATTCTTAAACAAGACCTTAAAATTATAATCATGGGTGATCTCAATGTAGAAAGCACAAACAAAGATCTCATAGACATACTAGATAGTTTTAATCTTAGAGATATTCTGATAGGCCCTACACGAATCACAAAACAAACAAGTAGAGCAACTGACCATATAATAACAAATCTGGAACAGTCCAGATTCACTACAATAAATAATGGTTTCCACATTTCAGACCATACTGCTCAAATTATTGATATACATAACTGTCATGTTGAAACTATGCAACCCCAATATAAGTATGTTAGATGTACTAGTGCCTCAAAATTGCTTAAGCTTAAGGAAAGACTAGAACTGGAAAAGTGGCATGAGGTATATGTATTTGGAAACACCCACAAATGAAAAATGGAAATCATTCTTTAATATACTTGGGATCATTTTGATGAAGTGTGTCCTAAAGTTAAAAAGCGTGAAAATACTGTAACTATCCAAAAGATAAAACTTCCTCTGGAATAATTGCTAATCGTGAAAAAATGAAAGATAACTATGAATTTCTAAAAGCCACTAAAACTTAGAAAAGCAAAATAACAGAAGGAGAATAGAAAATGCATGTAATATTACTAAAGAAATGTGGACTATAGTAAATAAAAATGTTAAACCAACAAAAGACGAAACAAAAACTATTAACATCAGGCTAAATGGACAAAAAATTGTACATCCAAATGAAATTTCAAATTTGTTTAATCATTACTTTACAAAATATGGGAGAATAAAAGTAGCAAAAATATTAGCCCAAACAGAGATGGTATCAAAGTGATAGAAACCATTGGTCTCTTTCAAACTGATGAAGCTGAAGTAGACAATATAATAAGTCAATTCAAAAACGGTGCATGGTTGGGATGATATTACACCAAAAATTCTTAAAGCTTGCAAAAAACCGCTCCTGAACATTCTAGTGTATCTAATAAACTACTCAATTGAAAGTGTAACGTTCCCTGACTTATTAAAAACAGTATTGTTCGACCAATATTTAAAAAAGGAAAAGAGGAGTTAATAGTAAACTATAGGCCAATAACACTAACTTCTGTATTTGCAAAACTGCTTGAAAAGATAATATACAAGAAGCTAATAGATTTTTTTGAGGCAAAAAGTGTATTAAAAACTATCAACATGGGTTTCGTAAGGGATTATCAACTGTAACCGCCGTATCTGAACTTATACATAATGTGTTTACAAATCTTGAGCAAAGTGAAAAAACAGTTGGTATTTTCCTAGACCTGTCTAAAGCTTTCGACAGTGTGTCTCATGATCTCTTATTGCAGGAACTTACTCGCTATGGCATTAGAGGTAAAATGCATGATCTCCTCTCTTCCTATTTACAAAATCGAACTCAATGTGCTGAAATATACTGGAAAAATGCAAATTGCTTAAACAAATATAAACCAAAATATGAAATAGTGAAACCAGGAGTACCACAAGGGTTGGTTTTGGGTCCTCTCCTATTCCTAATCTATGTAAACGATATGCCTATTTCTCCAGACTATAATCTAATTTCTTATGCTGATGATATTTCACTTACATGTACAGGTAAAGAATTAAAACAACTAGGAGCTAAGGCTACATCATCTCTAATAAAATTGACATGCTACCTGAAAGTAGCTCAACTCAAACTCAATGATAAAACAAAATGCATTCTATTCCAACTTAGGGATCAGAAACAAGTATGTAAGTTAGAGTACAACAATATACAAATCAAACCGGTAAACAGCACTAAATTTTTGGGAATTACCATAGACAAGAACCAGAATTTCAATGAACACACAGATGATCTCTGCAAGAAACTAAACTCTCTGTTATATTTACTAAGAAAATGAGCTAATCAACTAGATAACAACATACTAACACCAGTGTACTATGGAATGATCCACTCATTTATTGAATATGGGATAGAAATTTGGGGGGAAGCATCCATAACCAATCTAAATAGAGTATTGGTGATCCAAAAGAAAAGTCTAAGGTGTATGTTTAACTTAAAACATTGCCACATTGTAAAAGAAGTGTTTAATCATGCAAAAATTCTAACAGTAGTATCTCTATATGTCTCAAAATTATTTTGTTAGAAGGATTCAAAATATCAAGTTAAAAAAAAAATTTGTGTTTTATTTATGGACGCTCTTTAACTACTAAGGTTCTTAGCGTCCCATTCTATATTGGGCGTGAAACACCTGTAATTTTGCTCAGAGGCCTCTTTATCAGGCTTGAGGTTCTTTTACGTGCCGTAAATCTACGACACGGGACCACCGGCTTTACTTCCCTTCCGAAGGAAGCCGTGCTAACGATTTTTACGCCCGAAAAAATCCATTGCCCTCCGCCGGGTTTGAACCCGCGACCTTGGGAACTAGAGGCTAGCACGGTACCACTAGTCCAAAATATCAAGAATCTCAACAAAGAATATTATACATATAAGACGAGGGGAATAAATAACTACCATAGGATGTGTACAACTAAAGTTGCGACAAACAAAGATCCATACATCAGAGGAGCCATACTTTTTAATAAATTACCACAATATATAAAAGCTGCACAGGGTAACTCTTTTAAAACACTGTTAAAAAATTATCTACTAAATAAAAGCCTATACAGAATAGACAAATTGTAATCTTCTAAAATCTGTTTTGTATGTTAGAGTATAAGTATAGATCGAATTGTAAATAATACTTTATAATATTTTGTGCTTGAACTAAACTGTTTTTTGGTGGTATTATATAAATGATAGGCCTAAATTGTAAATAGTATCTGATAATATATGTGACTCAATTGAAAATTACTATTAGTGCTATATAAGTGACAAATTAAATTCTAAATAGGGATTGTATAAGTGATATGCCAAATTGTGAATTGATAATATGCTAATCCTTCTATAACAAATGTATGTTTGTGAGAGTGTAAGTATAGGTTGAATTGTAAATAGTATCTTGTAATCTGGTTTTTGTGGCGTTGTATAAATGATAGGCCAAAATTGTAAATAATATTTGATAATATATTGTGATTCGATTGAAAATTACTATTTGTATTATATAGTGACAAGTCAAATAATAAATAGTGATTGTATAAGTGATACGTCAAATTGTATATTAGATAATATGCTAATACTATGACGAAACCTGAAACATGTAATAACAATGTCTATGGGTGAATAAATACTATACTTTACTTACATTGCAAAAGTACACTGGCGGCTTATCCGGAAACCGGAAATAAACTGCAGCGCCTGTGCATAGTCTCTTAAACCTTCTGCTATAACGGTTCATTTAGTTATAGGTGAATCTGAACACATTTTGTTTCATAAATTGAACTGTTATAATAATGGGTTTTTATAATTTCTCTGCACAAGAATAACCACAAAATGTTATGTGAACCAAACTGTTTTATATAGAGGAAGAACGAACATGCTAAGGGGAAAAAGTTGTAGGTTGCCCACCAGCCAATGAGGTGCTCTCTTGTTACGTGGTTTTGTTTACAACTCCTTTAAACTTAAAGTGAAACCACTTTAGGTACCAGATTTTTAGGTCTTGTTAGCCTTCATTTTAGGTTTTTCTATACCCTTAAAATAGACCCTTTTAGGTTTTCCTTGTGGATCGTCATTATTAAACCAATAACTTTCTGTTTTTCTTATTTTGGGCTACATACCTATGATTTAGGTTTTTATATGGTGAAAATAGGTTTTACTTTTTTTAATAAATGCTAATACCTATAATTTTTCTGTTTTTCTTATTTTATTAACATTTATTTAAAACCTTATTTCACAAAATTGCAGCTTATTGAATAACCGTCATAAAAAACACAAAACATATTTTACTATGTTTATCATTTGTATTTGTTAACAATGTAGTGGAAAACAAAGTATATCCAAAAACTTGTCTGGTATGAATGATTTCCTATTAATGCTTTCTGTTTTATTTTAGTGAGATTTATTTATAAGTACACTCAGTCAAACTAAAACTGGCCAGTCTCTTGAACAGTTAAATTTTTTCAAAGTCTTTTTGAGTGAGCACGCGGTTTACAACAGTCAACTTCTGCGCACTGCTTTTGATAGCTGTATAAGACAAGCCATAAGGTTCTGATTTAAACTACCTGTTTATAATTTCATTTTCAACCCTAAACTTAAAAGCATATTTCAGTGAATTAATAATTTTACAGCAATGCTACTTGATGTTTATAGGACATTTATTCTTGCCTATTCTGTAACATCCAGTTAAAGTGTAATATCCCGTTAAAGTTGCTATCATTGCATATGTGCTATTTGGTATTCTGTAACATCTAACATCTTGTTGAGAGGAAGGAAATTGTGGTTAACAATACCAACAGCCACCACTGTGTTGTTACGCTAGCAATACTACTATTACTACTGCTGCTGAAAATGGATGCACTTTTAGTGCTTCTTGATCTTACAGAGTAATGATAACAATCTTTTTAACCAGAAAGTTACAGAATACAGTAGAACCTGATTATCTGTTGCTAAGTTAACTGTTGCTCATAAACCATGCTGGTTTTGTTTATTATTATTTTTATTTAAATTTAATGTTCTGGAATGAAAATTTCCTGTACACAGCAAAAATTAACTTCTTTTGGAACAAAAGTCTATGTTACATCACTTCTCATGTGAATGCGGCAACAATTACCATGTTTCAATGGGGAACTGAAATTGATTTGAGTACACATTCCATAATAAATACGATCCGCGTTTCTATATTAAATTTAATAATATTGGGATCAATTTGAATATGCAAACTGGACTTACTTTGGTGAAGAACAAATCTGTTAAACACAAATGTCAGTTTGTTATTTTATGTGTTAGGCAAAAGTTTTGAGGTTAGCTACTATGGTTTTATAAAGAATATGCGACATCAAAATGGGTGCATCCTAAGTTGATAATTGATGTTTTCCAGGCACATGGTAGTGAGCTGCGCAAACCAAGAGAAGGGATAAACATGCCATTGACAGGTCATTACGGTTGCCTAGCAACCAGTAATCCACCAATCAAAAGCAAACTGCTGTCATAGCAACCTAGGTTGCCAAGCTCTATCACATTATACCATCTGCTTTGTGCATGATCCCAGCAACTGATTACCTCTGCTATCTGCACGCTGACATTTGGTGTAAACAGATACTGCTGTTACTCTTGCTTTGCTTATGATTCAGTGGTAACAGAATGTCATTTGTTTATTGCTCTCTGTAATATATAGTAGTGAATGTGTGAACAAGTGTAACAGCTTGTGCAGTTTATCACAATAAAATTGTGTGTTTCAGTGTGTTCATATGTGCGTGTGCATTTGTGATGTGTAATTTTGTGTGTCCATTAACATGAACTTCAAGGTAGCAACCATAGTAGGGTGGCACGGAGACCCCCAGAGATTCGTAACAATCAATAGATGTTCCCACAAATTTAACAATATTCAGACATCCAACTTATAGCACCACATCTCGTTAGATTTCTCTGCAAATGTAAAATGAAACTATAATCCCCAAATAGAACTCTCCTCGGAGGTACAATATCACATTTTTGTGCTTTTCTCGCTCTGACTTAAGACACGGATATCCTGGGCATTACCAGATACAGCGTCGATAAATAAACCAACAACAATGTTCAGATTACAACACGAACACACAAATATACTCTTTGGCAACATTGGAATTCCTGCTCCTTCAACTGTCAAAACACCAAATTAGGATGTGCCCATTATAAAATGAAAATGGTAAAAAGTGGCCATATGTACTTAAATCAATTTCAATTCCCCATGGAAATGTAATAAATGCTACGAATTGAATACAGAATGAACATATATGCACTCTAAGTCAAGAGGTTGTTCTGATGCCCTCAGCTGTGTATTTTTAGTTTCAAATCACAAAATGGTCATGCAATCAGACAATAGTACATAGCGATCATAATGTACTGCTTTCACCTATTGTTGTAGCGCAAAATTGACGAAAAACAGATGTAATTAGTAAGTGCACATACTTGTATTGGTTTAACGGAACAAATATCTGTTAACTCTTACCACAGAGCCTGCCCCATGGACGACAATCACCTTTATTGACATTTTTCTAAATATACACAAATGTAATGTAGGACTCATGTGTTAAGTGCGCTTTTTGTGTAATTACTTATAAAACTTACTGTTTATATTAAGTATGATGTATTATCTGTAATTTTCGATTACCGTCAACCACAACCCTACATTATAATGGATAATTGAGGTTCTACTATAGCTCTCTAATTGAATCAAATGCATTCTTACAACCCCTAAGTTGTACTATGGAATTAATCGAGTATGAACATGTATACCAACCTTAATTTCTTCTAGCTTTGGTGAATTCTGACTGCTTTCTTCTTCCTGAACATAGTCCTGCCAAAAAAAGGGGAGATGTAAAGAATCAGCAAATGATCACGGATTATTAAAAGATCAAAGTGCAGGGTTATTCAAAAGGAAGGAACACAAATGTTTATTTCTAATGAACGACAATAGATTGCGACACATACAACACATCATTGAATAGAGGAAAGTTCAATGTTTTAAGCCCCACCTATTAGTTCCATTCAGTGCCTACAGTGGCGCTGTGTTTGTTTACGAGAAAATGGTGACGCCACAGGAAAAGTTGTTTTGTGTGCTGCTTTATGCAAAGAGTGAATCCATTGTTTCATTGCAGCATGCATTTCATTGCAAGTTCAACAACAAGCCGTCTCATCATAAAAAAATTACAATTGATACAATAAATTTGTAGAAGATGGTTGCATATGCACACGGAAAAGCACTGGTCGTCCTCACATAACAAATGGTGCTCATTTTGAACACACAAAATAAAATTTTGAACTTTTCTCTATTCAGTGATGTATAGCATGTGTTGCCATCTATTGTCGTTCATTAGAAATAAATATTTAAAGTCTGTTCCTTCTTTTTGAATAACCCTATATTGTAAAGTGGAAACAACAATTTTCCAAATTTCAACTTTAACTTCCAACCAGAGATTGTAATGGCACTGCATTTATAAATTAGTGGTTACACATGCAAAAATTTTTATAAAATAAGCATATTATATTACAAAACTATAGGTAAAACTGTTATGAGGGTGGTTTGAAAAGTTCTCAGAATCACCAACAGAGCTCACCACTAGCACAATGCAGTTCTGATATAATAATTAGCTATCCTTCATGAGTAAACATGTGGCATATCAGTTCTTTTGGCAGAGAGCTGTGGTGCAGACCACTTCCTATTGTTGTTCCCCTAGTGATTTTTTAAGATAGAAAAAACTGAGATTCGAGCAGTGATAAAGTACTTCATAAAAAAAGGTATGATCACAAATAAAATTCATGATTTTCAGAACACACTGGGGGACTCTGCTCCTTCATATTCAACTGTTGCCAAATAGACCAACAAGTTTAAATTTAATTAATTTTGAAGATTGAGAAGCTAGTAACAGTGGTGTGTCATAACTTAAACTAAAGAGAGTTGGAGGTTGTTACACTACATCACTAAAAGGTTCTTACTCCGAACGTGTTTCGTGAGAACGGTTTGCTCCTGAAACGTGTTCAAAGTAAGAACCTTTTACTGTAACAACTTCCAACTCTCTTTATTTTATAAAAGAGTTTACATTTGGTTAGGAGAGCTTAGAAGATGATCCCTGTAATGATGGGCCTAGATGTGTCACCACTCCAGAAATTGTTGCAAAAGTACCCAAAATGATCTTGGAGGGTCGCCAACTGAAGGTGCAAGAAATTGCTGCAGCTATAGGGATATCATCTGAACAGGCATATCACACTTTGACTGAGGAATTGAGTATGAAAAAATTATCTGCCAGATGGGTGAAACAACTGTTAATACAGTATCAAAAACATGTCAAGAGTGCAACTGTCTAACCAGTGAACAATTTTGACCCATTTTCAAAAAAACCCACAAGATTTTTTGCGCCAGTTCATGACCGCAAATGAGACATGGATCCACTACTATACCCCCAGAGAGGAAACAACAGTTGCAGCAAAGGAAACATGCTAATTCTTCGACACCAAAGAGAACAAAGCCAATACAGTCAGCCAAAAAGATCATACTCAGCTTTCTGGGATGCGAAAGAGATTCTGTAGATAATCTTCCCACTGATCAAACAATTACAAAAGAATACTACGCTAACCTTCTGGACCAGCTACACAAAAAGTATGTGAAAAAAGGCCAGGTTTAGAGAGGGAGAAAGTCCTCTTCCATCAAGACAATGCATGTCCGCATACATGTGTCGTTGCCTTGGAAATACACAAATTTAGGTATGAACAGTTGCCACACCTGCCTTGTGTGCCTGGTACGGCTCCACCAGAATTCCATTTCTTCCCCAAGCTCAAAATTTTTCTTGGTGGATGGAGATTCTCTTCAAATGAAGAATTGATAGCTGGAGTTGGGGAATATTCTGCCGGCCTGGAGAAATCTAATTTTCAAGATGTAATAAAGACAATGGAACACTGATGGACCAAGTGCATTAATGTAAAGGAAGACTAACTGAAAAACAAAAATAGTTTGAATGAGGTCAGTCGTTATTTTCTATTTTATTCCGAGAACTTTTCAAATCACCCTCATACATAAACACTTGAATGTTTAATAAGTTACATAAAGAAGCACTATTAACATAGTTCATTAAACAAGTCGATATTTATATTTAAAAGCTCCACTGTTAGTTAAAACTGAAGCAAACTTTCAAGGACATTTGCCTCCATCTTCATGTCCTTGGCCTGGTCTCCATTTGACTGCTCTGGTGGATATTTTATAATTCCACAAACTAGTGACATCTTCAAGAATTGTAGAACCAGAGAGCAGTCAAGTGGAGACCAACCCAAGAGAGACCAAGGGCACAAGGACCAAACCTCAGTCGAGTAATAGCTGAGGATGGAGGCAAACATCTCCCAAAGCTTACTTCAATTTTAATTAACATGCATATGTGGAGCTTTCAAGCGTAAACATCCACTCATTTAACTAACTTGAATGCTTACTTGCTTGACAGCAATAAAAAATGACAACTATACCCACGCCGTTGAAACGTTGCACTTGACAGCTAGCGATTAAGTTGATATGCTCGCAAAAAAACATATGAAAAGCTTTAACTGTTAGACTTCCTAAACCAATCACAAGACATCATTTCGGGTGGTCTATGACAAAGCGGAAGCGGAACTGGAAGCGGCTCTGTTGCCACATGTAGCTATTTCCAAGTGTTTCAGTTGTGAATCTCTAGCACATGTGTCGAGTTGTTCTTTGCAAGCTAATATTGTTCATTGTTATTTATATTTGTGGTTATTGTTGGTGTTAGTTTATACACATGTATATATATATATATTTATCTTTTTATATATATATATATATATATATATATATATATATATATATTTCATTCATATTATTTATACAAGATTTGAAGTGCGACAATGTCTCAAAAACGACACCGATCACTGAGTGATGACTCACAAAGTGAAAATATTTGCATCGAGATGTGCCACTTAATAGTCAGGCATTGGATCTGTTAAGAAGGACCCGGGAATTCTCTGAACAAGAGGAGTATGTGAAGTTTCATGGGCATTCCTCTATTCCTGCTGATAAAGCCGTACAACGAACTGCAACAGCTCTTGAACTAATCACGAGAACTGTTCTTTACAAGGAGTGAAACTCCAAGAGAAAGAGGACAAAATTCCTGAACCATCTGCAACGCAGCATGAGTGAAAATAACTTTATTATCGCAGCTTATAATTTGTTTCACTTCTCTCATTGTAGCAAGCACGTTTGCATTATTTTGTTTCTGTATTGTCAAAAGTGCTAATTTATTCTACATATGTTGCAATGTTTAGGCTGAGTTATTTTCAATTAGCAATAATAATAATAATAATAATAATAATAATAATAATAATAATAATAATACAAAATAGTTATTATTCAATGACTTTCACTACTTACGTACACTGTGCGGCTTAGACACAATAGAAAGGAGAACAATCAGCTGTTGTTATTTACTAACCACTCGGCAATGTCGCAACCACAATATAGCCAATGTTACACGAAGCCACATGAACTGTCAAGTGCAAAGATTCAACGGCGGGGGTATATGTCAAAACAAGAAGACTATTTAATAATTTTGTGCATGTGTTACCTATTTACACGAGAATCACCAAACCGAATGTTATAAAACTTGGTACATAACAAACGCTATATGGCACCTTAATTATCTACCCAAAAGAAGGGTTCTACTGTGGTGCAAATCCAGTTTACCAATTACACAAGTCATTCAGAAGAAAGACGCAGAAAATTCAAGACATACATTTTATTTGTCATGAAAATGTCTCAAACATATGTATATTAACAAAATCACTAGAGCCACTTTTCAAAAATGAAGAAAAATTTTCCACAAGAAAAGACCTTTTTCTAGAATGCTTTCTTTCTTTATAATTCAGGGAGCCTCAAAACATGTATTTCACCTCAAATTTTGCTATCAAATTTTTGGGTGAAATGCAATCTGAAATATCTAGCTTATTATACAGTTTTTGATAAACTTTCAATATTTAAGAACTTATACAATTTTTTGTTAGTATTATTTGTGTACATAAACCATTTACCATAAGGAACTGAATAGTTCCAATTACATTGTAAGCATAAGAAAGAGGTATAAATTTGTGTATCATTAAACCTTTACTTATGTTTTCAATTTTATTATCACTCCAGAAAAAAGCAGTTTTGTTATTGATTTTCAAAGCATTGCATGTCACATATGCTGCACAGAGAGAGGGAGAGAAGATGATAGAGGGGAAAAATGGGACAAGGACATAAAATCAATAGAGGATGTGAGAAAACTGGACCCGAGGAGAAAGAGAAGTAAAAGATAGAAATAAGGCGATGTAGAGTAGAATCTCTGCAGTTAACACAATAATGCAAATAGAGTTAAAAGTACTGCTAAATTGTATAAAAGGTGAACCATAGCTTCACTTACCACCAAGAATTTCTGTTTGGTTTTCATTTCTGATGGGCTTTTCTCTTTTTCCTCCAAGTTATGATGGTAATTCGGCAAATTATCCTGAATTTTGCTGAAAACTAAGAAAATTGAACACTTAAAATCACATTCAAGTGCTTAAGCTAAAACAAACATGTTGCCAACAAGTTCATGCCAGAAGTCATAAGCTGATCCATTCTAAGAATGTCTATGAATGCACATCCCATCTCCCACAACATGTATTATGTAAGTAATGAATTTATGGTTCAATTTCACCAACTGAAGTTAAAATGCATTCCATCAAGGTTTTACAGCAAATAGTTTATATCTTGTTAACAAGTGAACAAGAGCTTTCAAGAAGGCAGTGACAGAACTACAAGACTTCTGAACTCACTCTGATGCACTTTTGTCTACACATAGCAGCACTCTGTGTCAGCAACAGACAATCAATTATGTTCATGGACAATTGCCTGTTTGTTTAGATTAGAACTGCAATGTCAAATCTAGGTGCAGAGGAACTCATTTTTCACCATTTGAAAATAAATTAATTACAGAACTGGTTACACTTATCAAAGAGGACATATCAAATGCAAAAAAAAAAAAAAACTGACTGACTTAAACTAAGAGAAAGTTGTATTCTGGGAGAAAATCCACAAGGAATTTAGTTGCATGCACACATTTCTCCCAGTGAGGCAAGCAACTCCTGCAATTTTATGCTAACATAAAACACAGCTCTAAAAGGCCAGGTACGAAGAGCATTAAAATGGTTTAAAATTGGTGAACTAAAAGGCACATCAAAACCCATCTCAAGGATATCTTAGGCACACAAAGTACAGACACAGAAAAATCAGCAGAAGCATACCATTTTTTGGAACTCAGCCACAACATTGAAAACAGTGTCCATCTTTTGAAACAAGTACAAAGACCAATAGAACTTGAAACTTGCGAGAAGATTTCCTTGAAAAAATATGAGTCAACGCTAATTGTGAAATTCCCCCAAAGACAACCCACTCCATAGATTCATAGGAGAGACAGATCCCATAGGAGAGCCTCAAGATTCCAAAGGGAACACATTAAATCATTCCGGCAGTTGAATGTAGCTGATGATGCAGACATGTGAAACATATTCCATGTGTAAGTTAAGTTAGTGAAGCACTAAGTGTTAATTTCGATTCAATGTTACTTAAATAAGTCATCATTTCGCTTCACTGTGTACCACTTCCAGTTTGTTTATTTATCAAAAGTATAATGTAGTTTGTAACATAAGATGCACTGCCCACCTGAACAGTTGTCAGGGCCAATTTCAGTGGGCAGTCTAAAGCCCCTTGTACACAATCAAACTTTTTTTTCAATTCAAGAGTTTACAAATTGTCAAATAGTTTTCAATATGTGACAAGATTGGACAAGACTTGACAAGACCTGGCAAGACTTGACAATGTCATAAATGTGTATTTACAAATTGTCTCTCTGCCAAATTGAACCCCTTCAGAACACACTGATAATTTATCACACGCAAAACAATTTATATTTGCATCATGGTATAACAATTTGCAGCGAAATGTTGTTCTTTACTAATATTATGTAGCACTTTCATGTATTATATCCAATGAAATCACATTACAATTATGGAATGCAATGGAAATAACACCAACTGATAGGTTAACCACATTATATAACATTGCATTAATGTATACTTAGTATGGAAATTTGCCTGGCAATTATCTCTTCATAACCACCTTTATCTTGTTGTGGAAATCCATGGAGCCCTCGACGTACAGACATGGCTGACTTATGTATAATTTAATCAGTTTGCATACAACATACCTTGGGCGGGTAGCCATTTTTGTTTACTTTTCGCTTACAGCCATGTTACAGATTTCATGACGCACTGTAAATACTCGTATTTAATTGGCCAAAGCCATCAAATCATTGTCAAATCTTTGACCATTTAGAGCACGCTTTTATTTGCTTTCAAGACTTTCAAAGACTTCAAAAGTATCGGAAACAATTTGATAGGAAAAGTTGTGAAGTTGTGACAACTCTTGAAAAATCTTGTTAAGTATTGAATTTGACAACTTTGATCGTGTACAAGGAGCTGTACACATGTAATGTCTTAGGGCTTCAATTTTATTATTATTAATATTATTATTAATATTATTATTATTATTATTATTATTATTATTATTATTATTATTATTATTTAACTCAAAACTCAATTTGTTAACTGTGTACTATATTTTTATGCAATTTTCTGCAATATTCAATTTGGAAAATTATGTGGATCCACAGTTAATTCCAAAGCTTACTTTGCGATCATGTGTTGCCGTTTGACAGATAACATACATACCTTTCTCAAAATCTTCCCTAGAGCGAGTGGCATACTTTTCCTTGCACAGCATCTCGCTTATACTCAAAGTACCACTGAGAAACAAGTCCCCATAAACCACCCGGTTTGTTATACTATTGATCTTCAACACTGCTGGCCTGCCTTGTCCCAAAAGTTTTTCCATAAAAGTCCATGCTGCAACTGGCCACGATTCAGCAATGCTGCAACAGAAACGCATAAGTCCTTGGCATTACACTCCATCAGTGTCCAAACATTGAATCAATTATTTTTAAACAGAGACTCGTCTAACAAAGTTTTCAGGAGACAGGAAAAACTATAACCAACCACATTTGTAACACAGAGCAAATATTTATATAACTTCAACAAAACATCAACAAAAATCTGATGTGTTACACTCGCATGACTTTCTCTACTCTTGTACTATTTTTACAAACGCTTATTCTCCATATACTTCATGTTAATCGAGATATCGAGATGTTAATCTTATTGCTAATTTTCTTGTAGATGCAAGGAGAATTGCTAGCCTTTAAGCGATAGTCAAATATTTTAAGAGGTGGTCGCTATGTGGAGTATTCCATTCTCTTTGCATTACCAGGACAAAAAAAATGAATAACAAATTTGAGAAAAAAGTATAAGTATTGGAAAATTTAAGGGAATAACAAGCAATATCTCAAAAATGGTTCACCCAACAACAAAAATGTAAATGACATAAATTGTGTATTTTAACGCGATCTACATTTTTTGTGTAGTAAAATTTTGTCTATCTCTTATGGTTTACCAGTTATGCAATAGTCGTTCAGAATGAAGAACACTTTTGGAGACATTCCCAGAAAATTCAAGATATACTTTTCATTCGTCATGAAAATATCTTAAACAGATGATATTTAAATCAAAATCGTTAGAGCCGTTTTTGAGAAAATTAGTTTTCGAAAAATGTTCCATGTAAAGTGTAATCTGGGGTGGGGGGATTCTCTTGAAAACCTTTGTGTTGCATCTCTGGAAGATACTGAACCTAAATACCAAGTTTGGTGTTTATCCGACTGTTCGTTTCTGAGTTATGCTGTTCACAGACACACACACGGACATGTTTCCAAAAACGCTTTTCTTGAATTCAGGGGGTCTCAAAACATATATTTCCGGTGAAATCTTGGTATCGAATTTTTGAGTGGAATACAATACTTCCCCTACTTACTATACGTAGTAGAGAAAGTAAAAATGCATGGAATCCTTCAGTACACAAATATTTTGAGGTAAAGGAGTTTTATTCATCACTACTTAATGCCTGGATGCCCAAGTTCTGCTCAGTGACGTCACTGTTCTTTCACACAAGTCTGAGATATTAAAGATAGATTTTTCTCTGCTGTTAGGTGAAAATCATTAGTGGCTGTAAAACCATTAAAGGCTGTCAAGAATTAGGAATACATAAATTTTTATTTAAGTACTTTTATTATATCAAAATTCAGCCTGAAATAACTGTTTTAATTAGTAGACTTATGCATTTGGATTTAAAACAGGGGCACAAAAAAGTCTATATTGAAATGATGTGTATGTATTTGTCTATAATTGAAACAAATAAAGAAAGAATTAATTTATTTATAAATCAGTTACTATCAAAGGTTAAATTAACATCATCTAGATTGTCAAAGTAACTAACATCATCTTTATTGATTTTCAGTGCTGTTATCCCATTCCCTATTTATTTCCAAATCACTTTATAAGCAAGGGTAGATTTTCTGATGGCAACAGTACTTTCCAGGAACTTGTCTGAACTCAAGAAAATGCCATATAAAACTGAACACAATGTAAGAAATGAGATCAAAACATTAAGTTTGGTTTAATGCGCTTTTAATTTTTATTACGTATAGACTATAAAATGCAGTGCAAACAGTATGCATATATCTTCTGTAATATTATGTCTCCCAAGGCTGAAGTGTGTCCAGAGCAATGATGAAATTTGTATCGAACAAAACAAGTATTGTATCCTATCTTTTATTTGAATCTACCTACTGTAGATACTATTCATATGGTGTTCCTATCAGTGACCACTTCTTAGCAGACCTGAGTGTACCTCTGTATTGTGGAAGTGAGCGCTTGTTGACATATAAGCCACACAAACAAACACAAGATCCATGAATCCGAGCCTTGCAAATACAGAAGTTTGCAAGCTTAAGAAACTAGCCAATTCTCCATACACCTCACCACATGATCATTCTGCCATGTCACATCAGATTTTCCATTGTCACATATTGACTGGCTAACTGACTTTCTCTGTAAGATCATGGATCAGGAATAACTGGGACATCTATAAAAATTGCAGCAAAACAATTGTGACAGTAGGTGGTGCTTTTTTGTGAGTTTAACATCCTTTAACCAATACATGTACATAACCTCTTTTGTCATGTTACTGTTGACAGTCGCTTTGTAGACCACAATATTAGCTCAGCTGTTTCACGCTCCCTTGTGACTGACTGCTGTTTGTGTTTCCATTTGTGGTTGTGAATGACAACGTATCACGTTAAGTTTGAAGATGTCATTTAAACCCCATTGTTGGAGAGCCAAACTTGAAGGGGTTTAATTGTTGTGTTTGCACCACATATTGTGGGAGATTGTTTCTAGGAGTCTTCGCCCCACGCTTGCAAATCAACTTTGTATTTTAATGTTTATTTAAATATTATATATGTATGCCTCGGCTGCGTCACTAGTAATTTTCAGAACATGTATCTCTTAGCAGGACTGGCACAGCTAAAGAACAAGGCTTACACAAATTATGACTATTGTACTTTTTTTTTATTAATCCTTCACACGATTAAGTAACACTTCACTGATGTATCCTACTATAGAGCTGTGAGATTATTGTTGTTTGCACTTTTTAACAGGTAAACTTTATATTATTCTCACCACAATAAATTTTTGTATGTCTCACACTGAACCTGCGCCATACCAGACTGCTCGGTTACGCTTCCTTGCAGCGCTTCTCTGCTACCTACCTATAGTAGGTAAGAGAAAATATTGTAGTCCATAAAAAACATGTTGAGATTTCAACGGAAATACATGTTTTGAGGCCCCTGAATCCAAAGCAATGCAATTCTAGAAAAAGATCCATATGTGTCTGTGAACAGTATAACCCTAAACCAAGATGTTTAATAGATACCAAACTTGGTATTTAAGTTCAGTTCAGATATTTAATACAATATGGAAAGAGGGTAAAGTTCCTAAAGGCTGGAGAACCACAATTATAATACCAATATTTAAAGGAAAAGGTGACATAAACAAGACAGTTAACTATAGAGGAATTAGCCTATTTTTGGTTATAAGCAAGTTATATACTGGCATTTAGCAGAAAGGTTACACCGATAGGCTGAACAAGAAAATACATTATCAGAATTTCAAACAGGTTTCAGAAAAAATAGAATGGACAATGTTTTCGTAATAAATACAATGGTAGAGAAATATCTGAGTCAAAAAAGGATCGGCTATACATACAGTTCATCGATTTTGAAAAAGCATTTGACACAATCGTAATGCACTGTGATTAAATTTGAATGGGATAAAAGCAAGTGACAAGTTTATAAAAGCACTGCAAAACTTATACTGGGAAAATGAGAACCATATTAAGATTACACAAGATATGGTGACTACAAGTAATATGAACAATAGTCTTAGACAAGGGTGTAAGTTACAAGTGTGTCCGATACTGTTTACCTATTCATAAATTACATTTTAGAGGAAGTTAGCAAAGCTAACATTCACATACACACTATTCAAAATGTTGAGATTCCGGGACTATTATTTGCCGATGACTTAGTAGTGGGGCCAATTACCAATATTGGCCTAGAGAAGTCGACTGAAGCAATATCCAAATTTTGTATGGAGTGGGGTTTAAAAATAAGCATGTGGAAATAAAAAATTATAGTATTTAAGAAAGGAAACAAGTTACAAAATAATGAAAAGTGGTATTAGGAAGGTACAGAAATTGAAATAGTTAATAAATTTATTTAGGTATTGGCTTTAGGGGTTGGAGGGAACAAAAGAATAAGGTGATAGCTAAGAGAAGGTTAGCTTTAAAAGTCATTAGTGTCTGCAGGCACAAACTACCATGAATACATATAAAGTGATTGGAGAGAATATATTTGACAACAGTAGAGGCCAAAATGATGTAGGGACTGAAATATGGGGTATTGTTGAGGGATGGCTAAACGTTGATTCGATTCCCAGGAATTTCTGCAAACAAATTTTGGGGCTACTAAAAGGCTCACCAAATAGGATTGCACAAATGAACAAGTTAGAGTTGGGAGTAAAGGAAAAATAATGACAAGAACTTTGAAATATTGGTTTAGGATCAAGAACTTGGAAGAGAATAAAATCTTGAGACATTGCCTAAATTTTCAAGACAAAACAATGAAGAGTAATACCTGGGTTAATAGAATCAAAGAGACCATGAAAAAAATCAGATTAGGTATGATGTGATGTGACAGGTTAGAGAGGGGTTTTTGGAAAGAAGTTGAACAAATAATTACAGACTCTGAAATTCAGGAGATATTTAGTAGTTTCAACAATAAAAAGTCATTGAGGATACAAGGAAGATAAAGTATGGGATAGAGCGAAATACATGGATAATGGCAACCAGAGGACAAGAGAGGGACCTGCATGGGCCCGAACAGAGGTAGTGGAATTGAAAGGAATAAGAGGGGAGTCTGAAAATAGAGGAAATGTCCAATGTGTGGAATGAAAGACAATTATTGGCATGCGATTCTGGAATGTGAAGAAACCAAAATAATGAAAGGAAAACTTAGGATCAAGAAATGGGCTAATCTATCAATAGAGATAAAGGGGGAAAATTTGATGAATTTGAAATCAAGGTAGAAAATCCAAAGAATTTGAGGAGTATCTAGGTAAGATTAATAGAAAATGGAGGAAAATAAATGAACTGGAATCAGAAATATATTTTAAATGGCATAGAGTCCGAGTATACCTTTAAAGATAGGTGGGCCCGACAGTAGAACAACTGCAAGGTTGGAACTAGATGGGCCACTTGTTTGCATAGCAACTCTTGAGAAAGAGTCACTAGTACTTAGTATTGTGGGATTTTCTTTGTATGATAGAGATTGTTAAGTAATGTTATATTTATTGTATGTGTTACTAAGTGGATAATAAACTCATTCATTCATTTAAGTTCAGTTAAATTCACAAAGATTTTCAACAAAATATTCTCACCCTAAACTAACCTTTACATAGAAAAATGTTTATTTTAGATTTTCTAAAAACTGGCTAATTATGGATATAAATTCTATCTAAGATATTTGGTATGACAAATAAAATGAACATCTTAAATTTTCTAGGAATAGCCTGTGAAGTCCTCTTCATTCAGAAGGAATTTAGTATAATGACTAATTATACAAGTTAGACAAAAAAAAACACACACACAAAATGCAAAACTCTTTAAAACATATAATTTATTTCAAATAACTTTTTTGACATACTATCTGAATTATTATTATCATTATCATTTACCATTTTTCAATACTACTTCATTTTTACTTTCTCTACTACGTATAGTAAGTAGGGGAAGTATTGTATTCCACCCAAAAATTCGATACCGAGATTTCACCGGAAATACATGTTTTGAGACTCCCTGAATCCAAAAAAAGCATTTTTGGAAACATGTCCATGTGTGTGTGTGTGTGTGTGTGTGTGTGTGTGTGTGTGTGTGTGTGTGTGTGTGTGTGTGTGTGTGTGTGTCTGTGAACAGCATAACTCAGAAACGAACAGTCGGATAAACACCAAAGTTGGTATTTAAGTTCAGTATCTTCCAGAGATGCAACACGAAGGTTTTCAAGAAAATCCCCCCACCCCAGACTACCCTTTACATGGAACATTTTTCGAAAATTTTGATTTTCTCAAAAATAGCTAACGATTTTGATTAAAATATCATATGTTTAAGATATTGGCATGACAAATGAAATGTATATCTCGAATTTTCTGGGAATGTCTCCAAAACTATTCTTCATTGTGAACGACTTTTGCATAGCTGGTAAACCATAAGAGATAAACAAAATTTTACTACACAATAAATGTAGATCACGTTAAAATACACAATTTATGTCATATACATTTCTTTTGTTGAGTGAACCGTTTCCGAGATATTACTTGTTATTCCCTTAAGTTTTCCAATACTTTATACTTTTTCTCAAATTCGTTGTTCATTTTTTTTATGTCCTGGACATGCAAAGAGAATGGAATGTGCCACATAGCAACCAGCGTTAAAATATTTGACTCGCTTAAAACCTAGCATATTTCCCTTGCATCTACATGAAAATTACCAATAACATTGACATCTCGATATCTCGATTAACATGAAGCATATGGAGAATAAGCGTTTGTAAAAATAGTTTGTACAAGAGTAGAGAAAGTCATGTGAGTGTAACACATCAGATTTTTTTTAATGTGCTGCCCTTATTCAGTTTCCCACAATGTCATGGAAAGAGCATTTAGCTACTAGTTTTAAACATCTTGACTATCAATTCAGTTTCCTCTATCCAGGTTGTAATGCAACAAAATGAATAATGAAACGATTTCTGCAATGATTTACCTCAGTTAACATGAAGTAGATAGAAAAATAAGCTTTTATTAAAAAGTTTGTAGAAGCTATATAAACACCCAGTAAGTCTGATGTAGCCACCATGCAAATCTATATCGTCCTCTGTGGTGTAGTGGCAACCATGCTAGCCTTTAGTTCCCTAGGTCACAGGTTCAAACCCGGCAGAGGGCAATGGATTGTTTCAGGTGCAAAAATCTTTAGCATGGCTTCCTTAGAAGGAAAGTAAACCGGTGGTCCTGTGTCATAGATTTACGGCACGTAAAATAATCTCAAGCTTGATAAAGAGGCCTCTGAGCAAAATTATCGGTCTTTCATGCCCAATGTAGGATGGGATGCTAAGGACCACAGCAGTTAAAGAGCATCCATAAATAAAACTCTTATTTAATTTTCATCCTCACACATTCCACTTTGCTATCGATATGGTCATCGAAATGCATTCGTTCTCACTCCTGGTGTCCAAAATGTTACATGTTGCTTTAATTTCTGCTCCCAAGTTACCGTGAATGAGTCTTAAGTAAAGATCATTACAACACAAGAGACATAAACAATACCATAAAGAATACAGAGCCAAAATATCAAGCAATAATATACTGTGATCTTTTAGTCCTACTACATGGCAAAGGGACGAAGCATACTGACCTTGAGCGACAGAGCGCTGCATTTGTTTGGTATCTGTTTATTTGAACAACAAAATACTAGTAACTTGGCATACAGCAAGTAAGAGAACACAAATGGCGCACTCTGGAGCTAGTTGTATCTTGATATGAATGGTTATGTGATTAATTATGCACAACTGTAATTACACAGGTACATAATACAAACAAATAACCTTAATGGTGTAGATGCATTACATATCTACATAATTATTTACTGTAATAAACTAAACTTTATCTTCTGGAATTTCCATAATGGAAAAAACAAAGAAACTAAATTAAAGTACTGCTGTTTTATCTCAGGCTCCGACATTTTGTGCGACCGAGAAGGGCAGTGTTGCCAATTCTTGCCCCTACTTTGAACACATGTATACACATGTGCCACCTCTTCACAAATGCAAACAAGAAATAGTTGCCTATATTAGAACATTTCAAGTATGGGGATAGCATTTACAGGAAGTTTAAATAAAGAGATTTAAATTACTCACATTCAACATATCAATAGTCCAGCAGAAAGACGCCGCACTCCTTGTAGATATCCATTTCTTGCGATAGCAAATATATGTTTTTACTTCACGCGTTGCCATCTTGTGACGTCATTCGTTGGTTGGTTCGTAGCTCCCTCTGGCATGGCAATTTGCATCAGTTTTGAAATAATTCACTTTAAATGTTCTCCGGCTAGCTATTTAGGTAGACATTTAACTCTTGCAGGGTGTGAATTGGAAAGGAATCTTTTATCCAGAAATTATACTGACGAAGAAATTGGTTTTATAACTTTTATTGTCGAACACGTTCACTAACACTTTTTACATATTTATCTGGATACTTGCCAAACTGAAACTGTTTGTAATAACTTCTTACTTATCACTTTTAACTCGAGTACTTCAACTTTGTGTATTTTTTTAAATGTATAATACTTTATAATAATTCTTGTAATTCTGCTGCGTGTAACTTGACGAAATGAAGGACTGGCTGACGATGTGTAGTGTACACGAAATTTTGATGAACTGAGCGGCAAGCTACCTCGGGCCTGGCTTATTTATACGCTTGCCTCAAGATACGCCTAAAGATTATAAATGAACTGCTATTGGCTAATAAAACGCGCCAACATTAGCGTCTATTTTAATATCCAATGAAAACCACTAATACATATTACTTTAGGAAATGTTCTAGAAGCTTCTACCGAAACCGCGCGAAACATTACGTAACTTCCTTGTTCCCGGTAATGATAAACAACTCACCCCATTGCTGCATTATTGCGTTATTGTTGACAGTTTCAGTAAAGCCGTATATTATTATTTACCAATAATAATTACAATTAATAAACCTCTGAAATCAATGTCACATAAAAATACATATTCATATTACTATCATTAATTACATCTGAGTAATTTGTGATACAAATTACCGTATCATATGCCCCACTAGAAACATAATTATAAATATTTATAACTTGTTTTAGAAATTTTAAAATTGTGTTTTTAGTCTCCTAAATCTTGGAACACACGCTATCACTTTCACTTTACACTTCACACGCATTTAACACATGACATATGTTTTCTTTATTATCTTGCCACTACTTACTGGCTTTGGTTTAATTAATTTAGATATTCATCTGACATCACAAAAAAAATTTTTTTTTTTTTTTATAACAAATACTTTACCCTAAATTATTTAATTAATGTTACCAAATTGTTTACTTTCTTAAGTTGTTGACAAAAATTTATACATTTAAGATTTTTTTGTAATTGTTTAACATTTTTACCAAAATATTCACCCTCTATACAAATATTGATATCTCTTAAATCTAGGCACTGTTTCACATGTTCTATTTACTACATAAATGTTACAAATGTTTCTTACGTAATATTTATAGTGTAAGTTATTAGAACTTGTAGATCATATGTTGTGCTGCTTTACTTCAATTTGCGATAGCAAATATGTGTTTTTACTTCACGCGTTTGTAACGGTATTAATGTTACAAATAAATGTTTGTTTACATAACTTTAACTGCCCCACGTTGGGCGCCAATTTGCGATAGCAAATATATGTTTTTATTTCACGCGTTGCCATCTTGTGACGTCATTCGTTGGTTGGTTCGTAGCTCCCTCTGGCATGGCAATTTGCATCAGTTTTGAAATAATTCACTTTAAATGTTCTCCGGCTAGCTATTTAGGTAGACATTTAACTCTTGCAGGGTGTGAATCGGAAAGGAATCTTTTATCCAGAAATTATACTGACGAAGAAATTGGTTTTATAACTTTTATTGTCGAACACGTTCACTAACACTTTTTACATATTTATCTGGATACTTGCCAAACTGAAACTGTTTGTAATAACTTCTTACTTATCACTTTTAACTCGAGTACTTCAACTTTGTGTATTTTTTTAAATGTATAATACTTTATAATAATTCTCGTAATTCTGCTGCGTGTAACTTGACGAAATGAAGGACTGGCTGACGATGTGTAGTGTACACGAAATTTTGATGAACTGAGCGGCAAGCTACCTCGGGCCTGGCTTATTTATACGCTTGCCTCAAGATACGCCTAAAGATTATAAATGAACTGCTATTGGCTAATAAAACGCGCCAACATTAGCGTCTATTTTAATATCCAATGAAAACCACTAATACATATTACTTTAGGAAATGTTCTAGAAGCTTCTACCGAAACCGCGCGAAACATTACGTAACTTCCTTGTTCCCGGTAATGATAAACAACTCACCCCATTGTTGCATTATTGCGTTATTGTGGACAGTTTCAGTAAAGCCGTATATTATTATTTACCAATAATAATTACAATTAATAAACCTCTGAAATCAATGTCACATAAAAATACATATTCATATTACTATCATTCATTACATCTGAGTAATTTGTGATACAAATTACCGTATCATTCTTCATCATTAGCATCACTGGAGTCACTACTGTCGGCATTTAATGAAATAACTAATTTTTCTACGCATTCTTCCAAAACACCTTCAGTTTTGTTTTTTCTTGAAGAAGAAGTTCCCACATATGTTTCACAACACACTGCCACTTTTCCACTGATACCTGTTTGATTCCTTGTTGCACCAAGCACTCAACCTCGGCGATGCGGAAAGTCTTGTGTTCTGAAACGTACCCCTTGACTTGTGCCAGATAAGTTCAATGGGACTGAAATGGCAGTGATATGGTGGAAACCTGATGACAATGTGCCCATGTGTAGCAGCAATGCTGTCTATCTCGAATGTACAGAAGCTTGGTTTGTACAACTTAACAATTTGTAAGAGCTCTTCTTTGTTCATTACTGCTGGCACTCTGGGGACATTATTTTCCAACAGCCATTGAAGTATGACTTGTTTCCTGTCTTTGGCTGCTGGTGCTTTATTTAACTGCACTGAATGATAAGGGGCATTGTCCATTACAATAATGGACTTTGGACTCATTTGTGGAAGTAAGGCTTCCTTAAACCAGGCGGTGAAAGTTTTTCCATTCATTTCTTCGCGATAATCATGAATACTTTTTTATTTAAATAGAAGCATTGCTCCAGGAACAAACCCATTTAATCTGCCAGCATGAAGCAGAATAAGTCTGCTTCCCTTCCTAATGGGCACCTTTATTGTTCCTGTTGCTGTATCATTTGTCCAGGCCTTTGATTTTGTATGTCCTGCATTCACCCATGTTTCGTCCAACCATACCACTTTTTCGGGACTGACGTTTAGAATTTCCCTCAGAAATCTGCCACGCCATGCCACTATATCACCTCTTTCCATTACCTTTCCTACTCGATAAGCTCTTGAATTTAAAATCAAGCTCTTTTAGCACCTTGCTTAAACTTGTCTTACCTCCATCAAATAATCCGGCTTGTTTCAAAGAACCCAGAAGTTTCTCTCGAGTAGGAAATTCTTTCCTCATATAAAATTGGTAAATATGCTGCCTTATTGCATCCTTCTGAAAGGCATCCAGTGCTGTCTTATGCTTGACTTTAGATCTCGATTTTCCTGGTGATTGCAATTCTTCTGATGGCGTATACAAATCGGCCGGGCATTTTTCCTTCATCACACTTTTCACAGTTGTTTTACCCATCTTCAGTGTATCACAAACTCTATCCACTACTCTTGCCAAAGGAAGAAGTGCCCTGTTGTCTCGCTACTTTTCAAAATACTCGCATAGCCTGAATATAAATTCATGGCTTTGGCACTGGTAAGACCCAACTTTTTTCTTCAATTCTGGAGAACCACTAGCCATTAACGATTTAACAACTATAACAATATAGTATTGTTAGAGGTGGCCATTCTGATATATACCTATCTCTTTCTTTACCCTTACTAAATGTCAGAACCGGAGATACAGCGGCGTGATTATAGTCACTGAGCTTTTCTTATTAAGTAACAGCATATGTAACTACAGGTAGTACATGATAATACAGGTAACTAATTTTCTGGAATGTGCTGAATCTGTACACCTGAAATAATTTCTAAGGAGGGAATTTACTCAAGTGGCATAAGCATAATGTCAAACATTTCATCAGAAGTGTCCATTGAACTGTCACTGAAAGATGCCTCACTATTTCACTATGATCTCTATCCATTCAGAACCTTCCAACTTCTTGCTCAAATAATCCATCTTTTCCTAATCATCAGTAATTCTTTTAGTCTCAGTAACAAATTGTCATCTCTCGTGTCTGGCAATGAATAACACTTTACCTTCATTATGTCATGATTGCAACTATTGCACCTCCAGTGAGCGTACTGCAACTGGCATGTTCTTCCTTGACATGCAAATGGCGTAAACATTATTGCCCTTGTGCATATTTTTTGATACACCTGTTCACTTTGCCAAGTATTACCACGGGACAATAGCTTAGTGCCTGTCAAGGAAATGGTGGTTCTAATCCATGCCTAAAGCACCATCCCTATTGTAACAAGAGTTGTGAACCATGGTCGTGTCAGCCTCTCTGCCAGTGTGCAAGTGTGTTTTCAGTTAAACTGAAAATGTTTTCAATTGAACAGAATGTGTTTATACTGGAGAATGTTTTTAGAGATGGTAAATGTACACAAAAAATGAAACAAAAATTTACAGAGTAGTTTCCAAACTCCAGATTATAGTTTTGGGATTCTGTTCACAATTTAACACACAGATTTCATGAGAGTGGTTCTGTTCAAGAAGTGGGAAGGTCCTAATCATTTCTTTGGGGGTGCTACAGTCAACAGTGTCCAAAGATAATCTGAAAAACAACAGATAAACTGAAATTGGCAATATTAAATTACGCTAATTCAGTGGCCAAAGAAATTTTAATCAAAGTGTTTAACAATAAAATTAAATGTGTGAAATCTCTGCCTTCAACAGAATGGGGGACATTTTCAGCATCTTCTGTGAATGGGTAAGTTAATTTGATTTTTATTTGTTTTATCTTTCCACTGTTTTCTCCAAATTCATTCCTACCAGTGTATCACTGCAGCATCACAAATGCATGGACTTAGCATTACCACCATATTCCCAATCTTGCTTATTCTACAGTTATGGAGGGACTAAAAGATCATACTGTAATCCATACAATGTACATATCATAGTAACAAACTTCCCAATTTTATTACGACAGCACAAGGTGATACTTCAAACTAATATTGATAAGGTATCTCATTAATAAAAGTTTACATGAAGGTGGTATGTAAAGTTCTTGGACTTACATAGAGATGGTGCTGGGGGGGTATCAAACGGCATCAATAGCTCTCAAGTATGATTCTTTAAATAGCACAATGTGCAATTTCATACATGTGCTTTCATTTGTTTGGTGCTGCAAAATAAACAAATTGAGGTTTCTTCTGAAAAAGTATAAATTTGAATGTCATGCAGTGATTAAATACTTTGTATTTAAAGTTTTAATGCCAAAAGAAATAAAGAAGAAATTGGATTCCACTTTGGAAGATTCACCACAATTTTCTACACTGAAGAAATAAGCTGCAGGGTTTAAATGAGGCTTCTCTTCCATTTATGACATCCTGGACGTCAAGTTACCACTACATATATTAATTTGTTGACATTGCAAAGATTCTATTAGATCATGTATAAAAACATTTTGCACATGAGTAGGCTTGCAATATGATGGGTGTATTTGTTAACCACCAATCAGAAAGATTTGAATGAGTATCTCACAGGAGTGCCTGAACATGTTCAAATGCAACTCCAGTGACATTTTGCAATGTCACATTAACTTAATCACCATACACCAGATACAAGGTAGTGGTCCAGACAACAGGTGCAAGAGGGTAAAGCATTAAAAAGAAGGCCAAGTATTTTGCTTCAACAGGAAAGCAGATGGCCACAGTTTTCTGTTAAGCTCGGGATGTGGTGGTGTTAGACTATCAGGAAAAGGACAAACCATCTATGGAGACCACCATGCAGCTTTGTTGGAACAGTTGAAGGATGCTATGAAGGACAAACCTCTACATCCATTAAAAAAGAAAATTTTTTTCCACAAAGAAAATAAGCAGGCCCACACATCAACTGCAATCACAAAATTGCATTACTTGTACTTTGAAGCTTTGCCACATGCACCTTACTTACCAGCTTATGTATCCACCAACATTTTCTCTTCCCAAATCTGGAAAAATGACTTGCTGCTCAAAGATTTACCTCATGTGAACTACACAAAATCCCAATCACTTTATAATGAAGGTATCAATAGGTTACAGAGTATCATTGGTTAAAGAGTTGAAAGTGTGACACGCGCATGCGCACACGCACGCACCCACACACACACACCAAAAAAAAGTTGGGCTAAATATCTTGCTTTTGTTTCTTAAACCCTTTTTAAATAACTAACAATTGAACATTACTTTTTTATTAAGCTGTAAGTTTTCTATTATTAGAGTACTGTATTTTTAATGGTTACATCTATAAAGATCATGTCTTATCCTGGATTTAGAGTATTATATGACCTAATCTCTTATGCATATTACATACATTTTACATTGTATTATATTGTTCCATTTGTTTGCATATCATTACATGTATCTGACAATGCTTAATGCTTGTCATTTACAAGTCTATGAGCATTAAAATAATAATAATAATAATAATAATAATAATAATAATAATAATACTAATAATAATAATAATTATTATTATTATTATTATTATTATTATTATTATTATTATTATTATTATTATTATACTCACCATGGTACCATCTTCTGATAGAGGAAGTCCATTTTCAATGTGAGAGGTAGAATATCATCCAGAACGACTTCGTATGCAGCAAAGCTTGCTTCTTTAAATTCTGCCGGCAGCTCAACAATTGCTGAATTTCTGATTTTCTTCAATGGATATCCGTGATCCACGAGAAATATCTGGTATTCAAATCCTGAGCTAGTCTCAAGCACAATATCAACTTTACCTCGATGCCACTGCCTTGTATTTGGAGCTCGAACACATACCAGCTGTTAAAACAAATTTCTGTTATAAACTGGCTGAATATTAAACTTGTGAAGCATTAAATACATTAATGACTACACCCTGTTTCTTCTAAGCTTAATCCACTTAGTAACATACCAAACTTGTTACTACATGTCTGCCCTACCCTGATTGGCTAAAGCTCTTCACACCACAAAGTGTACATTTCCTAACACACATGGGACCAACGGATGACATAGTTACGAGGGCTGATCAACAAAGACAGACTGATTTTTTTTCAAAGATGTTTATTACTCCAATTCAATGTTTACATGATATTTTTCAAAGTAGTCCCCTCCTACTTCAATGCACTTTTTAGAGCGTCTCTGCCAGTCCTTGAACACATGCTGCAGACCATTCATTGTCAGGTCCTTGAGAATTGCCTCACTTTTCTTGAGCACTGCTTCAGAGTTCTCAAATCGAATACCCCTAAGCTTTGCCTTTAGTGATGGGAATAAAAAAAAGTCACAGGGTGCAAGATCGGGGCTATAAGGTGGATGTGGTACACAGGTAATGCTGAATCGAGCCAGAAACATCATGACTTGATTTGCGATGTGAGGCCGTGCATTGTCATGATGAAGTCACCACCCAGTCCGAGAAAGCTCTGGTCCTTTCTTTGCAATGTGCTTCCTCAGTGTAGCCAATTCTGACGTGTAGTATGCTGCTGTAACAGTAGTGTGAGGGGGAACTGCATGCTGGTAAATCATTCCATTACAGTCAAAAAATGTGATCATCACTTTCCCTGCAGATGGAACAACTTTTGCCTTTTTTGGTGTTGGAGAACCTGGCGATTTCCATACTGTGCTGGCTTGTTTTCCTTCAGGATCATAATGATGCAGCTATGACTCATCACCGGGATAATCAATTTAAAAAATGCATCCCCTCCATCAGCAAAGAGACGCAGCACCTCACGACTTGTCTCCATTCGCACAGCCTTTTGTTCGGGAGTCAACAGATGTGGCACCCAACGAGCACAAACTCAGGTCATATGGAGATGGTCGTGCATAATTGTAAACACACTGCCATATGAAATTCTCAACACTTCACTGAGGTTACGTAATGTTATACACCGATCCTCTCGGACAATCACAGCAGCTGTGTTGATGTTGACTTCAGTCACAGCAGAAGCCGAAACACCAGGCCCATCTTGCTTAACACTGACAAGTCAGCCTTCCTTGAAGTCCTTGAACCACCTAAACACTGTTGCACGAGGTAGTGCATCTTCACTGTACGCTTGCTTCAGCTTTTCATAAGTTTCGGTGGCTGTATGGTTTAAACAAAAACAGAATTTGATTGCGCTGTACTGCTCCTCTCGCATCACCTCCACTGTCTGGTATGCGAAATGCACGTAGGGTCTACAAAATAGAGCATTACTACCAACCTACCAATGTGAGAGTGCTGCCGCCTACCAACATTATAAATAAAAACCTGCTCTTTTCAAATATTTATGTTACAGATATGAAACCATCACGGAAGCTACAGGAAAAAATCAGTCTCAGTCTTTGTTGATCAGCCCTCGTACAATTGTATTTTAACATTAACTCATACAAATGAAATGTCAGAAGCATGCAATTGTAAGATATTATAAATAATATTTAATTTATAGTTACAGAGTACTCGCTAGTGGTACAATTCCTTCTCTGTCCATGATTTCAGGTTTACTATTCGAAGCAGAACCTTCCAGTTGTTTTAACTTCCTGTTAGGATTTCTCTACACTGCTAACACTTACACCCATAAATTCAGATAAAAGCTCTTCAATTTTTTTCTCACCTTTATGGTTTATGATCTGAAAGATATCTGCAGATTCTGCCATTATGCAACATTTACATGCAAAACATAAAACAACTCATACACTTTTAGTTGTCAGTGAATAACAATCAGTGTTAATGTACTTCAGCTTTATGCTCAACAGAAGTATTAATCTGCAATCAAGCACCAAGCAGTAAACAACCTGCAGTAATCTAATCCAAGTGTACATGTCTTCTGATACATCAGTCAGGTTTAAACACGAGAAGTAACATCCCATACATACATCCCATACTGTAGCATTAATGTACCAATCAGTCAATGCCTCAATGTACTTATTTCATGCATGGGCTTGCAATAAATATAATTTTTTTATGTTTCTTCAAATCTATGAAAACAAACTACTGTTTTAATCACAGAACTAATTTTTATTGCAATAAGCAATTATGCATCCAGCAACCAGTACGGAATGGAATATTTATTTGTACCGAACAGCATAAAAAAATGTTTGATACGTTTAGGCCAATTCTTAAAGCTACTTACATTCTAGTACAAATTAAGTTCAATTTTCCTTCCTTTAAGAGCTACTTTGCTGCTGGTACCCTGGCCCAGCAACCAGTAAGAAATTACCAGAAGCACATGCTTTTGTTTACATGCAGAGTAAAGTAAAGGGAACCTGGTTATAGATCTAAGATTTTAGGGCAATGCATCATTGAAACTATGCAAAAAAAGAAAAAATGTTGTTTTGGCCTTAAAATTACCCTAGGTGAACTTACCTCTCCTTCATTTGGCATGATTGATTGCAATTTGGTGTAATGTTTGCTGCGATTACAAATCCTAGCTAGGGCCCTTTCTCGCCAAGTAACTTCTGAATGTTCTTGTTCTCTATCTCCCACAATTTCTGAATCTGTCACCCAAAATGATGATGGTGACTTCATGTGCATTATTTGCACATCTTTTTCCTCTCGTGCAGCAGCCATATTGCTATAAGTAACAAAATAAAAATGTGATTAAGCCCTGCAAGTGCAAGTAATCAGAAAATAAAGAGACAAGGCAGATGTAGGCCACAAATAAATTCCAATCAGTGTTACCATAATTTGAGAATCCTCTCTCATTTTACTATCTGTATTGCTTAGCTATAATAGAGAATTTTTATATCAAAATTTCACTAAATATATGTGTTTTGAGCTTTACCAAGCACAAAAAAGCATTTTTAGAATAAGGTCTCTATGCGTGTCTGTGAACAGCATAACTCAAAAACAAAGTCGGGTAAACAAAAAGCTTCATATGCTATGCAGCTATGCAGTGAAATCTTTTGCCACATTGAAATCGTGAATAATTGATGAAATTTTAGTTTCATTTACTAAGTTTTGAACACGTTCGTCTCCATTGTCAACTGTATGTCCCCTTCCAGACACCAGCGGACATACAGCTGACGATGGAGACAAGCGTCTTCCAAACATGTTCTGAACGAAAACTTAGTAACTGAAACTACAATGAGATCAATACACTCACATTTCAATATAACAAACTTTATAATTAAATTCAACATCTTCCAAGGATCAAGAAGAATTTTTCAAAGAAACTCCCCCAACCCAACTACACTTTACAGGAACATTTTCTATTGTTTTTGATTTTCTCAAAAATTATTTGATTAAAATACCACATGTTTAAGATATTTACATGAATAATAAAATGCATATCTTGATTTTCCCAAATACTATGTCAAGTCCTCTTCATTAAGAAAAAATTTTGTATAAGTGTGTGAAATTGATAAGCTATACAATGTGCAAAAGTTTACTACAAAAAACTGTAGATCTCTTTAAAAAAACAAGATATTTACATGAATAATAAAATGCATATCTTGATTTTCCCAAATACTATGTCAAGTCCTCTTCATTAAGAACAAATTTTGTATAAGTGTGTGAAATTGATAAGCTATACAATGTGCAAAAGTTTACTACACAAAAAACTGTAGATCTCTTTAAAAAAACACCATTCATTTTGACACAGGTTTTAAATGAAAAGAAAGTAATGGACGTATTTAGTAAGTTACTATGCCATATTGGAATTACAAATCCAAGGGATGGACAATGATTCACATATATATCATTATTATGAATACATTGTGTAATAAGTATTAATTAATATTGTTAGAAAATACCATATATAAAATGATACTTGCAAAAAGTATATAGCGTGAAATATCAATTTTAAAAAATTGTATTAATATAAAGGATAAACAAAAAAAAGCTAATAATGTCAAAAGGGAAATACGTTAAAGAAAGCACACAAAAATTGCATTCACAATACTCTAAACATTGTATGACATAAAAAGGTCAACAAGGGAAAATCATAATTGAAATATGTTAAAAAAATCTGATGTGTTACACTCACATGACTTTCTCTACTCTTGTACAAACTATTTTTACAAACGCTTATTCTCCATATGCTTCATGTTAATTGAGATATCAAGATGTTAATCTTATTGTTAATTTTCTTGTAGATGCAAGGGGAATTGGTAGGCTTTAAGCGATAGTCAAATATTTTAACGCTGGTTGCTATGTGTCGCATTCCATTCTCTTTGCATGTCCAGGACATAAAAAAAAATGAATAACAAATTTGAGAAAAAGTATAAGTATTGGAAAATTTAAGGGAATAACAAGCAATATCTCGAAAACGGTTTACTCAACAAAAGAAATGTAAATGACATAAATTGTGTATTTTAAAGCAATCTACATTTTTTGTGTAGTAAAATTTTGCCTATCTTTTATGGTTTACCAGTTATGCAAAAGTCGTTCACAATGAAGAATACTTTTGGAGACATTCCCAGAAAATTCGAGATATACATTTCATTTCTCATGACAATATCTAAAACATATGATATTTTAATCAAAATCGTTAGAACCATTTTTGAGAAAATTTAAATTTTCGAAAAATGTTCCATGTAAAGAGTAGTCTGGGGTGGGGGGATTTTCTTGAAAACCTTCGTATCGCATCTCTGGAAGATACTGAACCTAAATACCAAGTTTGGTGTTTATCCGACTGTTCGTTTCTGAGTTATGCTGTTCACAGACACACAAACAGACACACACACATGGACATGTTTCCAAAAATGCTTTTTTTGGATTCAGGGGGTCTCAAAACATGTATTTCTGGTGAAATCTCGGTATCGAATTTTTGGGTGGAATACAATACTTCCCCTACTTACTATACGTAGTAGAGAAAGTAAAAATGAGTTTGAATTGTTAAAATGTTATTTATATTGTGATTTACTTAACTTCTAGAATCTGTAGTAAATTATAATTTGTTTCATTAGGCTTAGCAACCAAGCTAGGATAAGTAAACAACATTCAACTGTTTTATTACTTAAAGAAAATTTTTCACAAAGAAGAAGCCTCACAAATATTTACTTACAAGTTAATTATATTAGACTGTATGCACGAGATGATTAATAATTAATTGTTGAATCACTATAAAGAGTCAACAAGCAGAATTATAAAATTGTAAGTAAGTAAACCTGAATTAAAAAGGTAACTTGTTCTATTTTATCATTTACATTGTCATAGAGAATATAAATCACTTTTCACTGAAAATTATTATTGCTATTCTTATTTAAAATGTCTTAGTTGTGAATTCAAATAAAGTTTTAACATGATTCTAAAATTAACACACACTATAGAATTCCAACAATAATTGTGTGGAATAAACTTTCCACCAAAATCATTTCTGTCAAATCAGGCAAACATGATGCTATCAACTGATTTTTATCAGCATGGTAAATTCAAATTGGGCAATTACAAGTTACAGCTTCCGAGACTACTAGATCATCACAGAACTGCAAGATCAACCCACTTCTGAGGCAGAGATCCCGTTCCAACTTCAAGTAACAATTTTAAGCCATCAGCTATTTCACAGACATTCATTATTGGTTTTAATTTTTCAATACCTTTGTTGTTTTTTGAAGTGCTGTCACCATTCAGTTGTTTCTCATGATGTTATGGAACGAGCACATGCCAACATATAGCAGCTCACTTTTTAAAGATTTGAATATCGCTTCAGCCTCCTGTATTCCTTTTGTACCTAAAATGAAATGTGTAATGAAAGTATTTCTGCAAATCTTTATCTTGATTAACATGAAGTAGATAGAAAAATAAGCTTTTTGCAAGAATAGTTTGTAGATGATATATAAAATAACGATAATGGCTACAGAAAGTCATGTGATTGCAATACAACAGGGTTTTTTTTCTTTGAGAAACCCAAAGAATTAACCATTATGAGATATTTGTTGCTCTTGGTTTAAATATTCCAATACTTTCATTTCTGTTAAGTGCTTGGTCACCATTCTTTAGTTTCTCATGATGTCATGCAAAGAGTATGGAATTTCCATGCCAGCAATTGGACTTTTACTTTAGCCTTCTCTTTGTTGCTTAATAACAAAATCTTTAACAAAACTACTTATGCAAACATTTATCTCAATTAACATGCAGCAGATAGTAACATAAGCATTTATAAGGATAATTTGTACAAGTATAAAAACACCTTTGATGTGTTACTTTCACATGACACTTCTACCCACTCTTCAACAAAGTAATCTCACAACAGCTTATTCTTTAATCTGCTTCATGTTAATCAAGATGAACATTTGTAGAAATGGTAATTATTACACATTTCGTTGCAGGTGCAAGGAGAATACGCTAGAATTAAGTGAGAACAAAATCCATTGCTATGTGATAGTTTTCAAATTCGGTTCTCTTTGCATCACCACCAGGTAACACAGCAACAAAAAACACACAATAGCGACTTACCACTAAAGAAAATATTTAAAAATTCAAACCAATAACAAAAAATATCTCAAAAATGGTTAATGCCACAAGTCTTATTTGACATAAATTGTGAGCTTTAAAGACATCTACTTTTTTTTTTTTTTTGTAGTAAGATTTTCTCTATCTCTTATGGTTTACCAATTATACAAAAGTCACTCAGAATAAAGAGGACTTCACAGATATTCCCAGAAAATTCAAGACATACTTTTTATTGTCATGCAAATACCTTAAACATATGGTATTTTAACAAAAATCGTGCCATTTTTGAGAAAATCAAGATCATGTAAAGGTAGTTTGGGGTGATGAGATGTTCTTGAATTTGTCATTCCTTGGAAGATGTTGAATTAACTTAATACCAAGTTTGATATTTAACCAACTTTTTCTTTTTGGCACGCATGCGCGCAGAGAGACCTTTTCTAAAAATACTTGTTTTTTTTGGGGGGGGGGGTCCAGGAACCTCAAAATGCGTATTTCCAGTGAAATCTTGGTTTCAAATTTTTTAGTGGAATGCAAATATTTTTTCTGCTTACTACTAAGAGGTGTGTAATAGAGAAAGTAATATGAATATATAATTCAAATCGTTTTAATCAGATTTCATAGATTTTATGTTGTGCACAAGGGAAACCTTTCCTTGTAGGCAATGTGTAAAAGAAGTTTTAAGTAATGCCTTTGCTTAAAATCTCTTAATTTACCTAGCATAGATAGAGGAGGTATTATATTCCACCCAAAAATTGAGACACATTTCACCAGAAATATGTTTTTAAGTTCCCTGAATCCTATACACAGCATTTTTAAAAAGGTTGTGTGTGTGTGTGTGGGGGGGGGGGGGTCGTGCGTGTGTGCATGTATGTGTGTGTGTGAACAGAGAGAGAGAGGGGGATATTCTAACTCAAAAAGGAAAAGCCAGACAGATAGAAAACTTTGTAGTTAAGTAGAGTATCCAAAGCAAGGCAAAGATTTTTGCAAAATTTACGACATACTAACTACCTTTACATAGAAATATTTTTTTTATTTATTTTCTTAATTGGAGTGGCTAATAAAAAGTACATACTAATTGCCCTGTATAAACTCTTAAGTCCTCTTTATTCTTATTGACATTCTGTTATTGGAAAAATCTAAAGATTAAAGGCAAAAGGTTTACTACCACAAAAACGCTTATCTTATAATGAAAAAGAAGATATTTTTAGCATGATCATGTTCAAATAGCATACAAATCAATATTAATACATAAATTTAATATTCAGAACCAACCATTCATTACTCACACATTAAGAAAACAAATTGAAATGCAGATGCAGATGCAAAATGAAATAACTAGTATCACTCCACATAAAATTTTGGCTTGACTAAAAGTTTACTGACCCCTAACAAACATGATGGACGAACCTTTGAATAATGTTTTCTGAATTTTTTAAAAATACCTTTAAATTAAATTTGTTATGAATAAAATACACCTACAGATTTAAAAAACTATAAACTCATATAAATACAAAAAAATTCCTCTAGTCTTACTCACTAACATAATATAGGAAGTGGCTAAAGTTTAGAATACTGTGGCATGACTACAAAATCAGTTGGAGCCATAGCGAACCGCAGTGAAACCAAGAAGTCCTGTATTTTTTAAATTTAATCGGAGGTTGGATTTAGGTTAGGGTGCGTGCGTGCGTGCGTGTGTGTGTGTATATATGAACCCATGTTATTAAAATTTCGAGGGTGGATTGATAAGTATAGTAAAAAGCATAGTAAAAAACATTTACTACAAAAACAAATGTTTATCAACATAATATCCTTTGAAGTCATTACTTTTGGTCCAGCAAGATTGTTATTATTTTATTCCCTCAGAAAAAACATTTTGTCTATCTGTGCATAGTACTCATTTATGGCACAAATGATCTCATTCACCCCAAGCTAGACTTTAAGGTTGGAAACAGAAAAAAAAGGCAGATGTTGCCAAACTGGAAAATAGAAAAATTTCAAAATGGGGAAAAAATTCAAAGCGTAACTCATTCACTTATGCCATTGCACAGGCCGAAGTGTGAGCTAGCACATTGTCTTGGTGAATGAGCATATTTTTGCATGCTAATCTTTGTCGCTTCTGCTTCAACATCTTGCAGACAGTCCAATAACTTGCATAATAGCAGTCTTGCAAATCTTAATGTGGGGATCTTCTATCAATACCATGAATTTTATCCTCCGTTTCTTCAGAAGAAACCTCAATTGGGCATTGTAACATATAGCATCTGCAGTGCTCCTATAGCCACATTTAAATTAATTTAAACAACAGTAAATGGTCTTGAGTGCTGGTGCAGAGTCCCCTGAACTTCTTTCAGCTCAGTTTGTATCTGGGATGCAGTCCACATTTTTAATAAAAATGTAAAGAAAGCTGCCAAAAAGAACTAAGGTTGTTATCAAACAAGATGTCTGTTCCTGAGTGCCATGAGACCATCAACCAAAGGGAGTCTCGCAGTTTAAAAAAATCTGATGTGTTACACTCACATGACTTTCTCTACTCTTGTACAAACTATTTTTACAAACGCTTATTCTCCATATACTTCATGTTAATCGAGATATCGAGATGTTAATCTTATTGCTAATTTTGCTTGTAGATGCAAGGGGAATTGGTAGGTTTTAAGCTATAGTCAAATATTTTAAGAGCTGGTTGCTATGTGTAGTATTCCATTCTCGTTGCATTACCAGGACAAAAAAAATGAATAAGGAACTTGAGAAAAAGTATAAGTATTGGAAAATTTATGGGAATAACAAGCAATATCTCGAAAATGGTTCACTCAACAAAAAAAACTGTATATGACATAAATTGTGTATTTTAATGCGATCTACATTTTTTGTGTAGTAAAATTTTGTCTATCTCTTATGGTTTACCAGTTATGCAAAAGTCGTTCACAATGAAGAATACTTTTGGAGACATTCCCAGAAAATTCGAGATATACATTTCATTTGTCATGAAAATATCTGAAACATATGATATTTTAATCAAAATCGTTAAAGCCATTTTTGAGAAAATTAAAATTTTCGAAAAATGTTCCATGTAAAGGATAATCTGGGGTGGGGGGATTTTCTTGAAAACCTTTGTGTCGCATCTCTGGAAGATACTGAACCTAAATACCAAGTTTGGTGTTTATCCGACTGTTCGTTTCTGAGTTATGCTGTTCACAGACAGACACGTTTCCAAAAATGCTTTTTTTGGATTCAAGGGGTCTCAAAATATGTATTTCCGGTGAAATCTTGGTATCGAATTTTTGTGTGGAATACAATACTTCCCCTACTTACTAGAGAAAGTAAAAATTGAGTTTTATTTATGGACGCTCTTTAATTGTTGTGGTCCTTAGTGTTCCATTCTGTAATGGGCGTGAACAAGCTGTAATTTTGCTCAGAGACCTCTTTATCAGGCTTGAGGTTCTTTTACGTGACGTAAATCTATGACACATGACCACCGGCTTTACTTCCTTTCTGAAGGAAGTCATGCTAAGGATTTTTACGCCCGAAAAAATCCATTGTCCTCTCTCGGGTTTGAACCCACGACCTCAGGAACTAGAGGCTAGCATAGTAACCACTACACCACAGAGCATGACAGTCTTGCAGTGCTGTCATATTATGTTCCAACTAGTTAAGAAGTGCCACACGTCAAATGAATCTGTGTATAAGGCATACCACTTACATTAGATCCAAATATTCTAATTACACAAAAATTAAACCATTAGCAAGGTAGAGGGTAACGTTTGTAACACAATGTTTGTAGTCATGCCACAGCATTCTAGACTTTAGCCACGTCTCTTCTATTTCCCTTGTACCTACAACAAAATCTGTAATGAAACCACTAGTGCAAAATGTTTATCCGACCAAGATGAAATACATAGAAAAATAAATGAAGGTTTTCCAATAACCTTTTTAACATATTTTTTGGAGATATATAAATAAAGGAAAGTGGGTATAGGAAGTCATGTGAATTTAACACATTTTATTTTCCTTTTACATCCTCTATTCAACCAAGTCCATACTACCTAATTTGACATAATTTTAGACCAGCATTTACCATGATTAATTTAATGCCCATAAACAAAAGTAATGTTTATATGAATGCTACCCTAAAACATATTGTAGCAGATCAAGTTGAGCGCTGGGGCTTATGTCAGATGAGGTAACCGAGCAGAAAATGTTGAAACGCAGTTACAACACGGGCGCGATAAGGAATGCGAAGTCAGCACTTCCGAAAGTATTTATACCGTGGATGGTCTGTCACACGAGTTCTATCATCCTGTCCTGTACATCGTCTATTGTGCCGTCTATGTACAGAATCTGTCACACATCGTTCGTCTGACGTCCACCCTTGGCCAAAGACTATAAACGAGCCACCAGCACACCAGTGCTTCCATCACCACAGCAGTTATATAGGTAAAGATGCTCCAAATCTAAGATCTGCTTGCACAGGTTTCACCCCGTCTAAGTTGCCCAACTTCAGGCCTTATGTACTTACACTAAAGCAAATACAATTTATTGGGTCTATGCATCCCCAGTACGTTAATTAGTTTACCCCATCCTGGAATGCCACCCTGGCCTACCTAGTACCGAAGCATCCCCCTACCTCTGAGCTATTATCCCCCCTGGTGTAACCAAGTACTGCAGAGTAAACGCCTCTAGTAGGGATGTTACAATATAAGTAATATATGTGAATCTGTATGGGTAGAGAAGGTCACTAGTGTTGCACATTCTAGTTTTATTCCTTGCATTAGCCTTACAGTTTGAATACAGATAACTTTACTTCTACAGTTTAAATACTTTACTTCAACTTCTTATCCCCTAAGAGACCTGAAGACAAATTTAGGCACTTTAAAATTGTTCTCTGTACTTAATGTGTTTTACAAAAATTTGTAAAGATGAAGTGGTAGGCAGCTGTTTGGTCTGGGAAGTTTTTAGAGTATCCTGAGATGACATTTGCATTATGGTACATTTTTGTGTGTTTAATGTTTTGTTATTGGGCAGAATTCACGTCCAGTTAATCTGGAAAAAATAGTTACGGCATTTCTTTCATTACAAAATCCTCATTATGCAAGTGGTTTTCCCAGCTTCAGCTTTCCATCCCAGTTTAGCCAGTAACCCCTGCTTCCGGTACTCACCACATTTCTATAAATTTCCAGTTTCCCTAAAATCCTGAGAAGTTTATCACTAAGCCTGACCAGAGATTGACGATTAATACAAAATGACCCAACCACCAAAAATCGCTTCATACATTTGATACCAAGGACATTATCCATGGCTCATAATACAGTTGGGCAGTCAGGCACTGCTAATATAAGCATCCCGAAAGCATATTAAACATTATCAAATAAATTTAAGAAAGAGCAGAATGATAGCCTAATTCGAATTTGTGAAAAAAATATTAAATGTATTGTTTTTGTTTGTTTGTTCATTTGTTCCCATATGAGCAACACTCACTGACATTGAACATGTTATACAATTATGAAATATGCAATATAACTAATAAACATACCCAGCACCAAGAACTTCTTTTTTTTTAACATACCCAAAACCAAGAACATTTATCCTCCTCCCTTTCTCTCTCTCCACACCATGTGTTATCTAAGAAATGAAAATTTGTAAACCATCACCATTCCAAGAGTATGTACAGTTTATTTGTACATTTTTTTTAAACAATCCTTTTTACAATATTCCACTTGTAAAGTTACTTAACCTATGCACAAATTTTCTTGTCAGCTAAGTTCTACTTTATACTACTCATTTTGCCTGGCACCCTGGCCTTATGGCTCAGCTGAGCAGCCCTTGCTAGCCTTAATCACCTATGATCCATCCTCTCCCTCCTCCATTTGCCCTTCTACCTTTCGTATCTCTCTTACTTTTCTAATCCATTTCTCCTTTAATTTCTTTAAGAACTCCCAATATTCTTATTTTTCTTTTCTTCTTTTCTTGTTAACATTTTAATTGCTACTATTTTTCCATCCATTTTTTCCCATTTTTCCTCCCATACTTTTTGTCTCCATTCTGCTAATTCTTTGCATTCTGTCATATAATGTTCTGTGCTTTCACTACCTCCACATAATTCACAAATTCCGCTTTTTCTGCCTCTTAGCCCTCTCAGGTACACTGATCCTGTTCTCAACCATGCAAATGCTTCTTTTTCAGCTCTATTACAATTATCTACATACCCTTCTCTTCGCCATTTTCATTTTACTGATCAATAGAACCCCAGGGATTTTTTATTCTCTAAGCTTCCACAAATCTCTTTTCTTTCTATGTCCTCCACTCTGTTTCTTACTGTTATCCAGAAGCCGTTGCTATTTCTTTCTCCTGCTCTTCAAATATCTCCCATTCCTATCTTCTGCATAATTTTTTCTATCCCTGTACATCAGCTATTTTTATTTTTCATACTCTTTTGTTGTTCCATACATATCTTTAAAATTTCCCCTTCATCTTTTTTCAGGCATTTAAACCAAGATTTCAATATCCTTTCTAGTATCACTCCCTTTCTTCTTGTTCTTCCTAATTCCATTAACACTACCTCCCCTGGTAACCCCAATAGCTCTTTGCAGAACGTTCTGTAGCTCTGATCTATTTTTCTGCTTAATTGAGATCCCCCCAAATTACAACTGCATATAGCATTCTAGCTTCTACCAATGCCTCATACATTCTTTCTATCCGTTTAGTCAGCATTTCTAATTTGTATTTGTACATCCTTACTCCTGTCATTGCCGCCTTTCCTTTTTCCAAGAGTAAACATCTCAACATACGTTACAGTAGGACAATAACAAATAAGTGTAAGTCACCATCATATGCCATCTGCCCTATGTATTGACTATGTATGTTCACGACATATTAAAAAATTCCTCCATAGTATATGGGGAGTGAACATATAAGAAAGACTTTAACTCTTTCTTAAAGATTTTATGTCGATTAGGATTGCCTAATAGTTTTAAGTAGCATGGGAGGTTATTATAAATTATTGCAGAATAGTAACATCCTTTCTGGAACAGTTTTAAGCTATTTGCTCGTCTACGCAAATTGCCTGCATGCCTTGTATTGTGGTCATGCACAGC
This sequence comes from Deroplatys truncata, assembly GCA_030765065.1. Classification (NCBI taxonomy): domain Eukaryota; kingdom Metazoa; phylum Arthropoda; class Insecta; order Mantodea; family Mantidae; genus Deroplatys; species Deroplatys truncata. Next base: position 64,838,655 of record CM060978.1, on the reverse strand, counting down.
AAGGTTCATTGTGAAGTTATCACAATTATCTGTAAGGTAGCTCATGAGAGAATATACGTATTCACCAGGAATGATGGAACACACCACCACAAATAATCATGGCCTTTTTTGTAATATAAATACTTTCTTGCCATGTGCCAAATTACTCCAGAACATTATTCCATATCACAACAGGGAGTGAAAGTAGGCAAAATATGCTGTTCTTAAGGCATTTTGGTGGAGCAAAGTTTTTAAGTTTCTTAAGGCAAAGCAAGCTGAGCTGAGTTTTGGCAGTATGATATTTATTTGTTCTCTGCAGTTGAGCTCACATTTATTTCAAACCCAAGAAATTTTGTATGAGATACCTTATTTATGGTGTAATTGTTGTACCTGATTGTTAATTCACTCACTTGTTTATGCTTCATTTGAAATTGAATAAAATTGGTTTTATCATAGTTTAATGAAAGCTTATTAGCGTTCAAACCAAAAGTTGAATTGTTCAAACATTTTGACAGAATTTCTTAATTTTTATAGGACTTTTCAGATACAAGTACACTGGCATCATCTGCAAAAAGCACAGCTATTGAATCTTTGCTAAGATAATATGGCAGGTTGTTTATAAATATTAAAAATAACAAAGGGCCAAGTATAGAACCTTGTAGAACACCTCTAGTAATAACATCTGGTTCTGAATCACAACCATTGATTCCATTTTCTGGATCCTATTTGTTAAGTAAGATCTGAACCATTTTATAGTGATATCACTGAAGCCATAAACTTTTAACTTTTGCAGCAAGAGGTGATGATCTATACTGTCAAATGCCTTAGTTAAGTCACAAAATATTCCTAATGGTAGTCCCTTTTTATCCATGGCTGTTAATACTTCAGAAGTGAGCATGTATGTTGCATATTCTATTGACTTTTTCTCCTAAATCCAAACTGGGATACTGAGAGAATGTTGTTGAGCTCCAAGTATTTTATAACCTGATTATATGCAGCTTTTTCCATTACTTTAAAAAAGGCTATCAAAAGAGAGATGGGCCTACAATGGGCTTTTGTCTTTCTTGTATAGAAACTTAACAATTGTTTTATTAAGGGAATGATTGCATATGACTAAGAGACTTACTTAACTCTTCTATGCAATATTTTAACAATTTGGTACTTATGTCATCCCATTCATGAGAGGTTTTGCTTTTCAATGAGCCAATATTATTTCCTACCACTCTTGGTGTTGTAGAGTCCATCTTAAATTTACAATTAATTTTGACATGTGCCTTTTTTGGCATTTTAAGTGCAGTTGGGTCTGGATAAGCTGTTTATTTTGCTGTTTGCTACATTAAGGAAATATGTGTTAAAGGCATTAGCAATGGTACAGCAATTACTGACTTCTTTATTTCCAATAGTTATGCAAGTAGTATTATTATTTGAATTAATCTCCCTATTTCAGTTCTGGTAATTCTGAGCGACGACTCTATTTACTATGGCGACCGCGCGCAGAGCATTGGAGTCGTCGCACAGAATTACCCAAATTTCTTTTATTTGCACAGGACTTCCTTACACCTGCCAGTGTAAAAGTTCTTTTCGCGAAATTCCAAAACCCTTAACACTAAAAATAATATCCCTCATGGTATACCTACCTCATTGCTGACAATATATTTTCTTCTCAGTTTAGTCAAAATTTGGTTATTATTAACGTGAAATATTGGCTACACTTACCTTCAAAGTCTTTTGTGAAATGAATCTGATAATTATTCTGAATACATTGTCCTACCGCCAAAATTGTAACGGCCGACCCATTATAAAAATTACCAAATTATATTCCTCTTACGATCGTCAATCTCTTCTAAGCAGACATTGGGCATTTTAACCACAGAACACCAAAGTATTTTAACATAACTCATTCATAATATATTTCACTGCGTAAAAGTTGTAAACATGTGCGCCCACCATGTTTAACTTTCGCAGATACCAACACCACTGAACAGCAAAGTACCAACATTACCAAATTACCAATCATACTTTTAAAAAAGTGAGAATTCACTAATATAAGGTTCAGTTCAAGTAATAAGGGCGCTTAGCCTCTACATTTCTTAAACCTAGCAACTTGCAGTGAAATCCAATATAATTTATTATTGTTCAGTCGTGGATATAATAAGGATGATATGTTCATAGTTAATCTGTGGTACTACCTAAAACCTGGACTTTCACAGCATACTGGCAAAATATCGTCTTTAAATATAAAAAATAATGAGAAATGAAGTGTTTTCAAGAAAACTACAGAAATGTATGTTTTACTAAATTGCATGGCAACACATTTTACAGTAGTTAATGTTATGTTTGTAGGAAGGGATCCAGGTATCATGGAGCTGGAGCAAAGCTTTGATTGCGGACGAGAGCACAGATTGACGAGTCTACCGATGATGATGATGATTGATCATGAATGACATTCACAGCAACAAGAGGTTAAGAGCAAACGGTAGATTAGTTTTGTTCTAACACGTTTTGAGCTATAGAGGTCTGCACGGGCTCGGGGCTAGGCGCGCGTTCGGGCTTAATTTGATAAATGTTTCTCGGGTTCTGGCTTGAAAATAAAAACGAAACAAAAATTATGACATTTTATTTGTCATGTAAATACCTTAAACATACGATATTTAATCAAAATAGTTAGCCCCCCTTTTTATATAAAATCAGAAATTACGAAAATTTTTCCCCTGCAAACGGAAAATAAGGACCAAAATTATTAATTTATCACTTTTTTGGCCTCAATGTTGAGATGCCGGAATAGCACAATTACCACAGAATGCACACTTCCATAACACACAGTAATACTAAATAATAATAAATATATGCTCGCTTCGGCCAATTGCGAATAACGTTATAACAGCATGGCAGCTGCAAACTCGGCTTCCCTCCGTTTACCCACACCCGGGACATCCTGAGCAGAATGCAGTAATAGGGGCGACATGTAGGCTTAGTTCAGATCGGGCCAGGCCTAAGAACTTCACCCATGCAGATCTCTTAGGGCACTACCTGGAAAATTTAATCCGCAACAATGTAAGTAGTCTTGGCGCATATCACTAAAGGAAACAGCGTATAGCCAAATATGGCCAATACGTGTCCATCTGGAGTCTCCTCAACTGAATTTATGGTGAATATCAACTTTTTTTTTCTTCCAACTATAGCACTGTTCATACGTACAAGTCAAATTCCCTTTAAAAAATCATTACTAAAAGGATAAAATGTGTAACACCTGCCTCATACCTTCCTTTTCTTTCGAAACTGGCAAATAATTATTGTTTCTCTTGTAGGATGTAGCAGAGATGCCGTAAAGGAAGGGAAATTTGTTTATATTACGTGGTCCTCCCTCTGTACGAATAGATAGTTGCTATAAAGTGCATTTTATCAATATTACAGCCGCCGAAAGGTTTCTGACAAACCTATTCAGTGGTTATGTTACTTATCCGGACGATTCTGCCACATCCCTCATCTGCTTTTAACCTAAGGTCAAGCCGCCCCTTTTACTTTGTCGTATCAGAAATGCTCGGAGGGTCGTGGGTTTACAGCTCTTATTCATAATGGAGAGACAAGACAATTGACCAATTGGAATTCAGCATGAACGCGACAAAATCCGTGCGAGGAAATGTTAATTATTTCTGGAATGTTTTGCAATATACGTGTCCGGTGGCACTGTAACTAACCCTCGTGAATTCATTGACCAATGCTGTGAAAGCCTTGTTGGAGTGAAGAGACCCTCATGCGCACGATGAATGTCGAGAAAACCGCTTCTCTTTGTTTTCTCGTGTAGACATCGACAAATTGGAGGGCCGGTTTAAGGGGGAGGGGGGAGTCGAGCCGTGCCACCGCCCATGTCAGCAAAATCTTAAAACATAAATAAGATAAATGAAAATGTGACGGAATCACAAATGATGCTTAATTTCCAGCGACTTTCTGGAGATGTTTTGTTATGAAATTGGCGACACATGAAGCGCCAGAGTTGGTCACTTTGGGTGCTACACCTCGATGATTATCTTCAAAACATCCCGTGCGCAGCAGGTGTTCAACAATAAGCATCGCGTTTATAAACAGTAGTATTTCAAGCCAAGCTTTAATTAAGTTGCTTTCATTGGTGACTCATGAACTTAGGTGAGTTATCGCCTAGTGGTATCCTAAAAGTACCACTTGTTTGTGCATTCAGTTATTTCATATTTGTTAGCCTACTTTGTTAGTAACTACTGTTTTTAACTCCAGAGTAACTCAACTGGACAACTTTGAATTCAAATGCAATAAGATGGAATATACAATGGGTCGCGGTATCGTTCGTGTTATCTTATTTGCTGAGCGCCTGTTATTGTTTTAATATTTTTGAATTTTGGGTTCTTTGTCCTCCGGCTAGCTATTATTACTCAGACGCTATTATTACTCTTGAACAGGGTGTGTAAACGGAAAGGAGTTGTTACTAAAAGATAACACTGATAAAAGAATTTGTTTTTACACTTTTATTGCCGTCACACTGAATTAATTTCATATATTTAATCTTGATACACGCCCGACTGAAACTGTTATATTTTCGAATGTAACTATAATCACTTATTTGCCGCGCATTTCCCATTTTGTAACTAACTTTACGACGCGAGAGATTCTGTAGCATTGCGTAACGTGCACTTCGTGAATGCTTCAGTTGAACTGCGCGACGCGTAACCCGTGAATGATTCTGTTGAACTGTGCGATACTTGTCTCTGGCTTCATAATTTATACTCCCTCCCCCCATATGCCTAAACATTATAACAGAGCTGCTATTGGTTAATAAAGCGCGCCAACATTAGCGTCTATTTTTATATCCAATCAAAATTTCGAACAGATATGCTCTAGGGAAGATATTCCCTCCACTTCTAAAGAAAAGCGCGTACTCTGACGTCATTTACTTGCCTCTTCTAATTGATAAACAACTCACCCCCTTGGTCATTGTTACCCTCTCCTATTGTCAGTTTCAGTGAGGCCGTGTAAACTTATTTCCTAACAATGCTTATAATTAACAAACATCTCAAATCATTGTCATACAATAATGCTAATTTACACTCTCAAATCATTGTCATGCGATAATGCTAATTTACACTACAATCACTCTGGCATTTACAGTGTTGTGATATAAAATACTGCCTCAAATGGTGTGCAAAACCTAAGGACGAAAGTAATCTTCGCATGCTGTGTCACATAGCTCCATGAAACTTGAATCATACATAGAGGGAACTGCTACGGTATGCTTCAGTAGGCAACTAAACGAAATATGCAATGAGACGAACAGAAATGCCACTTTTATTCATAGATCATAAGTTACACTAAAGTCCATACGACATATGATGGCTCTCTAAATTTACAGAAACAGATGCAAGGTGCTTAAAAGGGTGTATGATCACCGCGGACAGCAATGCATGCTCTGCATCGTGCTCTGAAGTAGATGGTTTTTTACGTTATTTGCATCACGCTTTGGATGAAAGTTTATTGTTTCACGTATGGAAAAGCCGATTTGAAGTAGGAGTTGTATTGTATTTCAACTGTTGGGGAGCCGAACTTGTAGTTGCAACCGCACCTATAGTAAACAGTTTCTGGTAGCATTTGCCCCAAATGTACCATCAGGTGGCCTTTGCCCCAAGTTTAAAAAAAATATTAACTTTGTAATTTAACTGTTTCTTTAAATATTATAGATTAGATTAGATTAGATTGTATTCTGTGAGTTCACTAGCAGTCATAAAGACTTGTGAACATAGAACATGTCAAGGAAATGTACAAAAATTATATATAAACATAAATATTACATAGAATATGGAACATTTGAAATAAAATACAAATACTATATGCGTGTTAAGGAAATGTACAATAAAGTTACATATATACATAAATATTACATAGTATACAGAACATTTAAAATAAAATAAGGACATATTATATACAAAATGAAACAAATCAAGTATAATTTATTACAGAGTTGTATACCTCCTTACTGTTATAAGGTTAACATACGTATAGGCAAGAACAGTTATTTTAACATTCACTAGGATTTTACCTTTGTTAGTCTGATCATTTTGTTCTGTTTGATGTGTAATGCATAGCATTTACTGTCAGTTCTTAATATACATACATTTAAATAGCTTCATTAATTCTAGAGCAGATATCAAATATGACTGGCAATTGTCATTAATATTTACTAATACTACTTACAGAGCTATATAAGTAGTATCAGTAGGATAATTTGTCATTAAGATAATCTTGTACAGAATAATATGCTTTTGAGCATAGGTACTCTTTAACAGCAGTTTTAAAGACATTGAAGTTGTCAACTTTTCTCTTAAGATCATTAGGGAGAGTATTAAATATTTTTATGGTCTCATAATATACACCTTTCTGGAAGCAAGAAAGCTTTGTACTGGGACGATGGATGTTACCCTTTTGTCTAGTGTTTATCTCATGAATTTCCATGTTTGTAATAAATGTGGTTCGATTGCATACATAGAATTTTAAGATTGAAAATATATACATGCAAGGTAGGGTTAATAACTTTAGTCTTCTAAAAAGATGTTTGCAAGAGTGTCTGCTATGAGTGCTGGAAATGATTCTTATAACCTTCTTTTGCATGAGGAATATTCGTATATATATATATATATATATATATATATATATATATATATATATATATATATTTATGCTAGCCTCGGCTGCGTCAGTATTATTGTTAGAGACACGTTTCTCTTAGCAGGGTTGTAGTGCGACTAAGAATGTAGGCTTACACAGATTATAATTTTACTTCACTTCTTTTGTTAATGCTTGATACGATTTATATAACACTTCACTGATAGAGAGCCGTGAGATTCTTTTGTTAATTATTTGCACTTTTAACACGTAAACTATTTTTCGTCTCATACGAATACGTATTAAATCTCTTGAGGACACTTTTTGCGTCTGGTTAGTAACGCTGTCTGCAACCAACTGAATTAATTTCATCCGCCTAAACTTGTAAATTTCTGTATTTCAAGTCTCTGATTGGCTATTCCTAATCCAATAGATACCTTTATTTAACTAAAGCTTTTTCTGGTTTTTGATTGGCTATTTTTATAAACTGTCACTAAAATCACATTATTGCTCCCAAGAATCACAAGTAACATTATTAAACTCTCAAACTCAAGGTTATTGCCTCAAGGTTACCTCATTGTTAGCTACTTTTCGCCTATTATTCTCACAGCTCCTACATTATTAAATTACGTAATATATTCACATAACATTATCACACATGGATATAATAATATAAACATATACAATGATTGCAATATACACTTTTTTACATATTATTACATACACATATTGCTTTAAGACGGGCTGTTATTGAATTTATATTTATATAAATAGACTGAAATTTTTAAGTGTTAAAAATACTGCCTCAGCTCCCATGTTAGAAAACAAGGTTGGTAAGTAGTTCTTGTGGTAGGGCGTTCCATTTCTCCACCAGTTGACAACTGTTGGATGGTATTTGTTGCATGTGGATGTGTTGCAATGCGTCTCCACAAAGCATCCCAAACGTGTTCGATGGGATTTAAATCGGGGGAACGGGCAGGCCAGTCCATTCGCCGAATATCCTCTCGTTCCAACAGATCCTCCATTGATCAGGGCCGACTGCACCCCCGAAAAGACGCATATGGAGGAGTACAGTATCACAATAACGTTGACCAGTGAGCGCACCGTATTCTAAGATTTGGAGGGCGGTGAGCTCATGTAATATTATGCCTCCCCAAACCATAACACCCGGACCACCAAAAGATCATGTTCAAGGATGTTCCCGGGTTCATTACGTGTTCCCACCTCTCGCCAGATGAGGGCACGTCGAAAATCACTACTTAGACTGAATATGCTCTCATCCGAGAAGAGCATGCGACCCCATTCCTCGTTGGTCCAATTTTGATGCTCTTGGGACCATCGCAAACAGTGCCACCGATATTCGGATGTCAATGGAACACAGCGTGCTGTCCGTCAGGCAAAGAGACCACCTCTGTGTAGTCGCCGTGCCACTGCGTATCGTGAGATTGCGTGCCTAGCTGTCCTGTTAAATGTGGTTGCAATTGCACTCGCTGTTTGGCGTGGATCCCTTCTTGCCTGTTGCACAATGTAGCGGTCATCTGCTGCTGTAGTTGAGCGTGGTCGACCACCACCTCTCCTTGGGACAGCAGTGCCTGTAGTTTTGAAGGTTCTCCATGCACTTGAAACAACGCTGTGAGCAATTCCAAACTCCTGAGCAACACTCGTCACACTTCGCCCTTCTTCCAGTTTACCGATGATTCTTCCCCGTGTGAACTCATCCAAATGGTGTCTACGGATCATGCTGCAATTAAGAGCAACATTACGGTGCACCGTAACAGCTCGCTAATTGCCACACACCGTTTTGACCTGTTTCGTCAAACTGCCCCGTGTTGCGGAACCAGACCCATTTGCACTATAGGCTCGCTACACTCACGCCACGTGACGTCCAGCTTTCTGTGTACGTGTGAGAGACCTCTGGAAACATGCTCCCGCACCTTCATCTACTTCCACCAAGTAGTTCATTTGTTATGTTGCTTTACCCGTCTCGTCCTTGGGTTTTGCACACCAGTGTATATGGCTACTACACCTGAAATTAACATCCTATCACAGGCAAACTTATTTATTCACTTAAGAGACAGGGCTATTTCAGGGAAGCCTTGGCTCTTTGAACAAGGTCCTCCATTGGCTTGGATTTGAGTTCAAGAGAAAAGTAATACTCGAAAGATCCAATATTTTAGCCCTATGAGCATTATTTTTAAGAGAAATACAAAATAAATATTTGAAGGAAGTAGTATGTTTGGCTGAAACGTTGTTAAACTCCCCCACCCCATAAAGGGCTGGACTGAAGACAGAATTGAAAGGTCTGTGAAATCACCCGCAGGAATTTATTATTGCCCATGCCGGAACATCACATTTTTATGGCCACCTACTACTCTTCATTTCGAGATCTGGGGATTGCCATGAAGGCATTAATCATGACCATTTCTACATATGGTTTAAGGTGAGCTATTCCTTAATATCCCGTGTTGTTATTTTTATTATGAGCAATTCCTCATATCGCACGGTGCGCATACTACCAGTAACTCTAAAATACAAATAGTAAAGTGGCTCATTCGTCATAATATGGTATGTAACATAAGATAAAGAAGAACTTTTTAACTTATGTTACTCATAAATGAATACGAGCTCAGGTCTTAATATGTTGTGGATGGACTTGTTAAAACGAACATAGCCATCAAACAATCAGATTGCTCCCAAAGCATTATCACTTCAACCCCATAGAACCAATCTGGGTAGAAGTAAAGGACTACGTCGCAAGGCACAACAAAACATTTACTTTGGCACAAGTGGAATATCCCACAAGGGAAGCAGTAAATGAAGTGACACAAAAAGTGGAAGAGTATTGAAAAACCTTACTATTAAAAAGAGCAGTCCCCGTCAAGTGTGTTTTCATTTTGCGTGTATTTTTAACCACGTTGTGTGAGAAGTACTCATGGAGGACTGACATTGCGGGTAAAATTAGGTTATGTCTGAAAGCATGAGGTGGCGGCACTTGTAATTATTCTACGGGGCGGTAAAACCTCTAGAGCCAATACTGACTGAAGCTCACAACATGCTGGCCTCTAGTTCCCGAGGTCACGGGTTCAAACCAGGCGGAGGGCGATGGATTTTTTCGGGCGTAAAAATCTTTAGCATGGCTTCCTTCGAAAGCGAAGTAAAGCCGGTGGTCCCTTGTCGTAGATTTACGGCACGTAAAAGAACCTCGACCCTGTTAAAGAGTCCTATGAGCAAAATTACCGGTATTTTACGCCCAATATGGAATGGGACGCTAAGGACCACAGCAGTTAAAGAGCGTCCATAAATAAAACTCAATTCAATTTTTATCACAACATATCCTTTCCTGGGACTAACATTTGATCTTCGGCTTAACTGGCGACTACATAAAAGGCTATACTATATAAGTTGCGACGGTAAATGCTTACGTAGTATGTTTTTTTTGTGTATTTGTAGCCCCACGTTGTGGAAGCCAATTTGCGAGTGAATAATGTTTCTCACGTAATGTTGTTTACATCAGTATTGAAGCCATCTTGTGACGTCACTCCTTTGTCTGGTTTGTAGCTCCATTTGGCGTAGCAGTTTGCATCAATTAGTTTCCGAAAGAATTTAATTTTCGTATATTGTCCTCCGGCTAGCTATCATCTTATCTTGGTAGGACATGTATCTCTATGCAAGGTTGTGAAACGGAAAGGAATCTTTTATCCAGAAATTATACTTAATGAAGAAAATTGGTTTTATAATTTTTATTGTCGAAACACGTTCACTAACACTTTTACAAATTGATTTAGATACTCGCCAAACTGAAACTGTTTGTAATAACTTCTTACTTATCACTTTTAACTATGTATTTCAACTTTGTGTAGAATTAACTTTATAATAATTCTCGTAATTCTGCTGCGCGTAACTTGACGAAATGAAGGACTTACTGACGACGTGTAGTGTACACGAAATTTTGATGAACTGAGGGGAAGCTACCTCGAACCTACCCTATTTATAGGCCTGCATCAAGATACGCCTAAAGATTATAAATGAACTGCTATTGGCTAATAAAACGCGCCAACATTAGCGTCTATTTTAATATCCAATGAAAACCACGAATACATATGCTTTAGGAAATGTTCTAGAAGGTTCTACCAAAACCGCGCGAAACATTACGTAACTTCCTTGTTCCCAGTAATGATAAACAACTCACCCCATCGCTGCATTATTGCGTTATTATTGACAGTTTCAGTAAAGCCGTATATTATTATTTACCAATAATAATTACAATTAATAAACCTCTGAAATCAATGTCACATAAAAATACGTATTCATATTACAATCATTATTTACATTTAAGTAATTTGTGATACAAATTACCGTATCATATGCCCCACTAGAAACATAATTATAAATATTTATAACTTGTTTGGAAATTTTATAATTGTGTTTTTAGTCCCCTAAATCTTGGAACACACGCTATCACTTTCACTTGACACTTCACACGCATTTAACACACGACATATTTTTTTTTTTATCTCGCCACTACTTACTGGCTGTGGTTTAATTAATTTAGATATTAATCTGACCACACAATTTTTTATAGCAAATACTTTACCCTTAATTATTTAATCACTGCTACCAAATTGTTTACTTTCTTAAGTTGTTGACAAAAATTTATACATTTAAGATTTTTGTAATTATTATACATATTTACCAAAATATTCACCCTCTACATATATTTACATCTCTTAAATCTAGGTACTGTTTCACATGTTCTATTTACTACATAAATATTTGTTTTTAATTATATTTACCAATTTTTGTTATTTTGTACTTTATCTTAACAATACTCTTGTAATAGTATTTATGTACTTTACTTTAATATAACATCATGCTTTATTTCACATGTTCAGTTACTAATAAAATGTTATTTTCCTCTCAAACATTTAGTCATGACCACAATTTATTTCTCCTTTCACATGACGTACATTTTTATTTAACCCTCTTACGTTCCAATACATTGCTCTGCATTTCGCCTTTAACTATCCAGCATTTACTATTTATCATCTTTGTCTTCTATTTCACCATGATCTTCATGGTTGTATGGTTTAAGCATCTCAATATGGAACTTTCCTATGCTTTTTCGAGTTGTTGGATTACATAACTCATATGTATTAGTTCCATATACTTCAACAACTTCATATGGTCCATGGTATTTGAGAAACATTCGCCAATAAAGTTTATTTTCTTTATCAGACAATTTCTTGGTTTTAACCAAAACTAAATCTCCTATTTTGATCCTCCATTCCTTTCTCTTCTTTTCTTCATGTTTAATTTTTCTTTTTATGGCCTTTTTCTTCATCCTCTCGAATGCTTTTCGGAACATCTCTTCTTCTGTTGGTGGTATCGAATGCGCATCTGGAATGGCTTCTGGAATTTTTTTACACATTGTATTGATCTTCTTTCCAACTTAAGTTCACATGGTTTGTATCCTGTCACATTGTTTATGGTTTCATTTAGTAGATTCTGAACGAAGTTCACGTATCCATACCATTGGGTGTGTTTTCGATGACATAACACCCTTAAATAATTTGAAATTTCCTTAATTTCCCTCTCCACTGGGTTGGAGTTCGGTCTGTATCTTGACGAAAAATATTGTTTAATGCCATTTTCTTTCAGTCCATACATAAATTTTTTTCCTGTGAAGTACGAAGCATTATCGCTCAATACAGATTGAATAGGTCCTTCTTCTATCACATATGACTTGAGTAGTCTATTCAAACATGCTAAACCTGTAGGTTTTCTCAAAGGTAAATTCTTACATATTTGCTGAATATATCATAACAGACAAATATATATTTATTTCCAAATTGACTTGGAGGCATCGGACCATGAATATCAATACTAATTACGCATCTCGGCTTATCCCTTATAACCGAATTAGTTTCAAATGCATATGCTGCATTTATTTGCTTTGCCTTCTGACACAGGTTGCAGCACGATATAAATTTCCGAACTTTCTGACGCAATTTGGATATGTATAAATTCTCTAAAATCATAGAAGTTGTTCGGTCCGTCCCTGAGTGTGCTAACCCTTCATGAAAATTCTTAATTAGTTCCTTTTCCATGCTTTTCGGAACCATTACCTTCCAACTAGGCATTTCTTTTCCATGCTTCTTGTATAATGTCCCATCTCGAATTGCTATAATTTCTTTCTTTGCCTCCTCAATCAATGGTGCATTTTCTTTAAGTTCAAATAATTTTGCATCCTCATTTTGAATTTCCCCCATATTTTTCAATTTTCTAATCATTTCTTTGCTTAAAGGAATTTCAATTGTCAATATTTTGACTTCATTTCTAGGCCATTCAATATTTTCGGGAATTTGTGGGTTGTAGTTCAATCTTGATAGCAAATCACTGAAGGTATTATTTTTGCCAGGAATGTGGATAATCTCAATATCGAATGCAGATATTGCATGAATGTATCTAGCAAGTTTTCCACTACATAATCTACACCGTTGTATGAAAGTTAAGCTGATGTGGTCTGAATATACTTTCACCTTTTGCTGATAAATATAGGTTTTAAAACGAATTAATGAGAAATATAGTGCTCCAATTTCTAGCTGAGTCACTGAAGAATTCCTCTCAATATTTGTAAGTCCTCTTGAAGCTGTACTAATGACGTGAAAGTCATTGTTGATGTCTCGCTGTCCTAAAATTCCGGCATATCCTTGCATTGATGCGTCGACATAAATCTCATATTCCAAATCTTCTCTGGGCCTCTCGAGTAATATGGACTTAGCAAAGAGCTCCTTTACTCTCTCAAAACATTTTTGATGATCCTCTGTCCATTTCCACTTATTGTTCTTTCGAAGTAGCTGCCGCAGTGGTTCTATTTCAGCCGAATATCTTGGTACGAACTTACTCTGAAAGTTCAGTATCCCTAAGAGACGTCTAATTTGTTTTACGTTCCTGGGTGACGGAATTCTCATTATTGCTTCTATTCTCTTCTGATCAGGTCTTATACCTCGTTCATCCACTACATAACCCAGAAAATTTATTTCCTTGACACAAAATTTTGATTTTAGTATGTTCACAGTCATACCATGTTGTTGTAGTTTATTTAACACATAATGGACATTATTCATATGTTCTTCAAATGTTTGACTAATGATTAAGAAGTCGTCAATATACTTTATTAAAAAGTCATCTGCAGAATTTCCAAAGATACTGTGAATGGCTCTCAAAAATCCACTTCCTGAGTTTTTTAAACCAAAAGGATTTACACAAAAACGATACTGGATCCCTGAGTACTGAAATGAAGTGTAATCACGCACTTGTGGATCTAATTCCACTTGCCAATATGATGCAGTGAGGTCAATGGATGTCAGAAATCTCCCTCTTGAAAGTTTTGTAATTAGTTGTTCAATTCCCTCACTTTGAAAATGATCCGGTTTCATATACTTGTTGACATATCTACCGTCTAAAGTTAATCTCAAACTACCATCTCGTTTAATACTCCAGCAGATTGAATTTATGTATTGAGAATTACTTTGCTCAATAATCCCATTTTCTAACATGCTATTTATTAATTGTCTAGCTTTGTCTCGAAGACTTATAGGTAAATTGTCATACTTGTGCCTATATGGTGGTACGTCTTCTACTTGAAATGTATGCTGATATACATTACATCTGCCTGGGATATTACTAAATACTGAACTATTGTTCATCAAAACATCATGAAGGATTTGTTTTTGCATTATCGTAAGATTATAAGCTTCTTCACACTTGTGTATTATTTCCTCATTTCTCTTCTCTTTCCAGCTGTTGTCTGTCTCGCTCACATGGTCGTCTTTTGTTTGGATTATAAATTCCTCTACTTTCTCTGGCATTTCTGCTAGCTGTTGAAAATATGGCGTGGTATTCCCTTCATATTCTGTGACTACCTGCTTTATTTGATTATTTCTATCAGTTTCTGTTATTTGCACAAAAAACTCTTGGTCACAAATATTTTTCTCATCCTTTGTCATCTCGATTACAGAAATTTTTTCTTTTATAAATGGTACCCTTATTTCTCAATCTTCTTTTGTTATTTTTAACTCTTCATGTTTAAAATCTATACATGCTTCATATTCATGTAGGAAGTCACATCCTATAATTATGTCACAAATCAGATGGTTTACAATTAGAAACATAACCTCAAAATTCTCTCCCCCAATAAGTATGCTAAGTAGAGCTTGTGTTTTTATGACCTGTGTAGTTCTTCCAATTGCAACACGACAAACTAAATTACTAGTGGGAAGAGCCATAATTTTGTTACCTTCATTAATCAAATTTATGTAAAATTTCTGTGAGCAAATTGAAGCTGATGAACCAGAATCTATAGTTGCAATGATTTCTTTCTTCGCAATTTCCATCCTAACATGAGGTGACTCAAAATTTTGTCCCTTATCTTTTGTTGCTGTAATCTTATTACAGGGTGTATGTGTAGGCGTATGATTTGTATTGGTAATGGATACTGAATTATTAAAGGCGTCCTGAGAACCTACTGCACAGGAGTCTGTTAACAGTTTTCCTGGTTATTTCCATGTTCACGTACGGGACTGCCATTCCTAACAGGCGCTAAATCTATCTCAGTGTCGCTACCATTGTTTTGAGTTCCCCTTCCTCGAGTTCGAAATCCTCGATTTCTGACATTATGTCCCCTTGGCACGTAAATTTCTTGCCGTTCCTCAGATCTTTCCCGGTTATTATTTTCCCTCCAGTGAGTGAAATTTCCTCTTTGTCTAATGTACCTCCTTCCATAATTTTGCCCTCTTTCAGGCAACCTTTCTGTCCTGACATAATTTATTTGTTCCTGTCGACCTGATCTCCTATCTATCCTTGATCTTTCAAATTGTGGAACGTATGATTGATACCGTTGTCTGGTATTAATTACATGATGTCTGTCTTGTCCTCTAATTTGCTGATAACTACCTTGGTAATTTCTTCTATCTCGCACATCTAAAAATCTATGCTCCCACTCCCGAGACATATCTTCTTCCTGTTGTTCCAAAGCTGTTATTAATTCAGTCATCTCATAGATGTTCCGTGGTTTTGCAATTAATAAGTAATTTCGTATCCTTATAGGATAATGCCTTGCGAGCAAACTCACAAAATCTTCCTCACTGATTGGAGGTGACAAGTTTCTAACCTGACTTGCATGTTTTAGTAAGTAATCAGTCATTGATATTCCCTCTCGTGGATTAAATTGACCATTACTAAGCATTGCTCGAATTCTTTGCTGTACCGTAACATTCCAAAATCTGTTCATGAATAATCTCTTAAAGGATTCATATGAAATTTCACCCCCTGATACCATTTGTAACCAATCTAAAGTTTTCTGGTCCAAACATCTTTTGACAACTATCATTTTCAATGCTTCAGGTATCTTTTTAATTTGAAAATACTCTGATAATTCTGCAATGAACTGTACTGGACTGGAGTTTTCATTAAATTTTGGAAGTGGAAAATCACTTAAGATATGATTGTAATTTTGCAAATTCCCTGCTCCCATATTTAAATTCTCTAGTGTTACTTGTGCACTCTGAGTTTCAGCATTAGCTATAAATGAAGCTGCCGCATCACTCACATTATTTGTCATACCTGAGGAACTACCTCTATCATTATGTTGTACATCTGATACATTCACATCACATATATTTGCCCTTGAATTTAATTCTAACCTATTTACAGTACCTTGCAGATTTTCTATTGTCTGTTCCAATTTTTTATTATTCTCATTTTGAACAGTTTGGTGTTTGTTAATTTCAGAAGTTAGCTTTTGATTCAAATCTTTAGACAAATCTTTAAATTCATCAGACAATTTATTTCTCTGTGTTTCTGACTCCTTCTGAATTTCAGATATTTCCCCTCTGAAATTAACTTGCCCCTGTATTAAATCTGCATTTGTAGCCTCCATCATTTCTCTTAACTCACTTGAAATGCTACTCATTCGGCTACCTAGCTCTGTACATTTTACATTAACATGCTCTATTTTATTGTTAACCTCATTTCTTTGGTTCGATATTTCCCTGCTCATGTCCAACATTTTCTTTGAAACTTCCCCTATTTCATTTGCTATCATTTCTTGATTTTCATTTTAATCATACTACTATCTAGCTCCATGAATTTCTTTTCAATCTCTTCCCTGTTTTGTTCTAAGCTCTTACCAATATCTTCCCTCAGTTCCCTATTATTCTTTTGCATATCTTCCCTATTTTGATCTATTTTCTTTTCTAATTTCTCATTATTCTTACAAATTTCTTCCCTTATACTCTGAGTTAATTTATGTTCTAATTTCTCAATATTCTTTTCCATATTCTTCAGCATTTCCATAATCATCATACTAGTATCAAAATTAACATTTCCTGCTATTCTATTCTGACTTTCTGTACTAACATTTTCATCCTCAAATCCTAAAAAGTCTGGGTTATTTTCTGTAACCTGTATTGAATTACAGCTAACTGTTACATTATCTCCCTCCATAATTATTTCTTCTGTATTATTGGTAGCCATTGTTTTTTTTATCCTACCACTCCTCAGTAACATTTAAATTTGTTTACCCTTTTTTTTTAAAAAAAATTAAGATACTCTGACCTTT
This sequence comes from Deroplatys truncata, assembly GCA_030765065.1. Classification (NCBI taxonomy): domain Eukaryota; kingdom Metazoa; phylum Arthropoda; class Insecta; order Mantodea; family Mantidae; genus Deroplatys; species Deroplatys truncata. Next base: position 64,821,431 of record CM060978.1, on the reverse strand, counting down.
GTGATGCTGTCTGTTGATGTTACTTTGATGTCCAGCTTTTCTGCCCCATTCTCCTAGGTTTGTATGTCGCTTCGATGAATCTGCGTAGGTTTGTCGTCCTGTAGTTTGAATTCCTTGTTGTTTCTGGAATCTGCGTCTTGTAGATCATTTCACTACTGCATTCGTTCCACGTCCTGGTTATGCTGATCCTTTCCTGGTCATCGTGTTCCTTTCCTGGTCACTATGCTTCTTTCCTGGTCATCGTGTTCCTTTCCTGGTCACTATGCCTCTTTCCTGGTCATCGTGTTCCTTTCCTGGTTATCGTGCCCCACGTTCTGGGTGCCAATTTGCGACGGTAAATGCTTACGTAGTATGTTTTTTTTGTGTATTTGTAGCCCCACGTTGTGGAAGCCAATTTGCGAGTGAATAATGTTTCTCACGTAATGTTGTTTACATCAGTATTGAAGCCATCTTGTGACGTCACTCCTTTGTCTGGTTTGTAGCTCCATCTGGCGTAGCAATTTGCATCAATTAGTTTCCGAAAGAATTTAATTTTCGTATATTGTCCTCCGGCTAGCTATCATCTTATCTTGGTAGGACATGTATCTCTATGCAAGGTTGTGAAACGGAAAGGAATCTTTTATCCAGAAATTATACTTAATGAAGAAAATTGGTTTTATAATTTTTATTGTCGAAACACGTTCACTAACACTTTTACAAATTGATTTAGATACTCGCCAAACTGAAACTACATAAAAGGCTATACTATATAAGTTTAACGTTGTAATAGTGTACGAAGGACGTATACGCGTGATCCATAACCTCACCATAAAGCGATCGCTCTGCAGTATGGAGGCCCGACGTATACGAAAAGGTATAGCAAGAATATGTCACGCCGCGATGTAAATACCGAACGTGATTAGAAAGAAAAGAGTAGCTCGCAAGATGGGCAAGGTAACAGCATCCGTGCGTGACCTCCTCTATGAACAACATTCCAGTAACAACTGTAACTTGGTAAATAATGGAAAAGTGGAGCACTGTGGTGGAGCATTTCCAACGAGCAAGAAGTTATCGTAGAACGTGCGTAGAACTACCACAGGGCCAAGATGGATCAATGGGTGAGTCCTAATTCCCTGTGCATTACCATAATAGGTGTAGAATGTGCATATCCTACTACATGTCAAAAAAAAAACGATTGAGGCAAACCTACAATGGCAATAAAGCGACACTTCTGGTGGCGCCCCACAGAAAAATGCCATAAGTAATCATCCCATGTATGACGGCCTTAAGCATAAGAACACATCGGGGTATGAGCCCTAGTTTTTCCGTAACAACGCACGAACGATATTAAACTTGGCTAATCTACTCTTATAGTATGCCCGTTGAAAATGCTTATAAATTCAAAAGGAAAGGGAATAAATTACCTTAGGATTGAGTTTAGAACACGACGTGGTCTCCTCTATATCTGGTGCCCACCTGCTTCAGGTGTTTTACTTATATAGACAAATCGCGTCAGGAGCACAACAAACGTAGCCATTTTCCCGATAAATCACATGCAAAGTGGGTACCGCCAACCTAAATAAAAAGTGAAATGCACTAAATATGCGATGTGCTGTTTCTGCGAACGTGAATCATTCGAGTTTTAGACGCGCAGATCCCTCGGCTCGGCCGCAACTTGCTACACCCTTCTCCTAAAAAACATCCCTCGCCTACCCTTTGAGGCTGATGTCCCTCAAACTCTCGGCTACGCCTTAGGCTGAGTATCTTACCGGCTCGGTGGCATTATTCATATGTTGGCAGCATTACGTTAGAGCAAGCGTATGACATAGTGTGACATCTGTTGGACTTATAACACATCATTTTCATCGCTGTGGGGCATACACTAAGAGAAGAATATCGTCACTCCTCTTAAGCAAATAACACACAGCACAGGTGTCTTGAATAAACTTTCACCTTTGGGATGCACAATGCACAACTCTCTTTACAGCACGAACACAAAGCGGCGACTGAAGCACAGCTAATAAATGTAACCATGAACTCGCCATGCTCCCCAATTGCGCATCGGAAAAGTACCGAAGTCACTGCTACACATGCAGCGGTCTGTGGCCCTACCTTAAAACGACCGCACTATATATCACATGTTACGGCCTATGTATTACCTGCATTATCCTGTTGCCTTTATTTCATGCCAATCCTCCCATCACAGGTGATGACGCTTGACATTTTTACTGGTGGCTCTCGGCAAGCAGACACTCCGCAGGTGGGACCAGCCTTTTTTTTTCGCCAGAATTTAAAACCTCTTAGCATTCGACTCCGAGATTTTTTGCTCCAATTAATTTCGCGAATCTCTTGCTGTTTCTAATGTGCTAGAATTCTTCGGGATATAGAGTTCACAAAGGCGATTGTTTACACTGACTCTTTGAGTGTCTTAAAGACGTCCAGTCAACAGACGCTTCTGCCGTGCCAGCTGATATGTAAATGCTTTAAATAGCTTCACCTTGCTTTAGGTTTGGACTTCGCTTCGAGCTCTCGTCGAGTCAAGTTGGGTAGGAAGAAGACCGCCGCAGCCTCCAAGCTTCCTCCTCGAGAAGAAGCCACCACTAGCTCCGCCGCCGACGAAGAAAAGCTTCCAGCCTCTCCTCCGCCGCCACGGCCAATCGAAGCGCCCAGCGCCATCTCTCCAGCCAGCACAGCCAGCCACACACCGCTGACCAGCGTGCCTGCACGCTACTCCGCAGTTGTCCGGGGAGTGCATCGCCAGCTTCCGGACAGTTTATTGCTCACCGTAGCCCAGCGCTTCTGGCCGTCTGCGGCCAAGGCGACTAGGATTAGGAATGACAGAGGTCCCACACCGCTGGTCCGTCTAACCTTCATGGAGGAGGAAGAGTACTCGGCGGCCCTACACGCAGGAATGCCCTTATTAGGGCAAACCCTGGTGATTGAGGCCAGCCGCAGTGTGCGACCAACTTCATGCCGCCGCTGCTGCCTTTACGGGCACACAGACGCGTCATGCGACGCCGCTCCCCGCTGCCACTATTGTGGTAGCGGGAACTTCACCGCAGACTGCAGGGCACACGACCTGACACACCGCCGCCGCTTCTGCGCCTCCTGTGGGGGCAAGGGGCACTACACAGGTCAGGCCGTCTGCCCGCTCTATCCACGTAGAGCTACGCCGCACTCCGTAAACACACCACAAAACAGCACAACTACGCCGCAGACCTTCACAACCACACCGCAGAACTTCACATCATCGAATGACCCATCGCAGCACCAAACACAGACAGCAGTTACGAACCATCCCATCATTGACGCCATCCAGGACCTACATGCTGAGGTGCTAAACCTTGCCAGCAGGCTCGCAGCCCTGGAAGAGCATCTCAGCACACAGTTCTCGGAGGTTGGCAGCAAAATCACCGAGTCGCACGACGCCACCAAGACGTTCATCACCGACATCCTCACCAGCCACATGCGCATCCTGAAAGGCCGCATGTCCGACATGGAAGATCGCTCCTCGAACATCTCCAAAAAAGCCACCCAGCAGACCTTGGAACGCATAGAAGAAAGCCGCAACCAGATGACAGAAGCTTTTGAGAAACTGCAAGACCACAACAAGCGAATGGAGGGGAACCTCCACCACCACATAGACAACCCCTCTCCACACGCAGCATCGCCTCTCGCCGCAACACCTCATCCACGTGCCCGGAGGTAAAAGCCCGGGTACGCAACAACAGACGCCCAGCACATCGACATCAAAGAGCCAATTCCCGGAGGTAACAGGCCCGGGATTGGAGCCAGCATCTCCTGTTAATTCACCACCGTCACAGGTCCCTGTCAGGGCCATCGCCATGGCAGATACCTGACCACCACAGCGGAGGATTCCGCCACTTTAAGTATTCGCCCACAATCAGCGGGTTTGCTTCGGCGGTACCAGCCACCATGTTTGCCACTTTGCCCCTAATAAATTGCGCCACCACAGTACAAGATCCTTCTTTTCCTTTTTCCTTTCTACAACCTTTATACATATATCTGTTTTTCCTTAAATCCTTTATTCCTGTCTTCCCCCCCCCCCAAAAAAAAATTAAATTAGGTGCTAGATGGGTGTTGTTTGCCGGGATTCGGAATAATTCCGAAATCTTCGGCAATAAGACTGCTGCTCTCTTAGCTTATATAATCTTCTTGCACTTTCTGTGACATTTTCCCGATAGTTATACCACCGCGGGAACTGTTTCGCACTGGTAGGGACTTTCTTCAATCCAAATGGCACCACGAGAAGACTTTACTCATGCAAAATATGTCTTTTGTCTTCCACCTATACAATCCCTAAATCGCCCTTGGTTTGATTCTTTCTCGACACTTCCTTTCACAGTTTTCTCGGACGCGTGTGGGATTTTATTACACCCTAGTGTAGGTGTTCCGGATGGACAATTTACTGCCCCTGTGGTCAAGAGGCCACTTTGGACCATCTCGTATCTCATTGCCAGAGTGGTGAATAGTGTCGCGAAGTTTTACGCCGATTTAAACTCTGAGTTGAGTTTTCCAGCGTCAGTGAATTACTGAATGATAGGCGGGTTCCCCAGGCAATTTTTCGTCACCTAAAGCGTTGCGGTTTTCCCCTATGTCCGGACGAATACACACGTGTGTAAGGGCTGTTCATATAGCTTTGCCCCATATCTCAAAACAATCACGTGCATTAGTCACCTCTCATTGGCAGCTGTCGTGAAATAGCTTCTTATGCGATCTATAATAGTTCCTTATTTAACATAATCATTTACCTTAATATATTCGAAAATAATTGTCAAATTCAATTTTCATAACCGTAAGCATTAAATATATTACTAACAATTAATACATGGAAATTCTTATAAACAAATAGATGGATCTCTCTGTTCAAACCTACCTGCCCCTCAGCATGATGAAAGCACGTGAATCTATCATGCCATGTGTGCATATCGCTATCGTTGCACTGCACATGGCTTATTTGTCACCATTCGAAGGTATACAGTACGATTTTTTTCTACCTGACCATGCAGAATCGCAAACGAGGTTGGAGAGGGGGGAAAGACCGGCAGTATTCCCCTAGCGCGGTGCAACAGAATGCCTAAGGTACGCGGCCGTTCTTCTAGAACTTAGATAATGGGCTCGTTCAGCTACTGCGCATCCAGTGAATAGAGCCTGGATGGAAAAAAAATCTTAACTTCACATTAGCCAATTCAGTGGAAAGAATACATGTCTACGGGGCAACGTTATAATATACAAAGTTTAGGTAGATATTTCCTGCTGCACGCATGTTATTTAATCTTACCTGTAAACGTTTGTTGTTGTTTTCCATGTGTTGTCCTCCATTTCCTTCTGATGCAGTTTAACTTTAATTGATTGCATTTTGTTTGAGCAATTGGTTAGCAGTGTTCTTGTAATGTTTGTATGTACCTAACACCCGTTGCAGCGCCTAACAGTTAATATGGCCGTTTAGCCTTCGATGGAGTACCGGGCGCACACGCACAAAAAACAAACACCCTCCCGGAATATGACGAAGGGAGCTAAATCCTTCCCATGGCAATTTCGACACCACCACTGCCCCATAAGCGCGGCGGCTGATGCCAGGGTCATGGCGACTAACCTCCATCCTCTCATTCGATTATGGCCGTCATATGATGAACTGTCCACATATTTCCGGTTGCTTCGGCGGTAGCAGACTCAGCAACTCCATAGGCCAACAACAAATAGTATCATCGCAGAACAAAAACCTTCCCCATCCCCACTTGCCTTTATCTCTACCAAAACCGTTGTTCTTTCCTGGACCCTGTTATTCCTGCCCCACCCCAAAAAGGATTATTTTTGTCCAAGCTCATCAGTAGCAGGTCAGAATAATTGAATTGCAAACTAGAAAGGTTTCGGCACATGGCTTTTTCAAGCTCTCTCTATTAATGGTTGCTAGCATTCGCATTTTCTTTCCACTCCCACCGTCATGCCTAATGCTCGTGTTATTTTAACCACAAGGGTAGAATAACCGGTAATGTACACAGCTTGCTATTCGTGACGTAAGTAGCCTAATACAATATACAGGGTGAATCACCTAAAACTTGCACCGCAAATATATCGGAAATTGAAGGTGCTATTGATGTGCAGTTTTCACAGCATTGATTGGTAGTCAGAGGCTCGTACATTTAGCCTATAGACAGATTTTAATAATACTGAGAAAGTGTATTTTTTGAGCAAACATACATTTTTTTAAATGGAACAATGCCTAGTTACATCAACAGAATAAAGATAGGGTAAATTAGAATGTCAATGGTCTTTGTTGCAGGATTCTAGTGGAAGTGGTTTACGAGAAATCGTATTTTGAAAAGTTTCCACCCCGACAATTGTTTGTCCCATTCAACCTGCTTAGTTGCTAGGTACGATGTTATGTTTGTTTGCAGTGTGTTTTCTGTTCATTGATAGCATTGCGACTTTTTGGTCAGTTAGTTTGAGACAGTTCAAGCAGTAACTCGTGAGTGGAAGATGTGGTTTACTAATGCAGAAAAAGCCGATATGCTCATGGTGTATGGAGAGTGTAGGAAGAATGCAGTTCGTTCCTGTACGATGTGTGCGGAAACGTATCCCAATAGACGTCAACCATTTCAACCAATTACGTGAAAGGGGTACTGTTACACCTAGAAAAGTAAGAGAAACAAACAAGTGACGCAGAGGCAGAAATTAATGTTTTGGCTGCCCTTGCAGTAGATCCGCAAATTAGTTCCCGCACAATCGCACGTTGAAGTGGCATAAGTCAGGCGAGTGTACTGCGCATTTCCCATCGACATAGTTTCCATCTCTATCACATCTCTCTTCATCAAGAGCTGCATGGAAACGATTTTGAGAATCGTGTTAACTTTTGTACATGGGCATTAAGACATGATACTCCAGATTCATCATGTCTCTTGTTTAGTGATGAGGCAACATTTACTAATCATGGCCAGATAAACCGCAGAAACATGCACTATTGGTCTGTTGACAATCCCCGTTGGCTTCATCAAGTGGAACGTCAGCGTCCATGGAGTTTAAACGTGTGGTGTGGGATAGTGAACCATCAGCTCATAGGACCTTTGTTCATAGAAGGAACAATGAACTCGCACAAATATCGCAGCCTCCTAACAGAGCATCTGCCACAGGTGCTAGAAGCCATTCCTTTGCAGACTAGGGGGAACCTGTGGTACCAACATGATGGCTGTCTAGTCCATAGTGCACAAAGTACTACAGCTTGTCTTAACGGATTGTTTTCAAATCGTTGGATTGAACGAAGAGGACCTGTACCTTGGCCGGCCCGTTCACCGGATCTGACCCATTTAGACTTTCTCTTTACTTGTAAGAATCCAATTGTAATTGAGGCAGTATTTTATATCACAACAATGTGAATGCCAGTGATTGTAGTGTAAATTAACATTATTGTATGACGATTTTAGATGTTTGTTAGCTATAAGTATTGTTAGGAAATAAGTTAACACGGCCTCACTGAAACTGACAAAAGAGTGGGTAACAATGAAGCGAGTTGTTTATCACTTAGAAGAGACAAACAAATGACGTCAGGATAGCGTGCCTTTCTTTAGAAATGGAGGGAATATCTTCCCTAGAGCATGTTTTAGTAATTATGATTGGCTGACGAAACAGACGCTAATGTTGGCGCGATTTATTAACCAATAGCAGTTCTATTATGTTTAGGCATATCGGGGTGAGGGAGTATAAATTGAGCTAAAAGCAAGTGTCACACAGTTCTACAGAATCATTCACGAGGTAAACGTCGCGTAGTTCTAAGAAATCTCTCTCGCGAGTTACACATCAGGCAGTTCTAAGGAAGCATTCATGAGGTACACATTACGCATTCTACAGAATCTCTCGCGTCGTAAAGTTAGTTACAAAATATAAAGTAAGCGTACGACAGTAATTATATTCGGAAATATAACAGTTTCAGTCAGGCGTGTATAAAGATTACAGATGTGAACTATTAAGTGTGACGGCAATAAAAGTGTGAAAACAAGTTCTTTTATCAGTGTTATCTTTTAGTAATAACTGCTTTCCGTTTACACGCCCTGATCAGAGATATTTGCTCAACTGAGTAATAATAGCTAGCCAGAGGACAAAGAACCCAAAATAGTAAAACAATAAGACTTCTCGTAAACCATTTGCACTATAATCTTACAACAAACGCCACTGACATTCTAATTTACCCTACCTTTATTCTGTTGATGTATTTAGGCATTTTTCCATTTAAAAAATTGTATGTTTGCTCAAACAACACACTTTCTCAGTATTATTAAAATCTGTTTATACGCTAAATGTACGAACCCCTGACTACCAATCAAAGCTGTGAAAACTACACATCAATAGCATTTTCCATTTCCGAAATATTTGCAGTGCAAGTTTTAGTTGATTCACCCTCTATAGTACTTTTTAGTTGTACTGTACTGCTATGATTAACATCCGAGCTTGTCATACTGGTAATGGGGGGCTTGATCCCCTGAGGTGAATGATTTCTCTCTACTTTTTGTAATTTGACATTCTCGTACAGAAAAAGAAATATACCTTTACTCGCATGTAACAAATTTACACAATTTAAAATAGGTAACTTGCAGACTGTTGGCTATAAGTTAGCTCTCCCTACATGTGGTTTTCTGAAAATTAGGCTTCATTTACAATTTATCTGAAAGTATGAGAGAAACTGCAGAGGCTTGCTGAGCCAATATCGGCTGATTCAGATAAGAGTTAAACAGCAACTGGCATTACGAAGCTGAACACGACAACCATCATCTACAGATACAAGTTACTTTGTAATGAATGCTAATAAAATTAAAATTACTCCATTTAAAAATATTTCAGCCATTATTGTACAGCGCACGTTGCCAAAAATTTTAAACCACAATTTTTTTTCTCATTTTTCGTGAAATTTAATTACATTATTTAATTGCATGAACAATTTCATTTGTTCATACACAAGCTTTAGTGCTATGGGAACAGTTTGTTGGCATGTTTAAGAACTATCTCCACAATTTAAACTACTGTAACAAAGGAAATTCTAATTATTTCTTTTTAGAGACATTCCAATATTTTACAACTTGACGAAAGTGAAGTTTTAAGTTTGAACTTAAACCCATTCATATTTAAAAAAAATTAAAATGAATGCAACAGTTAATAGTTCTTCTGTTTTCAATATTTTGTCATTGCATTTTTGTTTTATTCCGTGAATTTGAGTTATTTCTAATAAAATGGACACAAGGCTCTGCTGTATAGATTCATTAGCATTAAATTTAACCTGTCATTCACAAAGAAAAATTAAATATCGGCCAATAACACGACGTGAAACAGCTAAGCTAATATGGCAATCAGTGAAGCGATCACTGACAGTACACAAGAGGTTATGTATAAGCCCCGGATTCTTAGGTTCTGACCTATTTTATTCCTGATCTCCTACACTCCGGTTTATATTAATGTTTTAGTTACCAACAAGTAATATACTTCAATTTTATAGAGCCTAAATTAACCTAATTTTACGTTAGGAACTAATAAAACCTATTTTTCATGACAGAACCTAAAAGAGCCTAATTCAGTTATTTAAGCAAATAAGAGTAGATTTATGAATATAAAAGTATTTCTAAAACGAAGGGAGACCATTCGAATAAGGAAACTTAAATAATTAGATTATGAAATCTTGCGCAGTACCTTACAATAATAAACTTTAATCAAACCGTCTGCCACAATAATAAAATAATTAAAACGTTCGCCGACTTGTTATTTTCTAGCTATAGTCTAAAGAGGTGGTCAGTGGCATGCGGCATTTCTGAAACGTGTGATGTTTACATGCCGCAACAATAGGTGAAAACTAGAGGCAAACATTTTAATAGAGCTGTTGAGTAGAATGCATTATTGCTTCTTCCATTATAGGGAGTTTATAACACATTTTTGAATTTGGTAGTTTCAAATACATACTAAAGTTAGTTAATTTAACTTTTTACAATTTAAAGTTAGTGTTTTTAACAAAGTGCCCAGTGATTTGCATGAATATATATATATATATATATATATATATATATATATATATATGCCAAGGATCCTATAAATTCCTAAATTCAACATATAAGATCCTATAAAATCTTAATACACTGATACATAGAACCTAATTTTAACTTTTTAGAACCTAAAAATCCGGGGCTTAGTTATGTATATGTATCAAAATAAAGAAGCCTTAGTTTGTTAAAGGACATTAAACCCACAAGAAAGCACCATCTACCATCATAATTTGTTTTTCTGAGATTCTTATAGAATGTTATAATAATGCAACAATACTGCGATGCATCTAAATAGTTTTTAGTTTGTCAATGGTCTCACTAGCATAATGGTAATAACAACACCAATTAGAATTCTTCATATCAACCAAATGTTTAGCTCATTTGACAGTTGTGATTGTTCCCTTTCCATTTTCCTATAAAATAATTTATAAGCTAACAGAACTAAAAGAAATGGACGAGATTTTCTTTAAGAGACGAGAGAATTATACATATAACATATAATGCATTACTTTGATGAATTCATGCAGAAATATATGCATTGGTTGGAATAGAGAGAAAGGGAGTACACAAAAATAGCTCTCCTATGGCCATGATGAAACCACCAAAAGGAAATTTTGGAAAGGAAACACCTGTGCCATACCAACTCAACCTCAAGACCACATTTGCATGTTACAGGTGGAGGTCATCCAGCCAATATGGGAAGATATGGTCAGCACCAAGCTTACTGGAGCAGGAATGTTGGTTTTAGTGGCCTACAGACCTATTGTAACTCCTCAAATGCATCGCTATAAACAATGGACACTGATCCTATAATGGAACTGAAAATATGCATCCCCACAGGTGGGCTCAAACCCCTGCACATGTCGTCCTCCGTGGTGTAGTGGTTACCATGCTAGCCTCTAGTTCCCAAGGTCGTGGGTTCAAACCCAGCAGAGGGCAATGGATTTTTTTTCGGGTGTAAAAATCCTTAGTATGGCTTCCTTTGGAAGGGAAGTAAAGCCGGTGGTCTCGTGTCAGAGATTTATGGCACGTAAAAGAACCTCAAGCCTGATCAAGAGGCCTCTGAGCAAAATTACCGGTCTCTCACACCCAATATAGAATGGGATGCCAAGGACCGCAGCAGTTAAAGAGCGACCATAAATAAAACTCAATCTTTTTTTTCCCATGCACATTCTGAAGCTAGGCACTGGAATATTGTTCTCCAATCCACCATGCCACGATGCACAACAGGAAATAATTCTCAAATACAGTGTGGTGGTTTTAAGGCAAGGCTACACACTGTGTATGCATGCTTGGCATACTATTAGACTGGGTTGTGTTTTTCATTCTGTAACTCCATTACTTACTTGCAATGCCTATAATGAGTACTACCTTTCTTATAAGTGATGTATCTGTGTGAAGAAATTCCTGCTATGCCATAAGAAATTTTTACTAACATGCACAAGCTTTCTTTGCATAATGTTCATAATTTGTTTTTAGTTGTCCTCATGTTCATCAATGGTGTGGGTACGGTTTTTATAAACTTTATTTTTTTAAAATTCCCCACAAACAGATGCATCAATTTCATCAATTATTTCCTACGTTAGAGCATCTCATTTAAACTTCTTAGGTTTAGCGATACCATTGTCCTAAACTTATAAACCAAGACATCTAAGTTTCTCCATCTAAAACAGGAGTACCAGGGAATTTCTCCTGAAATTATCTACACAACTGTCTATATGATTCAGTTTTTAAATATATACCATACATAAAAACATATTGTTCAAACATGCATTTATCGGCAGGCATTACAATGGACTGATAAGACATTAACTCTCTTAAGCAAATTACACACAACACAGATGTCTTGAATAAACTTTCACCTTTGAGATGCACAAAGCAGCAACTTAAGCCCAGCTGATAATGTGCTATCTTTTAGCCGGTCTGCGGTCTCGCCTTAAAACGACCGCACCGTATTAACTGAAGTCTGCTAGTTTTCTTGGTAAATCATGTATCTTACTGATGTGAAATGAAAAATGCAGAAAATGACTATTATGTTATGACCATTAATGTAGCTAGTATTTCCATATATATCTCATTCTCTGCAACCCAAATCCACAAATCTGAAGGATATTTCTCTGCACAGTATTCGGTTTATTCTGTGAAAGACGAACTGAATATTTTGGGAGGTAAAAAGAGTTTTCTATTCAGAGTGTTATGGTAGGAACTGTGCACAAATGCTTTGTTGTTGATATAGGCAGTTTTTATTGAAGATCGTCAAGTATTTAAGTTAAGAAATATATAGCTGCAACATAACCTTGCATAAATATATAGATTTAAAAAAAGGTTTTGTGTTCTACTGTAAATATTCTCAATGGTATACTGTCTTTTCCACATATATCTCATTTTCCCCAACCCAAATCTACAAATCTGAAGCATATTTCTCTGCACACTATTCAATGTATTCTGCGAAAGTAAGCCAAACTGAATATTTTTGGGGGTAAAAATAGTTTTCTATTCAGAGAGCTATGGTAGGAACTGTACAAAATGCTTTGTTGATATAGGCAGTTTTTATTGAAGGCCGTTAAGTATTTAAGATAAGAAATATATAGCTGCAATGTAACCTTGCATAAAGTAGATAGATTTAAAAAAAAAGTTGTGTGTTCTAATGTAAATATTCTCAATAGTATACTGTCTTTTCTGTAAGCTTCACTGTCAAGATAGTTTCAGTGGGTTGAAAGTCACAAAACATTACGCCCAGCAGTTACACGTCGCCTGAACAAAAAGAAGAGCCAGATTGTGGAAATGAGCTAGGCTCCACTTCCAGCTTTACTTATACAGGAGCAAAAGCTAGTAGTAGTCGTCTTCTTTCTTCAGGAGTCAACACAGGATTAAATCCAAGAGGTGGGGCCACAGGAAATACAGGTCAATAATATATCAACAGTCATATAAGCTGCATTTATTGCAAAATCATGAGCTTCTGTTAAATGGAAACCTTTTGTCAAGGTATTAGCAATCTCTTCATCCTCCAATGTAAATAAATATATAAAGCACATAAATTGCACAATATGTACAATTAAATTTGGGTCGTTGGAAAACTTCACATTAAAAATCACCTTTCATAACATCTGATGTAACATACTTTAACTTTTCACACCCTCTTGATAGCATTCAGAAAAAATGCCTACCTGTAACAGAGAGAAATAAACACTGCATGAGTCTCCCATAAACTTATCACTTTCCTTATCAAGTTATTCATAAACTTCCAATGTAGCATGTCAGCAACCATTAGAACTAACTTTTAAGCATGGTAACTAACAGCTGTATTTCTGTGGCATGTGCAGCGCCATACAAAGAAATGTCAATGTATGGTATTAACACATGCAATCATACATATAAAGTAGGAATCATGAAATTTCAGAACGGTTTCCTGCAGTATTTATACATTAACAATGAGCAATTCTTATCATGGTAAGACTTAACATTATTTTCCACAAAATTAATTATTCCAAACATTTACATGTGCTATTTTATATGAAATACAAGCTAAATTTCTACTGGGTTTATCTTAAATGACATAACTAGCTGCTGCCAGGTCGTAATATGATGGAATAGGTTATGTGAAGTTGTGTGTTTTGAGTTGTGCTTGAACGGAGTCACAAGTGGACAGTCAACTTGAATTTATATAGAAATTTCCTGGTGTTATCATTTCTAACAAATCCACAATTCATAGGTTAGGAAAATTTAAACCGTGAATCCATCTTAGACAAAAAGAGACAGCCAATACTCCTAGTAGAAGACAATCGAGATACATTTTTCTATATTTCGGTGCAGAAACTGTTGAGTGTTCAATATAGTTCAACAGGATGCAGAGGGGCATCGTTTGCACTCCTTTTATATCAAAAGGTAAACATGACACATTGATATTTTGCACCATTAGCATTACTTACACGACAAACTGAAAACTGCCACATACCTCTAGGGTTACCATATGTCCCCATTTATGCAAACATGTCCATATTTTCGAGGTTTAATGTAGCATCCATGTACATTTTTACAATTTCTGCTAATATCAGCACTTTTTTATTTTTGGAAATTAAAATTGTTTGATTTTTGCTTTCATCTGATATTGTCGTTAGCACATTCCTCAGTAACACGTTTTCCCATGTATTACGTTAAATTATAAAAGTCCTGGCACAAAATGCAATAAATAACGTTCATTTAGTACGTTTTCTCGCTCCCACTTACTACATTCCAAGTTTGACGCCCTCATTAGCTATTTTGGCCAATGCTTGGTCGGTCCAGTGGGAGTAGATTTACTTCATTCGAAGTTTGACATCCTCATTCACTACTTTGGTCAAACCAGGCAGGGTGGAACCGGCAGCCAATGGCATGCATGTATGTATGTACACATTTGTGTGATGCGATTTGTGTGTGGGGGGGGGATAGAGAATGCTTTAGTTTAGCGATGGCTTAGTGTGATTAGTTTCTGCTGTTGAGTGTTGACGAAACGTAATTGTATTTTAACTTTTTGTTTGCAATAGAGAAAAAGAAAGTGCGGAAAATAATCATAGTGCAAAACTGAAAATCCTTGAAGAAGTAGATTGCAATTCAAATATGAAATGTGTGGATATAGCGCACGAGTTAACATTCCTCCGTCAACCTTAAACACAATTGTTAGCAAACGTAAACTAATTGAAACTGCTTTTGAAGTGAAAAATGCTAAAAGAAAATTTAATCGCCTTGGCCAGTTTCCAGAATTACAAGCTGTTCTGCTAAAGTGGTTTACACAAGCTAGAGTTTCAAATGTGCCAGTAGACAGTACTGTGGTTCGAGCTCAGGCAACACAGTTAGCACAGAATATGAGAAGATGAGACTGGATGATTTCAAAGCGTCCAATGGCTGGATTGAAAGATTCAAGAATTGACATGGCTTAATCTACAGATATGTGTGAGATGAGGCTGCTGCCCTAAATAATGATGCTACACTGTTTGAAAATATAGAAATGTGGAAAAATACAACACTCCTGTCAATTTTAAAAGCCCTGACGATGTTTATAATGCAGATGAAACAGGACTATTTTTCCAAATTTTGCCAGACGAAACCCTGGATTTTAAGGGCACTGTGTGCCACGGCGGGAAGCTTAACAAGGAGAGGATTACAGTTTTGTTGTGCTGTAACGAAAGCAAAATGGAGAAATTGGTACCGCTGGTTATTGGAAAAGCACGCAGTCCGCAATGCTTTAAAAATGTGCGATCTTTTCCATGTAAGTACACTTCCAACATAAAAGCCTGGATAACTTCTGCTGTCTTTGAAAATTTCTTACGAGCATGGGACGCAAGACTGGGCATAAGAAGCAGGAAAATTGCACTCTCTATTGATCAGTGCGCCACTCATTCACCAACTGTTTCAAATTTCAGAAACATAAAGATCTTTTTCTTCCCTGCAAACTGCATGAGTAAGCTATAAACTTTAGATCAAAGCATAAATCAGTGCAAGAAGCATATGTATCAGAAGAGGCTGGTATAGAGAAGGTTGGCTGCACTGAAATCAACAAGAAAAATCACCATCTTAGATGCCATGCATTTTATTAGAACTGTGCGACGCAAGAAACCATTAGGAACTGTTTTAATAAAGCTGGTTTTTGCCGGGTTCTTGGTGATGCAATCATGCAGGAAAATGAATTTTCCGAGAGTGAAGAATGGCGCTAAATAGCAGATACCACTGGTGTGTCTTTCGAAACATACGTAAACAATAACAATGAAATTCCAGTGTGTGAAATAGCGACGATAGATGAAATACTTGAACAAGTGAAAGAAGCAGCATCAGTGAGAGATTAAAGTGATGAGCCAGATCCTGAGGCAGTATTTACAGTGTCGGAAGTGATGCAGGCAATGGACATAGTGAAGCGATATGTGTGCAGTTTCAAAGTTGATGTAATGACTTTACTAAACAAGGTGGACAGTAAAATTTTGGCATTAAAACCAACAAAGCAATCAACTATAGATATGTATTTCAAACCAGTGTAAATAGTGTGTATATTTCACATCCGTTTTTGAGTTAAGATGTATTATTAAATTTTATTACATAAATATGTTCTTAAATGGCAGATTTTGTATTTTCGTCATATTCCTTGCCCAATAAATCATCTTATTAGGAAGTTGAAACAACAGTGTTTTGATTTTCAAAATATGTGGCACATAAAACATTGTTTTATTTTGCAAGTTAAGATTTTTTATGGTTAAACAATGCATTTTGATCATGGTTTGTTTATATTTTAAGATGATTTCTCATCATGCCAAAGAGGAAATGTACATTTATGGATAAACTCCATTAAAAATATGTAATCTTTTGTCCTGGAAAAGTACAATGGGAAGCAGATTGTATGACTTGCTGCCCAGGGAACTGTTTCAATTACAATCATGGTGCCAGCAACCTGGAGTAGCATTGAGAAATGTATGTAGTGTGTTAGGGATGCAAGTGATCAAGTGACATGTTTTTTATAAATTCAATACTGAACTGGAAAAGAGTAGTACTACTGAAGGCACTGTTATACTGTGTCACACCGTAACATTTATAAATCTATGGATTGTACCCCCGGATTACTGAGAGAAATTTCCCCAACTGATCTACATGATCGAAAATCCTGTGTGGATGTACCAAAACCGAAGCAATTGTAAATTCAGTTCCAGCACCTCATTCAGTAGAATGCATCATAAAAGATCTTGAATGCATTCCTTTTGTTGGTGTCTTGACAGATGCTAACAACCACGAGGACATTAAAATGTTCCCTATTTGTAATTCATTACTTTGACCACAAGAATAGAGGACTGCAAATTAAGCTTAATATTGAAAGTAGGACAAATGAAACTATTTCAACTTATATCACAGACACCTTTAACAAGTTGAAAACTAAGGATAAATGTGTGGCATTTGGATGTGATAATTGTAACACAATGTTCAGTGGTACTAAAAGAGGCAATGGTAATGTGTTTTTAACCTCAAGAGGATGCTTAACAAGTCGGATGCCCTGCTCATGTCCTTAACAACTGCATTTAGCATGGATGACACACACACGCACACTCTCTGTTACCGTCCGTGTTGAGTCTCTAAAGAAATTTTGTTATTTTATTGAACACAATGGCTATCACTATTTCCAGCTATTCAGAGTCTTACAGAAATGTTTCCTGCCCTGAAATCCTTATTGACTCAAAACAAACCTTCAGAAGTCATGAACTTTTTTATGGATCCTATCAGTGAGATATATTTATGGTATATCCAGTCGTTAGTTTGTGTTTTTCATAATTATATCAGCAACTTAGAATAGGAACTAAACACCTTACTGATGTGATGAATATTCTAGATTCCCTCCACGATGTTCAAGGTAGAACATAACCATTTTATGTTTTTGAGGGTGAAAGAAAGGTTGGTTCTGATGGACAATTATAATTATGCATCTAAGATTTTAAGATCAATGTTGAAAGCCTCTACGATGGATGTTTTAAAGCATCTGAACATGTGGATGCAATCATTTAGTGAATTTTCTTGTTTTAAGTGCCTTGATTTTTCAGATGTATCATAGATTTATGTGGAGGAATCTATCAAATTTTTGTTGGATAAAAATATATTGAAATTATTAAAAGTGTTTTGATCAATTTTCAATTTTAAAAAATTCTGAGCCACATACATATGGAAAGATGTCGGTACTTCCTGCAAATTGAAAAAGCATTCAGCCCTCTTTGTCCTGTAGATCTTATTTTGTTACTCATGTTTTAAACTTCTGCTGTTTCTCCAACATTGTCTATTGCTTTGCTATTTAGACTGACATTGAGAGGATTAACTGCATCTATTAATCACATCGTCATTGCAGTTGAAGATAAATGCCTTTTCAAGGAACATATTTTCCAATGTGCACTGCATCATATGCAACTTTGAGAAGTGGAAGTAGTACAATATAAATTTCATGTTCATTCATTTAACAGATATAAAATAACACCAGCTATGTATTAGCCATTATCAGCACCAAAGAGGCCATTTCTTATCAATATACAAGTATAGGTTTTAAAGTTGATGTAAGAAACAATAAAAACCCAAGCAAAATAATTACTTCCAGATTTTGTAATTTGCCTGCATCGTGCCACTAAGGAGAATGAATACATAAAACTAAATCAAAGAGAAATGAGGGCAAAGGATGGCAATGGTCACTTAGATTTATTGAGGTTTTAATGCATGTTAAAGCTAAACTTATTTTTAGTTACAACTACAAGAAAATATTTGTGGTTTTTAATCTGTTGCCAGTTTTTTATGCCACACACTACTTTTCATGCTCTTTGTATATAAGTACACTTACCCAGCTCCCCCTAAAACTTCTCCTCTTCTAGACCGTGTTTAAAGAACATTAAAACTGGCACGCTATTACCATCAATTTCTCTGTATTCCAACATTGCCACCATTCCATCTATATCCATTGATTCTCCTAAAAACAAAAAGAATACAATCAACAATTTCACAGAAATTTGGTGGGATAGAAACTAGAAAATATGTCACAAGGAACTAAAATTAGGGGATATGACAGGAATGTCACTCATCTGTTCAGTATCTACTTTGAGAATTTCGTGAACTGCTAAGCAGTGTTAATACGGAGACTAAAATGCAAAAGACTTGCTGCTGATATGGCACCAATAGCATAGAACAGAAAGTCTCAAGAACTTGTATGTGAATCAAAGGAAGTACCAAAATCAACTTACACATAATTTAAACGGCTGCTATACAAAAGGTTGCAGACAGAATTTGATATTCATACAGCTTTACAATGGATCTTTTAGATATATTTTAAGCTTTGACTATCAGTTGAAAACCTTTCCTTTAATTGGCCAAGAGTCATTCATAAAACATTCAATTTGGCCCATTTTGGGTTTGGCGTTCACAAGTTGAAACATTAAGGGTGGGTTGCAAAACCAATATGTTTTAAACTTTACGCACCATTTAATCAACATTTTACACAACGATATCCATTGCTTTAATAATGCTCAGTCACATACTGTTTAAATCAAAACATCTGGTAGGAAAACAAAGTATAGAGTATTTTTCATTAGGGACCATTCACAATGAAATTCAACATTAATATAACATATAACTTAAACGCAATATGTTGTCCTTACAACCACTAATGGAAACCTAAAAAGCAGCCATTCACAAGAGCATGAATCATCCAAGTAATGTCGTGGGCTTCAAAGAGACCACCGACAGTACATACAACAAAAGAGGTTATGTGCAGGTAACAAAATGTACAAGGGTAAAGGATGTATTTAAAAAAACACCATCTGCAATCAATTTGTTTTGTTGCAATTTTTATAGACATCTCTGTGATTCCTGGATAATCTTAACGGAAAGGCATGCCAACACATGGCAAAATAATCACACATGATGAGAACTGCTCTCTGATTGGCTAGTTTATGTTTGACACAGACACAAAAACATAGCTTATAAGTTTATACTTAATTCAATGTTTATTTTTGTTTACAATTCATTGTGAATGGTTCCATTACAATACATATCTGGCTTTTACACTTACATTACACTTAAGCTTAATTTTCATTGTGAATGGGACCTTAAACTCTTTGCTGATTTCCACAAATAAAAACATTAAATTAATGTGAACAGACCAAACTTGCTGAACTATCTGTTAACAAGTTTAAGCTTCAAAATATTTTATAACTAAATATGCAGTAAAGATTTAAATTTAAGAAAATATGTTACCTGACATTATCAGATTACAATTTTGTGGAGAAAAAACACCCCAACAGCATTACATCAGAGAAAGAAATCTAGCAAAAAATAAACTTTAAACAAATTTTTCTCATAACTTGACATGTCAAAGTATAATATTTGTGAATTAAAAGTAATTCTATGATCGTTTTTAACTATCCATTGATACCAGCTGTGGAAAACCCGACAGAATTAGGGCGGCATGCACCAACCTAGAGTAAACTATTTCCGAAGCATTTTATTCCTTTCAGATACTCCCAGATTAAATTACTGCAGAAGTAAATGTTGGAGAGCATTGCCATGTATACCCCCACCGCTGTATCTTTGCACTTGACAATTCGTGTGGCTTCGCGTAAGGTTGGCTACATTGCGGTTGCGACGTTGCCAAAGTGGCTAGTAAACAACAACAGCTGATTGTTCTCCTTTCTATCGTGTCTAAGCCGCATACAAAAAGTGTACGCAAGTAGCGAATGTCAACGAATAATAACTATTTCGTATTATTATTGTTAATTGAAAATAAGCGATATAAGCAGCTTTGGTATGGTCGGATACTCCTTTCTATGATAATAGGCATAAATGTGTCTAAGTATGGAGTCTAATTGGAAAGCATCAAGATTTGTGACTAGACGAGGCTGCTTTCTTTTCTTCCCTGGAGTTGATAGAAATACCTGTTGCGTTCCAGATGGTTCAGGAATTTTGTCCTCTTTCTCTTGGAGTTTCACTCCCTTGTGTATAACAGTTCTCGTGCTTAGCCCAAGAGCTGCTGCAGTTCGTTGTACAGCTTTATCTGCAGGAATAGAGGGATTGCCATGAAGCTTTACGTACTGCTTTTCCTGTTCAAAGAATTCCCGGGTTCTGCTAAAAAGTTCCAATTCCTGACTATTAAGTGGCACACCTCGGTGCAAAGGATTTTCACTTTGTGAATCACTCGGCGATCGGCGTCGTTTTTCAGACATTGTCACACTTAATTTTTGTTTAAATAAATAATATGAATGAAATATATATAAAATAGATAAATATATATGTATAAAGAAAAATAACAAAACTATTAAACAATAACCACAAATATAAATAACAATGAATATGTAGCTTGCAAAGAACAACTCGACGCTTGTGCTAGAGATTCACAAACTGAAGCACGTGGTTGGGAATAGTTACATCTAGCAACAGAGCCGATTCTAGTTCCGGTTCCGCTTTGTCATCGGCTATCCGGAATGCTGCCTTGTGATTGGCTTAGGAAGTCAAACGGTTGAAGCTTTTCATCTGCTTTTTTGCGAGTGTACCAACTTAAATGCTAGCTGTCAAGTGCAACGTTACAGCGGCGGGGGTATAGTATGTTACTATGAAATTAAATAGAGCACAAATATAGGTTAGAATTTACTCTAGCGACCTGGATGGATTAACTAACCTGTCGATTCAACTAGAATACTGAATCGTATTTGGAGAAAGATATTTTGACGTGTTCATGGATTACATTAATGATCTCGAAGAAATCAGTGATTACTTAGGTTACATTGCTGACCTCAATGAAGAAAACAGGAATACAATAGTGGTATGCAAGAACCATATGATACTTATACTGAAAGAGTTAGGGAACATTTCGTTATTAGGAAAGAATATTTTGCATGCCTTTTGAACCTGCTTGAGAGCATTTACAACAACACTCAGACAGGAATTCAGCTCTAAAACCCAAATTACAATTATTGTTATGTGTCCTATGAGTGTTTCATATCGGAACGTTTCCGACAGTTAAGCCGGCATTACAATGAATTTAACGTAACATGACAGTTTAACACTGTATTAAATGATATTTATGATTTACTTAATGCGGCGTAACTTAAGAGTTTGGCAATGTCAAACTTTTCCTTCCCCTTACGTCAGCTTTGATGTCACATGGTAATTAGAACCATCGGTGTGAAGCACTATACCTTTTTCACTATAAGCTGAAAGGAGAAGTAAACAAAATCACGTGAAAAGACAGCACCTCATTGGCTGGTGGATAAATCACAACCTTTCCCGCTTAACATGTCTTCTCTTCCTCTACAAAAAACAGTTTGGTTCATATCGTAACAATTTGTGGTTATTCTCGTGCAGAGAAATTTAAAAAACTCATTATTGTAACAGTTAGATTTATGAAACTAAAGGTGTCTGTTCAGATTCAGCTATAACTAAATGAACTGTTACAGCAGAGGGTTTAAAAGGCTATGCGCAGGCGCTGTAGTTCGTTTCTGGTTTCTGGCTGAGAAACTTCTGCCACTGTAGAAAATATAAATGAGGGAAATGGAAGGAAGACAGTTGCGTTAAATGCTTTTAACAAATTCTGTAAAAAGTACCCACCTTTAACCGACAATGAATATGGTCGCCCATTGTTTAGCAATAATTGAACTTCTTTGTTAGTGATGCAGAATTATTGCTCGGACAGCTTGGTTTGCGTTTGTTTTCTGTGGGTTTCTAACCTATAGTGCTAATCATTATTTAACTTTTGACTCATAAAAGGTTAAAGCAAAAGTGGTATACACAGGGTGGTGATGTATTTCTTGAAAATCCTTTGAAATTTATAATGAGTTCAAGGGTGATAAGGGAAATGATGTGTCCAAGGGAAATTCACTTATCACCCTTGGACACATCATAAATTTCAAAGGATTTCTGTCTCCACAGAATAACCACAATATATAGAAACTACTATGCAACAGAACAAAAGATCCTATTCCTAACGACAAATCAGCTGGTATATATCAAATTGTTTGTAATGACTGTAACCTGGTATACATAGGAAGAACCAAAAGAAATCTTGAAATAAGACTTAAAGAGCATATGAGATACATTTACCAAAACCAGCCAGATAAATCAGCAGTAGCACATCATTTCTGGTCTTCAAACCATGATATCACTCCGAACATAAAATTCTTCAAATCGATCAACAACAGCAATGAATTTGACATCTGGGAAAAATACATATCGTCAAACACAGGAATCACCTAATGAATTTTGAACTGCCGCCACGCAACAGCCTTTGGAGGTTCATCAGCCCAGCACCAGAGAACACCACTAGCCACACACATTCCCCAGACAATGACCGGCAAAATCAGTTGAGGACATGCTGACGATGGATGGGAGCAAACCGTCTCCCGAAACATGTTCAAGTAAGAACATTTTAGTGATGTAGTGTAACAACCTTCAACTCTGTTTATTTTAAATCTTCAAAATTAGTCAAAAATGTATGGCACAAATTGCAGGAACATTCCTCACACAGACAAAGAAATTATGTTATATGAACATGGGTATGGAAACGCTTTGTTTCCATGTTACAACTCATTAATCATGGGAAACACACACGAACAGAACGTTAGAATCATGGGGAACATGCACTCTTGGATATGTGTGGTTACGTTGCCATTATTGTAGGTGTACAGCCAGTGTTTTGTTTTACATGTCCCTGTTGCCATGCGACTTATATCATTGCTTGTTTACAGGTAACATCAACTGTTCCAGTGAGCAATACAACCTTGGCAAGCACACAAGTTACTTCGTGCTAGTAGAGTTGATCACAGACATGGCTTGTGCAATGGCAGTGTACACAAATTCAGAGATGGCAGATGCCCATTTGATGTATGGATTAGCAGACAGCAATGGCACTTGCGCTCAACATTTGTACCAGGGGAGATTTCCAGGGCAAAGGTGCCCCAACAGGAAAACATTTGAAGCCACTGATCGTCACTTAGGGAACATGAGGCATTTAAGCCTTGATACAATCGGGAGAGGCCTAGAATGACGAGGACACTGCAGCTGGAGGCGGGAATTCTTCAGGTAGTTGACGATGAACCTAGTGTCAGTACAAGACAAGTAGCTGCAACAATGAATGTTGACCATATGACTGCCTGGCAAATGTTACACGAGGTCCGGCTGCATCCATACCATTTACAGCATGTGCAGGCACTCAGCAGCTGATTTTCTTGCATGGGTACGCTTCTGCGAATGATTTATGCAATGAAGGGTCAACCCTAATTTTAGTACAACAGTGCTGTTCACAGATGAGGCATCGTTTCAACGAGATCAAGTTGTAAATTACCATAATCGGCATGTATGGGCTGACAATCCTCACGCAACTGTTGAAGCAAGTCATCAAAAAAGATTTTCTGTCCATGTTTGGGCCGGCACTGTTAGTGACTGTTTGGCAGAGCCTCATGTTCTTCCAACCAGGCTCAACAGACAAAGTTACCATAATTTTGTAGAGAATGTTCTACCCGATCTGTTAGCAGATGTGCCTTTAGCTGTACGACAAAACATGTATTTCATGCACGATGGAGCACCTCATTTTAGTGTTAATGTCTGTCAGCTTCTAAATAACAAATTCAGTGACAGATGGATAGGCAGAGGTGGACCAATTGCCTGGCCTCCAGACTCCATGGACCAAAACCCACTGGTCTTTTATTTGTGGGAGCATTTGAAAGCTCTTGTGTATCGAACCCCAGTACCAGATGTTCAGTCTCCATGCCCATATTATGGAAGGCTGTGAAACCATACGCAATACTCCAGGGATACATCAGCGCATCCAGGATGGCGGGTTGATGCATGTAACAGTGCTCAATTGAATTTTTTGGTTAAATACAATACTCCCTCTACCCACTGCAGTAAGCAGTAGAGAAAGGACAAAAGACTGCTGTAATTAAAAGAACAAAATCTGTGGCCGTGTTCACTATTCTTGTTAAACAGGGATAGAAGCAATAACTTTTAAGATTGGACACGAGGAAACAGCTGGCCTTACAATTGATTAGAAAATTATGCTGAACTATTATATATGTTTTTCTTTCTTTTCACACTAAGTTTCATTTAACTTAGTCGACGTTTTCTTACTGAAAGAGAGGCAGAAAAAAAAAATTATATATATACATAAAATCCCCAAATAAGATTTGAACTCAGAATCTCTTGAATATAAGGCACACATGCTACCCCCACACCACAATCATAGCTTCAAACTTTGGCACTGACCTCGTTAGGTCACCGAATTCCTATATCTATGCAATTAATGTATCCTATATTCCTGAAAATACATTAATTGTACTAAATCCATTCATTGTTCCCCTTATTTCTGCCTTTTTTGTTGGAACTATGCTTCAACTAATATAATTATGATATGCAATACCATGATTGTGTGGATTTTCATTATGCCTTGGCCAAGAAGGCACCTGTCACACAAAAAGCCATAAGGCATTAAAAATTACTAAGTACATTAAAGTAACTTTATCAGGATGCATTCATGTAAAATGGTGGTTCGTCCTGGTAAAGTCAGTATTTTACCACTGTAAAATATTGATTGAGAATGACACACAGAGCCACTGATGTGATATATTCAGATGACTTTCTCTATAAAGACAAATTGACATTATCCATTATATATGCCTTCCAAAGTGCTCTAACATGCACGTAAAGTGTAGTAGTTGTTCTCTTTTAACAGTCCATTTCCATGTTTTTTTTTTAATTTTTTCTAAATATTGCCCATGTTCTTGCAGTTTTTGTCTATAATTTTATTTTAAATATCAAATTTCCTATTTATTCTTGAGCACATACTTTCTTTTCTCCAAATCTCAGTTTTTTTTTTACATTCAAATATTATATGTTGCACATCATCTTTATCCCACATAATGTGCATTCATCTTGTAGGTGCCCACTTCGTTGTCCTTTTATTTAGTAAACAAATAAACTTGTGACAGGAGACTTCACAGGCCATTTGCAAAAAATTTAAAACACATCAAATTTGCCAAGCAAATATCTTAAATATACAGCATTTAAAACAAAGATGTTAAGACCCATTTCTGGGAAAATAAAAATACGAATTTTCCATGTAAAGGGTAGTTTGGGTTGGGGATTTTCTTTAAAATCTTCATAACAAATCCTCAGAAGACAAACTTTAATACCAATACTTCTGAAATAGTACACTATCAACTGCTTCTACATTACTTATAATTAAATACCAAGTTTAATTAATTTTACTCGAACACGAAATAACTTCTACACTGATATTTTGTGGAATACAAATACTTCCTTTACCTAATATACATAGGTGCTAGAGAAATGCCAGAGGAGTGCAATGACAAAGAAAGCTTTTAATAGAAAAGAAATATCTCATATGGACTACAGAAGAGATTATTGAAGTATTTTGTGTGGAATGTGACACACAATGTGTATTGGGACATTGTGATGCAGTGGAAATGTAATTAAAAGAATTTGAACTGGAGATATAGAAAAGGGTATGTGAAATGGACAAGTAATGCTTTTGTCCTTGGACAGAAAACTATGATGCACCAAAATGACTAAACACTCCTATCAATGATATAAAAGTTTTGGGATGTCTTTAATTCTATACTTGTTTCACTTAAAGTTCAAAGTAGAAGTAAACAAACAATGTATCACTTTGCCGAGCACACAGCAACATCACATGGAGAGATGATGGGAGCTAAGTACCTGCGAGAGGAAATTGTTCCAGACATACAAATATGGGCATTCCGCAGCTGGGGTATCCATAACATTTAAACATTTAGTATGTCTGAATTTTGGCTTGCCTGCATCTTAAACTTCTAGCACATAAAACTAAGAAAGAAAGAAAAAAAAAAAAAAAAATAAATAAATAAATAAAAGTGATACCTGAATATCAAACCTCCATTAAATTGCTTCTTAAATTTAGGTTTTAGAAATCATTCATTTAAGGCTATACCACTTTTACTTTAAACTTTCATGAGTCGTTAAGAAAACAATGAGCATTATAGGTTAGAAATGCAAAAGAAAACAAATGCGATGCAAACAATCCAAGTGAAAACTCTTCACCACTAACAGCACAGTTCAATTATTGCGCAAACTAACCACAATCATTGCCGATTAAAGGTTGGTACTTTTCAGTTGTTAGAAACGACTAACACAATTGTTTTATACCCATTTTATGTTTCTCCAAATGACAAGAGGATTCTCAACTATGACACTTAGAAGTAACATTTTATCTTGTTCGATACAGATTTCCGTCACTGCTTCAGACGTACTTCAGCCTTGGGCTTATTGTGCAACCTGTATAATTTTAAAGTCAATTCCTTATGACTGCACCTTTACAAAGCAATACTGTCTCATAACAGATACGGTTTCAAATTCTTCTGATTCTAAAAACATTTTTCTAAAAGCAATATTCTCAACATCTAGATC
Organism: Deroplatys truncata; assembly: GCA_030765065.1. NCBI lineage: Eukaryota > Metazoa > Arthropoda > Insecta > Mantodea > Mantidae > Deroplatys > Deroplatys truncata. Next base: position 64,794,477 of record CM060978.1, on the reverse strand, counting down.
ACGTGGCAAGGTGTACATTGACGGCTTATCTGGAAACCAGAAACAAACTACAGCACCAGCACATAGCCTCAAATGACCTCCTATAATGGTTCAGTCAATTATAGGAGAATCTGAACAAATTCACTGTTATTACAACAATGGGCTTTTAAATTTCTCTGCACATATTTTACCATCTAAGGATTAAACACTCTTTGATGTTGAAGCTGTTTATTATTTTGGTGTACTCACCTGTGAAAAACTGCAGCTCTTTAAACCTTCCAAGAATATCTTTCATTACTTTATTAGTATTTGTTTTGAAGACATCAACTTGATCAGGACTCTTTTCTTCTAACTTTTGTACCAACCTAGAAAATTTAAAACAGACATACTTCAGAAACATTTCCAGCTGTAAGAATTGAAACTATATTTTCCAATAAAGATATAAGAACAGGAAACAGTTGATACTCTGTTTGCTTGCAGCAAATTAAAGACACAGAAGCTTCATTGCACATTGAATGATTCAACAAACAGATTGTGCAAGACAGCTCTACTCCTAGGCAACCATTTTTCACTGCTTTATTTGTTTTTTTTCCCCTGTGTAAAGCTAGTTGTGATTTAGGTACACACATTTTTGAAACTTTTTATTCCTTTGGAAAATTTCACACACCTATTACCTGAGTTTCATCAATACGCCTCCAGCCCTAGCATTTCATTAAGATAGAGACAGACAGCACATATCAGCATTACCAACCTATGATGTGAATAACAGTTAATGAAGAAACTAGCTGTCATTATATTTGTGCTCTTCTACATGAAAAAGAATTCATCCATGGCTTGCATTACTTGGGTGAAAAAAAAATCGTGCATCAAGGGTGAAAAACTACTGCTGTAATCTGCCTCAAATTAGAAACATACTCTTGTAAACATATGCTAAGGAAGAAAGAGACAATGAGACGGAACGCTCTTAGGCCGCTGATTGGGAGGGTAGTTCATGGGCATTTACTTTTATTTGTTTTTACACAATAACTGCCTCTAAGAGGTACATCACTGTAGGTAGTTTTCTAATCACTGCTCAGCACAAATTAGTTTTGAGGAGAAAAAAAAAACCTACAAATATACAGTGGAATCTCGTTAGCACGTTCCTCATTAACACGTTTTCCCGTGTATTACATTCAATTATAAAAGTCCCGGTACCAAATCACCAAATGTAATAAATAACGTTTGCTTAATGTGTTTTCCCGGTACTGCTTACTACTTTTGAAGTTTGACGTCCTAATTGGCTACTTTGGATCAATCATCAGTCACAGGGTGGATACCGGCAGCCAATCACATGCATGTATGTAAATATTTGTGTGACACGGGATGGGATAGAGAATGTTTTACCTTGGCATGGTAAACGCCAATAGTTTCTATTGTTGAGTGTTAAACAAACATACGTAGATTGTATTTTAACTTTTCATTTGCAATGAAAAAAAGAAAGTGTAGTAAGTAACCAATAGTGAAAAACTGAAAATCCTTGAAATAGATCACAATCCAAATATGAAACATGTGGCTATAGTGCGGAAGTTAAAAATTCCTCCGTCAACCTTAAATGCAATTGTTAGCAAACCTAAATTGATTAAAACTGCTTTTAAAGAAGGGAAAAATGCAAAAACAAAACTTTCCTCTTGGAAAATAGGATCAAAAGAGGATCAGAACAAAATTTGTTGCATGGAAACACTTACCATATTCAAATCGTATTGAATACGCCAAATATACATTCGCCTATTGTACTCGTAACATGATGCACGCTCATAATTTTTTTTCTTTAGCGGAAATTGTAATCACATGTGTAATAAAACACACAGCAAAGTCACTCTTGTCGCTTCCATAACTTGCAATTTATTTTCTCAAAAACATTCATAACCTCAAAAATCCAAGTTGACCAACATAAAAGCTTGAATTATTTATTCTCAGGCTTTGTGTATCCAAATCCATTTGAACACACATTGAATTCAACATGGATTGTATTCAAAATCGACTTCAATTACCCATGGAGACGTAGTAATTATTAGATTTTATTACTTAACTATGTTCTTAAATTGCATATTTTGCATTTTAGTTAATACGTTTTTCCACCTATGACATCCAAATCCTTAGGTCCCTGCAAAACGTGCTAACGAGATTCTACTGTATAAGATTTATTTCTGTGTATCCTACACATACACCACAGATGCGTTCTAGGCTCATGAATTCTGAAAAGAATATCCCCAACAGAAATTTACATAGCATAGAAACACAGTTTAAACAGGCATAGTTATACACCATTAACTTACCATTATTTAATAATATGCAGCCTAACTTTGTACTACTAATGAAACAGTTGTATTTCCTATAACACTACAGCCCTCTTGGAACAAAGTAGGTGTCAAGGTGAATGCTGATTCAGATGTTTAATGTGCAGAGTTGCCTCTGATATTTAAGACTGTATTTCCCACACCTCTCGCACACTTCACAAGCTCAGAACATTTGTATGTAATTTAAAAGCAGTCAGCTTATCATCATGGAGCAGGTCTGTCAATCTGCCGAAATAAAACACCCCAAGGGAAACCTTAAGAAGTGGTGAGAGGCAAATGACTGGAAAAAAAACCCAGAAGCATAACCATTATGCTACTAAGCGACAATATTAATTCTTTAACATACAGATTTAATAAATTACTGGGAGTGTCTTACTTGATTTATTATCAAGAAGTTATTGCTGCTACAGCTAGGGCGGCATGCACCATTGAGTAAATAGCTTTAGAAATAACGTTTACTAAAGAAGTCCCCACTGCAGAAGTAGGTTACTACAGGAGCAATTTATGCCGGAAGTAACATTGGAGAGCTCAATTACAATTTATTCTTTTAGTTATGGCTATGGAAGTAAGAGCTCATTACTCAGTGAGAGAGGAGTTTAATAATTCGAGCAACGGGAAATGTACCGAAAGCAGCTTAAAATTCTGGAAACAATGTTTCTAATTTTCATTTTGCATCTCAGATCACTTGCGTGTTGATGGATAAATATCCTTTCTGAATTCACAGATGGGCACAAAATAGTACCATGCGGCAGTCAATTCCACACACAATGTGTGGGAAATCTGTAAAAGTGAAGAAAAATTGCCTTTTATTTTCCGAACACTCGTGTATATTTATGTGTGTAAGTACCTTGCTGTTAACCTCAAAAGCGCTCTAATAATGCAATGAAATACACGACCAGCAGTCACATGATGAATGTTTATTTATAAGATCACCTGTAATATTGGGATTACGATGAACTTTACTTAACGTGACATGGAAATGATGGTAAACTAAAGGTATAATTGTCATGCACTTAACGCAATGGGAATGACTCTCGATTGGTTATTCTTTTATTACTTCAAGCTAGAGCTGATTAGTTCTAATTACCATGAAATCAAACTTGACGTAACGGGAAGGAAACGTTTGACATTGGCAAACTTTAAGTTACATTGTGTTAAATTCATTGTAATGCCGGCTCCAGCATCTGAAATATTCCAGTATGAAACACTCATAGGACACACAAGAATAATTGCAGTTTGGATTATAGGTAGAACTAAATTTTGTCTGAGCTTTGTTGAAATGTTCTCCAAGCAGGTTCAAAAGGCATGTATAAGATTCTTACCTAATACAGAAATGTTTATTGAACTTTCTCTCTCTGTATAAGTATCATATGGTTCGCATATACCACTATCGCATGCCCGTTGTTTTTTCATTGAGATCAATGTAATCTAAGTAATCTCTGAATTTGTCAAAAATATCTTCCTCCAAATACGATACGGTATTCTAGTTCTATCGACAGGTTAGTTACTCCATCAAGGTCGCAAGAGTAAATTCTAATCTATATTTGTGCTCTATTTAATTCTGTAGTAACATACTACATGGTGATGATTCCGACATTTACTTCTGCAGTAATTTAATCTGAGAGTATCTGAAAGGAGTAAAATTCTTCAGAAGTAGTTGATGCAGTAATTTGTATCACAAATTACTTAAATGTAAATAATGATTGTAATATGAATATGCATTTTTATGTGACATTGATTTCAGATGTTTATTAATTGTAATTATTATTTGGAAATAAGTTTATACAGCCTTACTGAAACTGTCAATAATAGTGCGCAATAATGCAGCGAGGGGATGAGCTGTTTATCATTATTGGAAACGAGGAAGTTACGTAATGTTGGCGCGTTTTCGGTAGAAACTTCTGGAATATTTTCTCCCTAAAAGCATATGTATTCATAATTTTCATTGGATATTAAAATAGACGCTAATGTTGGCATGTTTTATTAGCCAATAGCAGTTCAGTTATAATCTTTAGGCGTATCTGGATGAAGGCGTATAAATAGGGTAAGTTGGAGGTAAAATCAGTCAGTCCTTCAGTTCGCCGAAAGCATTCATACATTACACGTCGTATTTAGCAGTTCATCAAAAATCTGTGTACACTACACGTCGTCTTCAGTCAGTCAGTTCGTCGAAAGTATTAGTACGTCACACATCGGATATAGATTCACAAGTTACGCGCAGCAGAATTATGAAAGATCTAAAGTATTGTAAGGTTAATTATATAAGAGATTGAAGTGCGTGGATTGAAAGAATTATCAGTAAGAAGTTGTTATAACAATTTCAGTTTGGCGAGTGTTAAGATCAATGTATAAAGGTGATAGTTAACGTGTTTGACAATAAATGTATAAAACAAATTTCTTCATCAGTGTTATATTTGGATAAAAGATTCCTTTCCGTTTACACAACCCTGATCAAGAGACATGTTCGACTGAAATAATAGCTAGCCGGAGGACAGTAAACAAAACTTAAAATTCTTTCAAACACTGATATTAGGTACCACAAATTGCTAACACAAGATGGAGCTACAAACCGAACAAATGAATGACGTCACAAGATGGCTTCAACACGTGATGTAAACCCACATACACAAACATCACAAGCATCAACATTAATATAAAATCTGTTACAAATTGGCTCCCATACGTGGGGCAGTTAAAAATTATGTAACCAAACAAAACAAAAGCAGCACAACATAAGATCTTCAAGTTCTAATAATTTACGTAAAAACATATTACGTATACAAATTATGTTACCGCAAATTGGCACCCCAACGTGGGGCTCAAAACATATACAAATCATGTTATCGCAAATTGGCACCCAGAACGTGGAGCATAGTGACCAGGAAAGGATCAGCATAACCAGGAAGGAGCATAGTGACCAGGAAAGGATCAGCATAACCAGGAAAGGAACCAGGACGTGGAACGAATGCAGCAGTGAAATGATCTACAAGACGCAGATTCCAGAAACAACAGGGACGACAGACTACGATCGTAATTCCGAGATTACAAGGCAACAGGGAAATTCAAACTACAGGACAACAAAACGACGAAGATTCATCGAAGCGACATACAAATCTAGGAGAGAGGGGCAGGAAGCTGGACATCAATGTAACAGCAACAGACAGCATCACAAAGGTCAGAGTATTGTAATTTTTTTTTAGAAAACAAAATTGTAACCTTCAAATGTACTTAAGGAGTGGTAGGATAAAGAAAACAATGGCTACTAATAATACAGAAGAAATAATTATGGAGGGAGATAATGTAACAGTTAGCTGTAATTCAATACAGGTTACAGAAAATAGCTCAAACTTTTTAGGATTTGAGGGTGGAAATGTTAGTGCAGAAAGTCAGAATAGAATAGCAGGAAATGTTAATCTTGATACTAGTATGATTATGGAAATGCTGAAGAATATGGAAAAGAATAATAGGGAAATGAGGGAAGATCTTAGTAAGAAAATAGATCAAAACAGGGAAGATATTAGTAAGTATAATGAGAATTTAGATAAACTAATTCATAGTTATGAGAAATTAGAGCAAACAGTAGATCAAAGCAGTGAAGAAATTGAAAAGAAAGTTATGAAGCTAGATAGTAGTATGCCAGAAATGAGAGATGAAAATGAGGAAGTAATAGTAAGTGAGATAGGAGAAATTTCAAAGAAAATGCTAGGCATGAGCAGGGAAATATGTAACAAAGAAAGTGAGGTTAATACTAAAAGTGAACATGTTGATGTAGAATGTACAGAGTCAGGTAGTAGAATGAGTATCATTTCAAGTGAGATAAGAGAGATGAAAGAGGTTATGAATGTAGATGTGAATCAGGCGCAAGTTAATTTCAGTGAGGAGATATCAGAAATTCAGAAAGAATCAGTAATGCAAAGAAATAAATTGTACGAAGAAGTTAAAGTTTTGCCTGTAAATAATCAAAAGCTAACTTCTGAAATTAACAAGTACCAAGCTGTTCAAAATGAAAACTCCAGTCCAGTACAGTTTAGTACAGATTTGTCAGAGTACTCTCAAATTAAAGAGATAGTAGAAGAATTGAAAATGACAGTTGTTAAAAGATGTGTTGTTCAAGAAACTGTAGATTGTTTTCAAATGTTATCATGGGATGAAATTTCATATGAATACAAGAGGTTATTCATGAACAAAAATTTGAAGGTTAGGATACGGCTACGAGTAATATTTAGCCACACACAATTTGATCCAGGAGGGTAAATAGCAATCAGATGTAAAGTAAATGCTGGATAGGTAAAGATGACTTGCAGAGAAATGTATTGGAACGTAAGAGGGTTAACTAAATGTATATGTCATGAGAAAACAGAAATTTAATAAAAAAAAAAAAAAAAAAAGAAAGAAAAAAAAAGGGAGAAATAAATATTTAAAAAAAAAAAAAGAAAAAAAAAGGAAGAAATAAATATTTAAAAAAAAAAAAAAATAACAATTTTTAGTAACTGTAACAGTATTTGAAAAGAAGAAGGTAATAATTGAAACTTAATATGATATTAAAGTAAAAGTACGTAAATACAATTCCAAGAACATTGTTAAAATAAAGTACAAAATAACAAAAATGGGTAAAAATAATTAAAAACAAATACTTATGTAGCAAACAGAAAATGTGAAACAGTGTCTAGATTTAAAAGATATAAAATATATTTGTGTAGAGGGTGAATATTTTTTTTGGTAAAAATGTATAGTAATTACAAAAATTCTAAAATGCACAAATTGTTGTCAACAATATAAGAGAGTAAACCATTTTGAAACAGTAATTAAATAATTCAGGGTACAGTATTTGCTATAAAAAAAAAATTGTAATGTCAGATTAAAGTCTAAACACATTAAACCAGAGCCAGGAAGTAGTGGCGAAATAAAAAAAAAAAAAAAACATATGTCGTGTGTTAAATGCGTGTGAAGTGTTAAGTGAAAGTGATAGCGTGTGTTCCAAGATTTAGGAGACTAAAACCCAATTATAAAATTTCCAAACAAGTTGTAAATATTTATAATTATGTTTCTAGTGGGGCATATGATGCAGTAATTTGTAATCACAAATTACTTAAATGTAAATAATGATTGTAATATGAATATGCATTTTTATGTGACATTGATTTCAGATGTTTATTAATTGTAATTATTATTTGGAAATAAGTTTATACGGCCTTACTGAAACTGTCAATAATAGCGCGCAATAATGCAGCGAGGGGGTGAGCTGTTTATCATTATTGGAAACGAGGAAGTTACGTAATGTTGGCGCGTTTTCGGTAGAAACTTCTGGAATATTTTCTCCCTAAAAGCATATGTATTCATAATTTTCATTGGATATTAAAATAGACGCTAATGTTGGCACGTTTTATTAGCCAATAGCAGTTCAGTTATAATCTTTAGGCGTATCTGGATGAAGGCGTATAAATAGGGTAGGTTGGAGGTAAAGTCAGTCAGTCCTTCAGTTCGCCGAAAGCATTCATACACTACACGTCGTATTTAGCAGTTCATCAAAAATCTGTGTACACTACACGTCATCTTCAGTCAGTCAGTTCGTCGAAAGTATTAGTACGTCATACATCGGATATAGATTCACAAGTTACGCGCAGCAGAATTATGAAAGATCTAAAGTATTGCAAGATTAATTATATAAAAGATTGAAGTACGTGGATTGAAAGAATTATCAGTAAGAAGTTATTATAACAGTTTCAGTTTGGCGAGTGTTAAGATCAATGTATAAAGGTGATAGTTAACGTGTTTGACAATAAATGTGTAAAACAAATTTCTTCATCAGTGTTATATTTGGATAAAAGATTCCTTTCCGTTTACACAACCCTGATCAAGAGACATGTTCGACTGAAATAATAGCTAGCCGGAGGACAGTAAACAAAACTTAAAATTCTTTCAAACACTGATATTAGGTACCACAAATTGCTAACACAAGATGGAGCTACAAACCGAACAAATGAATGACGTCACAAGATGGCTTCAACACGTGATGTAATCCAACATACACAAACATCACAAGCATCAACATTAATATAAAACCTGTTACAAATTGGCTCCCATACGTGGGGCAGTTAAAAATTATGTAACCAAACAAAACAAAAGCAGCACAACATAAGATCTTCAAGTTCTAATAATTTACGTAAAAACATATTACGTAAACATTAAACTATCGCATAGTTTACTCTCGTATGGAAGTCGCCGAGTGTTGACTTGAATAGTAGTTTACTACGAAAGTAGAGCTTGGTGCACTCCGCCCTTAGTGTTGCAAAACTTATCTGCACACATGTAGTTTCAAACATATGGCAAGTTGAGTCCGCTTCACCTTGTTTACAATAGGATCATTCCTGCCTGAGAGTACAATTCAATCATAAGTCTTCTCCCCAAATGTGCATGCTGCACTGTATTTCCAAATATCTTCTATGCTAAGCACATGGACTGGATTACTGTGTTAGGGGCCATTCACAATGAAAATTAACATTAACAAAATAATGAAAAATGTTATACGTCATCATTTACAATAACAAAAAGAAATAAACAGCAGGCAAATACTAGAGAGCATGAAACAAACTAATATGGTGGCATGTGAAGTGACCACTGACAATACACACAAAATGTTATGCACATGTACCAAAATGAACAAGAGCCAGCCACCCACTTAAACGACATTTAACTCTCTGAAAGCACCACCTGCCATCACAATTAATTTTGCCAAATTTTACAGATATCCAGTGATTCCTAGCTTGTGATCTTAAACAAAAAGACAGTTAAGCCAACACATGGTGATTGCAAAGCTGATGTGAGATGGCAGAATAATCACATGATTAGGTGTAAGGATGCCCATTGGCTAGTTTATTTGATGTAGACATAACATGAAAGCTTGGAGATTGCAAACTTCTATGTTTACATTATATACTTACGGCAATATTTAGTTACCAATCAATGTGAACGCATGCATTAAGATAACATGAAACAGCTTCTATTTTATGTTAAAGTTTCACTGTGAGTAGCCCCTTACTTCAGGTGAAGTGGTTTCTTTTGTACATGAGTGGCTTATCGTGTTACTTAGTCTTATAATTATTGTTAAAATATTAAACATACAAAGGATGCATTGTTCCCAGACAATGTTTAACACACATTTGCAGCAGTGGTACAGACAACCAAAATTTTCAGTTGGTCACAAGAAGCATCAGGGCCAGAAAGAATGCTGGATGTTTCAAAACATTGACTTCTGAAATACACTATTGTTGTGGACCAGTATAAAATTATTTAATAATATAGAATTAGGTGTCATTAACCCTCAAAATTAACATTTTATAAGCTTAGTTGATTTTCTGGCTATTGTTAACAATACACAAACTGCCGCCACTATCTAAGCGTGCGAGAGTCTAGCGCAAGTAGCGGAAGCGAGCAGTCGCATATATGTAGCGCTCCTGGAAATATCGGAAAAAAAGAAAAATGGGGTAGATTTGGAAGTGTATAGGGCCAGAATCGGGTGCTTTACAAACGGTAAAATGAATAAGGAAGAGAAAAGGAACCAAGTATCAAAGGAATGTTTGCGATCCTGGCAGTATTATTGGTTATTGGAGGAGTAGAATTAAACCCAGGACCTGAAAGATATATGGGATCATGGTAAAAGGAAAAACAAAAGAGGGAGGGCATCCGGTAGTATTGGAGCGTTCATTGTTAAAGAATTGTCAACAGCCACAGGAGGGGAAGGAGAGGCAGCAGAGAACGTGGTAGAAGTAGAACATGAAAAGGCAGTAGGGGAAAAGTTGCAAATTATGGCAGTACCAAGACCAGGATGGAGGGAGGAAAGAGAAGAAAGAAGTGGGAGAGCAATGAAGCATGTTCTGAGTTCATGAAAGGTGTCAGTGGGGCAAAAGCAGATCAAATTATGGGGCAGGGAAATTTTACAAGTGAGGGATTCAAAGTAAGTGAAAGATTGGGCAAAAAGAAAAGGCTTAAAAACAGTTCCGTGAAAGGGTGCAATGAGTTATAAATAAGAGAAGAAAGGGTGGTGAGTCCAAAAGAAACAAGATATTGAAAGAAGCTGGAGAAACATAAGTCGTGGAAAGACTAAATTCAAGACAGGGGCTGGAACCAAAAGTGATTGTTCTGGAATGAGGAAAGTTTAAAATGTAAGGCAAACAGTGGAGAAATACAAAGGGGATAAGCGCAATGGTTATTATAGGAGAGGCAGAGATATGAAGAGGAGACAATACAACTAAAAGACTTTATGGGTATAAGAAAAAAAGCAAGCAAGATACGTGACAAAGGCAGAGCCGCTAGAGGGATAGGTATATTTGTTAAAAAGGCTTAACTGCCATAAGGCCAGGGAGCCAGGCATAAGTAGCCCTTAAAATAGAAGGAACACTAGACGAAATTTGTACTAGAACGTAAGGGGTTTTTAAGACTAAAATGTAATTAAAATTCTTTGTATGATGTCCAGTACAAATAAATATTGTATTCTATCTAAATGTGCAAATGAAACAGATATCACATTTTTGCTAAAGAATGTCTTTGATCTTATATTCTTTGACATTGATTATACCCTGAAAATATTGCCTTGTTGGATAAAGCTGGATGGAGATATAAATAGCTTATCCTCTCCTGTGTTTTGCACAATGGATGCTTAGAACACCCCGCCAGAATCTGCCACGCCATCTCGCAATATAGCAAATTTGTTCCTAATGTTTTATTAGACTAATAATAGTAGAATTACATACATGAAGCAAGCTGAATATGATTAAAGAGACATGATCAACAATGTTACTCACTTCTTCATGTAATCCTTGAGGTATGCTGTAAAACTTTTCTTGTCCCCAAAAGCATAGGTTTCTGCTAATCTGTGGTTCAACACGACGTCTACACCAGATTCTACAGATTCATCTGTACCCTCAGAGGCTTCCTCTGCTGATGGATTGAACCCTTCAATTTGTACATCACCCTGCTTTCTTGTCACGTGCTGCAGAAAATACAAACTGAGTTTATAATTACTGTAAACACAATAAGTCTCAGACATAACTGCCAAAGAAAAAGCATTTATTTTCAAACATGAGCATGCATAACCAACAGGAAACTTTTAGAACCCATGAACACAAGGGTAGAACCAGACTGAAAAATTAAATGCCATAGTCAGGATTTGAACCACGGATCTCTATGACAACATGTCGGCATGACATTAAATTCCCCCACTGATGGTAAACCACAAGATCTCAAATTCATTTTCAGATGTCATATCCCAATGGCAACTTATACTGCTGTAAGTACTTTTAATCCCAGCCTCATAGTTTAACTATTAGGTTAATCAATGATAATTGCTCTTTCACGGCTGGTATGAAACAATTATCAACACGAAAGCAGATCAACTTTCAAGTTTTGTTCCTGGTCAGTGTTTGCTTATTGTGCACAGCTACCTTCATTATAGAAGATAGTAAAGGAGGCCACAATAATGATAGCTGCTGGAGGTCTCTATTAACAAGCTTGGAAAAACAAAATTACTCCTGAGCTGCACATGCTTCCACTCATTTTAATTTCTGCAACATTTAGTTTGACACTGCACCTGTGAAACTGGGTTTTAAAAAAATCTAAAAATGTGTTTTACTTTTAGTGCTTACATCCCATGCTTTAATTTGGCATCTTTGATTTACCAATATTACAAATGCTTATGACCCTCTGCAGTCACATGTGTCAAAATTTTGGACTCACCAGCCTCTAATTTTCAGTATAACGTTATGATTACTAAACAAACAAATGCTATTTTTTAAATTGCCTTATTATAACTTTCATTAAATATTTTCATTACCTTATATTCATAAAGATCAAAAAAGTAAATAAATGAAAAAGTATAGTTTCATTTGAATTTTAAAAATCTTCTTTTTGAGGTTCCTTACAATGTCTGTTAAAACCAAAATAAAATTTTGAATAGGATGCATAACAAAATATTTGATACATGGAGCATTTTTAAATAGCACATATAAATTGATTAAATACAGAAGAAAAAATCTCTGAACAAAAAAACTCATTGAAATTTTGTATATTCTTTGTATTACATTACCATGCTGCAATAAAAATTTTGGGCCATTCAAACAGAAAATGTGGCTTGTAAAATTTTTCGCAGGTGCAGTAATTCCCATCCTTTGCATTTCCATTTTTGGTTCAATGTGAATTAAAAGCCTTATAGCTGAAGTCCTTAGCTTTCTGTTCTTATTCTGATTCCCATTTCACGATAGGATAACCTTGGAAGCTGATAACTTTCAATGATCAATTTTCTCCCCATTTAGCAGTAATATTTTCTGGTACATGTTTTGCTTAACTTCTAGTGATAGTGAAGCAGGATCATGTCACACCTGGCACATCTTTCTGAAGTGGAACCATTCCCCATGATCACTTTCTGCTCTTCTGTTAAGGAATGCAGCACCTACCAAGAACTACCATAATTTTTTCTGGTGTCAAGGCTGTATGAGGTTGATCTTCAAGTGACTCCCTATCTCTTTGGAACTCAAGAAATTTTATTTCCAATCTTTGCTCAGGATGGTACAATCATAAAAAACACCCACAAAGGATTCATGACTGTGCTCTGCTGTTTACTCCCTTTTGAAGGCATAAAAACTGTGACTGTTGCATTAATTGTATCTGCGTGTGCAACAATGTATTTTCAAATTTATTCCCCTAAAAACTGCGGTAGTTTATTTGTATATGTTTGTATTTGTTAGCCCCACATTTGGGAGCCAATTTGCGATGGTATTACTTATAATGTTTGTGTATTTGATTTTACTTCACGCGTTGAAGCCATCTTGTGACGTGATTCATTTGTTAGGCTTGTTAGCTCCATCTGGTGTTAGCAATTTGCGGCAGTATTAGTTTTTTGTTTAAAAAAATGCTAGTTATTTTATTTAATTTTGGTTCTTTGTCCTCCGGCTAGCTTTTGGGTCGAGCACTTCTCTTTATACAGGTTGTGTAAACGGAAAGGAATCTTTTATCCAAAGATAACACTGATGAAAGAATTTCTTTTATACTTTTATTGTCGAACACTTTCACTATCACATTTACACATTGATCTAGACACTCGCCAAACTGAAACTGTTATAATAACTTCTTACTGATCACTTTTAATCCACGTACTTCAACCTTTTGTATAATTAACTTTACAACACTTTAGATTTTTCATAATTCTGCTACGCGTAACTTGTGAATCTATAGCCGATGTGTAATATTTCTGCTGGACTGAAGGCGACGTGTATCATACAAAATATTTTCGACGAACTGACTGACTGAAGGCGACGTGTACTTTACAAATATTCTCGATGAACTGAGGGCGATCTACCTCTGACTTACCTTTTATACTCATTCACCCAGATATGCCTAAAGATTATAACTGAGCTGCAATTGGCTAATAAAACGCGCCAACATTAGCGTCTATTTTTATATCCAATGAAAATTATGAATACATATGCTCTAGGGAAATGTTCCAGCAAATTCTAAAAGAAAAACGCGCCAATATTACGTAACTTCGTCTCCAATAATGATAAACAGCTCACCCCCTCGCTGCATTATTGCACGCTATTATTGTCAGTTTCAGTAAGGCAGTATAAACTTACTTCCCAACAATAATTACAATCAACAAACATCTCAAATCAATGTCACATAATAATGCATATTCATACTATAATCACTCTTTACATTTAAATAATTTGTGATACAAATTACTGCATCAAAACTTGCATTATTGCTTATACCCCCGCCGTTGAATCTTTGCACTTGGCACTTCGTGTGGCTTCGTGTAACGTTGGCTATATTGTGGTTGCAGCATTGCCAGAGTGGTTAGTAAACAACAGCTGATTTTTCTCCTTTCTATGGTGTCTAAGCCACATAGAAAAAGCGTACGTGGATGAGTAATAACTATTTTTGTATTATTGTTAATTGAAAATAACTCAGAACACTGCAACTTATAGAATAAATTAGCACTTTTGACAATTTAGAAACAAAATAATGCAAACGTGCCTGCTACAATGAGGAGAAATAAAACAAATTATAAGCTGCGATAACAAAGTTATTTTCACTCACAATGCGTTCTAGGTGGTTCAGGAATTTTATCCTCTTTCTCTTGGTGTTTCACTCCTTGTAAATAACAGTTCTTGCAATTAGTTCAAGAGCTGCTGCAGTTCGTTGTACAACTTTATAGCAGGAATAGAGGGATGCCCATGAACCTTCACGTACTCCTATTCAAAGAATTCCTGGGTCCTTCTTAACAGTTCTAATACCTTGGCTATTAGTGGCACATCTCGACACAAAGGATTTTCACTTCGTGAATCATCACTGATGATTGGTGTCTTTTCTGAGACATTGCCACACTTCAAACATTGTATAAATAATATGAATGAAATATATATAACAAGATAAATATATGTATAAATGAACACCAACAATAACCACAAATATAAATAACAATGAACAATATTACCTTGCAAAAAACAACTCGACGCACGTGCTAGATATTCACAAACTGAAACACATGGTTGGAACTAGCTACATCTAACAGAGCCACTTCCGCTTTGTCATAGACCACCCGAAATGCTGCCTTATGATTGGTTTAGGAAGTCTAACAGTTAAAGCTTTGATGTTTTTTTGCGAGTGTACCAAACTTAATCGCTAGCTGTCAAGTGCAACGTTTCAACGGTGGGGGTATAATAAAGCATCCACATTACTTTAAAATATTCTATTCACAAACAAAAGCAATTACATTGCGTAAAGTTACATTTTAACCAATACTAAAATTTACAGAATGAACTGCTTAAGAAACATAAAAGTCTCAACACAGTTACATATTGTACGAACTGAAATTTTTCTGTTGAAGTCATAATTCCAAAGTTTTCGCAGGCCCCTAAGCAGATATAATGTAATATAACACAGATGTTTTTGGTATGTTCATTATTTCCATCTTTAGGTTAATTGACAATGAGCTGCAGGTAAGCAGGGCTAATGAGGGTCACAGATAAGTATTGAGGCATGGAACATTGGCCACCCCTAGGCAAAGCATTGTTGCTGGGTCAAAATTGCAGTCAGTGGTGGTGTAATGGTAGCAGGCAGAGCTGTGTTGTCATTCATTTTCCTGCATTTTATGTTTCATTATGGAAAGCGTGAACAGCCTTGTTAAGTGCAATGGAGATCCAGAGAAAGAATTTTCATGCAATGACCTTGTATGATTTCAAATGGGTGGCTTAAATGAGATGGGCAGCAATCCAAGACTAACCTACGAGGACAATGAGTTGGCATTAGCTATTAGTTCACCTAGTGCATCAACTATCCTGTTATTTATAAAAAAAAAAAAAAAAAATCCCACTTCAAGATGGGTGCCCATAATTTGTTATAAGCACAGAAGCTCCACAGGGTGGAATGGTGTAAAGAAATGCTACAAAGATTTAACTGTGAGAAGTCTCACCACATTTCAGATATTGTAGCAGGTCTTGAAACATGGATATATCAATTTGATCCAGAAATAAAACTCTATTGCGCCATTGGATTTTCTGATGAAAACTGATGACCAACCACCAGTAGGTCAGGTCAAGGAGTGTAGGAAAGAAAATGTTTGCCTGTTTCTTTTTCACAAGTGATCGTATGGCAAAAATTGTGACTCAATAATCAAAACTATTACAGCAAAATAATACACAGAAGTTTGCCTTCAGAAAATGTTTCAGAAAAGCCAAAAACAGCATCCAAAAGCAAGGACTAACAGGCATTTTGTTGCACCATGACAATGCATCAGTTCACACTGCTAATGTAACAATGTAGTTCTGCAAGAACTAGGCAAAAAACTAACTCATCCACCCAATAATCTGAATTGACACCATGTGATTTCTTCTTATTCTCTACTGTGAAGAACCAATTTCCAACATCAATTTTTACCCCCAAAGAAGCAGTTATAGCATACAAGGAGTTATTTGCTGTGCTGGAAGCTCAGTGGCATGGATGCTTCCAGAAGTTATTCCAGAGGAGGAATGCTGCATACAGTGCCAGAGGGAATACTTTGAGAAACTGGAGTAAACAAAACGTTTCTACAAGTATTCATTTGTCTCAATGCTTATCTACTGTGCATTCCAAACCAGAGTGCCTTTCACTGAAAACAAACTCTTTGTATTATCCACGCAAAAGTAGTTTGCAATCCCCACCCTTAATGGCAGCTTATTCCCCTCTCACGTGCTTGTTGAACACTTGTTTAAATCTATAAAAACGTGTCCTGTGTAAGAATCATAGTTCAAAATGCAACCCGAGGTAACAATCAATTTTATAAGTATGCGGCAATGAACATTTTACTTGTATTAATAACAATCCTCGGACAAAAGTGCAACACCCAAATCTGAATACTCTGAAGGTGACTCAGCTGACATATTGGAATCAGAACTACTCTCCAAAATAATGACAAGCTTATTCACAATTCCACAGCACTGTCGCAAAAACAAGTTCCAACATATTATCCTCTTCTATGTCCTATTACGTCTGTTTATATTCCCTGCTTGCTTTGGTTACACTTCTCACTGAAATGCCTGTAAAATCCGATATTAGTTTCCTAATATGCACTAATGCAAGTGTTGGGTATTTTTCTAATAGTGAGTTGAACATATGAAGTATTGTTTGTTTTTCGCCACTTTTTAACTGTTTCCCTCTTTTGTGTTTGAATGCACTACACAGACCTTCCTCTGCCATGTGAACTCAAATATCAACTGACTAAATCACCAGATTTGACCCGAGCTGAGCATACATGTGCTAGCGTATTATGAATGACTGTTCGCTTATCATATTTCCTGTGTTACGCAAAGTGTTTATTCGGTACTCAGATAGCACCTCTGGGAATTCATTGCTGCATTTCTTGTATATGTAACAGAGTGGCAGTCATGCATATGGTTGGCATTAACAAGCAAGATGCTCTCGGCGTTAGCGCAATAGCAGACGAAAATAATATTTTGTAATCTCTTAACAGCTAGTATATATACATTAACGACGAGTTCTTATGATAACCGTAATAAAATGTGCAGTTCTATACCTCTCTTGCTCCAATATTTCTTAATAGAATACACGTATTAAGGAACTATTTACGTTGGCGTAAGAGTGTGTTCTTGGGTTCGTGACAAGCAGAAGCACGAACTCTGGTTTGGAATGGACAGTAATAAGCCCTCATATACTGTTAATGGTGAGGTCAGTATAAAAACCATATGCATGCCACCAGCAAAACTCAGAAACATGATGAAATCTGTGCAAGATAACCTGGAAATCTGAATAGTTGGTGTGTACTACATACTTGCAAATGCAGCCTACACTGGAAAGACAGGATGAACTATCTCCATATATCTTACAGAACCGTCATATTAATGCAAACCCAGAAATCCGTCCTGGCAGAACATTGTATAACCCCCCTTTAACTTCATGGCCATATTGGAAGCTTTGACTTAACCTACTAATGGTGTTTGTACTCTCTTAAATGTGGGTTTTCTTAAGTTTTATAATGAACACACAGTCACTCCTGTATTCATACTACAAAAATTAAATTGAATTTTATTTATGGATGCTCTTTAACTACTACTGTTCTTAGAGCCAGTTTCACCAACCCATGTTAAAAATTCTCTTAACACCTTGTTTGTTTTACAGCAAATTGTTAGCTAACATTTTGTTAACATCAAAGACAACTGCAAACGCTAACTCCAAGAAGGCGGTGGGTGAGTTACACTGCTTCTGAACGTACCCCGATGCACTTTTATCTACATATCGCTGCGCTCTCTGTGTCAGTAGCCGAAGTGTTTACATTCATGGCAGTGGCCATGCGATGTTCCCAATTGTTTGAGGTTAGAATCTCAATGTCAACTGAAATAAATGTTTCACCGTTTGAAACTCATTAATTAACATCTGGTTAATAAGTTAAGACATATTATCAAGTACAATAAACCTGACAGTCTTACATTAAAGGAGAAGATTGCAGCCTGGGATAAAATCCATGAGTAATTTAATTTAAATGAATGCGTTTCTCTTAAGTCCAGTAAGTAACCGGCAATTTTATAACATAAAGTGCAGCGCCAGAAATATTAGGTGCGAAGACCGTTTAAGGCTGTTTAAAATTAGTGGTGGACACTGCATTGAAACTAAAGTGGACAAAATCAAGCAGACCCCACCCCCAAAAATACCATTTGCTTCTTGAAGCAATTGCTTTGTAAACCTTCCGGATAAAGCTACAAACGTTAGCTTTGGAAATACCAATATTATCACTCACCACGTAAATGAAAAATGTTAGTAGCATAAAATCTAAGTACCTAATTGACACTTAAACCTTGCTCATGACCCCCTGGACAGTCTACGAGGGTGGCCTGAAAAGTTTCCAACCTCAACAT
Organism: Deroplatys truncata; assembly: GCA_030765065.1. Classification (NCBI taxonomy): domain Eukaryota; kingdom Metazoa; phylum Arthropoda; class Insecta; order Mantodea; family Mantidae; genus Deroplatys; species Deroplatys truncata. Next base: position 64,775,762 of record CM060978.1, on the reverse strand, counting down.
GAAGATGGCAGCACTCGTAAATACAAGCTACTGTCCATTCCAAACCAGAGTGCCTTTCACTGAAAACAAACTCTTTGTATTATCCGCGCGAAAGTAGTTCACAATCCCTGCCCATAATGTCTGCTTGTTCCCCTCCACGTGCTTGTTGAACACGATTTAATCTATAAAAAGGCGCCCTGCGTGAGAATCATAGTTCAAAATGCAACCTGAGGTAACAATCGATTTTATAAGTATGCGGCAATGAACATTTTACTTACGTTAATCACAATCCTCGGGCAAAAGTGCAACACCCAAATCCGAATCCTCCGAAGATGACTCAGCTGCTGTATCAGAATCAGAACTACTCTCCAAAATAATGGCAAGCTTATCCACAATTCCACAGCACTGTCGCACTTAAAACAAGTTCCCACATTTGATTCTCCTCTTCTATGTTGTATTATGTCTGTTTATATTCCCTGCTCGTTTTCGTTACACTTCTCACTGAAACGCCTGTAAAATCCGATATTAGTTTCGTAATATGCAATAATGCAAGTGTCTGGTATTTTTGTAATAGTGAGTTGAATATATGAAGTATTGTTTGTTTTTAGCCACTTTTTAACTGTTTCCCGCTTCTGTGTTTGAACAGTTTATTCGCACTACACACATCTTCCTCTGCCATGTGAGCTCAAATACCAACTGACTAAATCACAAGATTTGACCTGAGCTGAGCATGTGTGTGTTACTGTATTATGAATGACTTCGCTTATCATATATCCTGTGTTACGCAAAGTGTTTATTCGGTACCCAGATAGCATCTCTGGGAATTCATTGCTGCATTTCTTGTGTATGTAAGAGAGTGGCAGTCGTGCATGTCGGTTGGTATTAACAAGCAAGATGCTCTCTGTGTTAGCGCAATAGCAGGCAAAAATCATATTTTCTAATCTCTTAGCAGCTAGTATATATCCATTACCTTTAACGATGAGTTCTTATGATAACCGCAATAAAATGTGCAGTTCTATACCTTTCCTGCTCTAATATTTCATAATACAATACATGTATTAAGGAACTACTTACGTTGGCGTAAGAGTATATTCTTGGGTTCGTGACAAGCCGAAGCACATGCTTCTGTTTACATCAGGGGGAACTCTGGTTTGGAATCGACTATAGTGACTTTCGTTGTTCATCTGTTGACAGTTACTCACCAAAGTTTCAGCCATTTTGGACGCTCAGTTGTTATGTAACAGTCGTTTGAGTGAGGTGATGTGAGTGTCTTTATGAAAATGGACAAAATCGAGTATCGAGCGGTCATTAAATATTTGTTTTTGAAAGGTAATAAAACGCCTACGCAAATAAAAAATGAGTTGGATTCTCTGTGTATGGGAGCTCTGCACCATCATTTACCACAGTGAAATTTTGGGCAGCTGAATTTAAACGTGGCCTTAAGAGCTTGGGAGACGAACGTTCGGGACATCCAAAAATTGCAATTACCAATGAAAACATCGCCAAAGTTCACCAAATGGTGCTAGACGAAAGCCGAATTAAAGTGAGAGAGATAGGAGAGGCTATGAACATGTCAAAAGAATGTGTTTGTAATATATTAAATCAACATTTAGACATGAGAAGGCTGTCCGCGCATTGGGTGCCGCGTTTGCTCACGTTTGACCAAAAATGTGTTCGAATGAACATTTCCAACGCTCTGTCGGCACAGTTTAGGTGCAATACGGGTTTTGGTGCCAATTAATTACTGTAGATGAAACTTGGATACACCATTATACGCCCAATACAAAAATACAGTCCAAACAGTGGACTGCAAAGGGGGAACCAGCTCAAAAAAAAGCAAAATTGTTTTTTCGGCTGGGAAAGTGATGGCAACTGTTTTTTTTGGGATAGTCATGGAGTTATTTTAATCGATTATCTTCAAAAAGGAAAAACCATTACAGGAGCATACTACACATCATTACTTGACATGCTGAAGGCAGAACTTGCAGAAAAAGAAAATCCTGTTTCACCAAGACACCTCACACCTCAGCGGTTATACAATGGCGAAAATCCATGATTTATGGTTTGAACTGCTTAACCATCGGCCTAACTCACCAGATCTAGCCCCAAGCGACTTCTTTTTGTTCCCTCATCTGAAAATTGCGCTCGGAGGACAGAGATTTTCGTCAAATGAGGCAATCACCTTCGTGAACAATTATTTTGCAGAGAAAAATGCTGAGTACTATTTGGACGGGTTACAGAGATGGGAGCATCGCTGGGAGAAGTGTGTATAGTTACCAGGAAACTATGTTGAAAAATTTTAAAAAAATGTCTTGTATCTTTATTAGGTTGGAAACTTTTCAGACCACCCTCGTGCAGGGATTCAGATTTATTATGATGTACGACTGCTCTTCTATTAGGAATGTCATTAAAAATATCAATTGTAGAAAGCTCGCATGAACAGCTTGGTTTGCGACAGCCATTTTCAAACTTACTTCTAAAATTTGTTAAACGCCTTAACACAGGGGTATGGAGATGTTTTTAAAACATTGTTAAAGTTAACATTCTTTGATGAAACAGAATGTGTGTTAACTTCAGTGTTAAAATTTAGCATCTGTTGGTAAAACCGGCCCTTAAAGTCCCATTCTATACTGGGCAGGAAAGACCGGAAATTTTGCTCAGAGGCCTCTATCAGGTTTGAGGTTCTTTTACATGTTGCAAATCTATGAAAAAAGACCACCAGCTTTACTTACATTCCAAAGGAAGCCATATTAAGGATTTTTACACCTGAAAATATCCATCACCCTCTAAACCTGCAACTTCTGGAACTAGACGCTACATGGTACCTATAGATCACAGAGGATGGCATTCATACTACCAGACTCTGTGGAGGATAGGGAATGATTCTGTATAAAGAAAAAATTCAATGCCCTAGCAGCGAAATCAACCTGGAACCTCTAGGTTGAGAAATCAGAACACTGACCACCCGACCACAGCAGCATTCTTTTGCCTAAGACAACAAATGCTGAAGAAATAAACAGCAGGATTTAATGATAAATAAACAGTATTTATGGATATCCGTTTCTCACAAGTGACAGATCCACAATGTGTACAGAGGAAGCAACTTTCATTTCCAGCCCAACCTGTATATGCTAGCATTTGCCATCAATTTTTGATATCTGCTTGTGAAACCAATATTAGAAATTATGTGCGTCACATTTGTCATCCAGATTACATATAGCAACCTGGTGGTGAAATATGAAACCTTTGATATTGCATGGATTGCTACCAACATAACACTCTTATTAAGTTGGTTATTAGACCATGCATAATTTTACTCCTTCAACATCTCTCATTGTGGCCGCAAAGAGCACTTTTAATACTAAGATATTGATAATGCTTTAATCATGTATAATTCTGTTAGGTTAGCTTCCATTTAATTACTAAACCTACAAAACTGGTCAATACAGTTCACAATAGTGGACCACCAAAATATATCACACAAAAGAACATTTTTAGGAAACAAACACATCTTTGAACATTAAAATGTGTTATTCGTATACTTCCCATGTAAATGATAATGAAATAAAAGAATCCGTTTCTAAATCGTGTATATATATTGATACCCTGCCCTAGCTACGTGTAAGCTCACATTTCTATCAAAATTATTTATTATCTCTACCATTATTTTTACAAATATAACCGTTGCATATCATGTAACAACGTTTAGTTTCTGAACAGTTCCTGGTTTATTTGTGAATACGACTATATGTACGAACTATGTGATACAAAATGGAAAAGTGCTATGGGCAACAACATCCTGCAACATTTTTTATGCAGATTAATAAAGCTTCACTCCTGGAAGACAGCAATGGTGCAATTCAACAAAAACCAAAATAATATACGTTTTTTAACACATTTGAGCATGATTGTGTACTTTTAGTTGTATTTTACAGAGTTTAATATTTTTATAAAATTACATTCCGTAAAACATGTCCGCTAAGGAAGGGTTAAATCTGTGTGGTGGTGTTCTGCGGGCATACAATGAGCAGTTTGTCCCAACAGCTGATGCGAACATGAGGGATACAAAATGTTTAGTTTACATCAAGTCCGGTTCCAAGGCTGGATCAACTTTAGTTATTTTTAACAGCTTTTGGATGCATAGGTTTGCATTTTGTTAATCAGTTGACTCGCTCTTCACTTTCTGCCTTAGGCAGAAAAACTAAAACAATATGAACACCCCCCCCCCAAAAAAATTAAATGCAAATTGAGTTGGTTTACTTACACTAGGGATCACTTAAGAGCCAGTTGTACAAAGTTTGAATAATCTCCAGTTTGATATATTCCATGGTTAGGCATTTCACTGCGCATACAACACTAGAATAGGGCCTCTCAAGTGGATAACCACAGAATAAGTTATTACATGCTTTCATGTGGTGATAACCAATATTCCAAGTATAACAAAATGGCTGCTTGGTTACTGGATGTAAATTTGTCCAATATAAACTAATTTCTTTATTTTTGAGAACCAGAAAGCTTAAGAATAATACCTCATAAAGGTCCTGTAAATGAATACGACCAAGAGTTAATCAAGTTGAGAAAGTGCTCAGAATGTTGAACTTCATTGATCCAGAACACATGACAGAGTAGTACATAAAACTAAGGGCTCAACTTTATAATATCTGATGCAAGGTTTTTTCAAAGTTCCTTACTTTTTTCCAAATTCCAGCATGAAAATGTTTTTCTTATCTGCAGATATAATCTATTTTTGGAGTAATTTCATGTTTGAGGACATTTAACAATCATTTATAACTGTTTATTTTCTTACTCAGCATATAGCCATATAGAGGAATGCAATGGAGGCAATTGTCCTCCTTGTTCCAA